>CAWUFW010000593.1:1577500-2177500 GCA_963921515.1 Calotriton arnoldi | reverse complement strand
TTTTTCATTGAATTTTTTACTTTACATTTGGGACTCTTCATGAAGAAGCCTTCATAATTTTCCACAAAAGATATCCAGGCCAAATCTGCAAACTACTCCTCTTCCCTGCCCCCCAAAAAACATGTTAGGAATTGAAAAGATTCCCTTGGATTTGGACGTAGACTGTGGAAATCTGAACCCAAGACTAAGGGCAGAAAATAAATATAACCTCTTCATCTTCATTCAGGTGGAGGTCCAGCTGGTGGAAATCGAAACTTTCCACTATCTACAGGTCAGACATGCCCTCGACTCCTATGTACAGAAGGTAACAGAACTAGCAGACTCCCCATCCCTGGAGGATTGGCTACTCACGGACCCCCCCCCCCTTCATGAAAAAGGTTATATCGTTAGTGTACAAAGTACAACTCCCTTAACATACTGCAACAGTTAAGGACGATCGGGAGGGAGACATTAGGGAACTTGAGGACAGGGAGTTGGAGGAGACACTGGGAGCCCCGCAGGATATTGCGATACTGTCTGGGTTTAGGCACACCCAGCACCAATACTACTACTCTAGGGTCATTGTATTCAAGATGGGAATGAGTGACTAAGAGCAGTGTATTCGGGGCAGTGGTCAGGTGGGCTCCTTCTTTCATGTCCTATGGAAATGTCCTGTAGTAGAGGCATTCTGGAAAGAGATTCCTGAACATATCGGGTGAGAGTGAAGCCTTGAAGAATCTGAAAATATAGACAGCCCTTGGTCTAAGTGAGGCAAAGTGGAACATTGCTCAATGTGGAGGCGCCAGGAAACCACCTGACCTTAATGACTGGAAAAAAGATATTGATTAGTGCATTTTGGCCAAGAAAGTGGTATAAGAAGGAAGGGTTGTCCCAAAAAATAGGGCGTGTTGGAATTATATCGAGAATTACATCCCCCGGTGAAAGGTTTGGTGTCACCAGGCGGCCCACCCAGAGGTACCCACACATGGTGTACTGCTGACAGGCCACATATGGGCAGAAGGAGGGGGGGGGGATGCGATGACTGGCTTTATATATGATGTCAAATCTTAACTGCTGCTGACAGTGGAATGTGGTTTTCTTATGTTTATACAGACACTAATAAAAATATTTTTTTAAATAAATATAACCACTTTTTGAGAAAATCTGAACTGCTACAGTATGCATTCAACTAGACTGGGCACCTCTGGGTGCAAGGTTTTAAAAGATCATTGAACTCAACTCTTTTTGCACCTCACACAGCTTGCTCAAGTAACCAATAAGAGACACGTAGCAGTCTACAAAACTCAAAATAAATTGAACCTAGATAGGCTTGAGAAAATAGGAAAAATATTTCAACATTTTTTATTTTTAAAAGGGAAAAGTGAGCTACAAGAAAGTGTTTTTTTGTTTGTGTTTGGTTTGTAAAGGAATCGATAGCCCTCTTACCAGGTTTTAGAGGCAATCAGAGTAAATATTTTGTTAGGTCTCGCTAAAGACATCTTTAGCTGTCTGCTGCGAGAACTCTTGCAATTAATACATCAAAAATAATTATAAATAGGTATATAGATAGCTTTGGGGCAGTCCTCTTCATCCATCTGCTTTCATGCGTTTTTCATGCTTTACCGTTGCCTGGATGAGCTGCCAGTCAAGGCATTTGCATATGGCTTCATTGTGTCATTTGAACTCTCATTAGATTTTTGTGATCAAATCAAGTGATCCTTATGGAAAACTGCAGGGTCACATGGCATTTAGCATGAAATTGAGAGCCAGTGTGTGTTCTTTGATGTATTTACTTTGCTTGCACAATATTTAAACTGCTGATTTATAATTGTTTTGCTTGCTATTTTGAAGTCTAAACGTGTCAAAATATAAAAGCACAGCGCTTTTCACTAATCACCCCTGCGTACTCAGATTTTTTTGTTTGCTGCGTGTTTGCTGTTTTTGGCCTAAAAAATAAACTAAACG
Source organism: Calotriton arnoldi (assembly GCA_963921515.1). Taxonomy (NCBI): domain Eukaryota; kingdom Metazoa; phylum Chordata; class Amphibia; order Caudata; family Salamandridae; genus Calotriton; species Calotriton arnoldi. The sequence goes on along the minus strand of CAWUFW010000593.1, from coordinate 2,175,556 downwards.
TAATTCTTAATTCAGCAAAGGGTCATTTGTGTAGATTGCTCAATGTTTTTAATAAAGAAATTAACTGATGAAATAAAACATATTGAATGTAAATCAGAAAGAGAGACAGTGACGAGGTTCACATCTGTAACTTTTTAATTGAAGACTGACCGACAAAAGTAACGTGCAATTACATCTGCTAGACTCTATTAGTCTCTGAGATGGATGGACAAATAATCTGAGCTCACAAATAATCCGAACCCATAAACAACAAACAAGCCCAGTCAAATAATGATTTTTTTCGTTGTGTAATGACCTTGCCTCAACAATGAAAAATCAAATGAACAGAAATTAGGTATGTCATTTTTAAATGTACTCCATTTCGGATAATGCTACGTAATTTTTGGGATTTTTACCATGATGATGTACCACACTAGCATGAGTTGGAATATCGTATGGGACAACTCCAAAAACGTGGACATATGAAGTCCACAGTAAACTCCACCAATCCATTTTTAGGTCAAGTCTACAACGATTGCGCTGCAGAATGATCGGTTGTATGTACTTTGTGGGGTCTGACTCGTCCCACCGCTTTGAATTGGCTTTTGTCTGTGACACTCAAAAATCAAAGCCTGCAAATGGCTACTGGTTGGTGCATGTCCCACCTTTCCTCATAAGTTAACTCCCATGGAGTATTGCCTCGGGAGCGAGCAGCCACACGCACACTGCTTGTTGTCTTTTGTTTAATTTAGAGTACACTTCACTTGACTGTAACGCCTCTTCCCACCCTCTCGCTCCTCTCACAAAACTGCTAGCCCACCCCTCCGAGAACGTTGCTTTTTTGTGTCTAATTTAAATTAATAGAATAATTTTTTGGTCTAATTTAATATAATACAGCGCAAGCACGGGGGAGATTTGCCCAGATTCACAGGATGTTGAGCCGAGGCTCGAACACAAATCCACAGCTCCCCAGTCAGCAGTTTTCACAGCTGCGCCACATCCTCTCCCTACCCTCTAGTGTTCTACTGGAGGCTTGAGACAAAATGTTTGATCTACAGAACGAGAAAAAAAAAAATTGTCATTACACAGAGCATTGCAAAATTATAAAATCCTAGCTTCTCAGAGGAAAACATTTGAATCTTTAAGACTACAGTGTGTTTCTCGTTTTTTCAACAAATATTGTTTCCATTTTGAAAACTTTTTTTTAAATGTGTAATACTTTGTTATAATCATTGTATTGATATTTGTCAGTGCCTTCCGGCCCCGTCCCTCACCCCTCCCGCCACGTTACTTGTTCAGTTAGAGGGAGTTCTAGCTGGTGCAGGGCGCGGTGACATCACTGTATTGATGCACTGATGCCACCACACTACGCTCCCAGCAACCGCAGAGGCTGAAATATGTGCCTCTTGCAGGGCTATAATGAATTGGCACTCCAGTTTTCCTCACCGTGAAAACTCGACGGTGGGCTGAAGCAAGAGACAGAGCAAAGATGTTCTTTTTTACTGAAAATGTGAGGTTTCAGTGCTGAAACGGAGCGGTTCCTAGATTTCCTGTGCTGTGTTGCCATAGCAACCGATGGAGGTCTTGCGGGGAGAAGCACTCAGGAATGGAAACTGCTTAAAATTACTGTACGCTTCCAAGAGAGACCGACTCGAGTCCCATTGCATCTCTGCAGCGTATCGCAGAGAAGGGCTGCCGGGTGACAGAAAAGGGCGCCAAATGTAAAATGAAGGTGGTTTAGTAGGTTATGCGTAGCTCATTAGATTTTAGGCGGTTGACAACGCTTCTCCTCTCTGGGTGGGTAATCTAACCATATATTTCCCCCCTATCATGAAAGAACCCCATGGCGTGGCTACGGCTGCAATGGAGGCAGACGTGTCCGGGTAGAGCTCTGCCGGAGGCTCCCCTGAACGGGCTCAATTCTCCGTCCACAGTTACTTGCCGAGACCTTCGCCCAACGCAGAGTTGTTCTGCAGGAAGCCCGAAGCTCCGATGCCTATTTTGCCCTGCCTGGCTCCCGCTTTACGGCTCCCGGCTGTGTGAGCCATTCGGCGAGCCGCTGCCGCAGCCGCACGGGAGGACTGGGCTACGAGAGCCCGGGGCTTGGCTCCTCCCCCAGGGCCGCAAGTGATGGCGCAGCTTGTGTGGGCTGCCTGAACTTCGCCGCGGCCGCCCTCCCTGTGTCTGCCTGTCCCGGCGACGGCTGTTGTGCCGCGGGGCGCTCTCTGGGGTGCCGCGAAGCCGCCTGCCCGATGTCACGGCCAGGATTAATTGGGGCACTCATTACTGCTGCGGGAAGGTGAGGGTCGCCTAGACCGGGGCCGCCTCCACGACTCGCCTGACCGGTGTGCCGGCGTTGCCCTGTTGCGGCCCTAGACAGTGGCTATTTCCCGCAGCACAGGCTGTTGTTGTACCTTCCTGGGCGCCTCTGCCGAGCGCTGCAATCTGCGACCACGTGAGCCGCCCAGCGAGCCGCTGCCGCACGGGAGGACCGGGCTACGTGAGCCCGGGGCTTGGTTCCTCCCACAGGGACGCGGATGGTGGCGCGGCCTATACGGACTGCCTGAGAATCGCCGCGGCCGCCCTCCCTGAAATCGCCTGTCCTAGCGTCAATGAATATGCCCCAGGACGCTGCTCGGATTGCCTGCTCAACATCGCTGCCAAGACCTGACCAGCTGGGACGCCTGTCGCTGCTGCGAAGAGGTGAGGATCGCCTGAACCAGGGCTGCCCCCCGCGACTTGTCTGACCGATGTGCTGACGCTGCCCTGCTGTGGCTCTGAACTGTGGCCATTCTTGCAACGCAGGCTGTTGCTGTGCTTTCCTGGGCCTTTCCCCCCCTGGGGAGGTGGACGCTCCTGCCGCAAGCCATACTCTGCCCTAGTCACTACTGTACCACTGGTCCCAGCCCTATCTGAGGGACTGCTGACGCTGCGGTGGGCCGACATGGAGGGACTGTTGGCGCCTGCCTCCGCGGGTAGTTGTGGTGCCCCCAGCTGTGGGATTCCCGTGCAGCCCGACGCCATCTCGGAGGGGGCTCTTCCACCGCACATAACGAACAGTGGGCTGGCACCGTCGATCCGGCACTGGGCGCCCCCACAGGAACGGTACGCTTACACATCTGGTGCGCCTCATCCTGAGTCATTGCCAAGCCATTACTGCCAGGTCGACTCTGCGTGGACCTCCGGGTGGGCCTGGTTGGTATTCGCGGAGGCTCCTGCGACCTGCACCGCCCAGCACCTATTACACCTGGCGGTGGTGGTGTCGTGAAGTGGACCGTGCGGTGCGGTTCCGGGGCAAGTGCCCCACCTTGTTGCCTGCGAGGGTGCCTCACTGTGGTGGGTCCAGCGGCTGTGTGGCGGTTACGGGAGCTCAAGTGTGGCCGAAGTGACCTATTGTCGATGCCCTGAGCTGCGGGGCCCCTGCTTTTCACATTCACTTGGCATTGTCTAGTGGTAGGTCCCGAGCAACTGTACTGGAACCACCTTGGGCGGGATACAGTGTCTGTGGACACTTTCTGCGCCTCATGTCGGGTGGCACCCGCGCGCGGGCTGGAACGGGAGGTGCACAGGCCCCACTGCCCTCCACCAAGACCAAACAAGACAAGATGGTGAAGCAGGGCCTCACGGACCAAACCGCGAGCAAATTAGACGCGGTGCTCGCTGCGGTCGAGCGATTGGAGGAAACTATCAACCAGACCCGCACCTCCCTAGAGTCCAAAATAGACAAGGTGGCCATCGATCTCACTCACCTGCATGCGGATCACCGGAAGCTGGTGGATCGCACCACCACATTGGAAACCACAAGTGACTCAAACAGAAAAACATGTGCAGAACTTATTAAATCAAGTGGAATTTCTGGAAGAAAGGGCCGAGTATGCTGAAGGACGGGCACGGCGCAATAATGTCCGCATAGTGGGTGTGCCGGAACGCTGGGAAGGAAAGGAGCCTGCCTCTCACATGGAGACCTGGCTCAGGGACCTGCTGCCTGATGGAACTCTCTCGCCCCACTTTGTCATAGAACGTGCACACAGAGTCCCGGCGAGACCCCCTCCCACAGGCTCGAATCCGCGGCCCCTACTTATAAGACTCCTTAACTATAGAGACAGGGACTCGATCCTGCACGAAACCAGAAAGCTGCAAGATGTCCAAATTGACAATCATAAAGTAATGTTTTTTCCGGACTATACCATACAGGTGCAGAGACAGAGGTTTTCATTTATGGCGGTGAAGAGGCGTCTCCGGCAACACAACCTGCAGTACTCGCTGCTCTTTCCGGCGCGCCTGCGTGTGGTCGCGAATGACAAAACGCACTTCTTCGCCACCTCGGAGGAAGCGGAGGACTGGATGGACACTTTCGCCGCTGCGGGGCCGTGGGACCCTGCCAAGACAGCGCCACTGCTGAAGCCGAGGGTTCCCTTTCATCAACGTCGGAGGGACCGGAGGGCCGCGAGAGAGCGGATGCCATCTTCACCGCCTATGGGGCCGCACTCGGACCTGATCCTCAGCGGGCAGCGGGAGGCCCTTCAGGCGGTAGCGGAAATCAGCGGCTCCTTGATGGACGAGGATGTTTCCAACTCCAGCCAACATGAACAGACAAGTGAAGATGACCGCGAAAACGACCTGCAGCCTTCACAAGACTCAAATGGACAACCGGATGTCACCCCACAAACGGCTGATACCATAGTATAGATATTGCGGGACTCCGTCGTTGCTTACACTGCAATCAGAGGTACTGTGGTCTGCATGGGGGGGGGGGGTGTGGTTGTCTGCTGAACAGGTACAAATGGTGGTTGTTGATGGACCTCTCAGCGCTGATGTGGGACAGGTGGTGTCCATTTGACCCGAGCCGGGCAGGTGGGCTTACTTCTCCACTGACACTTATGTTCCTCCACACGCCTCTAAACTGGCGAGTGACACTGCGTTGCTGTGAACGTCCCTCCTATTCCATTGAACTTTGCCTGAAGATGGGGAGCCTCTACGACATGGACCATATACTTTGCCAGTTATCACACCATAGAGCGCAGCGTACCCCCCCGAATGTTTTAACTGTTGTCTCTATTGAGAGTTTGGACGATTGCTAGTTGCATTTCCGCCCTTTTGGTATTATTTATGATTTTGTTGTTCTTGGGGGTTTATATTGAGATGTCATCTACTACATGCCAGATTACGCAACATACCACACCACGATTTAGTAGGCTGGGTGCGTCGTCCATTACCAGAACATTTGCACCGCTTATGGTTGTTGGGCTGCCGCGAACACATTTCCTACCGGAGAATCACACATGTCATGGCTACACTTAGAATCGGCACATGGAATGTGAGAGGCCTGCATTCACCATCCTGCAGGTATCAGATATATTCTTTCCTTAAGCGACATCACATACAGATAGCTCTTCTCCAAGAGACTCATTTAGCCAAGACGGAAATTCAAAGCCTACATCATCGCTGGCGTGGTCAGCTATGAGCTACGGGGTACTCGGCTTTTGCCCGAGGTGCGCTTCTGTGGGTACGACCAGGGGTACCATTTCAAATTTCGGATTCATTGGTGGACACGGAGGGTAGATATGTTGCGGTTAAGGGCACGCTAGATGGCCGGCAGGTTGTCATAGCATCACTTTATGCCCCTAACACTGAGCAAGCTGCATTTTTTGATAATCTCTCACGAGTCCTGGCACCGTGGCATGATATCCCTATGTTCTTGGGGGGAGATTATAATAGTGTGCTGGATGTCTCTCTGGACCGCTCTTTTCCGCCCCTCCCGTGCACGAGCACATATAATGCCATGAAGGCGTGAACTAGCTGGGCAGCACAGTGGCGCTTGCGGGACGTCTGGAGACACCGTAATCCCCATGATAAAGTGTACTCTTATTACTCAGGTGCTCATGGGTTGCATGTACGGTTAGACCGTTACATGCTCTCAGAAGAGCTGCTTCCACACGTCTCAGGGGCTTACTATTTAGGTAGGACGCACTCAGATCACAATCCGCATGTGCTGGAGGTGGTCTGGGACCGCCCCCGGGCGCCGATACCCACTTGGCGGCTGCAGCCGGATGTCCTGCTAGATGCACCTTTTCGTAACCTGATGGCCACTAATATTACTCAATATTTTGAAAACAATGCGGACACAGCCACATCGCCGCAGGTAGAATGGGACGCATTTAAGGTGGTGGTCAGGGGTGACTGCCTGGGCGCGCAGGCAGGTATGCGGAGGCAATTAGAAGGCGAGCTCACACAACTTGAAAATAAATTACTCCATGGGGAGGGCGAGGCGGTAAGAGGCCACGCAGCAACGCTGGCGCAGGATAGGGAGGAACACTCCAGACTGATGGAACGACTCCGTCATTTAAACTATGCGGCACACTCGGCGCGAACTCACCATATGGGGGACAAACCAGGCAAACTGCTGTCGTGGCTGATCCGACAAGATGCAGTCACCACGACGGTGACGTCTATCAGGACCGCGCGAGACATCACTGTGCATACACAGCATGACATACACAGCGCTTTTGTGGAACACTATTCTGAACTGTACAAGACTCATCTGCAGGGTACGGCCGCGGACATTAGGGACTTTCTCTCCGCCCTCGCTCTGCCGCAACTGGCACCGAGCCAGCAAGAGGAACTAGACGCTCCCTTGCTACCGGAGGAAATCAAGGATAGCATTTTTTCCCTTTCAAACGGCAAGTCTCCGGGCCCGGATGGGCTACCGGCTGAATTTTATAAAGCTTACTCAGGCATATTGATACCGGAGCTGCAGCGGGTGTATGCGAGGGCATTGGAGGACTAGACACTCACGCCTACGCAAAATGAGGCGCTGCTGATCTCCCTTCTGAAACCGGGCAGAGATCCCGACCTCCTGGGATCCTACCGTCCGTTGGCTCTGTTGAACATAGACTATAAGATATTCGCCTCTATCCTAGCCAAGAGACTAGCCCCATTTGTAAAGACTCTAATCCACCATGATCAAAATGGATTTGTCCCAACCAGAAGTACCTCTTTTAACATACGCAGGCTATTCAGGCTCCAGACGTACGCATCGGAGCGCTGGCCGCGCTCAGGCTGTCTGGTGCTAGACCTGGAAAAGGCCTTCGACTCTTTGGAGTGGCCATATCTTGCAGCGGTTCTGCAAAAGTACGAGCTTGGTGACGGATATTTACAACTAGTGCAACTACTGTACCAGCGCCCTACGGTGCGAGTCCGCACGGGTAAGCTTATCTCTGACGCAATACGCGTTCGGAGAGGCACCAGACAGGGATGCCCATTATCCCCGCTGCTATTTTCCCTTGCTATGGAGCCACTGGCAGTTCTGCTCCGGGAGGGTGGCATGGAATGGGGCATTCCTCTAGGTGATGGACTCCATGCAGTGTCCGTATATGCAGATGACCTGCTGTTATACATCAAAGATCTACATGCTATACCTCCAGCAATATCCACATTGTTTCGTAGGTTTGAAGCGGTATCGGGACTCAGAGTATATTGGGCTAAGTCAGGCGTTTACTCTTTCCAACACAACGTGGAGGAGACTGATGTAATCATTAACGGAACCACACTCACATGGTATCCGACCACATTCCGGTATCTAGGAGTTTACATATATAGGTCCCCAGCGGATATACTGGATGGCAACCTAGTGCGCGCCATCTCATCTGTTAAGGCACAGATACAGTTTTGGAAGACCCTCCCATTAAATGTCATGAGTCGTATCACCTTAGCCAAAATGATAGTATTACCACAGCTACTGTATTATTTCGCGAATCTGCCTGTGTATGTTCCGGTGCGTGTGTTTCGGGAGCTGGAAGGGTTGATTCGCGGACTAATCTGGAATACGGGAAGGCCCAGAATAGCACTGCAGAAATTATATGCGCCACCTGAGCAGGGAGGTTTAGCAGTTCCGCATCTGGAGCTCTACTATCTAGCTGCCCAGCTGCAATGGGTCACAAAATGGTTGTGTGGCAGGAACCTATCAGATAAAGCAACCGAGTCGCCCCCGTGGACGCAGTCCCGAATATATAGTTTGTTTCATCCGTTGGCAAAACTTCCCCGTCCGCAACAGATCCATATAGGGCTGGCTCATAGATGCTTCCGGAGAAGCCTGCAGCTCACTAAAGACACGACCCCCTATGCCCCGATACTGCCACTCATTGGGACGCCCGGAGGCGGACGCACGATAACGGATGTTGCACTATCAGCTTGGCATGAGGCTGGGGTGGAAACAATGGGAGACCTGTATGTGGATGGTGCTCTTGTGCCCTTTGCGACCCTGGCAGATAGTGGTATACCGGCGGGACAGTTTCTCCTACATGCAGCTATTATACGGACATTGACGCTGGCGTGGGGAGATCTGACAGCTGAGCCGCCAACACACCAGCTGATGCAGTACCTACATGTCATGGGGGAGGGGTCGCATGTAGTCCACTGGCTGGTGCAGGCCTTGCTCGTACACGTATTGCAACCACCGCAGAGTCTTCGAACACACTGGGCTGTGGACAGAGGTAAACCCTGGACAGACAGAGTGGGAATGTGTCTTAACTAGCGCCACGCACATACCACGTAACTCACGGTTTAAACTTATACAAACGTACATATTACACTGAGCGTACCTTTCACCGGACAAAATAAACAAATATTTCAACATCACCACTTCTAGTTGTCCGAGATGTCAGCTTACGGATGCCGACTTCCTACACATGTTGTGGTCCTGTCCCTTACTGCTGTCCTACTGGCGCACAATAACTGAGACACTCACGAACTGCACTAACACTCAGGTGCCTAACACGTGGGAGGTTTGCATATTGGGATTTTATACTCGCAATAAAGCTAACAAGGTAAGCTCCAGATTTCGTGACCTAGGCCTAATAACTGCGAACGGCTAATTACTAAACGATGGAAGCATAAGGATCCCCCTGAAGCACTCAGTTGGAAAAAATCCCTAGAGATATGTGCGCAGGCGGAGAGCACCGTCCTTCACAGGGAGGAGACGGCAGGGTTACGGAAGTACCCCATAGCACAACCCTGGGATGATATTCTCAAAGCCCTTACATATCCTCGCGCTATACCACGCGCACCTCCCACACAACAGACTGGTGACGTCACTTGAAGTCTTGATCGATAAGTACATTATGCCCTGTACAGTGCTGATTTCAACCGTAACCGTTGAGCTGAAACACAACCACACAGGCCTTGGGGACATTCCGTGGGTACATATTTAGTCATAAGTTGCCCTAGCATCTACACGACTGTGATCAGAACAGACAGTGCAGCCCGCACTCATCACAAACGATCCGTCTTAGCCGTAGCTTAACTCAGGCGACCACTCACCTAACGGTTTCATAACCCATCTGGTATCTGATATCTCTTTCTTTTATCTATTTTCTTTCTTTTCTCCGTTTTTTCTTCCCCCTCTCTTTTTATTTTCAGTTGTAGTTCATGTTTTGCAAATCAAAAAATAGTTGATATCTTGCATTACTTACCATTATGCGCATGTATTACACATGAGGAAATGAGATCTGAGTCTCAGGAGGTGCTAGGAAAGCGGAGAGCATCTCTCCGACGCCCGATATGTCTACACACTGACAGCTTCTGTATAAGCGGAACATGCACGGGATACATGCATCGACACGTCAATGGAGACAATGGTATGCGTACGCAGTTCGAATTAATGGTACCTTATACATGTATACCGCTATGTGAGCTTTAGATGCAAATTTTGTTACAAATACTTGGCGGGAACACCCGACCCTATGTACACAGGCCCATGGCAGCATTTCTTTTACTGTGCGTTCAATATGTGCAATGATGTGTTATAACTGTATAATAAAAGACAAAATGCAATAAAGATATACAATAAAAAAATAAAAAAATCATGAAAGAACCCCATTGCCTCTCCCAGGATGCCAAAATTATCTTTAAACTGGCATTCATTACCCACAATCCCCGATGTCCCCCATTTTACTAGTGTCATCATTGTTACTATGTTTCCCACATCTTTCATTTGACCTATTTTTAAATGTTTTGCTTCACTGCCTATGTAAATGTCTCCTGCAAGAAAATGTTTCCTGCCAGTATCTGGCCAGACTTTTTAACAGGAGGGATTTCACACTGATATATTCATAGAATTTCATGGCATTTCTGGAGAAAAAAAATACACAAATTCACCCAGTCTTAGGAAATGCCCATAGTCACCACCATGAAATGGGGCAGATTGACAGCTATGCCTAAACCTTTACACCAGTGCATTTATGACCAGGTCTGCACGTAATTTCCAATACATAAAAATGATCTCCTGTACATTTCCTGGTTTCTTTACACCATTGCTGACCATATAACTTTCTGTCCTTAGAAGTTTGTGTTATGCAGAAATGTCTTGCAGGAACTGTAGACCAGATCTGTGCCGTGTGCAAAAGCAACACTTACCACACTATTTTGAGAAACCTGGAGAATTCGGACCATTGAGAGGTAAATGTAAGCAAGATCATTTGTTCTGTGACAAGATTAGGAAAAAATGGACTCCTGTTATGTAAAGCATTGAGAAATTCCTGATTGTAACACAGATGGCCACCCTTGTGTAGCAGGGTGGAACCCCACTTAAAACCCAAGGTAATTATGAGAATTAGGCATCCTGCAAGACGAAAACTAAACTAAAAAACTTTGCCCACTCCTAATCTGTACATGTTACCTAGACCAAACAAGCTGCCCTTCAGCGATAACCATGATAGACATTATTTGCCTTATGACAGGGGGTAAGACGCTGCAGTCCAGTGCCTTCATTGTACAGACCATTGCAAATGTGGTTTCAATCATTTGATTACTCAGTAATACGTTACTGTACTTTGTTTTCTTTGAAGTTACACACAAAACCAGACCTTCCAAGCTCTGGAAAACGTTCACCTAGAGAGGAGATGGCGGGGCTTTGGAGGGGTTAAGGCTTTGTGCTGAGCACAACACGAGGCTCTTTAACTCACCACCCCCACACCAAAAAGCAAAGGTTTTGAGGCTGCTGCCGATGTCTTAAGGAGGTTTTACACCCTGAAATGGACATCAGCTGGCCAGAGCCTCCAAACAATTACCTGGAAATCTTCTCTCTGCAGGGGGTTTCAAGTCCATTGTTTGCACACCGTGTGATATCAGCTCATCACCTGATGACCTTGTGAAGGGAGACAATATTGTGCGACAAACGGTGGCACCTTGTTGGTTGGAAGGTCTGCAATACACCACTACGCTGGGTCGAACAGGATCCCACAAGGCTCCTGGTATCACAGTAGCTAAAGGAATACTTTAAGCTTCGGATTGGCCAAAATAATGCCGGTGGTGCATATTTTAGTTCAGCAGTCAATGTCTGTTACGAGAAAACTGTGTCATTGGCCCATTTATCCATCCTGTTTGATCAGACTTTAATTCGAAATCAATGGCTGCAAGAAACTGAGCACACCAGTTCGTTAAAAATGAGTTTGACAAAACACACAAGCAGGTTCCTGCCAGAGGCAGATGGCATAGTAAATAAACATTAACAACAATAAGACTGAAATGGAAAAGATACATTTCCAGGTGATGCGCCGAGGATAGAGAGAGTCAAGTGGCAGATTATGTTAAGTGGAAGAACGAGGCAAGCAACACACCAAGAAAACAAACACCCAAGAGCCGATGGAAAGGTGCGAGGTGGTGAAAAAAATAGATATGGCGTTTGATTCCATCATAGCAACATGTCAGAAAAGCATTAATTCTTGCATCCACAGTATTTTAGGAAGATTCATAGCTTTAATATTCAGTTGTAATGAAGAAAATTGACCATTTAGTCTGTGCCAGTGGTTGCCATAGGTCTCCTTTAGAATTTATTTTTGGTGGAGGGAGCCTTTCTTCCAAGTGAGGTGGACTGCACGTGTGCCAACAATGGGGAGGGAGGGAGTGGGGGAGATTGATTAAAATTGTATTTTGTTTTCGAAAGTAACTGCTGGGGCAAACACAAACTTACGTCTCTGAGGAAGGGATTCAAGACTTCCACTGTTGGTATGCCATGAGAGAAAACAAATTACAGACTGCATTGTTAGTACTTTTCTCTCTACTGGACCAGTATTCATGACATACGCTGCAGTTTGAGAATGAGGAGTGCATAGAGCACAAACAGATGCACATCGCTGCTAAATTCTAGGACGTTTTGTCTTCTCATGATTTCTGTGCCTTGCACTCATGGTGACCAAAATGTTTCCAGTGGCCATTGCACAATGTGCTGCTTTAAGCTACACAGCCGAGAAGTAATGCAGAGGGGAGAACCCAACCTGCAGTCACAAATTCACAGTACGGAAGGAGTGTAGTACATGTCCTGGGTTGCTGCATAGCTGAACATCTCACTGTCTGATTAGCTAGGGGGTATGCAAGCTCGGGCCACTGAGTGAATATATTTGCAGTCAGATGTTATCCTCCTTTCCAAGAAAACTTCTGTGCAATTACTTTCGGTATACAAAATAATATATTTGCTGATTAGAATTACAAATCATGCATCCTCATCTTGCCTAACCTCTTGGTGGTGTTCGACACTGTTGACCATCCTTCAATGCTCACAACACTTTCCTTACTTGGCTTCACAGGTTGATGCACTCAGTAGGCCACACTGATGATGCAACAATCTTTATTCAGGTATTCAAAGCCAGTGGTGGTAATCTCCAGGTCAGCAGGTTCTCAAGTGACCAGACAGAGCCAGTAAATGAGATTGGAACACAGCTAGAACCTGACACAAGCAGCCATGCAGTGTTCTACTGTTCCAACACTATAAAACCCTCATCTGTCTGAGTCCTCCCAAAGATAAGTTTTGGAATATCTTCTTTTCTCCCTATATGCAGCCAACTGGAAAATTGAAACCTTCATGCACAGTATTGCTAAAGTTGCGAGATGCCGGTTCAATGCATATGGCTTAATCAATACTTTTAACTATTTTATCAGCCCACCTACCTACCTCAGTATCGCTTAAGGCCTCTTGATAAGGTCATCAGCATTGGTATACGAACCCTTTTTAACATGCCCAAAGAAATATTCATCACCTATTTAAAACTCTAAGCTGGCTCACTGCAACAAAATTGAGTTATATTTCAGCTACCAATAATGCAGCGTTGTTTCAATATATTTTGTCCACATACCTACTCCACCGCACACCTGCATGCAACTTTGCACTACTAGCCATAACCTACTGGCCACATCATGCCTTGCACCTCCTTCATACTGCGATCATTTTGCCTCTAAACTTCCCTCTACTAAAAACTACTCCCCGTGAACTCCAGAGTATTACTTCTAATCAAGAATGCACCAGTGAATGACAAGGGAACCACTTCGACCTAAACTGTTCCAAGACAACATCAAAATCGGAACATGTGTCTTCTGCAATAAGTGGGACTTGACCATCACTCCAGATTTTCTACATATTTTTGTCTATTGTAACGTGGATATTTTCACCCAGTTTCCCAGATTACTCCTATATGTACAGCTCTGAACTCTGTACAGCATCTTTTGCAGAAATGTTCTGGTTATTTTACAGTAAACCATGTAATTGCTTTGTTTGGTTAGGGTCCTGCTGATTTCTTTTCCCCTAGAAGGCTTGCAATATGCAGACTGGGCCGAACATTACACCAATTGTACAATGTCAAACATACCCTTAGAAAAGCCTATACGCGGTTAGTGTTTCCAAACAATGGCTAGTCCTGCTATGTTTCTAAGACTATCACTTGACCTTCCACTCCTTACACTGCCCCATGTCCATTCCTCAAGCTCCCAGCTCTAACAAGTCTCAACATGAAGTTCCAGGAAAAGGCAGTTGCCAAGAAGTCTTTTAAGAGACACCTCAGGAATATCTATTCATACACTCCTACACTAAACCCTGTTTGTATCTATTTAGAGCAACATCATAAATGGTCCATTTAACTACACTGGTACACTACATCCAAGCAACCTTCAGTACCAGCTCAATGTCTTCACATGTCTGGAACCAGAACTTGAGATTTTTTGCTGGCTTAAAAGAATAACGAAAAAGGGGATTTTAGCCTTAGTTCATAGAAACTTTCACTGGATGCCAACCAGAATCCAAAGATGATTGGCAGCGGCATCCCTATCTTACCAACCAAAAAACATTACTAGTCAGGGACTGAATCTAAATATGATTCAGGTTAGGGTGACAACCTGTTCTTATGACTCATAAATTGTTCAGCAATTTTGTGCCTTGTCTGTGAAGGCATGAGTCATCCATTACGGATGCCTTTTGCCCATAATTGTAGGCATTACGTGGAAAATACTATCTGCTTTTACAGCTGGAAGCAAAATCCCTTCTTGGCTCAATTAAGCAGCTACTTTTTGGCTGCCAGCTTGACAGAGGAGTGGGGACATGCTCCTCCAACCAGTCCAATCAGATGCGTGTACTTGTAATAGCTCTTTAGAGAGCAGTAACTACTGCCCAGCCACGTGCGTGTGAGAACACAACTGAGCGCACTGATGTAATAGCCCTGAAGGAAGTCCTTGACCTCCTGAAGTTGAAAGAAAGAGGGTATTTCAAACCAGATTTGGCCAAGTATAGCAGATACAGCAAGATTACCTCTTCTTGCCCTTCAGGGGTTGAAGAAGGTTTATCCCCCTGTCCGACCTCCTTCTCCTCCTTGGGAGATGAATCTAGTTTTGTCTAGTTTTGTCAAAACTGGTGGGTCCTCCTTTCAAACCCATTCATAAGGCCACGTTACAACACCTTACATGGAAAGTAGCTTTTCTGGTGGCTATTACATCAGGTGGTCAAGGAAAGAAAGAGGGTTAGTTGGGTGATTTTCTATAGGCTGTAATGGCCGCCAGATGAACTTTTATGGAAGTGTATTTCAAACCAAGACCATGCCCCTCTTACATGGCTTGTACGCAATAAGGACACGAACCCCTGCATCCTTAGATAGTTTTTAGCATTGCAACCTTTTTCGTTTCAGGCAATGCATATACCCGGAGCCCATCAAGTGAGTGCGGACTACCTATCCAGACACCCATTCGTTGAATGGCCCCAACGTCCATTCTTGGGGGGGGGGGGGGGAGATCTGTGAGGAGGACAGCGGCGGCAGCGAGGCTGACCGGAAGGGAACAGACGAAGAGCCGGACCCGTCTACACGACCGGAAGTGAGCCGCGGTCTAGTGTCTGCCGGAGTCCGAGAGGAGGAACCATGGATGACGCCGGAAGGGGAGGAACAAAAAGACCAGCGCGGAAGAAGGCAGAGTCGGCCGGAGGAGAGCAGCGAGTTCGACAAGAGGCAGACGGCGAGACCATGAGAGGAGGTGGACGGAGACGGAGAGAAGGCGGACGGAGAGGGAGAGGAACGAAGGAGACGGATCCAGAGGAGTGTCTTATACACGGCGTTCAATACCGGTGGGCTGCAGGAAGGAGAAGACGCCCCGGGGTCCTACGCCACGGTCCTGGAGACGGACCGTGGCTTAAGGCGAGTACCACTCAGGGGCTCGTTTGGGTGGGGTTGTTGGGGAGGCACGGGGAGGTAGAAACGGTTGGTGAGTACCGCAATAGACATCCCTCACGACCCTTTATCCCACTATAGCAGCAATTGGCGACAATCCTCACTTCCTCCCCCTCCCCCCCACTACGATAGCCTTGGTGACGGGAACCCCACCAGGACATGTACAAAAGGCATCAATACTGACCCCGGTCTGTTTGTTTCTTTTTTCCTTCCCACCCCGAGAGAGAGAGAGAAAAAGGGCGAAAGGAGCATCGAGAAAACCGTGACCCAACCCTGACGACCTGGAACGTATTTTGAGGGAGGAGTTATCCCTTGCAACACCTCTGCATCGTTTAGTTTCGTAGTTTTCACCCGGACATTTAAGTTTATCAGTTTCGTGCTCATACGAAGAAAAGCAAATAAAATACACGTAACATATATCACGTTGTCCACGTGGTTCTTTGCGTCCCGCAACCCTGACCCCCACAATGACCAATGGCAGTTCTGCTGCGGGCAGTTAGAGATGCTTTCGCCAAACTACAAATTGCACTTCATACATTTTAAATACTTGTATCGCATATATAGAACCCCCTCGCAGCTCAAGCGCATGGGACTCCGCCCTGATGCAAATTGCTGGAGATGCAAAGCTCCCAATGCTACGTTTCTCCACATGGCCTGGTGCTGTCCTGTACTGGAGAAATTTTGGAGGGAGGTATTCAAGACGATAAATGAGATACTGGAGACCAATATGATTCCGTCACCCAAAGGAGGTCGTCTGGGATATGTCCAGGGAGCCCCAATTGGACAACGCAAGCTATTAGCTATGCTCCTACTGCTTGCCAAGCGCAGGGTCGCGATGCACTGGGGCAAGCGCAATTCCCCAGACATCAAGACATGGATTTTAGACACTACATTCTGTCAAGAACAATTAAAAACGTACTGGGAATTATTGCCATTAACATCTAGGCCCAGAGACATTTGGGGACCCTTCTTGACTTGGCTGACTGTTTTTAATTCAGCTCAAGACCAAGCTGCTGCAATTACTTAGAGGTCAATAAACATACTGACTCATAGTTCACTAGGTACCCTATGACATGTTTGCTATGACTGCGCTGTGGTATGTTTCGCAAGGTCATCATATTCTGCAACACTGTGTAGTATGTGTCCTCACAACAACGCTTTGCTCTATTCGTATGTGATATGATATATAACTTAAACATGTGATCAAGCTGTGCTGCTTCCTTTTTGTTTTTGTTGTACTTGTTATGTTTCAATCGTTGCTCTTTAATGTGATATTCGGCAACATATACATGTGCACTGACCTATGTACCCTTTTCTAAATGCCAATAAACAAATTTGAAGAAACAAAATTGTTATTCTAAAGGTTATCTTGTTCACATTTGCTAAGTGTCGAACATAAATAACGCAGGTCTTCCCGAAAGGGGATTTTGCGAGTTTGACTGTCATAATGGTAGCATGAAGGCATGGCTGCACAGACTGTTTCCACACAATGTTGTTCTATAGCATATAATCATATATAAGGAGATGTCATCTCTTGTCATTCTCTCTTTATTCTATGAGTAAGTATCTGTTATAGTAAATTTGTAACCAAGATTCTCTGTATAGGTGTTATTCTTCTAGAGTTAATGACAAGGTCCACTAACCCTTTATAGATGGTGCCGAAACTTTTTCGGGCAGGAGTCATGTCTGCCTCAGTTGAGGGCCGCAGTCGGCAGATGGCCTGTTGAGACACAAAGTACCTGTATAGTCCCCGTTCTGAGGCATGGTAAGTGTAGCCATTACATAATAATTATCTTTGTCTATCAACCCACCTATTTTGTATTTTTTTATATACTAGGGGTAATTATTAAACTGGCAGGTTCAATCTAAGAGAGATGTTTTAGAAATTTAAAAGAATAAGATTGGGTACCGATCCCAAGGACATTTTAAAAACCAATGGACGGGAAGGATTGTTTATTTATTGATTTTAAATAAAACAGAATTTGTTTGGGGGGGGGGGGGGGGAGGTCGGCCCTTGTGGTAAACAGGCCAATTCCCCCTTGGGGACACAAAAAAACTATTTAAGTGTTTTAACCCTGGGAGAGAGATCACGCCCCCAGGGGAAGTTAAAAAAAATAATGTTTTAGTGAAAAAAGTGAAACTGTCAGGGGGTCAGCCCTCCTGACATTCGGGGTGACTACATGTTGGGCCCACATTTTTTGTGGAAAGGTGCGTTTTCCCTGGGGGGGTGACTGCGCCCCCCCAGAGATAATACACATTTCCATTGGGGCTTGTTTTTTTTCAAAATAAATGTGTGCTTTTCACATCAATTTTTTTATTATATAAAACACGATTTATATAATTTAAAAAAAAGCCACACTACAGATGTAGCAAGATTTTATTGGCATGCAGTGGATGGCACTGCACAAAGTTGACAAGTCATCTTTCAGTTGGTTATTTCTGTATTTGGTTTCTATAATTGAGATAAAATTAGGTGAAATCCTTGCCTAGGCAGTATTATCATGTTTTGGAATCACACAATAAGGACATAATACTATGAAAAAAATGAGTTGCATTATGCTGTATAATTTGCCTTTTCTTGCCGAATAATGTAGTCAACCCTGTCGCATAATTGGATGCTCTTCCGCTGCATAATTCTAGTTACCGTGGGGATAGCACTGTGCGTTTTCACAAGCAGCACGCCAACACACAAAGTTAAAGGGGATATCAATCAATCAATCAATCAATCACAGAATTTGTAAAGCGCGCTACTTACCCGCGAGGGTCTCAAGGCGCTGGGGAGAAAAAAAGGGGGGGGTGCTGCTACTGGTCGAACAACCAGGTCTTGAGTAGATATAAAAATGAATGTGTGCTTCTGGAGTTCAATGGTAGATTTTTGGCTTTAGGAAATTAGTTTTATACTGACAAAGGCCCAGCAACTCCACCAACAATAAAGTTTTGCATAAACCATGACACAAGTATGATGTGGTATTGGGTATGTGGCAAGGTGAAGTAAAACTGTCTTTTTTTAGTCTTTTTTTTTTTTATTGTCTTTGGAGAACGTGAAAATTCAGAGAACCATTCAAGATGGTCTCATTACTGCGTATCTTGTATCGGCTCCAAAATTACCCATACGACGTTCTCCAATCGTGGTTTAAACAAATTAGCTCACTCCTCAATACGTTCTTATGGGGCGGTGGGGCTATACGCGTCGCAGTACGGACGTGTACTCAATCCACCTACTGCGGCGGGATTGCAGCATCCGACATCTTCGCTTAGTATGCCGCCTCCCATCTCCTCAACTTAAACAAATGGTGGTATAATTCCCAAGCAGACCCGGCCTATGCTGTCGAAAGAATAATATTTGAGGGCCACGCGCTGCTTGACATGCTGTATAGTCATTGCCGATTAGACCACCTGCCTCCAGCCACTAAAGTTGTTATCCAGTTATGGAAACGCATGGTACGACAGATGGGATGGGGAGGGCGATTAATGCAGACAACTCCGTTGTGGCAGGGAGCCAATCTTCGCCAAGTGGCGTCGCCGACAGGGTTCCGTACATGGGACCTCATTGGCATATCCACACTTGGGGACATCATGAAGGGGGTCGTCCTAAAATCCTTCCAACAACTGCAGGAAGAATTTCATCTTCATCATAACCAATTCTATAAATACCTTCAATTACGACATGCCCTATCCCCGTATATCGCAACATTGACAGAGCTTTCGGAATTCCACCCGCTAGAAGGGCGACTATTAATGGGGGATATTGGAGTCCATAAGATTAGACAGATATACCAAACTATAGTTACGCACACCAGTACAACAATAGACGCACTCCGACAGAGCTGGGTAAGTGACATACCCGACCTATCAGATGATGATTGGACATAGGCACT
This sequence comes from Calotriton arnoldi, assembly GCA_963921515.1. NCBI lineage: Eukaryota > Metazoa > Chordata > Amphibia > Caudata > Salamandridae > Calotriton > Calotriton arnoldi. The sequence goes on along the minus strand of CAWUFW010000593.1, from coordinate 2,156,223 downwards.
GGCGAGCCCCCGTGGTGGGGACATAGCGTCCCGTTATCGCCTGATACAATTTAAATTTTTACACAGAGCCTACTACACTCGGCAGCGCCTTTGGCGCATGGGGGTAATACCGTCGCCGGGGTGTCTGAGGTGTGCACGGGAGGCGGGTACCTTCCTGCACACAGTATGGAACTGCTCTACCCTCCAGCACTACTGGGATAAAATACTGGCATGCTTGGGCAAGGTGCTCTCATGGAGTATTCGGACTGATCCCAAAGTCATTTTACTACATAGCACAGATGGCATTGTAAGCAACAAGTACAAACAGCACTTGCTTTTCACTGGACGTACGTTAGCCAAAAGGGATATCGCCCAGTACTGGAAGAGTAGTTCTCCCCCGCCCATTGGGAAGTGGAAAAAAGCTCTAGACTGGTGCATGGGAATGGAGTTAGCTGTGTTTCAGGCTCAGGGTTGCCCGCAGAAACACCGAAAGATATGGCAGAGATGGGCGGAGTATAGGGGTATTGAATTACCGGAGGTGGAATCCCTAGAAACGTTCCTACAACGAGAGTAGTTATGTAATTGTGTAGCCCTCAGACATTGGATACAGCCATCCAGAGGACATCTGGCATCAATGATCTAGAGGTGTGGTGGGGGGGTGGTCCCGGTGCCTAGGTTAGCCATGGTTATTATATGTTCTCTCTTTTTATTTCCATTGTATTATCACTCTGGTACACTACGACAAATAGTAATGTTTCTTATTGATGTGTCAGCCTCCAACCTATGTTGTACCGCTACAAAACTGAATAAAATTTATTAAAAAAGATTCAGGGAACCAGACAAGCAATTTAGCGTTTATTTACTGTTGCACACATCTCAAACGTGCGCGCGCACACACCCACTAACTGATTTTGAACAATGCTTCTGCCTTCTACGTAGAACAGTGTTTTAGAAGGAAGGATTTAGCCAGTCAACAGAAATGGCGCCTTGGTGGATGACAGCTGCCCAGACCCTAACTTGGTTTTGGAGGCAAGCTCTGAGGCAGGATCAGAGACTGAGACAGCAGATACTGAGACAGCATCTAAGTGAGAGTAAAATGGAGCAGAATCTGGAAGTGATTTTTCAGTCGGTGGACTTCCGTCCCACGACTGGTCTTCCAGCAATTCTGAGGGACATGATGATAGGAGTTGTGCTGTCCCTTGGGAAGCACATTCTGTGCAGCCGACCTTAGCAAGGTAGACCACCCAGAGAGCGAGCATGTGCGGTGGCGGCAAGCATAGACGGAGTGCTCTCTTGGTAGCTCCCCAATTTAGTTCAGTCCCCAGTTTCGCTGTTCGCTGGCTATAAAGTCGATAGGCCCAATTTTTTGACAATTGACTATGTCGATCCCTTTTTAGATATTGACTTTGGATACATTGTTATATATATATATTTATTCACTATCTGAGCACTGCATGGTCTACACTAAATTTTAAACATAATGAAACGTATATTGTCCTTACAATAAAAATGTGAAAATCGTCATCATGCAAGATAATGTGTCTTTTTTCAATAACATTGATTATGATACAAGTTACAAATTGAATTTTCACACTTCCAAAGCAAAAGTATAAGTATCTGTGAATGAGTCCCACCGTACATTTGTTTGGCTTATTACTTTAGGGAACTTAGGTAGTATTTCTCATGATGTTTGCCTTAGTATCAAAGGTAGATATGCTCACTCAGTTCAAGGAATGTAGGCCTAGTAAGGTATTCACGAACACCCCCAACTTGAATCCACAAGCTGGAGGAAGTTGGATTTAGCATAGTGAGTGGGCTGGAGGTGCATGAAAGACATGTTTTCTTGAGCTTCAAGTAGCTAGCGACGGAAGGCGCTAGTATAGGTTCACTTGGCAAGTATACAGGATTAGTCAGGACTTTGACTAGGACAGAGACATAAAAGGGTAGGATGAGTTTAGGCTAGGTGTGCTTTCACAGGGATATCCAATAGGTAGAAGGCTGATAGTCAAGGTAGTACAGATAAACATGCCATCACTTCATTTTCACCTACAGACTCAAACCCATTAGCGCCGCATTCACCCCGATACTGAATTACTCCCTCAGTCAACTAAGCAGATGACTCCAAACCATGCAGAACGCAAGCACGCAGCCTCCACCCTCAACATCCCAACACGCACACACCCTGCACCTCAAACAGCTCCACTGACTCTCCATCCAAAGCTCTTTTCAAACTCCTGACACACATTCAAACTCTTACACTGCACTGGCCCAGCATACCTCAATACTGCCTCAGATTTCAGAAACGTTCCAGAGACCTTTGCTCAGCTGGACTCGTACTCATACATTCCATGCATACACAGCACCAGAAGAAGAAGTGACTTTTCCCAATTGGCTCCAATAGTGCAGAATGAACTGACCCTACGTTATGTTAAAAGGGTTTTGTAAAGCGCTTGTACAGCAATTGGTTTCATGGCGCTATCTAGGAAGGCGAGCCTAGTGGTTAATTCGTAGGCCTGGGTAAACAGCCAAGTTTTAAGAGACTTTCTGAAACTCATTAGGTTGGTACTGAATCTGATTTCCAGAGGGATAGAGTTCCACAATTTTGGGGCTAGAGTGGCGAACCTACAGCCCCCTTGGCGCTGGAGTTTAAACGTAGGGACATTCAGAAGTAGAAGATGAGCCGATCGCAGGTTGTGAGAGGGAGAGTAACGGGAGATAAGGCTATCCATGAATTTAGGGCTTTGGCCATGCAGGGATTTGAACAGCAGGCAGCCAATTTTGAAGGCGCAGCGTTGGGGAATGGGGAGCCAGTGCAGCTTCTTTAAGAGGGGGGGAAGCATGTTGCCACCTGGGTTGCCTATAGATCAGTCTGGCCGCTTGATTTTGTACCATCTGGACCTTTTTAGAGAGGTAGAGTGGTATGCCGAGGTAGATAGCGTTAGCGAAGTCGAGGCGTGATAAGACCAAGGCTATCACCACCTGTATCAAAGCTGCTTGGGTGAGGAGTCTGCTTATTTTCCGGATTTTACGCAGCTGAAGGAAACAGGCGGAAACCAAAGATCCAACATGTGTTTTTAGCGAGAGATCATTGTTTATGGTGACTCCCAAGCTTTTTGCTGAGGAGGCAGGAGTCGGGGGGGGCCTAGTTCATTAGGCCAATAGTGTGGGCCCCACTAGCTTAGACCGCCACCGGTCAGAACGACTTCGGTCTTGCCAGGGTTCAGCTTTAAATGGCTGCAATCCATCCAGTGGCAAATAAATTGCATGGTGGACTGAAAGTCAGAAATTGACTGAGGGGAATTGTCAATGGTAAAAAGTAGCTGCAGGTCGTCAGCATAGTTAAATGTGACAACATTCCTTTCTTTCAGGGATCGCATCAACGGGAGCAGGTAAAGATTAAAAAGGTGTGGAGATAGCGAAGATCCCTGTGGGACACCACAGGTGGTTTCCAGTTTAGGGGCTGTGAAATGACCAATACGGACTGCCTGGGAGCGATCTTTCAGGAAAGAGTTGATCCAGCTGAGGGCTGGACCCCGAAGGCCTGCCTCCCTGACACGGTCCACCAGCGTACTGTGGTCGACCGCGTCGAAAGCGGCCAAGAGGCCAGAGCCTGGGGAATAGCTCTATCGGCTTTTTCCCGAAGGGAGTCTAGTACTGCGAGTATAACCGTCTCCGTAGAGTGCGCTGGCCAAAAGCCCGCTTGGTGAGAATCAAGGAAGTTAGTTTTTCCAAGAAGGTGGATAGACATTTAGCCACATGGGCCTCTAGCACCTTGGCTAGGTACGGGAGCAAGGAGATAGGGCGGTAGTTAGATAGTGTCTGCGAGTCAGCTCCAGGTTTCTTTAAGAGGGGGACCACTATTGCCTCTTTAAAAGCGTTGGGGACCTTGCCCTGGGATAATGAGTTGTTCAGGAGATCCAGTACAGGGTTCGGGTAGGCTGAAAGTGCCGCTTTTAGAATATGTGGGGGACAGTGGTCCATTGGGAATCCAGATCTGATTTTGGACAGCAGATCACAGAAGGTCTTAGTGTCCAACACACATATGTGCGTCTCTACTGCACTCCACACGGAGCTGAACACTTGGCTGTTTGACTAGGTTAATCCATGGCCCAACCCTGACTGCTCCTGCATCTGCAACAGGATACCCTCCCGGATGATAGTGCACTTTACAAAAAAATTATAACGTTACAGAGAACTCTGCACCCAACGCTACACATATGGATAACATGTTTGTGCTGCCTGCCATGTTCATCTTCCATCAAAACTTAGTAGATGTTCAGATTGCTGTATGACAAATGCATTACAGTCGCAGCACTGCACATAATTGTGGACAGGACATATGCTACGTTCTCATGGACTACCCGGTGTGTCAAAAACTAACGTTCTTTGTAGATTCTGACATGCTCTTTAGGGAACTTAGGCAATATTTATTCCCCAGCATGCCTGCCTTAGTTGCAACAGTAGATAAGCACACTGGAGGAAGGTACGCCTCGGAAGGCATTCTCAGACATCCCCAACTTCCATCTACAAACAGGAAGGAGCTGGATTTACCACAGTGAGTGGGCAAAAGACACATGTACGACATGTCTTCCTGAGCCTCATGTGCCTGTCATGGGAGCATTTAGTAAAGGTTCACTAGGCATGCGTTCTGTAATGTTCAGAATGGAGGTGGGTACTTGACAGGTGGCAAGAATGTAGTCAAGCTGTTTATTCATCTGTGAAAGGTTGTGGATTCACCAACCGTCAACATGTCTGGACACATGTTTATAAAGTTTTGTTTGTGGTGTGTTTGTGTGCAATTTGGTTGGTGACTGGTTGAGAGGTAGTCTTGAATGGGTATTCAGTCCTGTGGCGTATGAATGTGATGGGCCCTTGAATGGCGGCAGTATATTGATGGGAGTGTAGTGATATGTTGGATTGGGCCCGTGGCCGGCAGAATGAAAGTCTTTTGTGTGGTGTGTGAATGGCATGTGAATGGATCATAAAGTGGTTGGTGCCTTGACGTGGCTTTATGGCTCACCTTCAGTAGTCTTGGTTTCAATATTCAGATACTGTGATAAGTATTTGTGCCTTGAAGCTAGCATTTCTGGAGGAGAGTGGATTAACTTAAAAAAATTAGTACCAGATTTATATCTATGGCGGTAAGGATATTCAGTCGCAGCGGTGACACAGTACCCTTATTGTGAAAATAATTGTCTGCCTGCCCGACATATACGAGACAAGACCATTGGTGAAACCATGGGGAAGAGTACTCCATCTTGCATGGTTGCACCCCTCCCACTTTCCAACTGAGTAAGGGCCATCTGTGACTGAACTCTAAGTCAGCTCACCAAATTTAGATGTGCGGACATATAGGTCAGTTTTCAATGCAGGTCACCACCTGGAAAACCATGGTGGCAAGGGGCAGTGAAAACTGTTTTTGCCCTCCCCCCCCCCCCGCTTGCCAAGGGAGATGCCATGGGAGATAACTCTCATGGTGAGCAGAACATACAGCTTCAGGATTTCGATTTTGAAAATAAATAAATAAACAAATGGACGGATCCTTTATGTTGGTTGAGCAGTGCGTCAAACGTAAAAAGGCATTAACAGGGACCGTTGTGAAGGCAGCTCCTGCCAATGTTTTTGAATTGTCATTTCTAAATTTGGCAGGTGGAGGAGTCTCAGCATGGCAGATGTTAATTCCTCCGCCCGACGTCAGAGACTTCTGTGTCAGCCAAACTGTAAATCAGTCCCCAACTAAGAACTGCCCAGGGTGGTGTAACATGCATTGATGCCGCTCACTCTCCCATAATGCCATACAAAACCTGAAAGTGCGTACATGGCTAACATTACTAATTTATTTACTTTTTGTTTTGGAAATTTTTGTCATCTGTTGAGATCTACAAACTGACAGCCAACGAGCGTTCCTATGGGTCTCCACATAAAGACTGAACCCAATTTTTGTGGGCGAACCTTGCAACCCACGATCGGAAAATACTAAAAACGCAACATAGACATACGACATTCAAGTAGTGAAAAGGCACCTTTTTTTGGCAATGTGGGTAGCTGTGGATTTTGGGCCCTAGCTCAGCCAGCACCTAGGCAAACCTGCACATTTTTTAAAACTAGACCCCTGGGGGAATCGAGTGGGGGTGACTTGCATGGTTCTCACCAGGTTTTGTTTACCCAGAATCCTTGGCAAACCTTAAACTTTGGCTAACAAAATGCATTTTCCTCTCATTTCTTTGATAGAAAGTTCTGGAATCTGCGGGGAGCATGGGAGGAAATGTGTGTCAAATCTTTAATAAATCTCATTGTAAAGGGTAAATTGAACAAGAGTGGTTGGTCTGGCAAACTTAGAAAGCCTGAAAAGTCTGACGAAAATCTTTTACAGTGCCCACTGTAAAAGGTCTTGCTAGGCTAATAACAGAACAAATAAAAAGACATCCACAATTTTTACCTGTAAGGGTTCTCGGCACCTCAGCAGATCATAATTTTTTCCCAGCATCCGGCATAAATACATTTTGTGTAGGGGCGCCTACCGGCGAGGATGACATCCAGCACCTCAGTCAACAACTCTAATACAGTCAATTGCCACCAATCAGTCACTACGCAAGGAAGATCAGATTGAAAAGATTTAGGTGAAGGACATTGCCCTGTTGCTGAGACACAAATTCGTCCAGAAGATGGAGTCTGACCCAAGCACACATGCTCCTGGCCCAGTCTAGTACCACCATGATTACTTGGACCCGGTTGCTCTATTCTCTTCAGTACTGGGGGCAGGAGAGGAAGTGGCGAGACAGTGTACAGGAGTCCCTAGTTCTTTTCCTTCAGGAATGTGTCTCCTAAAAAGTGTCCTTCAAGTACTCCAAAGTAGAGAATTGTTGACACTGCACGTTCGCAACCGTGGCAAAAAAGATCCAGCCAGGGTTCTCCTCATTGGTGGAAGACACCCTGCCCCACCTCAGGACAGAGACACAACTTCAAATCTGCCAGACAATATCTTTTCAGTTTGTCCACTCCTCAGGGACACACGTTAGGTGACTTCCCCGCACCTGGTGTTGCACCCATCTCCAGAGACACAAAGCCTTATGGTACAGGACCCTGGACCCCAGCCCCCTGCTTGTTGCACAACCACCTGATGGCAGTGTTGTCCATGAGAACCTGCACTAGCCTCCCCTTGATGGATGGTTCAGAGTCAGATGAATGGCCAGCAGCTCTAGCAGATTGTTGCACAGCCAGCCCTCCACCAGAGAACAGAGTTCCGTGATCTCCATCCTTCCCAGACGACGCTCCCTCAAACCTAGCAGTGATGTGTCTGTTACCTGTCTCTTTGTAGGGAAAGGAGAGAGGCATGCCACTGGACAAATTTTACCCGCTCAGCCACTACTGCAAGTCTTGAGCGGTCTCCTATGAGAACTGGAGGGTATCAGAAAGGCAGTCTTGATGCTGGGCCCACTGGGATTTCAGGTTCCATGCAGGGCTTGCTTGTGCCACGTCGTATAGTTGACAAGAAAAATGCATGAAGCCAAGAGGCTAAGAAGCGCCAGATCCACCATCACCTAGATCCAAGAGCAAGCCTGAGGGAAAGCCCTGAACTTAACCCGATCCAGGATTATCCCAATAAACAGAGGCCTGTTTGACAAAAATGGGTGCAGTTTGACTTGCAGTCAGAAAGGATGTGAATCTCTCTTAGAAATAAGATCTACATTCGCCACTATAAATATTCTCTTTACCAGGCGTACATGCTCTACGGAGTTGAATGCCACAGACATACTGAGTAATCACCCACATGTGGCAAGGATACCCTAAAAGCATCTGCACTCCATATGTATGTGAAGGACATACCTAATGCGATATGTCAAACTTAGATGGATATTGCAAGAGCATACGCTGAAGCATTCTACTGGATGTTATTTATCAATATGATTTGTAAAACCTATGGAGATTTACTTACCATGAGGTCGCTTTTCTCTCCCCTTCACATAAAATATTGAGCATACAGGACAGAGGATTACCCAACAAACAAAAAGACTTTTCTGGTGGTTCAAAGCCTAAAATTGTTGAGGGCGGAGAAGGGTTATCAGAGTTGCCAATACCTACAGTGAGTTTGGATGCCGACGGAACATTTGATTTTCATATAGCAAGTGTATGGTGGTAAGACCAAGACACTTAACCCACCTGTAACATGGTGGATTGGGGCAGATGGTGAGCGCTCCAAGTTTTCTAAAATAACCATACAACAGCACAAATGAGATATAATATACAATGGACAACACAGCTAAAGCTCCTACCACAAGATCCATAAAATCAGGGGCAAAGGTACAGCTGTGGGGTAAATCCATCATAAAAATGTATGTTTTGTGAGCAGTGTCAACTCAAAATTGCGGACACCAGTATGAGATCTAACATGTTTATGCAAAATTTTTTTATTGAGTTTTTTTGTAACCGCAGCAAAAAAAAAAAACCTAAGTACAGTCATTTCACAGTGGCGTCAGGAACCCTACTACATTACACACTGCGTTATCTTTGACATCTTTACATACACAGAGGAGACACTTAATTCAATCTATGTTGCATTACAACACATTGTGACCGCATGTTACGAGTCTTTACTACTACCAGTTCCGGAATCACTTGGTGTGTACCATAAATAGGCCATGAGCGGACCCAAATGTCTTTAGGGCGTGATGCCGCGGGTAACTCCTCAGCATAGAGCTCTAAACACTCCTTGCAATATGACATATCTCTGAGCCACTGTGTCAGTTTTGGTACAGAAGCTTGTCGACCAGAACATGGACACTCTTTTTAGCAAGCAAGAGTGCGACGGCTACAAATTTCCTATGTGATGCTTGAAGCGATTTAACATACTACAGTAAGCGGATTTGTGGTCTATGGGGCCTACTTGAGATATCATATTAGTGAGGGCCCCTGTGACCTCGACCCAGTACTGGTTGATTCTGGGACATGTCCACGCCAAATGAAAAAAATCCGCCTCCCCTGCCCCACATCTACTGCAGGTCGCATCTGGCCGTAGACCATAGCAGAATAGTCTGGCAGGGGTGTAATATGTCTGTTGAAGGTACTTGAAGTGTATTATACGGAGATTAAAGTTTGGAGTAAGCTTGCCAGTAAGTGTGCAACAATAGCCCCACTCCTCCCGCGTAAGGTGACTTTCTAGGACCCTGTTCCACCTATCCAGGGCCACCTGCTCATCCCTCCCCCTGTCCAGGAGTGCAGCAATATATAGTGTGGTGATAAGTCGTTTCTGAGGGGTGGTGGTGAGCAAAGCCTGGAGGGAGCCCAAGGTTGCTGGATCTGCAGGGAAGGAAGCAAAAAGTAGCTTCATAGCGTCCCATAGGCGGGTAAATGTGAATACTAGGAGGGGGGTTTGGGGTTGTCCAGCAGTGAAGTCTTCCAATGTGATAAAGGACCCCTCAGGAAATGTGTCTCCCACAGTTGTACAGCCGGCATCCCTTAATAGTGCCAACGCACCGGCATCGTGTGTGACCAATAGGTCCGGGTGGTATGAAAGTGGGAGGCTGATGCATATAGCAGCGTTTTCCGAGCCCGGGTGCCCAATGTTTGCCAAGCCAATGTCATATACTTGAATGTATTAATCTCGGAGCGGGGGATGTCTGTCCTCCTTTAAGGTAGGAGGGCCGACACCAAGAGAGAGAGTGCATCATCGGCCTCAATCGCCAAGTGTGGTATGTGTTCATGAGGATGGTACCAATAATGTGTGAAGTGTGCCTGGGCACAAAGGTAGTAAAGGTGGATGTCTGGGGCTCCGAATCCCCCTTGAGCGTATGAGAGAGTGAGCGTTCTCCATTGAATTCGAGGTTGCCTGCCAGCCCTTACTAATGTTATCAAGTGTGATCGTATAGTGTTCAGCAGGTGCGTGGGCAGCACAATCGGAATATTTACAAATAAATAAAGGAACCTGGGAGGACAACCATTTTTTAGGAGTGCTATCCTATCTGCGAGTGACAAGGGGAGTTTAATCCATCTGATGACATGCTCTTCTAGCCGCGCTACTGCCTTCCCATAATTCTCCTGAATGACCTTGTCTGGATCTCTATGAACCCAGAATCCCAGGTATTTTACAGGGTTGTCACTCCAGTATAAGGGGATATCAATTGGAAATCGCGGTGTTGCTGGGGTTAACGGTATGATAACCGACTTTGTCCAATTGATGCACAATCCCGCATAATACTCGAAGCCGACATACTCTCTGATCAGCGCAGCTAGGTGAGTGATAGGGTCGCGGACATACAGTACCATGTCACCCGCATATATATAGAGTTGCTTATTGGCCTATGTCTAAATCTCAGGGCCGATTCTATGCGTTTCTGATGGATTTTGCATGCTAGTGGCTCCAGCGTTAAGATAAACAATAATGGAGACAGCGGGCATCCCTGCCGTGTACCCCTGCCAATTCGGAATGGGGACGCCAATGTGCCATTTATTTTGATCCGTGCACTTGGTTCAGTGTATAACAACATTATCCATTTTATAACTGTTTGGCGGATGCCCATTCGATGGAATACCCGAAGAGGAATGCCCACTCTATAGTATCGAAAGCTTTGGAAGCATCAAGCAGCACTGCCACAGCGGACATAGAGGGTTCCAATTGGTGAAAAAGAGCGAATATGGTGTGTGTCGTGGATCTGGTGGGTGTGAACCCAGATTGGTCTGGTATTATTAATGCACGCAATAGTGGCTGTAACCTAGTGGCCAGAATCTTAGCTAGTATTTTAGCATTAGTGTTGATCAAGGAAAGGGGTCTGTAGGAGCCACCCTGCTCTGGAGACTTATCCGGCTTAAGCAGCGCAATGAGCAAGGCTTCTCTCAATGAAGACGGTAGCAGACCATTAGTGTACGCTTTGGAGTACATTTTATGCAGATGTGGCGCCAGAAGATCACTGAATGCTTTGTAAAACTCTACGGTCAGTCCGTCCGTACCCTTGTCATTGGGCAACGAACGAATTAACTCTTGGATCTCTTCAGGCATGATAGGTTGTGACAAATATTCCCGCTGACCCAGGGATAGCCAAGCAAGTGCTATGTCGTCCAGGTACTCTACGATTTCCGGTGCCGTAGTGGTTGTGCGCAGGTGATGCAGATCAGTGTAGAACGCCTGGAAAGTTTGTGAAATGGAGGGTGTGTCACAGCATAGTCTCCCTTGGGTGTCCCTTATCTTTATTATATCTGTGGGTGCCCAAGGGGTTCCAAGTTTATTGGCAAGGTTGCAGCCGGGTCGGGCTCCTTCCCCGTAGGCTTTCGCCTCCTGGTGCCGGTTCAGATATTTAATCTTCCGGTCAGCCATTTCCTGGTAGGCTGACATTTTTTCCTTAATGTCTGCTAGAATCTCTTGTCTAGGCGTCTCCTCATACGGTCAATCCAAACCCTGAATATCTTGTTCCAGCCTTTGCAGTTGCTGGTGTATGTCCCTCAGTATTCCACCCTGTTTGCTAATGCAAACTCCTCGTATAGTAACCTTAAATGCCTCCCACAATGTATTTGCACCCGGAACCGTGCCAGTGTTGAATTCAAACAATTCTGTGATAACCGTGCATACCTCCACCCTGAAAACCTGGTCTAACAATGCCGTTGCAGGGAATCTCCAGCTAAAGCTCCTCTGCGTACGAGCGGGGACCGCCAATGTTAACCTTACCAGGGCATGGTCAGAGAGTGTCTTGGGCATATGGCACACGTCCTTCGTCCATGCATTTACCTCGGGAGTAGCCGGCTAGTAATCTAACCTGGACCACATGTCATGTGTCTGTGATGAGAAGGTTCCTTCCCTCCCACTTGGGTTTCGCACTCTCCAGAGATCTAACAGCCCGCTGTTTGTCATACTGTCTTGGACTTTGCGTGCTGCCTATTTCCCGGATCAGTACGAATTCCCGGACCTATCCAGAGCCAGATCTAAACAAATGTTCAGGTGCCCTCCCCATATAATGGCCGAGGGGGGTAAAGAGTGTAGTTTGGACCGCATCTGCATGAAAAACTCAGGGACATCTCTATTAGGTCCATAGGTATTTGCTATGGTTAGCAAGGTATTGCACAGTCTGCCCTATACGATGATGCTCCTACCTTGTGTGTCTATGTCCGAGTGCGTGAGTACAAGAGGGGTCCCTTTCTTTATCAACAAGAGTACTCCTCTAGAATATGAGGAATAAGAGGAGGCCACTTTTATCGATACCCGTCTTCTACCTACCACAGCTTCTGTATGTTTAGTAAGTGCGTTTCTTGTAAGAGTGCGATCTGTATAGCATGTCGATGTAATTATGCCAATACTTGCCGAATCTTACGAGGATTGTTTAAGCCCTGTACATTCCATGTAATGAGCGATATCTGGTTTGGTGACATATTCTCGGTTACTTTGGCAGTATTATCTCGTGTTGTGCAGTGTATTTCACCAGTCGTGTTCCGTGCATGTTTCTGATAGCATCCTTAATGACCACTCTGAGCTCAGTATTTAACCCCACTTCTAACCAATACCCTCCCACCTCCCACTTCAGCATCCCAATCATGCCAAAGACATCGCTTATGTTTAACATTCCTAATAACACAAACAAAAGTTCGCCAGCTGAAGCTTTTTCTTTATTGGGAGCAACTTCTTTTGCACCTTCTGAACGCTGGCCGTAAAGTCGGGGAAGATACAGAGTTTCCTTGATATGTGACTGTGTGTCTATGTCTGGCCTTTCTCAGAACCGCGGCCCGATCCCTATAGTTCAGCTATTTTGCCACGATATGTGCGCCCACTTCACAACCAGCATAGATGAAAAGCTATCGGCTCCATAGACTTCCGTCAGCATTGTTTCGACGAAAGTTTCCATCTTTCTTGTGTTTGTGGACTCCGGGACCCCTAGGATGCATACATTATTGCGTCAGGAGCGGGCCTCTAAGTCTTCATTTTTGGCTTGTACTTTTTCCATATTGAGACATTTGGCACTCACAGTGCGCACCTCATCTTCTGTGGAAGACATGCCGTGTTTGACTTCATTTAGGCATGTCGTGTGCTTCCCAAGCATCGCGGTGAGGTGGTGCATCCGGGTGTTCAGTGTGTCAATTTTCCCATATATTGATTGCAGGCTCTGCTGCATGGCTTGCAGCGTAGCCTCTGGCGGTGATGTCTCAGCCGGGGCACTGCAGCATGGCAGTGTGTGTCTGTCCTCCCCAGTCTCTTTTTCGAAGGTCAGCCGGGAATGGGTTCTGTCCGCCTTCCCCATATGTCACCCCGTAAGGGCCAGACGTGCTATATATCTTTGCTACCCAGGTGGGGGCACTGTTTAATATATCTTCCCGTATAGCCGCTTGATATGTGCCTCCAAGTGTGGGCCTATTCAGTCCGTCTGTTCACAGGCCCTAGGCAGACGACCAGCCCTCAATCCCTCCTCAGGCCCAGGCAACACACCACCAGCAGCTACGGACAGTTCCCCGGTATCTTCCTAGCCGTTGCTCAAGCCTGTGCCACACTAATGCATTCGCAGTGCTCCAAGGATCTCTCCACCGGTGTGGGAGCCACTGTAAGCCCCGGCACCGCCCGTCCTCAGCGAAGCAATCACGGCAGGAGGCCTTCGCTATTGTGCTGCCCCAGGTCGCGAGGCTCAATGCTCAGCGCAGCTCTGAGCCTCTTCCTGGCCCCCGGAGGTCGCCGCGGTCCAGCGGCCTCCTCCGACCAACGATTCACTCGGCTGCAGCCGGGCAGGGGGGACACCGCCCCGATGGCACTTACCCGATCAGTCCCGTACCCAGGCCGCGGTCTTGACTTTACGCCAGCAACCGTCCACCTGGGCCAATCTCACCGCAGCTGCATGGCCAGGCGCCCCGCCTCACCTCCACTCAGTCGTGTTTTCGCCTTTGTTGCACTGCGACCTTACGATGAGCCCGCTGCAGCGGGGCACCACTCTCCAGACCCCCGTCGATGGCAGAGCTTGTTCCGACCTTGCTTTCAGTCGCTGAAGGAGAGTGCGGCCTGCCCCACAGCCGTCGTCAATTCAGCGCCATCCAGGCCGCAGCACAATATATCATCCCCAGCCAACTATCCAGCACCGGGGACTGATACGCCAGCAACCACATCGGCAGTCTCTGTCTGTCCCCAAAGGCACGTTGTATTTCAATCGCTCCCGCATTCAATCCTCAAATGCCATACATTGTATTTTAGGTCAAGATTAGCGTTGATGTGCAGGATAATTGAAGAATTCTAAACTTGGCCGGCAGAGCTGCACTACAGTGCGGTCATCTTGCAGCAGGCTCTCGAGCGCCCCCCATGTTTACACAAACTTGATCGACCCTAGAATGTATACATGAGTTAAGAACTGGACCCAGCTGAGTCTGTGGTGGAATCTTGGCTTACCACATTCCTTATTCCCAAACGCCTATCCATTAAAACCACCAATTCACTCCAGCAACGCACCAGGGCCCCTTTTATAGGTGGAAGTTTGTTGTAAAAATAAAGCAGACAAGTTTGAGGGCAACAAGATCAAAGCAATTTATACCTGCAAAAAGGGTTTCTGGAATGTAGGGTGTACTAGACTGCGCTACCTCCAGTTTAGTCACTAGGCTCTATAAGTGTCTCACAGAGCATCAATCATTAGATCTCCAACATAGTTTAAACCCATTATTTATGCCATATACCCCATACTAACGGTTTAGTTTCTACACAATTAAATACAAAATCAATCCTCACGTTGGCTATATAAAGCTAGATGGGTTAAAGTTCCAGGGGCCAATTCTAGCAGGACCAATGTGGGGGGACATGATTAAAGCCTCACAATGTGTCCAATGCTGGAAAACCCTGTATACAATAATGATGAACAAGTTACTTAACTTCAGTAATGCCTTATCTGGTAGAGACTCTCTAAGCGCATATTCCTTACCTTAGAAATATCCCCAGGCGTCAGACTGGATCTGGAAATATTTTCGTAAGCAGTACACCTACGCGCAGTAGTCGGCATAGTTTTGCTATGCGCAGCGTCGGCCGCGCTGGAAGTGACATGCGCAGTTGTAGGAGAGTGCCCCTTTTTGTAATAGTCACCCCCACTTTTTGCCACTGGCACTGATGTTTTTCGATTGATGTGCACTGGGTCCCTGCTAACCAGGCCCCTGCGTCAGTGCTCTTTCACTGAAAACAAGGTAAAATTATCTAACTGTGTTACAATTAGCACATACGTTAGCACCCCTGTAAGTCTCTAGGCATGGGTACTAAAAAGGGTCCCTAAGGGCTGCAGCATGTATTATGCCATTCTAAGGGGACCCCCCCCCTACAAATTGCATGCAGATCGCCATTGCAGGCTGCATGACATGGTGCAAACCATGATTGAAAACATGACATGACACACTCACTGTGTGCCATGCCGTCACTGCATATTTTATATGCAAGTCACCCCTACAGAAGGCCTTACAGCCCTCAGGCAGGGTGCATTATAATACATGCGAGGACATATCTGCATGAGCAGAGATGTGCCTGTGCGGTCTAGTTTAATTACCAGATAGTACGAGTGAACAGGGAAGCCATCTAAAGTATATGTACTGGGCACTGGTCATTAAGAGTTCCCCAGTTACATGATGGCTTTACTGAAACCTATGGTGTTTGGTATTAAACACCTTGTCTAAATAAATCTGCAATGTTGCCGGTACTAGATTTATTATGACATTCGCCCAGAGGGCACCTTAGAGGTTCCCCCTGAAAAACCTACCAGTATCTAGTGCGCTGGCTGACTGGTATCATCCAGCCTGCCACCACAGAAAAGGTTCTGACCCCTGCAGGTGAGACCACGCACTCTCGGAGGTCAGAAACAATGCCTGCTCTGGAGGAAGGTGTTCACACATCCTCCAGGAGGATGGCTAGTGATTTAGCATATCAAAGCCAGGGGCTTCAAATCCCCTGCCGCATTGGATATGCAACCCCGGCTTGCCCCAGACCTGGGAGATGCCACCCCCTACCCTGAGGCCCATTTGGCATCAGGACAGGTGGGAAATTAGCTATGCAGTAGGCATGTTGCACCTCCAGGTTAATCACACCCCTAAAGTGGGCAACCTGATGTGCTCCAAGAAAGAAGGGTTCCACCTTCTTGTTTTTGGTGGAATTAGGAAATCTGGGACAGGGTTATACCCAATCCCCAAAGGAAGTGGTCATATAGGGGGTGTATTGACCCTAGGGGTAAGTAGCCCAATGGTTACAGCCCTTCACTCCCCTTAACACTGCTAAAGTTGCAATTTAGGTGGCTCCCCGACACCAGGAACTCAGATTCATCTGTCCGAAAGAAGAACAGAAGACGTGAGAACAGTAGACCAGCACTGAACTTGGCACAAAACACTGCCTGGCTGCTGCTGTCCTGATAATCATAAAGACAGACTCGTCCAGAAGCAGAACAGCCTCCCCAAATCCTTGGAGGTCTGGCCAGCACTTCATCGAACCAGCAACATCTCCCTTGGAGTGGAGGAGCGACTTCCCTGCACCAGCAGGCACCAAAGGCATCTGCCCGGTACTGTGTTCTGTCGACCCCCGGGCCCACCGAGGGAGCAGCGCCCCAGAAGGGCTTCATGGCTTACAGAGATCACCCCAGCTCCACAGCACGTACTGAGCCACTAGACCCTCCAGAAGACCCCTCCACCAATACCTACAGTACTGGAGCCAGCTGCAAGAACCAAGGCTTGTTGGTGTTCAGTCAGAACACCACTATCGCCAAAACTTACCCGCACGTCAAGGGACTTCGAAAGAAGCCAGCTCCACACCGAGAGTGGCTCTGCTGTGTTTCTTTTCCCTCTTCTGCAGGTACACCAAATACCATGAGAGCCTCTAACTCACCGACCCACCGGACAAAACACCTCTGCACCAGAGCTCCCCAGCCCAAGTGAACCAATGGTGTCTCTGTTGTCCTGAGACCCTCAACAGCCGAACCCCCTCCTTGGGTTCTGCCGAACTGGTCCCCCAGTCCCCACTTGCAGTCTTTTTCTTACAGGTAACTCTCCCCATTGACTTTAGCACGTAGCATTATAGGCTACCACTGTGTAAAGCACCTCGGCACCCGGACACCCCAGGGCAGGTAAACTTGAACTGCTTGTGCTTTCTTGGACCTTGGCCTCTACTTACCTTAAGTCGAGAAGAACAGTCCTGCAAGTCATTAGTCTGTTAGTGTACTGATGCAGTGAATGTTTCTCCCATAGCAAGGCTCGAAAAATCACCAAAATGTTACTAGGCCTGCAGGTCTAGTGACTTAAATAATCTACTCGACCTAAGTATAATGCTCTTGACCCATAAATTGGTTTCAAATTATGTGAGTCTGAGCAAATATTTTAGTTCACCGAGCCACCATTTTCTTCTTTATCACATATGATAGCATCTTCAAATATGCAAGTTCAGCATGTCTGCTGTATAAAAAACACTTCTTTGATTTAACAGAAAAAACTTTTCTTCAATGTATAAAACAAATCTAGCCACATATGAGATGCACATGCCCGCTGACTTGCCTCTTAGTTCAATAAAAGCATTGTCATCAGGACGGAGCAAGTAATGTTTCCCAAATCATGTTAGTGGTAGCACACTCATTTGCAATCAGCAGCTTTCCCACTAAAATGGTCACAAAATTTCCCACTGACATGCTACCTATTGATAAAACTAGTGCATAAACAATGTTTAGAAATCGAGTTTCTACCAATATTTATTTGCACGTTACCAAGTGTCTTGTGGTTTGTGGCCTCCTGGTCTGCCTTGCTACGTTGGCTTAGGCCTGGCTGCCATGATGCCTTTTTGCGCACGTTACTTTGTGCCGTTGTTTTTCCAGCCTCTGCTTCTGCCCTGCTATTTTAGAGCGGTCTGCATATTTGTCTTTCACCTTTTCTCCTGTTCCCTTTGGGCTACGTCTGCACACCATGTACAAGGTCGAAAAACAACGTCCCTTGTTCTTGCTGATCTGGCCAGTCCCTCGCACTTAGACATAATACTATGTACAGCTGCCCTGGAGAAATTTGTGTGCTTTTAATATTGTGATTTCACTGTTAGAGGCACTTGGAGAAAAACCTTTCCAGAGAGAAGAGCTGTGCTTGTCTGATGATGTAAACCTTGCATCTAGATCTTTAGGTATGGGGGTTCGCTAGTCAAAGCCCAGAGGTCTTCTGTTTTTATAATAAATTAGATACTAGCACGGGGAGGGTGGTAAGGTCATTTAGCCCTATATCCACTGCTTTATGAAATGCTTTCCCCGTTTGTATCCTATGGAGTTGTAACTATGCTGATTATATTATCCTTATGCATTATGCTGATAGTACTGGCACGTGTACTGTATCTTAGAGCACGTTAGTTGAAATAAACATTTTAAACTGTACGGTGTCTCTTCTTACGCGTGTTGTGGACAGGTATGAGTGAGTTATGAAAGGGTGTTCTTGCTACTGCGAGTCCTGAGAGAGAGAGATACCGTGTTCTGGGTTGTCTAATCATTGGTAGCATTGTTGCTAATGAGACGCTACAGCTAGTCGGGTTGGGGTTTTAGGTGCCAAGGTTTATGGTTGGCTCACCACTATATTTCGAGGTCCTGTTTTAGTCAGTTAAATTAAAGGGCAGGAATAAGGCAGAGGTGTTCAAAAAATGTCAAGGAACTTTACCCAACTTAAGTGTTTGCAAAGTCCATGCAAACTGCATAACTGAACGCAATTGATTCTGACCATGATATAACACAGAAACATCATCTTGTACAATATCGACAACAGAGGACACAATATTCTCTAAAGTGTAAATGTGGGAAGAAAGGGTATTAATACTATTGTCAACAACAGCAAGCACCTTTTCTAAATTTGCTTGATCTATTTCCCGTAGACGGGAAGCAGCTTCAATTTGCGAAAGCTTCCAGAGTTCATTATAAGTTTCATAAATGAATCTCTTAGGTCGTGGACCACGAGGCCCCAAAATAAAGTCGGACAGATCAATGTTGCCTGATAGGAGGGATAAATGTTGTTTAACAGGATCTAGGGAAGAGTGCTGCAACCAGTGTTTACACAATTTACCAACAGAATATGTTGTTACAGTACGAGAGTCAGAAAACCTTGGATCTGGCCTATCCTGTTTGTAACCAGGAGCTGAGTCATGAAAACGCAGTTGGCAGGCATTAGATGCTATCGGCCAAGCCAACCAGGGTGACTGAACAAGCGTAGAGACATTAAACGAATTGTTCTGAAATAGAGCTTGCAAAATTGTAAGGGACACATTGAAATGCAAGCTCCCGTTGGGAGTGGAAGACAATGCAGGAATGGAAGGTGCATTCAATTGTTTGGAAGTAGCCAAACCCCAACACGTAGTTTGATAGATGGTATTATTCAAAAATAAAATCTGGGCCGGGATAAGGCAAGCACGGTGCAAGGCTTCGGTGCCTTGCACCTGCCATGGCTTGGAGCCCCAGATTGATTTCAAGTCAATAGTGTCCTTCCAGTACTCATAACCACCCACAGCTAAGGCGCTAAAAAAGGAACCCGAATATAGCAATTTGGTGTGGGTCATCATGATTTTCTGAGTGGATGGAGTGTTTAATTTAAAATAATAGGACCCAGGGTTCGATCTATCAAAGTCTGTGAAGTAAGTACATTTATTTCTAAGAGTTTGGGAGCTACCTGGCAAAGGTGTTGGACAATGCTCCCATTGGGTGTAGTTAAAAGGACCATGCAGTGCACTTGGTTTATGGACAAAGTGGTTGCCCCAATGCTGGTAACAATATAAATCAGCATAACTTGCAGAATTCATGTACAAATCTTCAGCATTAAAAGTAGCATAATATTTCAAATCAGTAAATAATGCTTCAACTGCATGCACATCCCAATCGTCAGAATGAATATTACTTTTTACGACATCACCCATTGAAACACGAAGGACATTTGGTACATTAATAATTTCGGTTGGTCCATGAATTTGGAAGTTTACCGCATCCCAAACGATGCCATCAGCGACTGGAAAAGCTGAAATGTTCACAAATGTGTGGTCTCACTTCATGATGTGAGATGAAGAATGTGGAGCCAAAGTTCCAGCGACACAGTTCACTGCAGAGCGTTCTGGTAAATAGTGACCATTGATGAGCAGAAAAAACACTGTGACAAAGCCAATGGACATGAACAAAAAAATCAGGAATAGCACCAACCAGATGTATGTCCAGGGGGGAATCAAAAAATTGTCTCTGAACCAGGATACAAGAATGCTGAATTTGGACGGGACAAGTGATGAGGTGGAATCTGAGTCAAAGGAATAACGTGTCGGGCTCAGTGGCGTTGTTGGTAGGTGTGCCACTGACTTGTTGGCGGGGTAGGTATACTCAGACTCATCGTTGCAGGGGGAGTCCGGGTAGTCGAGTAAGCGATCAGGCAAATCTACCATCTCGATTGCAACATCAGTGACCGTTCGGGCAGGAGGGCCACGAACATTTGTCCGGGAAATGACAGGACAAGAGACCGCTGGTGTAACACTATTCAGGATCGGCCAGATGTTGTAGCTTGACATTTTCCACTGAGATGTATCTGTTCTCTTTGCGACCAGGAAGCGGTGGTAAGATGACTGTACGAGTTCCCTTCAAGCCCAGGACTGGTACTGGTGCACGATAAGAGGGGCAGAATTCTTTTTTGTTCTCCACCTTCTCTCGAACCAGATCTCCAATCTTCGGAAGCCAGCCGGCAACCGGAATCTGCAGTGCAGCGTCTGTGGCTGAAGGTAAATGTGCGATTGCAAGTTTGTCTCGGGCTTCTTGTAAGTCCTGTAACATAGTAGAATGGTTATCTACATCAAAGATAGCGGACTGCGCCGCCATGTCTACACCATCAAGGTCTGGCACAAACATTCGTATGCCAAAGAGCATTTCGTATGGGGTCCGCCCACCCAGAGGTCTTCTAGGGAGATTATTAAGTGCACGTTGTACGGTATACAAGTGGGCCAGCCAGTTCCTGCCAGTACCTAAGACTCTAGCTGTCAAGGATTGCTTTAAGTCACGGTTCATTCGTTCAACAATCGAGTTGCCCTCAGGCCAATATGGAGACGAAAATTTCACCCGCACCCACAGTGAACCCATAGCGTCCTTGTAAGCCTTAGAGGCGAACGCTGGACCTTGGTCAGAATGGAAGGT
The DNA here is from genome assembly GCA_963921515.1 of Calotriton arnoldi. Lineage (NCBI taxonomy): Eukaryota > Metazoa > Chordata > Amphibia > Caudata > Salamandridae > Calotriton > Calotriton arnoldi. Next base: position 2,135,161 of record CAWUFW010000593.1, on the reverse strand, counting down.
GCCACAGGCGAAAATTCCCACAAAGACACGCAAATCCCTTATGACATTTCGAGCGTCAGCACTTCGTTGTGGCCAAACCCAGATGAAACGTGTACACGAATCCACTGCCACTAAGATATATTTATAGGCAGTGTCTGAAGAAAATGGACCGCAGTGATCCAGGTAAACACACCCAAAAGGTCTGTTAGAAATGCAGAGCGGGGTTTGTGGTGGCTGTGTAACCGTGGAAGGCTTAATCTGCTGACAAACGTCACAAGAAAGCACATAAGTACGGGTTTGTTTGTATAAACCACGCCACCAGTAACGCTGCTGCAAGATGGAAACAGTCGCAGACACTCCAGCATGTGCCGAAGACATGCCTTCGTGTGCTGCCGTTATCAAGGAAAGTCTGCGGTCCGCGTTGGGAATCAGCCGATCACCAACGTCTGGTATTTTTACATGGGGAGCCTGTTCGGGACCTAACTGATAAGAATATTTGGAAGGAAAACCCCTAGGGCAGTTAGCACCTTCCTTCGTCGCAGCAATAGCTGCTAAAATATCAGTATCTATTTTAGACATGGATCTGGTAACTGCTGCGACTGAACACGTGACTACTGCTGATTTGGCAGCTTTGTCTGCCAAACCGTTACCGACAGCGTGTGCGCCCACACGCTGGTGGCCAAGGGTGTGAACCACCTGTGTGAGAGGCAGACGTTGTTTCAAATCTGCCACTCGAACCCAAAGCATTTTATGCTTAATTGTGCTACCTTTGGCGTCTCTGTAGTCGTTTTGCGACCAAAAGAACAGATTGTCATTGTAAGACTGAACACAGTAGTAAGAATCGCATACAATTAGAGTGGTCACATCCGGAGTAGCGAACTCAAGTGCAAGCACCAACGCGCGCAGCTCGGCCAATTGTGCAGTACTGTCTCCGAGTGCCTGAGTGTGCACCACAGTAGATCTGAACTTACTGTTCACAAAGGTACCTGCAACAATAGCACATGCGGCTGAATAAGCATGCTTGGAACCCGTGGCCGGTTGTGCCGAACCATCGGTATAGATAATACATTCGTATTCCTCAAGCGGTAGCAAGGACAGAGGAGGAGGATGAACGAATTCATACTGTAAAAACTCCTGAGTCTGAAGAGAAGAATCAAAGATAAAAGTGACATCCGGAGACGTCAAAGATGTTGCCCATTGTATCCAACGGGGGTGCAAAGCTTTAGAGTTCGGCACACTTGCTTTCGTCACTGCCTCTAGGGCAGGATATGGTGTTACAACCAGAATGCGTTTTCCCTGTGCCAGTGCGCGTTCCTTCCAGAATGGAGGAATGCTCCGGAAGCCAGCATGACTTCGAAAAGTTAGGTTGTATCAAGGCATACAGTGGCTTGATACGCCGGGCATATTCGGGAATGTAAGTACGCCCGAAGTTCAGAAAACCCAGTAAAGACTGAAGTTTCTTCAGAGTAGTAGGAGGGCACAGAAGTGCCAATTTCTCCAGGAAATGGGGGGCTAAGCCCTTACCTTCATTGATGAGCTCATAGCCCAAAAACAAAACGGTAAATTCAGCAATGTGAGATTTGGCAAAGTTAAACTTGTAACCTAAAACCGCAAATTCTAGAATAATGCGGTCCACTCTGGAAAGATCCGGGAAAAATTAGTTGTCTGTCAGATAGATATCATCGACGTACGAACATGCATCTGGGTCTATGCCGTCTAACAAAGAGACAACACGGGCAGCGAATACGCCTGGACTGTTCTTGTAGCCCATAGGTAAACGCCGAAATTTGAATAATTTACCACCGGAGGTAAAAGTGCTCCATTGGCTACTCTCCGGGGCTAAGTTGTGCGTGTAGAATCCATTGGATAGGTCAAGTGTAGTTTTATATTTTTTACGAACAAGACTGTCTACTAGCGCAGAACTGTCGGTGTTTTGCACCGCAAAGGTCCAACAATGAGAGTTCAAATGTCGGTAATCCAAAACTAAGCGGTACGATCCATCGGGTTTAGAAACCGCGAAAAGGGGATTATTCATCGGTGACACGCATGTTTCAATCACTCCCTGATATTCTAACTGGGTCAGAATTTTGGTAACGGGACCTTTAGCTTCCCGTTTGATGGGATATTGGGGTTGTGGCTGTGGTAGGGACCGCAAAGGTATTTCATGGGGGGAGAGTCTTCATCCCAGCCCACATGGTTGCGGTATAACGCTGGAGCCAGGGACACAGCCCACTCAGCTGCAAGAGCCTCCGCTTTGTCCTTTGGGACATGAGGAGAAAAGCTCGGAAGGATTACCTCCTCCCCTTTACGCGCCGCAAGTACGAATGGGGGCGGCCAATCCGCCTCCGCTAACAGAATGTCGTAAGAAGAGGTCAGATTCTCCCAAAAAATCCCTTTAATAACACGCTGAATGTCACCTTCAATTTGAAGAACAATATTATGTAGTCTATCAGGGGGTGCCACTCTGGTGTCTGCCGTCTCGACAGTAATGAATGTTTCAGTTGCTGTCGCCTCCACATGAGGACGTAGCGCCTCCCGCACTATGGTAACTTCTGCGGCGCTGTCTAGGAGGGTCACTGCCCACGTCCAATTCAGGAGCCTCGTTCTCACCGTCTGTGGCATATCTCGCTGTTACAGCGGCAACTTTCTTCTTCTGAAACTGTGGGCGAGAGTGTTGAAAGTCTTCTGCTTTCCCTCTGACCTGTTGTCGAGGTTGGTCTCGTCCCTGTGGAGCCTCTCGACCCCTTCCTCTATCCTGTCTATCTCCTCCACCAGCCTGCGAAGTTGTTGGTGCCTGTGAAGAACGAGGAGAACGCGAATCAGGGACTTGAAATCTCTCTGGAGATTTAATTCTCGCCCTATCGCGCAAATCATAAGTGCGTTCAGAAGAGACGGAAACCGGGGATGCGCCTCGCGACCCCGGCTTATTCTGTTGCTTACCCTGTTTTTTCAACCTCCAGCTCTTTTTTAGTAAAAACTGGCTTCTCATCTTTCTCAGATTGAGTTTTTGGTTGTTGTTGCGATTGTGTTTGCGATTTAGCAAAAGGCTTAATTCCCAGGCTATTGCGGCCAATATTTTTGTAAGCCTGAGCAATAATTTTTGGCAATTTGCCCGGGTTGTCCGGATCTGGGACCAAAGCCAAAGCATTAGCTACTTGAAAGTTAACTGCATCGCCCTTGACATTCGCAAGGATCAAATCAGCTACTACGTCGAACACTCCCACCAGTCTCATCCCTAATTCCACGGCCGCTTCAGGGCCATGTTCATCCTGCACTCGTTTAATTACAGAGGGGAGAACCGTCATGGAAGGAGTGCCGAAACACTTCGCATATACTGCTGCGAACACCCTACCCCAGTTGTTGCATTCTGCCAACTCGGGAATTAAGTCTTTTGGCAAACTAATCGTCAGAATCCTGTGTTTTTCCACAGGAGAAGTATTTGGAAAAACTGCCTCCAGCTGGTCAAATTTTTCTGCAAGCCTATAAGGAAAATCATCCTTATTTTGTGGGCGCTTGCCCATCACCGAATTAACCATGACAGGACTTATGGTTACATCGCCTGCTCCAGCTGGATGGGCTGCAACTCCAGGCGGGGCTCCCTGGATGTTGCCTGTAACATACTGTACTAAAGCTCTATGCACTCGTATCAAAGACAAATGCAAATTACGCAGTTCAGCGACAGCCACCGTCATATAACGCGGATGTGGGGTATACCCGGCCAAGACAGGCCAAGTGGCCCCTTCAATTAATTAGGGGCCTAAACGAACCGCGGTAACCGGTTGGGGGAGGACGCCATCAAACCAAACACGGTGTTGCCAAGCCGTGAGCGGTACTTCAAGGTTCCTATACGGTCTATAGTGATTAGGAACTACGGTGGCTGTATATTCATGGAACATATTATCAGTCCCATCCACCGCCGGAAAAGTGACCCAAGAGTAAAACACCTCAAAGTGGTAAGCTGGTTCTGCTTGTACCACAAAGATCAGATCGACACCCGCGTCAGGCACTCCATACACTGTCAAGTGAGCCCGGAGCGCTGCGCGGCTATGTGCCGCAATTTGTACAGCCATTGTAGGCTAGAAATCTTTGACAATCTAATATGAGGCAGCACAATAGAGGGTATTATTTAAGAACCTTTTAACAACTTCAAGCTTGAAAGAACCTATAAAAACGTCAATATAGGAGGTATCACCTTCACACACGCTTCCGGAAGCGTCTGCGAAGGGAGTTGTGGACAAGCACAAATACTACTCAAGCGTCTCGCAGATAAGCAGCCCACTCGTTGGTTGCGCCATGTTGTAGGGATTCTGCACATACACAGAGCTATGCACAGGATAATAGGACCTCGGAATATAGTGGTGAGCCAACCATAAACCTTAGCACCTAAAGCCCCAACCCGACTAGCTGTAGCGTCTCATTAGCAACAATGCTACCAATGATTAGACAACCCAGAACACGGTATCTCTCTCTCTCTCAGGACTCGCAGTAGCAAGAACACCCTTTCATAATTCACTCATACCTGTCCACAACACGCGTAAGAAGAGACACCGTACAGTTTAAAATGTTTATTTCAACTAACGTGCTCTAAGATACAGTACACGTGCCAGTACTATCAGCATAATGCATAAGAATAATATAATCAGCATAGTTACAACTCCACAGAATACAAACGGGGAAAGCATTTCATAAAGCAGTGGATATAGGGCTAAATGACCTTACCACCCTCCCCGTGCTAGTATCTAATTTATTATAAAAACAGAAGACCTCTGGGCTTTGACTAGCGAACCCCCAAACCTCAAGATCTAGATGCAATGTTTACATCATCAGACAAGCACAGCTCTTCTCTCTGGAAAGGTTTTTCTCCAAGTGCCTCTAACAGTGAAATCACAATATTAAAAGCACACGAATTTCTCCAGGGCAGCTGTACATAGTATTATGTCTAAGTGCGAGGGACTGGCCAGATCAGCAAGAACAAGGGATGTTGTTTTTCGACCTTGTACATGGTGTGCAGACGTAGCCCAAAGGGAACAGGAGAAAAGGTGAAAGACAAATATGCAGACAGCTCTAAAATAGCAGGGCAGAAGCAGAGGCTGGAAAAACAACGGCACAAAGTAACGTGCGCAAAAAGGCATCATGGCAGCCAGGCCTAATCCAACGTAGCAAGGCAGACCAGGAGGCCACAAGACACAAGTAAAGGGTTCTTATTTGTTTTGCTCCTATTTATATCTTTATTTGCATTACACTTCTGAATTACAAAGCAAAATGTGCTTTCTTAATTCCGGATATATTTTGAAATATTGTACTATTCACTTACAAGCTGTTTTTATGTTGTGAGTTAAAAAAAATACTGACAGCCTACAGCCTTTTTGTTACAATCAATGATGGATACGCGCAAGTTATAAAAGATGTAGGTTTCTTAGATTTAGCTCATGTTACAGGTAAAGCCTCACCAGGAGCAGCATCCTACTGCTCAGTCCTTCCCACTCCAACTGTCCACTCATCCAAGCACAAACACTCAACATTCCAACCATCCAATGACCTCACTCACTGGCTGAGCAGCAGGGAACATCAAGACTGTGGGGAGAATGCATAAGATAGCAAGAGGCCACAACACATCTCCCCCCCTTATGAAAACAATAGGAAATTCAGCAGGACAAAGGACAGCAAAACACCCTTCCGCAAAATGTCCAACTAAACTATAAATATCACAATAACAGAAAAGGTTCAATAAACACTCTCTGCATAACTTCAATGCTCCAATTGGATGTAAGATGGTAAAATCCACAAGCAATCAATACGTCTCACAACTTTACGATACAAGTGTACAGATAACCCAAAACTTTTCTGCTCATTCGTCAGGGAACACAAATTACCCATTCCTCCACATCACATACACTCTAAAAGGACCAGCCCGTTACCTTCCATAACACAACACTAACACAGGACCAGGGCTTCTTCCACACTCTACTGCATTGGGGTATAACCACATACCCCCATCACCATACACTTAAACAGTACCAGGGTTTCACCTACCCTCTACTGCAGGGATGTGGAATTCCTATAGACCGACGCCCAGGACATATTATTTGGGGTCAAGGGGAACAAGTTTTCAGGTGTATTTTGTCCTTGGGACAAGTAGGCCCAACCCCCTGCAGCACAAACCCTTTGGCTGCCAGTTTGCAGTACCACATTATGGACCAGGGAAGGGCACGGTCTGCGGTTAAGGTAATATGTTTGTCCATATGTTAATGCTGTTCAAACTTGTATTTATGGTTCATTAATTGAAAGCCTTTATCATGAGGGTGAGCGCTCTAAGTAAATGTTGTAAGCTCTGACTGCACTACTGAAAATGGTTACAGTATAAAAATGTGTATACACGTTTTCAAAGTTTAGCAATATGAGGCTATGTATAATGCTCTCAGAATGCTCTTTGATTTGATGCAAATATTTGCAGAAGCTTGAAAGCAAGATTGATGATTCTTTGCTTTCAAAATTAAATTTTCATAACGAAATAAAAGCAGGAAAAAAAACATTTCGCTAAACTACTGTAAAATTTCAGGTACCATTTCTTTGCAGCATCATTTAGTAACATGTGTTGATGCATGCTAGTATTTCCCAAAAATATTTATAAAGGAAAATCAGTGTAACCAGTTTCAATAAGATTATGGGAAACAAAAATAAACAAGTATTGGCAAAGCCAGTAGGTCTAAAATTGGTGGTCAGCTTTTTAGTTTTGTCAATGTGCGAATTGTTGTGGCATGGTTTTTATAAAACCTTATTGGTGTGGGAGCCTACGGGCCCTCACCATTAAACAAATATTGGCAAAAGCAAAAATAGTTTTTGGTCTCAAAAAGCACACACTGCTACAGTAGTTACTGGCAATGAACAAAACCCCTTTATGTGCCAATATGCTCCTTGTGAAAGGGCAGAATGCTGTCACTCACAGTGAAGCCAGCCGATACAGAGAGAGAGAGACAGAATTTTAATAAACGCAAAAGGTCATGGTCAACGCCAGACCAAATGCGGTGCCCAATTATTCAAGAAAGTCTCAAAAGTGCACCTAGGGTATATGTCCTTGCATTAAGTGCAGCTATACGGCTTTTGTGAATTAACAAGAATTTACAGAAGTAGGACAAGAAATAGTACTCCTAGAAAATATTTGTGAACTGCATTTTAGCATGAGCAAATATGCATGTGTAGATTTGCTCATGCGAAAATCAGAGTGTTTGCATGTTCACTTTCCCTCCGACCACTCCCAACTCTGGAAGAAGGTTTACGTCTGCCACTGTCAGGAGTAAATTTCCAACATTTCTCAGTATGGGAAACGATTAGAGAAGAGTTGTTGAAAATCCTTAAAACATGCAAGTTAGTAGGTTTGCACAGACTCAAAAGGGCATTCAACCCTGGAACTATTGCTCACCACTACCTTCAGCCCCAGTATGGAGATCTGCGGAAGCGTGGCAACATAAGGGGATTGCAAGTATTCAAACACTACTATGGTATGAGCCCGGGCATAATCAGAGAGCTCTTATATAAAGAGATTGCTGCCATAATTTGTCGCTGCACTACATGGCACCAAAGGGGCAAGTGGATTTTGTTACAGGACAAGTAGATTTATGAAGCAATCTGCCCCATGGACAAGTAGATATTTTATTAAATTCCACACCCCTGTACTGCATTGGGGTGTAATAACGTACCTACTTAACATTGGGCTTAACACTGTCCCACATCCTTAACCCCTTAGGAAGGATTTACATATATATCATTGGGGGATAAAACTTACCCCTTAAAACATTGGGCTAAACACACTCCCCCTTCATCCAGAACCCTTTAGGAAGGATGAACACAAGCTGGGGTGAAACACACATACCCCCTACAACATGGAACTTTGGGCTTAACACACTGCCCCTACACCCTTAACCCCTTAGGAAGGATGGCCACTAAAAACGTCCCTCAACCCACCTCGCACTCATGCAAGGTATCACAGGACTAGGAAACTAACGCCTTCCATACTTCATAACTTCAGAATTAAGCACCCTTGTCATTCCACCCCACCAGATTTTTACCGGACCGGGGATCTCAAAACTCTGCACACATGAGGACAAAGGATCCAGTTCACACTCTGTCTCACTTCAGGACCAAACACCCCCCTAGGGCCTCTCTTCAGGACTTACTCTCACACACAACAACTGAATAAGAACATTTTTATAATTTATCATGGCATTAAAAACATATACTGAGGTAACACCTCAAGAAAACCCCACTCCGGTGAGCGACCCCTCACCAGACATCCAAACTAGAATACAAACAAGACCAATAGGAACAGTTAAATTCCTCTACAGTTGCCACAAGAGGAGCAGCAGTTGCAGTTTAGCGCCTTTAAAACAGCTCCAAAATGCGCCGCACTTGTGCACACTTTTGAACTGGCAAGAAACTCACAAGGAAATCCTAAAGGTTCTTTAACGGTACATCATCCACAAAGTTCCACTGTTGTAAAGTTAAATCATGCCAGAACTTGCAAACCGGAATAGTGCCGCGATGCACCCCACGCACTTAGTAACCGCCATTCACAGCTTTAAATGCTTCTACCTCCACTGTTCCAATACGAGGTAGTAGTGTTGCGATAATTATTCGTCCTTAAAATGTGAAAGTCACTCACCGCAGGCTACATGAGTCTATCTTCACTCAAATCCGGGTATTGCAAACACAGAAGATAGTGTTGACAGGGCTCCTCCTACTACGACAATCGCAGTGATAACTCTCCAAAGCTGTAGGTCTCAAATGGTACACGCTGTTGTACAACGCCAAAATGCGCAGCGAGACTATGTTGCCTCCATACTACGCAAGCTTAACGCGGTCATCTCCTGATGTCGTTCACGTTCCAGTCTTTTGATCCGCTGCGTCATCAAGTTGCACTAGAAATGCTCCCACGTTCTCACAGTCATGATGATAAATTGCGCATGCTCCCACTCTCACAGGAAGACCACAGGACAAATCTTGCTGCCTGCCATACCGTCTGCAACCAGCTCCACAACAGCAGGTAGATTGAAAGATGTGCCTTCGAAGTGCTGGCTCGTGATCATTCCAGCTGCGGGTGCTCGCAATGGCGGTAAGCAAGTGCCGGGGTAGGTGCGCGGTTTACTTTTTAAAATAACCGCTGCAAGCACAAATAAAGTGCTCCCACCCCCCTTCTTGTTTTGAGGCAAAACGATACAAAGGGAAAATTTAAGGAGGAAAAGGTGCTTGATACGCGCAGACCTTAGGAAAACAACATACAAATGTACAATGTCCCAACTGCACACATTGGTTCTGCATCAATACAGTTCATATGGTGATATCCAGTGAGGTGTTGGTATCCAGAGATGCTGCCAGTTCATTCCCTTCCAGCATGAGTAGCCAAACGATGAAAACCTGTGCGCAACAACTTCAATCTTGTAATGGTAATTTTTTACCTACTTGTGACTTTATCCATGGTCTGTTAAAACTTCAGGAAGCGATAATTAATGCAGAGAGTTTCTTACCAAAGGCCACTCCAATAATAAAATAAAAGGAAAGATGAGCGGGCTCCTTCATTGTTAAAAAAACAACAAAAAAACGAAACCAGGTATTAATCATTGGTAGATTTGAAGACGACCCAGCTAATACATTTTCGTGGCGATGAGGATATTTAAAGTCACTGTTGGACTATACTTTCACACAGAATTCGGATTCTAAATTAGCATCCAGTTTTTCATTAAGCAAGAAACTATTGTTAATTCTACAGCATGCAATGTAAGATTACTAACTAAAATAAATAAAGAGCGCCAAACGGAATGCCAATATGACTAAAATATGGTGGTCTTTACAGAATGCTCTCGCTGCTAAAAATATTAGAAAATTGTGGTACATTATTTAAAAATGTTTGGGAAAAACTAATTTGCTTCCCGAAAATCACTGGGAGCTTCCGTCAGAGGAATTATACGCAGTACTGATAGTCTGTATCCTTGTTTAAACATTAATTATCCATACTTACTATTGGGAAGATTTGTCAATTGATGAAATTATTAAAGTAATTATGGAGACAAATAAATCTAGAGCAACAGGACCAGATGATAGACATATTAAAATCCTGTCCCAGTTCTTGGGCAATATATTTGAATAAAAACTTTTATTGCCTAGAAACTGCCTCAAATCAGAATTCATGGAAGGAGAGTAACATTATCCCACTTTATAAAAAGGGGGATAGGAATGACTCTAAATGTTACCTCCCAATTGCTACTCCAGACACAACTGGAAAAGTCTATGGTAAATGTCTTATCCTCTGGTTTTAGGGAGGGTTGGGCCAAAAAGGATGTAAAGGCAAGAAAGGTAAAGCATTTGTTGATGTTAGTAATGCTTTTGATAAAATCGACCGCCCATTTTTATGGTAAAAATTAATATCCTGGGCATCCCTGGCTTCTTATTGCATCCACTGCTAAATTTATATTCTGAGAACTGGGTAAGCATTTTTACTAGGTTGAGGGTCTGAATATAATTTGAATATTACACTTCTAAATTGATTAAAGCAAGGTTGTATTTTATCTCCTTGTTATTTTCTTTATATATTTGGATTTTCTTGAATTACTTTACAGGGCAAATGTACATCCCCCGAAGTTGGGTTCTAAGGCAATTTCACTGCTAATGCATGCCGAACATTTAATTTTGCTGCCCTTTACAGACAGCTAGAGACAATTGCAGTCTACACAGATGTCCATAACAATGTAGAATAAAGGAAAGACAGAAATCATGATTATGGGGGCACAGAGTAGGAAATCTTGAAATCACTTGTATTATAAGGGGTCTATATTAGAAGTTGTAAAGACATACATTTGCTTAGGAGTGGTCAATTCCAGTAATTTATCTTGCACGAATCACGTCAAGGGGCAAACCACCAAAGCCATTTGAATAGGTTTTGGGCTTAATGAGTGTTTTGATTGTGTGGAGGTAGAGATGTTTCTTCCTTAAGGCAAGTCTACGTATCAAAAATGGCAGTTGCTCTATATATGCCGCAGAAGCCCATTCTATTGCTGCTTTAAAAAGATACTTTAGTACTGAATGTACCTTATGGAATTCTTAGCTAGGTCTGGGTCAGTCGTCCTCAATTGAAATGATTCGCTTAGAACACTGACAGTCTATTAATTTTAGAGTATGTGGCCAAATTTTACGCAATGTTTATAGAATCTTTGCTAGCCCTGAAAATAGTATTAAAAACTAATTTGGGTAATATTTATGGATGATTCCAAGACTCATTTAATAAATTATTCATTTACTAGCTATTCAATGAATTCTGTCGAAAGAAGACATTTTTGCATGCAATTTGGCACTTTTATAATATATGAAGGGTTTTAACAAAGCTGTTAGGAAGCTATACTGCGTTTCTCTCTGTGAATGACTCGCAGCATATCAAAGACGTTCTTTGAGGCTGCTATTAGGGTCTCTTAGTGAGAGGAGGCACGAGATCTGCGGAGTCTTACACTGTTTAATGTTTTAATTGCATTGAGTACTTGTGAATTTGTAATATGCGCCTTTATACGGGCATTGTATCGAATGGAAATAGTTTTTTTAAATAGGTAATATATTTTTGAAGTTGCCTCTCATTTATAAATAGTTTAATGGATGCATTTTTATGTTCACAGATTTTCTACACCTCTTATTATTTATGTATCAATTATTATATATTTTTTCACACTTTAATTGAATATTTGTATGGATTAATTTACTGGGATGTAGTATCTCTGAGGAGACACTACTTTATGTTGAATAAATAAATACCAACGGCCAGTAAATTAAATGCTACTAGTGGGCCTACAGCACTCATTGAGCCATCCACTAAAGTAGCACTGTAAAACTGGTCTCAGTACTGCTGTTGCAGCCTGCAGTGCAGTTTTAAACTGCCATTTCGTCCTGGCAAAACAAACCTTTTGCCAGTCCTAAATGTTCCTCTTTAATACTTACAGATCACCCCTAAAGTAGGCCCAGGAGGCTCATAGGGCAGGGGGCATTTAATGTAAAAGGTAGGGTGTGTGGGGTTAAGTTTTAAATGTCCTAGTAGTGGTAAAGTTGTTTTGCACTACTGTAAGGCCTATTTCTCCAACTGGCTAACACTGGGTTACATTATTACATTTAATAAGTGATAACTCTGGATTGTGAGCCGATAGAGATATGCTGTTTAGACTCAAATGAACTGGAATTTAAAATCCTCTTTAATGGTGAAGTCGGATTTTAAATTAGAATTCTGAAAATGCCACTTTTAAAAAGTTGGCATTTTCTTGTCCCAGTCATTTGGGACTTTTGTCAATACCCTGGGTCAGATGACTGAAAGGCTCTGCTGTTCAGGTTTGTGCATTCCTTCCAGACAGACACAAAGGGGGCTTAGATGTGGACAGGAAGGGCCATCCTGGCAGGATGGCTGGGGGAGGAGTTGTACCCAGCCTGATGTACACTTCAAAGAGATTTGCCTCTTGCACCCACAAAGGAATCGGACACCAGGCCTGCCAGCCTTTTATCACCTCAGATAGTACCTCCATCACAGGCTAACCGGAGTGACTCCAAGGGTCAGTTGGCTGACCTTCTGTGTGAGCTACACGGACACAAGCTCCCGAGTCCTCCCTGCAACTGCCCCGCTGACCTGCTGCACTGGACCTGTCTGAGCCCTGCTTGACTCTGCTGGAGTGAGACCCTAATCCCCAAGAGGTGTCTCCCCGGGTTCTGGACACTTGGCTGGCATCAGAGTGCACTCCTCCAAAAGCAAAAGGTGAAGTTTAGGCTCTTTGCCACTGCTAAAAGGCTTGTTCAAGCCAAGACTCTGCCGTTCGTGACAACTGCCAACGCAAAGCTCCAGTGAGATCTGCTATTCGCGCTACAGCAAATCGGCAACGCAAGAACTGCACTTTGCACTACAGCAACAGCCTCCCACAATGACTGCTAACACAAAGCTCCAGCAATGACCATCCGCAACGTCCGACCGACTCTTAGCGCCAGAGATGACCATTCACGACACCAGGCCTGCTTTTAGTACTACAGCAAAGACCATTTGCAACGCTCTCTCCCCTCGTGGACTCTTCCACTGCAAACGAAACACTTCGCACCAGAAATAGAGGTAACTGCTTAGATGGACTAACCTTGTCCCTGTATCCGAACCGCGCTCCATCGTGGTCAGCCTGAACTTGTGAATTTCCCATGGTCTAGCCAACCAGATGACCTTAAGTGGCACTTTGAACTTTTAGGCGCTATTTTTACTTGAATCTTTAAAATTGAATAGCTCTAGTTCTACTGACTCGATTTTTGTCATTCTGGTATAATTTGTTTTTTACTTTACTCTATTTTCAACAACCCAATTTCTTACATGGTAGATTACCAAGAGGATTCCTATACCTTGCTGGAAGAAAGGCAGTACAAAAATCTTATCTGACCACAGTAGGATATTTGGTAAGATTTCTTAAAGTATTTTGATAACCCTGGGGGGCGGAGCTAGCCACGCCTGGAGATGGCCGCAAGTTGAGCGTGCTCCTCCGGCCGTAAGCCCTATCCTGCAATTATCCTGAGCACTTGACTGCAATATCGCCCAACTTCATCACCCTACTGTCCCGAGTGGTGACGCCGACCTGCAGACCTGTTCCTGGCCGACGGCGATCGACCCCCGCCGAGACAAACCGTGGCAAGACTCACGCCGCGTTGTGGCCTGGGCGGCCGGGGAGGAGCCTCGGCGGCGCCATCTAATCGAGCGCCGGGGCCGGAGTCCGGAGCCTCCGGGTCTGCTCCTTCTGCGGCGCTACCGGAGCAGATCGAGCCTGCACAATCAACTTGCCCGGACCGCTGCCTGGGTGGACCAATACCCGGTGATAGGACCTCGAGGGCACTGGGCGCCCGGGCCGCCTTGCGGCCTGCGTGGTGTGGGACGCTCCGGTGCACACCTGCTCAACTTAACTCTGCCGAGGAGCTGCCTGCGGGGGCCCGAGGCCTGGAGGCCGCCCATTGAGGTGAGGGTGTGGAGCGGGGCCCGTGCCGCGCAGGGGCCTGCGCGTCGGGGTGGCGGCTTCTCCAGGGGCGCTGAGGCCGGCGCATGCTCCCATTGGGCCTTCTCCTCCGGCAGCGGGCCTGTCCCCCGCCCGGCCTGCGGCCCGCCTGGTGTGACTCTGTTGGGGTACTCAACCGATGCAAGCTCCACTGGGCCTTCCCCGCTTGACCGACTTGCTGCCTGCCTGGCGAGGCTCTGCTGGTGTGCTCTGGCTGCGGGCCCGCCGCTGCTGATGCGGGTGCGGCCTGGACCTTCAGGAGAAATCTAGCGCTCTGGGCCTGCCTGTGGGGGTGTCGCCGGGCCATTCTGGATTGCGCTGATTGCCGGCTGCTGCGGGGGTCTTGCGGGGGGCCCTGCTGAGTGCGCCCTGTGCCTCACTCGGACGACGACCTGCTCCTGGTCGGGAGGACCGTGTCCCCCCCCCTCTGCATTATCCTGCGGGACCGGCTGCGGAGTGTGGGCCCCTGCGGGTTGTCTTTGCTCCCTTGGCCTGACTTCACGTTACTGGCGCTGTTGCATACCCCCTTTGGAGGCTTGGGCTGCGGCCTGGCTGAAGCGTGCCAGCACTGTCCCCCCTCTTGTGTCCATCTGCGACTTACTGGTGGTGCTCCCTGGACCCAGAACTGCAGGCTCCGATTGCCATCCGTGGCCTAACGCTGTGGTTACCGTCATGGGGAAACCAGACAGAAACCAACCTAAGTTGCATTTTGAACAATCAAAAAAGACCGTGGAGCACTCCCCGGACGACCCTTCAAGCGGTCAGGCAAGTGCCCCGACGCTATGCACCGATACACCTGTTGACGTCCACTCTATGTTCACAACAATCCAATCTACTTTATCCAACATCGATGGGAAAATCGATTCCCTGACTTAGAGTGGACCGCATGTCTGAACGCCTGGATAGGCACACAGAGAGGATTGACATGACGGAGCGTCGGATATTGGACTCTGAAGATGCGCAGCGTCAAATGGAGGCGAAACAAGAGAAAATGGATAAAGCTCTAGCAACCATGTTGGCAAAGTCAGAGGACCTCGAAGCGCGCTCCCGCCGTAACAATCTACGCTTTGTGGGAGTGGCGGAGTCGACCAACACAGGCAATATGGAGCGCTATATTGAGACACTGCTGACTGCGCTCCTCGGCAGGGAAACCTTCTCGGAGGTGTTCATAGTGGAGAGAGCTCACAGATCACTTGCGCCTCAACCTGCACCCGGAGCGAGACCACGACCGATAATTGCACGACTCCTAAACTATCGAGATCGGGATGCGGCGCTCCGAAAGGCTCGCGAGATAGGTCGCCTCAACCATGAAGGGATGGATATATCCATCTACCCTGACTTTACCTCCCAAGTGCATGAGGCACGGAAGAAATTTGTGGAGGTGAAAAAGAAACTCCGTGAAAGTAACATCCCATACGCGATGCTCTATCCAGCCAGGTTACGGGTGACAGATGACGGCAGGAACAGAATCTTCAATGACCCGAAAGAGGTGACCAAGTTTCTCCGCTCGAAAGTCGCTCAACCTCCACGGCGGAGATCCCCTAGAGGACAACAGGAGGACCAGGGGGCACCTCGGATGTGGAGTAACACTGGTCATCTGTCCCCGATGCAGGTTATATGGAGAATGGCACTACATGACGACCTCTGGGACATTGTTATCGAACTCAGATAAGTATGGTGTTCAGTGGACAGTGACTTATAACCACTGTATCTATGTGTGATAACTGACACTTGTTCACGGAACTTGGAACACTGTTTCAAAGTTGGGAATTATATCCTGTTTTCAGGGCTTACGCCCCTTTCTACCCTCTATGGTCAAGTTGACATACAATATACTTATAACTCCGATGGATGGGCTAGACGTCCACCCGCGGTCTTAGTTGCCCCCGGGGTTCGGCTGGCGGCTATCGCCCCCGAGTGTACATCACAGATTTTGTTCTTGAATATGGGTTTGGGGTTGGGTTGGGGTATTGTTCTATGCTTCATGGGTATGTCTTCGCCAAATTGGGGGTGGCGATGTGGGTGGGGGGGTAGTGGGAAAGTTCAGTAAAACGGTCAGTTCAGACATAACAGTTATTGCATATCAGTTGATTTGTACATGCATGATTTGCTGCCTGTGGGATTTTGTCACTTGCTCTGACAACAGTTCTGGGTGATGGAGATACGAGGAAATTAACACTTTTGACATGGAATGTGCGCGGGCTGAACAATCCTCGGAAGACTAGAAAAGTCTTTGCATATTTAGACAGACATGCGGTAGACATAGCTTGCCTCCAAGAAACTCACTTCACCCGCGACACCGACTGTAGAATCGGGGGTAGATGGGCCACCTACAGATTCGCCTCCTCATACTCCTTTTATGCCAGGGGGGTGCTCCTTCTGATCAAACGGGGCACACCGTTTACACTGCTCTACTCACATTCAGATGACCAAGGCAGATACATCATTATACAGGGTGACTTTGGCGGTACGGTCATAACTATTATTACGGCATATGGCCCTAAGATAGATGACCCTTCCTTTTTCATAGATATCTGGAACAAACTGCACTTGCTCTCTCCCTCTGCAATAATTTGGGGCGGTGATTTCAATACGTGCTTGGATCCACTGGTAGACAGGTCTACAGGGAATGACAGATACGGGAAAAATTCGACTAAATCACTCAAGGATGGGATGGAGGATTATGCCATGCTAGATATTTGGAGAATGCGACATCCCCATCATCGGGAGGGCACATGCACAT
Organism: Calotriton arnoldi; assembly: GCA_963921515.1. Lineage (NCBI taxonomy): Eukaryota > Metazoa > Chordata > Amphibia > Caudata > Salamandridae > Calotriton > Calotriton arnoldi. The sequence continues at coordinate 2,118,406 of CAWUFW010000593.1, read as the reverse complement.
CCACCACTCACAATACATGGTCCAGGATTGATTTCTGGATCACTACTGCGGACGTTAACGCCTGGGCCACAGGCATCACACACTTACCGAAAACCCTCTCTGATCATGTGCCAGTCCGATTAGCACTTGCCATCCCCTCGCACACACCGCGCCAATATGCATGGCGCCTTCAGCCAAGTACATTGCAGGATCAGGTCTTCAATTCTGATCTACAACAAGCTATCATTGAATTCTTCGAGCATAATGAAGGTACCGTAAAGAGCGCTAAGGTGCTAAGGAAGCATTCAAGGTGACCATCCGCGGCTTCTGTATCGGAAAACATGCTGGCATACTTAAGGATATTCGCAGACAACTTTCTATGGTTGAGGCAGACATTAAACAGCTGGAGTCCACTTATGCGTCTACTTTAGATCCTAAGATTCTAGCTGACATAAGAGGCAAAATAGATACATATCATGAATTCGCAGACAGCGAACTCAAGTATATCTCGCAGAAATACACGGCGCGAACATATGGGGAAGGTGGTAGACCTGGGAGAGCGCTCTCTAGCAAAATACGTCCTGCCCCCTCAGCATCAAACATAACTAGGATTGTGGATTCCCAGGCCCTGACTCGATACGACACTCCCTCGATCTTGCAATGTTTCAAGGATTACTATGCCAGGCTTTACACGGCAGGCTCTACCCCCGATCCCGCTGCATTGAATCAGTACTTTGATGATATCGGACTGGCATGGCTATCTGATACTCATCGTGAATACTTTAGTCACCATATAACTGAAGATGAGTTCCGCCAAGCTATAAATTCCCTTCCCAACAATAAGGCACCGGGCATAGATGGTCTCCCTGCTGAATTTTATAAAGAATACAAAGATCTGTTATTGCCACCCACATTTGGCGGCCATGTATGAGGAATCATACGAGGATGGCGTGCTGCCACCGTCCATACGTGAAGCGGTACTGATCACCCTCCTAAAACCGGACAAGGATCCGGCCCACTGTGAGTCCTATCACCCCCTCTCACTTATTACCACGGACGCTAAGATTCTAGCAAAAATTATAGCCCTCCGACTGCAACCATTGCTGCAGAAGTTAGTCCTGCCAGACCAGGCGGGTTTTATCCCGTCCCGCTCCACCACGCAAAACTTGCGTACCATATTCGCCATGTTTCATCATATAAACCCAGAACTACCGGCCACTGCGGCCTTATTAGACGCTGCAAAAGCGTTTGATTCTGTAGAATGGCCTTATATGTTCTATGTTCTTAGACGGATGGGGTTCCCAGAACCCTATTTGAAATGGATAGCACTGTTATATACGGAGCCCTGTGCACGGCTGAGAATTAATGGCATTACTTCAGCTCCCTTTAGCATCCATAGGGGAACGAGACAAGGATACCCTCTGTCGCCTTTACTGTTCACTCTGGCACTGGAACCATTAGCTTGTAAGATACGCCAGAGACATGCCGAGTCTGCGCTGCAGTTCCAGTTGCGTCCTGTTAGTATATCACTCTATGCAGACGACATGGTTTTATACACTAGGTACCCGTACGCTAATCTTAACGAGCTCATTAGGGAATATATTAAGTTTGCATATTTTTCAGGGCTGTGTATTAACTGGGATAAGTCGGTGCTTATCCCTCTCACACCAATAACGACCAAGCCATCTCTCGACTACCCATTGCAGTGGCAGACAGAACCAGTCAAATACCTAGGTGTGTGGATACACCGGGATATAGACACTGTGATACGCAAAAACTATGGCACGGCGATCACTAAATTAGAAGATCAAATATCCAGATGGATCCGACTGCCCCTGTCCCTTGCGGACAGAATTGCGCTGCAAAAAATGGTGGTGCTTCCCCGTTTTTTATATTTATTTATGAACATACCGATTTGGCTACCACAGGCCCTGTTTAATAGACTACGCACAGCACAGCTTCGCTTGACATGGGCAGGGAAACACGCGAGGGTGGGCTGGAGGGAGCTGACGAGACCCTACATACAGGGTGGCTTTGGCGCCCCTGATTTGCAATTATACTACTACTGCGCACAGGCGCAGCACGCACACTATTGGACACAACCGCACGGCCACATACCCCATATTGCGGTGGAGCACAAGAGCATGCACCCCACCCCACTTCTCTTCACTTATATCCTCCCCCCGTCAGTACACCCCTAACTTGGAGATACATCCAGCGCTTTGTACTTCGAGGGCCTGGAACACACTAGCGAAGCGAGCACAAAAACTCCTGATATATGCCCCAACACTTCCCCTTCGGCACCATCCACAGCTCACGGTGACACAAGAACCAAGAATGACAATAGAACTACAAGAGATGGGACTCCGCACCATGGGTGATCTCTTCCCTGATACAGAATACATACCGCAGGGCGCTGCAGCCCTTAGTACCTTTCAAACCCCTCTAAAAAATTTCGCATATCTGCGGTTACACATGGCGCTCAGAGCTTTATACCCCTCCTTCCCGAGTGAACCACCTGCGCTCAACGCGCTACAGATACTTTTGACTTCTGCCACGCGACAACACCTGGTCACTAAACTATATACTGCGTCACAACATGAACAGATTCGCGCGGCGAATAAACCCCTAGCAAGATGGGAGGCAACATTGGGCATAGCCATTCCACAAGAAGACTGGGATTTTGGTTGTACACAACTACAACTACTCACGTCTAATTGTAACCTGAAAATCATACATTTTAAGTTCATACACCAAGTATACTATACACCCAAGCAACTACATGCATACGGGCTTCGGGTTGCTGACGAATGTCACAGATGTCAGACCCCTGGTGCAGACTTCCTACACATGGCCTGGGCGTGTACCAAACTCCAATCTTACTGGCAGGGTGTTACTGACACTCTCACGCATATGCTAGGCGAGTGTATCCCGAATACACCCATAGTATGCCTCCTAGGCATCTACAGGATTAAACTGGCACGTAGGCGCAAGCTGCTGGCGGTAGCATTATTACTGGCAAAAAGAAGAATAGCATTAAGGTGGGGCAGTAAACTGACCCCGAAACACGCGGATTGGATCAAGGACATGTCATATTGTAAAACTCAGCTAGATACTTATGCTGTAGACTTAGCCCAATCCTCTAGACCACGAGAATTCTGGGACCCACTAGTGCAATACCTCCTATCCACGCAAACAGAGGACTGACGGTAGACTATGCCCGGCTTACGGGCAAGATATGCGGCGAGGAGGGTGTGACTTACCTACTCCCATTGGCGGATAACGGGTAATACCTACATGTACATACACCTACCGGCTACCAGACCTAATGCCATTGCACACTACCCCCCTGTGACTGCACGGATATTTTTTTTTCTTGTCAAGTGTATGAGGGACTAAGAATGTATCTTTGGTAATACTCAAGGTGGTACGTCGTGCCCTGCTAATGTACGGACTCCCTGTATGCTTAATCATCATTATTGTATGGATATATACTGTGTTAAATTGTACTGTTTGACTGACCTTGAAAAAAATAATAATAAAAATAAAAATTAAAAAAAGTATTTGGATAACCCTGAGAAAAAAAAGAGCAGAAGAAAGGGGACTTGGAAGAATACGGTTTGGATACTAGTTTAACTGGGGTGAAACATGCCATCAAGTTGCCTTCTACACTCCTGCACCCAATCCAACTATGTTGAGTGTGCATGAAAACTTATTTTACATTAAAAAAAACAGTAAAGACATGCTTTCGGATGCCATAATGTGATTACATGGTCACAAGCTACATATGTTCTTGGAACGATTAGTCCCAAAACTGCTTTTTGTAAAAACTTTTCTGTGTATGTTGAAAACAATAGCTGGAACTTCTTCCTCCAGTACAGTACCTTTTGAGTGTGCAAATATGTAGACTTCACGTGTTAATGCTGCACTTGTCCTGATGAGGTGAGGGAAGCTTGCACTGCTGCTGCTCTACCTGTCCAGATTGAAATTCAAGTATATCAGATGTCAATCGTGCTCTTTTGAAAAGCCCTATTGAAACAAAAGAAAACACAATAACTCCAATTTCCAAATAACAGCAGGACCAAGAGATCATTTGGGACTAATTATGAAAATCAAAGGCAACACTTACTCTTACATGAAAGATTATCTTGTACTACCTATCTCCAGCAGTTCAACTGAGACCCTGCTCTTTCATAATTGCTTCTTCACTACAAATATCACAGAACTGCTCATATTACTAAGCACACTTTGTACACCTAATCGCACAATACTAGAGCAAAGTCATGACATTGCTGTTGTGATACCATGAAATGGTTGTGGCCAATACATCCAACTATAAAGTCAGTAAAATGTACATAAAACCAAAGTAACAATGTCACCTTACCTTTACATTAGAATAGAAAGATTGCAAAACAGGCATTTAACTAATATACATATGTTATATGGAATATGCTACTTACCCTGTAAGCATCTGTTCGTGGCATGTAGTGCTGTAGACTCACATGCTCTGCTTACTCCTGCCATCTAGAATTGGGTCCGGAGTTGTGCAAATGTTTCTTTGAAGAAGTCTTTTGAGTCACGAGGTCGAGTGACTCCTCCTCTCAGTGGTAATGCGCATTGGCATCGACTCCATTGTAAGATTGTTTTCCCGCAGGCAGGTGAGAAAGGAGTGTAAAGTATGTGTATTTAATACGATGACCAAATGTATAAATAGTGAAAACTAATAAATGTATCCAAGTGCAACAGCCAAAGGTGTCCGGGGAGGAGGGTGGGCACATGTGGATCTATAGCACTTCATGCCACAAACAGATGCTTACAAGGTAAGTAACATATTTCGTTCGATGGCATGTGTGGCTGTGGATACACATGCTCTGCATAGACTGTAAAGCAGTCCCCCCTAATAAGTAGTGGCTAACCTGTGGGTGTTGCAGTGGTTTCAAAAAGAGTACTTAGCACTGCCTGTCCTACACTGGCTTGTTGGTGTGCTCAAACATCCACACAATAATGTTTGGTGAAAGTGTGTGGTGTGGACCATGTAGCTTCTTTACATATGTCAGCTATGGGAATATTTCCTAAAAAGGTCATGTTCGCTCACTTTTTGCAAGTAGAGTGTGCTCTGGGAGGAACAGCTAAATGTCTTTTGGCCTTAGCATAGCAAGTCTGAATGCACTTTACTATCCATCTGGCTATGCCTGCGTTGGATATAAGGTTGCCTTTGTGTCGGGGCGAAAAGGCGACAAAAAGTTGCTTAGACTTCTGAAAGTTTTAGATCCATCAATATAGAACATAAGTACTCTTTTGACATCTAATGAATAAAGAGCTCTTTCCGCAACAGAATCAGGTTGATGAAAGAAAACTGGCAATTCAATGGATTGATTAATGTGAAATTGTGAGACTACCTTAGGTAGGAATGTAGGGTTGGTTGTAAGAACCATCTTATCTTTATGTATTTGGAAGAAGCCGCCTTGAAGTTTAGTGCTGCCATAAAGTCGCCTTGTTGAAGAAGTGGAATGACATCCTGTAAGGTAAACATGTGGAAGTGTTCTGATAAACAAATACATCCTAAGGGCATGAGATCTAAAAATTGGCCTTAAAGACCCTTCCTTTTTGGAGATTATTAAATACAGAGAGTATACCCCTGAATCCTGATGTTGAAGAGGGACGGGCCTGTTTGAGTAATGTTTGATGCTTGTATGACATCCTGTGAACACGAGGTGGAATGTTGGGTGGTATAGTAATGAGCTCCAGACAAAAACCATGTTAGATAATGGATAATTCCCACTTGTCTGATGTGAGGCATTGCCATGCTGGTAGGTAATTGGGAATTCTGCCCCAACAGGTGTTATGTGATCGCGGGGGGAGAGGGGGAAGGATAGGGTAGTCACTGTTTGGTAGAGGGTGTTGCTCCACGGGGAGGGACTCTTACAAGCCACAGTAGTAGCCCTTAGAGTATGAGCCCTGACCTTGCTGTTTTTGTTGAGAGGTAAAGCCACAGAAGCGGTGGATTTTGAGGCTCCACGGTATCCTGAGCGACGAAAAAAACCACGGGTAGCAGGTGTCTGAAGTGCCCGCATAGCTTTGCCGTCTCAGTATCTTTTTTTAAATTTTTTCTAATGTGGAATCCATCCGAGGGTCACACAGATGTTCCTTATTAAAGGGCATGTTTAAGTCAGCTTGCTGAACTTCAGGCTTAAACCCTGAGATTCGAACCCAAGTGTGTCGCCGAAGTAAAATATTAGTATCTACTCCCCTGGCTGCGGTGTCTGCAGCATCTAATGCACACCATATGGAAGTGTTAGTGATACATTCAGCTTCAGACACAAACTGTTGACCACGTTTTTTGTGTTCCTCTGGAAGATACTGAAATAGATCTTCCATTTCGTCCTAGTGGGCGCGGTCATAGCATGCTAGTAGAGCATCAGATGGTAAGGGTTTGTATTTCTTCTGCACCCTTCGTGTGACAACCCTAGCCCTAAGGTCTTTAAATATGTCCTCGGTATGCCTAAGCATACCTTTTAACATGGGCAGGTACTGAGTAGCCCTATGTGTGGTGGAAAGCATGTCAAAGAGGAAGTCATCCTCTATAGGCACTTTATAAAGCTCCACATTGTGAAAATCAGCAGCCCTTGCTATAACCTCATGGTAAGAGTTAGCATCTTCAGAAAGAGAAGGGCGTGCAGGATAAATATCAGGATCAGTGTCAGCAGGGGGATGCATGTCATAGTTGTCCCCGGGGGGGGGGGGGGTCATCTCCCTGTGGCTCCCCATTCCCACCAGTGTCTGACTGTGGAGACCCTTGTGGTGAGTTATCTAGTGGCTCTCATGGAGGCGATGGTGCAGGAGAGTGTGGAAGTGGTGGAGGTGGAGTTTGAGTTGGAGTTGGTATGGGATGTGGAAGAGGTGGAGTACTGGTAGCTTTGTTCATTGTTTTCCTTTTAGGAGGAACTGGCATGTCTAAAGCTTCTTCAAAAGTAAGCTTTCTTTTAGGTGGTGGTGGAGAGAAAGGAAAGGCGTAGCCAGTATACGTCCAGTATGCGCCTGGATATGAATCTTCTTCTGGTGCGTGTCCAGTTTCTCCTGTAACTTGTGAAGGATTGGGTCGACCAGTGTGTCGGAACCGAGCTTGGAGGTCGGCTTGGACTGCTTCGACTCCAAAGCTTTCGGCATGGAAGTAGACTGTGCACTCAGTGGCGAGGTGGAAGATGGCGGCTGTCAGCTCAGTACCGAAGATCGATTCGATGCCGGCTCGTGGTCTCAGTCAGAAGGAAGCAGAAGTAGAAGTAGATGACTTTGACTTCTCATGTACTTTCGTTGTTGATCCTGAAGGCGGGGGATCTGTCGCGTTTTTTCGGTGCCGACCATGGCTAGATAGCAGCGGTGGCCCAGGGACCTGAGATTTGAAGACCAGCTGTGCCAAATATTCTTGGTACGATTATGCTGGTGGACAAGAGCAGAGGCGGTGTACTCACAGGTTGTTGAGTTGGAGTAATGTCCCCTACCTCGAAGTCCTCTTCAAGCTTGGAGCCTGAACTTCCATTGACATAAAAGGCCCTCTCCTCGTCGATCAATGGTTGCTCCTGCACATGCTACTCACCAAAGATGTTGCGAGTGTCATCAGTGGCTCTGTAGGACATCTCAAGGCAACGAGCTCTCCGATACCAAAGGGTCTTTTTGGAGCGGAATATCTTGCAGGCGTCGCGACCACTTCGTTGTACTTGGGAGACAAGCACAAGTTGCACACCGAGTGTTGGTCTGTGTGAGAGTACTTTGCGTGGCAACGCAGACAAAACTGAAAGGGCGTACATTCCATTACAAGTGAAGCATTTTCGAGGAGACTGGTAACAAGGGAGAAGGTAGGCCCCGAAGGGCACCGCTACAAAGGGGCTTCACTCAAACGGAGTCGAACCGGCGGAGTTTTTAATGGAAGTCGCAAAAGGAAAAGCACAAACGACAACAATACTGTCATAGGGATTCTGCACATACACAGAGCTATGCACAGGATAATAGGACCTCGGAATATGGTGGTGAGCCAACCATAATCCTTAGCACCTAAAACCCCAACCCGACTAGCTGTAGCGTCTCATTGGCACCAATACTACCAATGATTAGACAACCCAGAACACGGTATCGCTTTCTCAGGACTCGCAGTAGCAAAAATACCCTTTCATAACTCACTCATACCTGTCCACAACGCACGTAAGAAGAGACATGGTATAAGTTAAAATGTTTATTTCAACAACGTGCTCTAAGATACAGTACACGTGCCAGTACTATCAGCATAATGCATAAGGATAATATAAATCAGCATAGTTACAACTCATAGAATACAAACGGGGAAAGCATTTCATAAAGCAGTGGATATAGGGCTAAATGACCTTACCACCCTCCCCGTGCTAGTAGTTTGTTTATTATAAAAACAGAAGACCTCTGGGCTTGGTCTAGCGAACCCCCATACCTCAAGATCTAGATGCAAGGTTTACATCATCAGACATACACAGCTCTTCTCTCTGGAAAGGTTTTCTCCATCTGTGTCTAAACGTGCAAATCACAATATTAAAAGCACCCGAATTTCTCCATGGCAGCTGTACATAGTGTTATGTCTAAGTGCGAGGGACTGGCCAGATCAGCAAGAACAAGGGACGTTGTTTTTCGACCTTGTACATGTTGTGCAGACGTAGCCCAAAGGGAACAGGAGAAAAGGTGAAAGACAGAAATGCAGACAGTGCTAAAATAGCCGGGCAGAAGCAAAGGCTGGAAAAACAATGGCACAAAGTAACGTGCGCAAAAAAGGCATCATGGCAGCCAGGCCTAAGTCAACGCAGTAAGGCAGACCAGGAGGCCACAAACCACAAGACACCCTCCCCTGGGCAGTCCATCGGCCAAGACACAGGACGAAGAGAGAGTTCAAATCGACCGAGCAGAACAGAGACATCTGTTGTGGAGCAGTTCCCATGAAGGACAACGAATGGGAGAGGAAGAAAAATTTTAGAGGCAAAAAAAAATCCAGCTTGGCAGGTCGCAGAGAGCGAAGGCCTTGTCAATCCAACAGAGTGTAAGTACAGAAAAACGCCACACCTTCCAAGAGGACATCATTGGAATCGTCGGAAAACAGCGACGCCATCCAGTCCAATAAATCAAAGCTGCAGGCATGTTCCTCGCAGGAGGGAGCAGCGAATAGCAATGCGGGACAACTTGCGTGGTACTCAATATAACTGTTGTAGGAGATTCTGAGTAGCCGCCCAGATATCCCATTGTGCCAAAATCCCCAGTGCAGCCGCACACGCCATGTAGCCTGCAGCGGAACAGTCCCGTTCATGGGCCTCTAAGGGACCCACCAACTGAACAAAATCCGGAACAGACAAAGACGTATTGGAGAGGCATTAATCCATGGTCCACGAGAAAAGACATCTGATGCAAGACATCACAGGTTGCACGCAAGTGAAATATGCAAAGCGAAAGGAAAGTGTATAGGACACACTTAGTGTCGCCAACGGCAGGACGCCGAAGCCAGCAAGGATGCGCTCACATAGCATCTGGAGACGACCTGGGTCGAGAAGGGCCCAAGGAGGTGCAGCCATTGCGTAGTAAACAGACCAACAGCAGTATACCAGCCGCTAAGGCGAGGATCAACGGAAAGCCACCAAAGACGCTGGAAAAAATGGAATGAATAAAAGACGGTATTACACCAAAAATAGTCTGAAAAGAGATCACAAGGCCAGAGCCCACAACTTTAAAAAAGTGCACCAGACCTTCAGTGCGTGATGCATTAAAAACACGGTGAATCAGTTCACCGAAATGTTGTGGGAGGTTAGTGTTCAAAAGGGCCTGTATTTCACTGTGGGTACTCGCCACCTGGAGAATGAATGTCTCCCGGGCGGATGTGAGCATAACCTCCTGATTCAATAATAGCGCCTTTATTCTGCTCAATTTATTGAAATCCGCCTTCAGAGTAGGAATGGAAGGCCAAATGGAACTTTCTATGATGTCGTGCGGGGGAGGAAAGAGCACATTTTTGCAGCAGACAACCCTGTGTGAAACTGTAACGATATAGGGAATGCCGGCCAGCATGCCACAAGTCTTGGTTATTCAAAAGCAGATAGCTACCATTAGCAAGCACAGTGAAAGTAGGAGAAATAGCAGGAGCAGGAATACCCTTTAACACACAAGCAAGATTCGGAGCCGAAACGTTACAAGCGCCGTGCAAGTTAATGTGTTTGCAAATAAGGGAATGACCCACAGTAGAATCGCATGACTCCCCCGTGAGAAAAACTTCCTTCTCATCTCTAAGGCATTTATACATGAAAGGCAGGGACCACAGCTCATGCAGGAAGGCACTGCCCAAGGGCTGGAAACGGCCCACAGGATAATGTTTCATGCACAAACTAAATTCAAACAATGAAAAAGGTAAGGCGATAACCCCACGCACTAGCCACACGGCAGAATCCAATTCCGCCACAGAGAACGGTAAGGGCTCTATTCTCTCGATATGTAACAGAGTGTACGCTGCATCCTTCATGGACATGAACTGCTGTTTGTCAGTTAAATTAAAAAGCAGGAATAAGGCAGAGGTGTTCATAAAATGCCAAGGAACTTTACCTAACTTCAGGGTTTGTAAAGTCCATGCAAACTGCATAACTGAACGCAATTGATTCTGCCCATGATATAACACAGAAACATCATCTTGTACAATATCAACAACAGAGGACACAATATTCTCTAACGTGTAAATGCGGGAAGACAGGGTATTAATACTATTGTCAACAACAGCAAGCACCTTTTCCAAATTTGCTTGATCTATTTCCCGTAGACGGGAAGCAGCTTCAATTTGTGAAAGCTTCCAGAGTTCATTATAAGTCTCATAAATGAACCTCTTAGGTCGTGGACCACGAGGTCCTAAAACAAAGTCGGACAGATCAATGTTGCCTGATAGGAGGGATAAATGTTGTTGAACAGAAGCTAAGGAAGAGTGCTGCAACCACTGTTTACACAATTTACCAACAGAATATGTTGTTACAGTACGAGAGTCAGAAAACCTTGGATCTGGCCTATCCTGTTTGTAACCCGGAACTGAGTCATGAAAACGCAGTTGGCAGCCATTAGAGGCGATGGGCCAAGCCAACCAGGGTGACTGAACAAGCGTAGAGATATTAAACGAATTGTTTTGAAAAAGAGCCTGCAAATTTTGAAGGGACATATTGAAATGCAAGCTCCCATTGGGAGGGGAAGCCAATGCAGGAATAGAAGGTGCATTCAATTGTTTGGAAGTAGCCAAACCCCAGCACGTAGTTTGATAAATGGTATTATTCAGAAATAAAATCTGGGCCGGGATAAGGCAAGCACGGTGCAAGGCTTCGGTGCCCTGCACCTGCCATGGTTTGGAGCCCCAGATTGATTTCAAGTCAATAGTGTCCTTCCAGTACTCATAACCACCCACAGCTAAGGCGCTCAAAAAGGAACCCGAATATAGCAATTTGGTGTGGGTCAACATGATTTTCTGAGTGGATGGAGTGTTTAATTTAAAATAATAGGACCCAGGGTTCGATCTATCAAAGTCTGTGAAGTAAGTAAATGTATTCCTAAGAGTTTGGGAGCTACCTGGCAAAGGGGTTGGACAATGCTCCCATTGGGTGTAGTTAAAAGGACCACGCAGTGCACTTGGTTTATGGACAAAGTGGTTGCCCCAATGCTGGTAACAATACAAATCAGCATAACTTGCAGAATTCATGTACAAATCTTCAGCATTAAAAGTTGCATAATATTTCAAATCAGTAAATAATGCTTCAACTGCATGCACATCCCAATCGTCAGAATGAATATTACTTTTTACGACATCACCCATTGAAACACGAAGGACATTTGGTACATTAATAATTTCGGTTGGTCCATGAATTTGGAGGTTTACCGCATCCCAAACGATACCATCAGCGACTGGAAAAGCGGAAATGCTCACAAATGTGTGGTCTCGCTTCATGATGTGAGATGAAGAATGTGGAGCCAAAGTTCCAGCGACACAGTTCACTGCAGAGCGTTCCGGTAAATAGTGACCATTGATGAGCAGAAAAAACACTGTGACAAAGCCAATGGACATGAACAAAAAAAATCAGAAATAGCACCAACCAAATGCATGTCCAGGGGGCAATCAAAAAATTGGCTCTGAACCAGGATACAAGAATGCTGAATTTGGACGGGACAAGTGATGAGGTTGAATCCGAGTCAAAGGAATAACGTGTTGGGCTCAGTGGCGTTGTTGGTAGGTGTGCCACCGACTCGTTGGCGTGGTAGGTATACTCAGACTCGTCGTTGCAGGGGGAGTTCGGGTCATCGAGTAAGCAATCAGGCAAATCTACCGTCTTGAGAGCAACATCAGTGACCGTTCGGGCCGGAGGGCCACGAACATTCGTCCAAGAAATGACAGGACAAGAGATCGCTGGTGTAACACTATTCAGGATCGGCCAGATGTTGTAGCTTGACATTTTCCACTGAGATGTATCTGTTCTCTTTGCGACCAGGAAGCGGTGGTAAGATGACTGTACGAGTTCCCTTCAAGCCCAGGACTGGAACTGGTGCACGATAAGAGGGGCCGAATTCCTTTTTGTTCTCCACCTTCTCTCGAACCAGATCTCCAATCTTCGGAAGCCAGCCGGCAACCGGAATCTGCAGCGCAGTGTCTGTGGCTGAAGGTAAATGTGCAATCGCAAGTTTGTCTCGGGATTCTTGTAAGTCCTGTAACATAGTAGAATGGTTATCTACATCAAAGATGGCGGATTGCGCCGCCATGTCTAGACCATCAAGGTCAGGCACAAACATTCTTATGCCAAAGAGCATTTCGTATGGGGTCCGCCCACCCAGAGGTCTTCTAGGGAGATTATTAAGTGCACGTTGTACGGTATACAAGTGGGCCAGCCAGTTCCTGCCAGTACCTAAGACTCTAGCTGTCAAGGATTGCTTTAAGTCACGGTTCATTCGTTCAACAATCGAGTTGCCCTCAGGCCGATACGGAGACGAAAATTTCACCCGCACCCCCAGTGAACCCATAGCGTCCTTGTAAGCCTTAAAGGCAAACGCTGGACCTTGGTCAGAATGGAAGGTGCCACAGGCGAAAATTCCCACAAAGACACGCAAATCCCTTATGACATTTCGAGCGTCAGCACTCCGTTGTGGCCAAACCCAGATGAAACGTGTGCACGAATCCACTGCCACTAAGATATATTTATAGGCAGTGTCTGAAGAAAATGGACCGCAGAGATCCAGGTAAACACACCCGAAGGGTCTGTTAGAAACGCAGAGCTGGGTCTGCGGTGGCCGTGTAACCGTGGAAGGCTTAATTTGCTGACAAATGTCACAAGAAAGCACATAAGTACGGGTTTGTTTGTATAACCCACGCCACCAGTATCGCTGCTGCAATATGGAAACAGTCGCAGACACTCCAGCATGTGCCGAAGCCATGCCTTTGTGTGCTGCCGTTATCAAGGAAAGTCTGCGGTCCGCGTTGGGAATCAGCCGATCACCAACGCCGGGTATTTTTACATAAGGAGCCTGTTCGGGACCTAACTGATAAGAATATTTGGAAGGAAAACCCCTAGGGTATTTAGCACCGTCCTTTGTTGCAGCAATAGCTGCCAAAATATCAGTATCAATTTTAGACATGGATCTAGTAACAGCTGCAACTGAGCACGTGACTACTGCTGATTTGGCAGCTTCGTCTGCCAAACCGTTACCGACAGCGTGTGCGCCCACACGCTGGTGGCCAAGGGTGTGAACCACCTGTGTGAGGGGCAGACGTTGTTGCAAATCTGCCACTCGAACCCAAAGCATTTTATGCTTAATTGTGCTACCTTTAGCGTCTCTGTAGTCGTTTTGCGACCAAAAGAACAGATTGTCATTGTAAGACTGAACACAGTAGTAAGAATCGCATACAACTAGAGTAGTCACATCCGGATTAGCGAACTCAAGTGCAAGCACCAAGCGCGCAGTTCGGCCAATTGTGCAGTACTGTCTCCGAGTGCCTGAGTATGCACCACAGTAGATTTGAACTTTCCGTTCACAAAAGTACCTGCAACAATAGCACATGCGGCTGAATAAGCATGCTTGGAACCCGTGGCCGGTTGTGCCGAACCATCGGTATAGATAACACATTCGTATTCCTCAAGCGGTAGCAAGGACAGAGGAGGAGGATGAACGAATTCATACTGTAAAAACTCCTGAGTCTGAAGAGAAGAATCAAAAATAAAAGTGACATCCGGAGACGTCAAAGATGTTGCCCATTGAATCCAACGGGGGTGCAAAGCTTTAGAGTTCGGAACACTTGCCTTTGTCACTGCCTCCAGGGCAGGATATGGTGTTACCACCAGAATGCGTTTTTCCTGTGCCAGTGCGCGTTCCTTCAGAATCGCCATTTGCACTGCAGTCAGAACTTTCTCCACAGACGAAAAACGCATTTCTGCGGAAGTGTAAAGATGTGACTTGTATGCGATGGGTACTGTGTCACCTTCGTTAAAGGTTAAGTACGTGAAACCCACTGCCCCTGGAATTATTCGAATCACCAGGTTTGTGCGGTTATCACGGGTCAACAAGAATTTCGACTCAAGAAGGTCTGTCTGCAAAGATTGCAGAATGGAGGTATGCTCCGGAAGCCAGCATGACTTCGAAAAGTTAGGTTGTATCAAGGCATACAGTGGCTTGATATGCTGGGCATATTCGGGAATGTAAGTACGCCTGAAGTTCAGAAAACCCAGTAAAGACTGAAGTTTCTTCAGAGTAGTGGGAGGGCACAGAAGTGCACATTTCTCTAGGAAATAAGGGGCTAAGCCCTTACCTTCATTGTTGAGTTCATAGCCCAAAAACAAAAAACGGTAAATTCAGCAATGTGTGATTTGGCAAAGTTAAACTTGTAACCTAGAACCGCAAATTCTAGAATAATGTGGTCCACTCGGGAAAGATGCGGGAATAATTCGTCGTCTGTCAGATAAATGTCATCGACGTACGAACATGCATCTGGGTCTATGCCGTCTAACAAAGAGACAACACGGGCAGCGAATACACCTGGACTGTTCTTGTAGCCCATAGGTAAACGCCGGAATTTTAATAATTTACCACCGGAGGTAAAAGCGCTCCATTGGCTACTCTCCGGGGCTAAGTTGTGCGTGTAGAATCCATTGGATAGGTCAAGTGTAGTTTTATATTTTTTACGAACAAGACTGTCTACAAGCGCAGAACTGTGTGTGTTTTGCACCGCAAAGGTCCGACAATGTGAGTTCAGATGTCGGTAATCTAAAACCAAGAGGTACGATCCATCGGGTTTAGAAACCGCGAATAGGGGATTATTCATCGGTGACACGCATGTTTCAATCACTCCCTGATATTCTAACTGAGTCAGAATTTCGGAAACGGGACCTTTAGCTTCCCGTTTGATGGGATATTGGGGTTGTGGCAGCGATCGCAAAGGTATTTCATGGGGGGGAGAATCCTCATCCCAGCCCACGTGGTTGCGGTATAACGCTGGAGCCAGGGACACAGCCCTCTCAGCTGCAAGAGCCTCTGCTTTGTCCTTTGGGACATGACGAGAAAAGCTCGGAAGGATTACCTCCTCCCCTTTACGCGCAGCAAGTACGAATGGGGGCGGCCAATCCGCCTCTGCTAACAAAATGTCGTACGGAGAGGTCAGATTTTCCCAAAAAATCCCTTTTATAACACGCTGTATATCACCTTCGATTTGAATTACAATATTATATAGTCTGTCAGGGGGAGCCACTCTGGTGTCTGCTGTCTCGACAGTAATGAATGTTTCAGTCGCTGTCGCCTCCACATGAGGACGTAGCGCCTCCCGCACTACGGTAACTTCCGCGGCGCTGTCTAGGAGGGTCACTGCCCACGTCCAATTCAGGAGTCTCGTTCTCACCGTCTGTGGCATATCTCGCTGTTTCTTCTGAAACTGTGGGCGAGAGCATTGAAAGTCTTCAGCTTTCCCTCTGACCTGTTGTCGAGGTTGGTCTCGTCCCTGTGGAGCCTCTCGACCCCTTCCTCTATCCTGCCGATCTCCTCCACCAGCCTGCAAAGTTGTCGGTGCCTGTGAAGAACGAGGAGAACGCGTATCAGGGACTTGAAATCTCTCCGGAGATTTAATTCTCGCCCTATCGCGCAAATCAGTGCGTTCAGAAGAGACGGAAACTGGGGATGCACCTCGCGACCCCGGCTTCTTCTGTTGCTTACCCTGTTTTTTCAACCTCCAGCTCTTTTTAGTAAAAACTGGTTTCTCATCTTTCTCAGATTGAGTTTTTGGTTGTGGTTGCGATTGTGTTTGCGATTTAGCAAAAGGCTTAACGCCCAGGCTATTGCGGCCAATTGTTTTGTAAGCCTGAGCAATAATTTTTGGTAATTTGCGCGGCTTGTCCGGATCTGGGACCAAAGCCAAAGCATTAGCTACTTGAAAGTTCACTGCATCGCCCTTGACATTCGCAAGGATCAAATCAGCTACTACGTCGAACACTCCCACCAGTCTCATCCCTAATTCCACAGCCGCTTCAGGGCCATGTTCATCCTGTACTCGTTTAATTACAGAGGGGAGAACTGTCATGGAAGGAGTGCCGAAACACTTCGCATATACTGCTGCGAATACCCTGCCCCAGTTGTTGCATTCTGCCAACTCGGGGGTTAAGTCTTTTGGCAAACTAATCGTCAGAATCCTGTGTTTGTCCACGGGAGAGGTATTTGGAAAAACTGCCTCCAGCTGGTCAAACTTCTCTGCAAGCCAATAAGGAAAATCATCCTTATTTTGTGGGCGCTTGCCCATCACGGAATTCACCATGACAGACTTATGGTTACACCGCCTGCACCAGCTGGATGGGCCGCAACTCCAGGAGGGGCTCCCTGGATGTTGCCTGTAACATACTGTACTAAAGCTCGATGCACTCGTATCAAAGACGAATGCATATCACGCAATTCAGCGACTGCCACCGTCATATAACGCGGATGTGGGGTATACCCGGCCAAAACAGGCCAAGTGGCCCCGTCAATTGATAAGGGGCCTAAACAAACCGTGGTAGTCGGTTGGGGGAGGGCGCCATCAAACCAAACACGGTGTTGCCAAGCCGTGAGCGGTACTTCAAGATTCCTATACTGTCTATAGTGATTAGGAACAGCGGTGGCTTCATATTCATGGAACAAATTATCATTCCTATCCACCGCCGGAAAGGTGACCCAAGAGTAAAACACTTCAAAGTGGTAAGCTGGATCTGCTTGTACCACAAAGATCAGATCGACACCCGCATCAGGCACTCCATACACTGTTAAGGGAGCCCGGAGCGCTGCGCGGCTATGCGCCGCAATTCGAACAGCCATTTTAGGCTAAAAGTTTTCGACAACCTACTGTAAGGCAGTACAATATAGGGTATTAGTTAAGAAACCTTTTAACAACTTCAAGCTTGAAAGAACCTATAAAAACGTCAATATAGGAGGTATCACCGTCACACACGCTTCCGGAAGCGTCTGCGAAGGTTGTTGTGGACAAGCACAAGTACTACTCAAGCGTCTCGCAGATAAGCAGCCCCACGTGGGGCGCCATGTCATAGGGATTCTGCACATATACAGAGCTATGCACAGGATAATAGGACCTCGGAATATGGTGGTGAGCCAACCATAATACTTAGCACCTAAAACCCAAACCTGACTAGCTGTAGCGTCTCATTGGCACCAATACTACCAATGATTAGACAACCCAGAACACGGTATCTCTTTCTCAGGACTCGCAGTAGCAAAAACACCCTTTCATAACTCACTCATACCTGTCCACAACGCGCGTAAGAAGAGACACGGTATAAGTTAAAATGTTTATTTCAACAACGTGCTCTAAGATACAGTACACGTGCCAGTACTATCAGCATAATGCATAAGGATAATATAATCAGCATAGTTACAATTCCATAGAATACAAACGGGGAAAGCATTTCATAAAGCAGTGGATATAGGGCTAAATGACCTTACCACCCTCCCCGTGCTAGTAGTTAGTTTATTATAAAAACAGAAGACCTCTGGGCTTTGACTAGCGAACCCCCATACCTCAAGATCTAGATGCAAGGTTTACATCATCAGACATACACAGCTCTTCTCTCTGGAAAGGTTTTCTCCATCTGTGTCTAAACGTGCAAATCACAATATTAAAAGCACCTGAATTTCTCCATGGCAGCTGTACATAGTGTTATGTCTAAGTGCGAGGGACTGGCCAGATCAGCAAGAACAAGGGACGTTGTTTTTCGACCTTGTACATGTTGTGCAGACGTAGCCCAAAGGGAACAGGAGAAAAGGTGAAAGACAGAAATGCAGACAGTTCTAAAATAGCCGGGCAGAAGCAAAGGCTGGAAAAACAATGGCACAAAGTAACGTGCGCAAAAAAGGCATCATGGCAGCCAGGCCTAAGTCAACGCAGTAAGGCAGACCAGGAGGCCACAAACCACAAGACAATACGGCAGAGAAAACCCTATCTAACAATCAAGTCGATACCCATGCGCATAACCACTGAGAGGAGTCACTTGACCTTGTGATTTGAAAGACTTCTTTGAAGAAATCTGGACCAGACACTAGATGGCAGGAGTATGCAGAGCATTGTATCTACAGCCACACATGCCATTGAACACATATATACACACACACACCACATATGCATATATGTAATCTAAATAACAAGCAAGCAAAACCAATTTAACGTCTAGTTTAGTAATAGCATTTCCAAACGCTTCTCTTCATTTTTTAGGATTTAAAAAATATTAATTCAGTAAAATAATGCAACATTAAAAAATATATATATTTTAAGAGTTTCAACTTGGTCAAAAATCCTTAATTATTTTGCTACGTTGTGTGCAGCTGCATAACATTTCATTTCCACAAGTGGCATGATGAAGGAAGGGAACTTTTGTTTTATTTAAATGTAGCATTTCGGCATGATAGGTTTTAGGTTAAGTTAAATGATTACATTGATGTTCGAGTCAATAAGAATGATTTTCCTGTCATTAAGGCCACGAAATTGTTTGTTCTATAAACTCACCAAGTATAATACTTGCACGCTAGAATACAAACAAACTGTTCTATTCGAGCTATATGCAATGGTGTTTTTTTTGTAATAAAACTTTTTTTGCAAGTATATTTTTGCAACATTTAGTTGGTGCCATTTTTTCCTCTTACCATTTTTGTGAGATATTTGCAATAAAATCATTTTAAAAATTAACCATTGCACCGGAGATAGTTTGTGCTTCAGCCTTAGCTCATTTTCTACAAACGATATGCATGTAAATTTTGCATCCCACTGCAGACTGGAAAAAAAGCCCTCCATAACAAATGTCTGATACATAGGGAAAAATGTTGCATTTGAAAGCGTGCTTTCTACGCCCTAGCTTACTGAGAGCCCTGGGAGGTGGCAGTAGTGGAGCGCTACTGACACTTGCAGACCCCGTGGGCCCAGGAGAGGGGCCTCTGCTCCCTACCAGACAGGGGATGGGAGCATCTAGGAGGCCCTATGCCCAGTGGGCCACATCTGGACACCTCCTGAGGAATATTGCAGCCTCCCGAGGCTGCGGACAGGGGTGTGGGGGCCATCCCCCGCAAGAGACTTGGGGTGTCTCACTTTGCAGATCTCTATCTCCTTGCAACCAGCATAGGGGGACATAATGGGAAAGATACAGGCAACATACACCACCCACCATAATACTATAGAGAAGTATGCCAAGACAACAGTCAAGCCCCCCTCCCTGAAGGCACCAAACGGGACATCCTGGACACACAGGTCACCATGGAACTAATACTGCGGGCTATTTGTGACTTCTACGCCGATCTGGAGACACAGATTGGTGGGGTTGGCACTGAGGTGGCGCTGCTCCATCAGGACGTTCAGAAAATAGCAGAGAGAGCAGATTAACGCTAAGGAGGATACGGTCCATACCCGAACGATTGAGGTTGCCAGGCTTGAGGAGACAGTCAGCCACCTAGAGCGCAGAGTGGAGGATACATGAGGCCGCTCATGATGTAATGATTTGTGCCTTGTTGGTGTTCCGGACGGGGCAGAAGGGGTGAACCTCAAGGCCTTTTTGAGCACCAGTCTGAGTGTGTGGAGGCCGGCGGACACCCTATCCAGTGCTTTGTGATCGACCGTGCTGATAGATTCCTGTGCGGTAAGCCAACCCCGGGGCAGCCTCCAGGCCTATAATAACCCACTTTCTTAACCACGCAGATAGTAACTCCATACTGCGCCACTACTAACAGATTGCCCACCTTATGGTGGATTCCACGCCCGTTAGTACATACACGCACTACACACTCCCAGTACAACGGCAAAGGAGATCCTTCACCAAAATAAAACAAAAATTGAAGGCGATGCAGCCAACATATATGTTGAGGTTTACCGCTAAGATGAAGGTGATACATGATGGTGAATCACACTTCTACAAGACACCCCGGGCGGTGTGGTATTGGCTTGATGTCGGGCGACCTGATTGGCAGGACAATTCACACCCCACACCCACAGGAGATAAAGGGGCATACAAGGAAGGCCCAGGATCCTATAGAAGACAGAGGAAGCGGAGATCACAATGGAGGAGCGCTTGAGAACGGACATCCCTGAGCCGCAACTCAGAGACCGGCGGTGCTGAAGGGGACCAAATGGACAGAGCCAAGCCCTGAGTGCTTCCCCCCAAGAAGACAAACACTTGACACCATGGTATCCTTTTCCACATACTGTATATGTCTCAAACACCTTACTAATGGGGAGGGGGGAATGAGCGGCTTTTTAAGCCAACTACTCCGAGTGTGCTGTACGGGTTGATCATGTAAACTTAGCTGGGTCAGCAGTCCACAATTGTAAGCATATTACCAGTGGCTCAGAGTACAGCTAATAGCTACCCACCCTGTAGACTATGCAAATTCAGTTGGGGATGGGTGACAGATGCTTCTCGTTTAGAAGTGTAGGGGGGAGGGGAGTTTGGGAATCCCTGTTCTGTTTTTCCAGTTTATTTGGTTAAGTTGCCATGTTACTTCACACCAACTGCAGCGACACTTCGCTTTATCCACCACACCTGAGGAATGGCAAAACAAACCCCATGACACACTCCAAGGACACTTTCCCAATCATCTTGCAGAATGTAAACCTTCTGAATAATAAAATCAAGAGGGGTGCGATATTTCAGTATTTTAAGCGGCATGGTCCCCAAGTAGTGCTAATGCAGGAACACAAGGGTCTACCACTCAGGATACAAAACTACCCCCAGGAGCACAGCCATCCTCTTACACAAACAATTCCATCTACAGATCTCCTCCGTACACTATGATGACCAGGGCAGGTTCACACTCAGAGAGGGGTCTCTGCCTCAGTCTACAGTCCCCCGTCAAGATTACTCTGCAGGCCCTGGTGCAGATCCTCTCATGTACTTCCTCAGGACGCACGATGGTTGGGGAGGTTGACTTCAACTCAGTCATGGACCCCAAGAACGATACCAACGCAGTCTAACCCCGCAAATCCATACACCTTGCCGCATGGACCCATTCGTTGACCCTGGTGGATGTTTGCCGACGACTACTTCACCGTCGCGCGAAGGAAACACACTACACCCATGGCTCTTCTTCCCACATCGATTATGTCATTCTCCTGTCGGTGGAGGCCAGAGACGTTGCGGCCGCCCGAATCCTCCCTCGAGGTGGACCAACCATGCTCTCACCACGGTTTCGCTCAGGCAACCTGCCTCCTGGTGCCCCAGGATGTGGAGGCTGAACGACTGGTGGAACCGAGACACCATATTCAGCGGCTTCTTGCAGCAGCAAATTGATGTTTTCAATAACAATAATAAAAACACAGTCCAGTCTAACACTATGCTTCGGGAGGCCCTAAAGCCAGTCCTGTGAGGACATATCAACTCATTCCAAAAGGAACATAAACAGTAAAAAAAGTAGGAAACTTGAGGCACTTTAGGAAGCAATTGCAGAGGCAGCGCGGGATGGGGGGGTGGACACCACCAGATACGCAAACAACACACACTAGGCATGTTGAGCCTGTCCCTGAGACAGCAGCTCCTAGACTCGGCTGCTCCGTCTTATGCAGCAACCCAATACATAATGTACGACATGGGAGATAAAGCAAGCAATTTGTTATACTGGCTTGTGAACAGGGACATGGATCTTCAGCTACTACCGGCCATTCAAACGCCCGCAAGAGACAAAGCGACCGACCATCACGCAATAGCGAACACATTCGCGGACTACTACTTCCACCTCTATGCAGACCTCCCGCTGGCCCCGGAGGAATGAGAGCACTCGATTGTGGAGGACCTGATAGTCTCCAGACTGTCCGACTTGACAGAAGCACACTAGACGAACCTCTCACCAAGGAGGAACTAAAGGCGGCTATACAGTCCCTTCCCATAGGGAAGTACCTCAGCCCCAATGGATACCCATTTGGCACTCCTACCACCCTGCAATGGGCCGAACACCACCTTAAGTACCTCAGGGTATATATCACATGCGCCAAACATAGGACTTGGGAGACCAACATTGAGCCCATGGGCGCCCAAGCCCGACCAGATATGGACAGACAGGAGGACCTCCCCCTGACAATAGCTAGCAGGGGTGCCTTGTTCAAAATGATCACCCTTTCGAAGCAGCTATACACCCTGCAATATTACCCCTAAGAAATACCACAGGCCTTCTACCTCACACTGCAAACGGCACTCACAAAGTTCATTTGGAAGGGGGGACAGCCCCACAAAGCTTACTGTAAATGTGTGAATTCTATAAGAAATACGCTTCCTGTCTGACCCCGCTACTGCTGGGACTATACTCAGAGGCTCTGGAATGGGGCAAACTGCCCCACGATCTAAGGGGTGCTACCATTTCTGTGATTCTAAAACCTGGAAAACCAAAGGACAAATGTGACTCATACAGGCCGAACTCCTTGATCAATCTGCAGACAAAATTCTTGGTCATGATCCTGGCGCATAGATTGCTTAGCGTAATACGCTCAGTGGTACACCCAGACCAGAACGGGTTTATGCTAGGACGCAGCAACCAGGGAACGCAGGGCCTTGGTGCCTATTGACTTTGAAAAGGCCTTCAACGCTGTCCAATGACCCTTCATGATCAGGCTGCATGAATTTCGGCCCCCATTTCCTCCGGTACGTGGCAGTCCTATACTCCCAAACCTGGGCAAAAGTCATGGTCAATGAGACACTCTCTTGGGGATTAACCATCAGCCGCGGCACATGACAGGGCTGCCCCCTATCCTTTTCACTCTGGTAATGGAGCCCCTAGCTGAGTGGACCCAACTCAGAGGCTTCCAGTGGCCCGGCAGTCTGGAAGACAGAATCTCCCTCTATGCAGACGATGTGCTGCTCTATATTAGGGACCCGGAGCAATCCCTAGCGCGCTTAATGCACATGTTGAAGGAATATGCAGAAGGCTTCAGGCTACAGGTCAACTGGGCTAAATCCATTTACTTTCCATTATCAGGGACACACAACGATATCCGCACTGCTACCACCCTGCAATGGGCAACACCACTTTAAGTACCTCAGGGTATATATCAGACGTGCTAAACAAAGGACTTGGGAGACCAACGTTGAGCACATGGTCACCCAGGCCCCACAAGATATGTATGGATGCGAGGGCCTCCCCCTGACAACAGTTGGTAGGGGTATCTTGTTCAAAATGATCACTCTGCCGAAGCGGCTATCTACCCTGCAAAATTACCCCTATGGAATACCGCCAGCCTTCTTCCGCACCCAGCAAACAGCACTAAGAAATAATAAAGTTCCTCTGGAAGGGGGTGGGGGACAACCCCACATAGCTTACCGCAATTATGTGCTGGGGCCCTACAAGGGCGTCTTTGCGGTGGCAGACATTAAACTATATTATTGGGCCAGCCACATCGTACCGATTATCGATTCGCTATCCAGAGACCGGGTAGACTCATCCATGACTGTAGAGCTTGAGGCCTTGGAGTGATATGGAATCTTCAAATTACTCTACTGGCTACTGCAGGAAGGTAGGATCCTTCTGGCATGGTTACCCCCACTCTTTGCCTGGTGTCACTGTGTTTTGGACTAGTCTGACTGGGATCCTGCTAATCAGGACCCCAGTCACTGTGCTTTCTCCCTAAATTTGACTATGGTAAGTACTGTGGTACCTTCCTAATTGGCTACTGGCGTACTCTTCTAAGTCCCTAGTATATGGTACTAAGGTACCCAGGGCATACATAGGTAGACCAGGGGTCTACCATGGGCTGCAGCATGACTTATGCCATCCATGAGAGATCAGTCAAATTGTGGCTACAGGCCTGCCACTGCAGCCTGTGTGAGTTGGTGCTAACACCACTCACAACAGATAGAAGTTTCCTTATATCTAAGGTCACTGCACTTAAAACCTATAAGTCACCCCTAAGGCAGGCCTTTCAATCCTGAAGGCAGGGTGCTTGGGTACAAGTGTGAGAGTGCCCTGCATGAGCAGGACACCCCCTACAAACTCCGGAGTCGATTCTCCAGGCTTTGTAAGTGCGGTCAGACATTTAATACATATAGTGGACATCAAGTCAGTTACAAGATGTCTAACTATATATTGGCTGCACCGAAACCGGTCATGTTTGGTATCAAACATGTTGTAATCCTACCCAAACACTGATTCCAGTGTTGAATGTAGGATCCCATGTACTGGGGGACTTCCCTAGGGAACCCCCCTGTATTCCTGGTACCAGCCTTTCAGGGTCTAACAGCAATATAGTGCAGCTGCCGACCACAGACATGATTCTGCCCTCCTGCTGCTGAGCCAGGCTCGAACAGGGGAAGGAAGAACAATAGGTTTTTCTGTCACAGGGAGGTGTGACCCCCTCCCAGATAGGACTGAGTGTATTGGGCTGGGGTGGGGGCGCTTGCCAGTGGCACCAGACCGCTTTGAAGGGCACATTTGGTGCCCTCCTTGCATACTCCAGTTGAAACCAGTTCAGGCGTGAAACTGGACAAAGGACATGGGAGTATCCTCCCCTCTGTCCAGGCCCTCCGCTGGGAGGGACCCCTGAATCGGCCCAACACTCTCCTTAGGGTACTTAAGGGCTTACCTGTGGGTAGCTCTTCAGATTCGTCGTGGGACAAGATTCAGATCCGAAACTACTTCCACTTCAACCGTCTGGGCACCTTGGACTTCGTTGGACTTCGCCTGGAACCGAGACTGCATCAAGAAAGACTCCTGCTGCTCCTGGTCTTGCCGTCCTGCCTGTCTTCTTCTTCATCTGTGCCTGTGCTTCACACAGGTTCTTCTCCAGGCCTGTGGGCATCAAAGACACCCGAAGTAATCTCCCTTGGAGCGAAGGAGTCACTCCCCTGCATCTGCAGGGATTGCAACGAAACTGACCGGTCTGCTGCTCCTGAGCTCCCACAGACTCCGAAAGGTTCAGCAACACAGGTGGTGGTTCTGCAACTCCCTCGAAGCCTGAACTGTCTTCTCACCGAGTTTGAGGCCAGTTCCCCTCGTCGGAACCGCTGGAACAGAACCCCTGTGCAGCACGCTGACTTGCCGTTGCCAAGGCTTGTTGACTCTCGTCTCCAGAGATATTTGGGCTCCAAGAAGCTCCAGGCCTCCAGCATCTCTTCCTACCAAGATCTTCACCCTCACCGCATCCTCTGCACCGTGGGCCTGCATCTTTGGTGAGCTGCTCGAGGTCCTCTTGCAACTCCTGTGCCTTCGACCTGTGGGTCCTCGAAGGTTTTCTTTGGCTCCAGGGGGGTCCCCTGCTTGCTCAGGGCCTGCACTGACTCTTCTGCACTTTATGAGTCCCTTGGACCTTGCTGGTCCCGACACTGCACCTTCTTCGTTTTCCACGTCTGTCGCTGCTGCCATCACTGGTTGGTGCTCCCGCCGGACAGCAACCTCCTGGTTCTGGACTTCCAACGTGGGACAGCTCGTGAACGACTCCTGATCTTCCACAGCATCGCCTGGTCCTCACAGCTGCAGCGACATGGTCATCGTCAACTCTCCTGCATCTTACGTCATCGGTGGTCATTGGTCTTCCGTGCCTCCTGGTCACTCCTGAGTGGCATTGCCTCTGCTTGCAGGTACTTTTCTTCAAGAATCCACCCTTGGATTCCATCGGACTCTTTCACCTTTTTCACCAGCGGCATCTTTACTGAAGTCCTCAATTGTGGTCTATGGCGGTTTCCGATGTCACTTTGCACCTAAGCACCCGGCTTCCCTGGTGTAGGTGTCCTGGTTCCTGGGGTATCCACGGGTGGGGTGACTCTCCAACCTTCCATCTTCCACAGGGTTTCTTCAGTGTCCTCTGTGAAGGGTCCTTCTTCTTGAAAACTGCAACCGCGACTTTCCCATTTTCTTGCATTGAGTACGCAGCTGTTTCCACTCTGCACACAGCCTCCGTGGGGTTCCTGGGTACTTACCTCGGGTGGTGCCTTGGGTCCCCGGCTCTTCTCAGTCTTCTGGGTCAGATTTTTACTTCGGTCGCAGTTTGCATTCCACTTTTTAGTAAATGCTTTGGTCTCCCCCTGGAGACCACTAAGTATTTACTTACCTGTTTCCTTTTAAAATATTGTGTGTATTGTGTTGATATATCCGGGTAGGAGATATACCAATGTGTTATAAAGTGTGTATAATAAATATAGCTATTTTTATAACTACACTGTGTGGTTCTTTTTCGTTTAACCTACACTACATGATTAGTTCTGGTGAAACAAGCTGCTTAACACTCCTTGGGGACGAAGCCTGAAAGCTGCTCCCCACAGCTACCACTTAGAGAGCTTTCTATGGTTGTCTAAGACCACTAAAATCACCATAAGGGTTGTCTGGATTAGTGCACGGTGCTTCACTTAAATAAGTGTGCACCATATACTAAGCCAGCCTCCTAACAGGCACCCAGTAAGGAAACCTGTCTCCCTCCAGCAACCTGAACATCACTCAAATGCTGGCATCAGGCATTGCTGTAGATTCGCCGGCACAGGACCCGGACCAGGGAGACTCTGCTGTGGACTGGCAGTTGGCTATGCCACACAACCACCCTGCGCGGCTTCTGTGCCTGGGACACCATGGGTATCTCAAAATTGGGCGACAACTGGGAGGGTGGCCCATTATATACATTCCAACACCTTGTTTATGTATACGATAAGTACAGGTCGCAATTTTAAATATATGACACTTCTGGGATACATAACTACGGTAAACTATAAGAAACTTTATTGGTCAGAAACCTCCAAAGAATCAATCATAGCAACGTCGCAAGCGATGGTTGAAATTTGTTTTAAAGGAGATTCTCCTAACGCTATTGAAAAATGGTCCCTCTTTACAAATAAATTAATTTCAGGCCAGATGCAAAAAGATTGTAATAAAGAGCAGAAGGGTAAAAAAAAAATCACTGGCATTGGTTAAACTGTCTTCTGAATGTCATCTATTAAAAAAAAGAGCGTAATAGAATCCTAAGACTGGTTAAGAAGCACCCAGGTAATCAAATCTACGGAGACAAATTTAAGAAGATAAACGCAGATGTAAGAAAATTGACTTGGAAAGAAAAAATGCAAGCAAAACAAGCGCTCTGGGCAAAAGCATTATATACCAGTAAAAAGAATAATGCAAGGGAATTCTGGACACTAATCAACAACATGAACAGATCTAGTAGGACAACTACATCTTCTGTAGTTCCTGATTCAGAATGGGTCAAGTTTCTACATTCACACTTGAATTATAACCTAAACATGGATTTGAATCCCGGCATAGCCAATTTAAGTAGAACAGTGGATAACAAGAATACTGACATATCTATAACCGAAAGTCAAGTATGTAAACTCATTAAGAAACAGAGAACTCATGGCGCCCCTGGCCCAAACGGGATTCCAGCTGTCCTCTATAAGGAGAATGCATTAACTTGGGCCAGTTACCCAACACTAGTATCCAATCAAGCACTGAGAACATCGACCATTCCGGATTCCTGGAAGGCTTCTATAATCTCACCTATTTATAAAAGTGGTGAGTGGTCCCTACCAGCTAACTACAGATTAATTACGCTGAAAGATATAGAAGCTAAGCTCTTTGCATCAATTCTCCTGAAAGAACTAACAGAGTGGGCAACAGAAAAGCACTTAATCCCGCCAAATCAATTGGGCTTTATACAAGATCAAGGTACGGCAACTAATATTTTAATACTGGGAATATTAATAGAAAAGTATAAAGTGAAAAAACAACAGCTATACCCATGTTTCGTGGATTTTAAAGCAGCTTTTGATTGTGTAAATAGGCAAATTTTATGGAGGAAACTGGAAAACTATGGAATTAGTCCTGGCCTTTTAAAAGCAATCCAATTACTATACACCGAGACTTGGACCAGGGTTCGATTAGGTAATGGCTCACGGCTATTTAGAAGAATTGATACATCCCAGGGTCTAAAGCAAGGATGTGTTTTAGCACCGTATTTATTTAATTTATTCTTATCTGACCTTACAGAAGCACTGGACGACGAGTTGGCTCACTCACCGAAATTGGCAGATAAACAAATTTCAACTCTATTATATGCCGACGATGTTGTATTGCTCAGCCCAACAAAGATAGGGTTGCAGCGACTTATAAACAAAATATCAATGTATTCAATTAAGAACAAGATGAAAACAAAACTAAAGTAATGGAAGTCCGCAATAGGGTATTGAGCCACAGTAAACATAAATGGTATCTCCAAAGTCCGCAG
This sequence comes from Calotriton arnoldi, assembly GCA_963921515.1. Taxonomy (NCBI): domain Eukaryota; kingdom Metazoa; phylum Chordata; class Amphibia; order Caudata; family Salamandridae; genus Calotriton; species Calotriton arnoldi. The sequence continues at coordinate 2,089,728 of CAWUFW010000593.1, read as the reverse complement.
TTAGAACAAGTGAAATTTTATAAATACCTTGGCATACTGTTTGACGACAAGGGCTCATTTTTACAACATAAAACAGAGCTGACAAAAAGAAGTAATTGTTTACTTATCGCCTTTCGTTCACTACATAGCTCTTTGGGTGGGCCAACCTATCTTCCATTACTAAAGGTTATAAAAGCGAAATTACTGCCCAGCCTTACCTATGGAAGCGAAGTTCTTTGCGGTAAGGACTCTACGCTATTGAATAATGCTATAACAAAAACATTTAAATATTTGTTTCGACTTCCGGTTAATGCATCCCCGGCCCAGATCCGACTGGAATTTGGCTTCTGCAACCAGCAAATCGCAAGGATGGGCCAGTATGTAAAGGTATGGAAACAAATTAAAACCAACACTTTTAATCCAATTAGCTGTCTACTCTGGCAAGAAATGCAACAGAACCAAACCTCTCATTTTTTAAAATATCTTCAAATAGCACTGAAAGAATTGTCAGCACATGAGATTTGGGAGATGTCACTAACACCACTATCTTTAAAAAAAAAAATTAATAGATTAACAAAACACCTATCCCTTCTGAAAGATAAAGAGTTATTTACTAAGCGAACGCATGCCTGGATGATAGTGAATGAATATACGATCCTTAAAGTTCATCCATATCTAGAAATACCTTGGACAGTATAAACAAAAAATATATTTATGAAAGCAAGATTTGGCAACCTGCCGGGACTAATGCATGCAATGCCTTGGCTGAGACTAACTAAGCCGATCCCCTGTAGACTATGCAATCAGTGGGAAGAAAATATTATACATTTGGTTTGCATATGCACATCAATGAAGGATGAAAGAATAAGATATTTAAAGAACTGTTTTAATGATAGAGGTGTACGATCATGTAGACAAGCCTTGGTAGTTTGTTTTAAGCCAACGGACATAATAATGAATGCAAATTTTACTAAATTTCTGATTCTTGTGAAAAAGAAATTGGAAGTCAGTGATTTGAGCATAGTAAAATCGGAAGTTGCTGATAGCTAGAGAAGAACTTTGAATTGCACATGCAAATTTGCACAAAAGTAATGAACTCATACCTGTAAATTATTCCTATTTTAAGATTTGTCTTGTTGACTTGTAATAATTAACTAAATTAGTGTATATAATGTATTCTCTATTACTCGCTGTGGAAATTGTTCGGCTAAGGGTTATGATGGATCTCTGATTTATAGTTATGTTTTAATGGTCGTGTATTGATGATTTTCTAATTGTAAGATTTTAATTAATCATGCAATAAAGTTATTATTAGGTCGCAATTATATCAATACACACAACTCGGGCATGCCCTGGAATAGCATCAAGGAGGTCTCCGGGAGGTCCAAGAATATAATCCACTTGAGGCCCAAATTACAATGTCCCCAATGGGAGCCAAAGGCATCTCCAAGATATACCTCTCACTAATCAACAACCACCCAGATCACATGGACACATTCCGGGAACAGGAAGTAGGCACACTAGCGAAAGACAACTGGGTGGAACCAGGATGGCCTCACAGCTACTGGTGATATCCATGCACCTTAGGATAGTATAACTTGGATATCTGCACTGGGTTTACTTTAGCCCAACCAGGCTGCACAAGATGAACAACGCTCTGGACCTTCACTGGCTACGCTGCAAAACACAACTATACCCCTTCTACCACACGATTTGGGATGATCTATCCATACAAATCAAAGTTATTGGTGCACCATATGCAAGACTATCTCGCGTCGCCGGAATCCTGGTAGCGCCTGAGCCCAAAATGATCCTGCTGGGGCTCATGGACGTCTGGGGGCGTTAGATGCTCTAGACTACTGGTTGCAGTGGGCCTCCATCTGGCCAAACGAGATATTGCCTGCCACTCGAGATCAGAGACAGCGCCCATGCTGGACGAGTGGACACATGGAATGGACTACTACGCAGAGGCAGAGTTCTATATCTATAAAGCCTGAAGCTTCCCCAGAAAACATTTTAAAATTTGGGGGACCTGGACTGCAGGTTCCATGACTGGAATTTAGTGTCTACTTTTGGTATACCGAAAGTTAACTGCATTAGATTGGGTAGAGGGTTCATCAAGGTGATTGTTGTGAAATACATTCTTCTGTACACTGTACGGTGTATTCAGTTAAATATTTATGTAAAACCAATTTAAAACAATTATGTAAAAAAAGAATGTATGGAGAGACATGTTTAGGGGACTACCTGATGACTACCTGGAGCCTACTGATATCAAACTAGAAAGCTTCACTGGGGGAACCTGTAAAATGGTTGGAATTCAGGAAATTGTTTTTTTGGTTCAAAGACAGGAAGACAGACAGTAAATTAAATTTTGGGGAAGAAAGGCCATCAATTTGAGGGTGGTCAGATCAAGGTTATCTGGGGATAATCTTACATCCAAACAACCCGGAGCCTGAGTTGTCAATAAAAGAGGAATATGAAACCATCTACAAATTTTTCAATAATTTCCAGTTATATTTTATGTTAAGATTGGAAAATTAGCATAAGTCCAACATAAAATAGTTTTGAGATAAAATGCCCTGTATACACAAGATCAAAAAATGCACATTATGCTTGGAGTCGCAGTAGCTTTAGAATTGGAGAAACTGAAGGAAGCAGGTAATATAGAGCCGAAAGAATCATCAAATTAGATTGCCCCTTTGGTCATGGCACGTATCAATGGCAAATTGAGATTATGTGTGGACATCATACCTGTAAAAAAATATTTTCATGATCAAGTTCCTTCACCTAGAATTAATGAGTTTATTGTTATTCATCAGGGCTGTCAAGTGGTTTCACAGCAAATGACTCCTTACAGCTGTCGATTGCCAGGTACTACTGCATCCGGACAACAAAAGTTTAACTGCATTAGTTACACCTTTTGGATGTTTCCGACTTGTCAGATTACCGTTTGGTTTAGTATTTGCTACACCATGTTCCAGAGGTTATTGCACAAGTTACTCAAGAATGTCATTCTTCCAAGATGACATCCGTATTATGGGTAAAAGCAAACTGGAACATAACAAAACCTTTAAACAAGTTTAAGATATCTTGGAGAAGAAAGCTGTTACAGCGGAGTATAACAAATGTAAATCTGCATGAATCACTAATACTTCTCTTGGTCATGAGGTCAGACATGAAGGTATAAAACCCAAGAAAACGCTTTTAGATGCCATACACTACGCAAGCGCACTCTAAAGTAAGGATAACATGAGAGCATTTTTAGGGCTCGTAGAAATCTATTTTAAGCTTGTACATAACTTTAACCAACCGCTACATAAACGGTTGTAGCTAACTGCTGAATACGGTATTACTCCAGTTGTTATTGCATACTCAGTGCCTACCTTCCTTGATTAACCATCTTAAAACCCCTTAAAGATACAAACTACAACAAACGGAAGAGGCACCCCTAGAGTCCATAATAATGTATGAGGATCTCAATATGCTAAAGTAAACCGTAGTAATAATGTCCTAGACATTATATCTTCATAACACGATAATTAAGTCCATCAACATACTCACTGCAGTGGCCCATAAAAAGGCTATCAGATAATGGGAAACAGCCTTTATAAATAAGTTTTAAAAACGACTGACTTGAACAATGAATCCTGAACAACAACGACTTCCCTAAACCACGAAAAAAAAGACCGTGACTGGCCAATAGATGGCACTATTGGCAATGACAAGTCTCTTAAGGTGTTGCAGGTCCCTTCTCTATTCGGTTACGGGAGTAATTAGTTAATTACTGGATATATGATCAACTAAGTGAACTGTCATTTATTCTTTGTATCCTTCCTAACGTAAAACGAAGTAGACAATTGATTATATTTGATGTAATGTATATGATGTATAGGGATTTTATAACAGCATGATATTAATATTTTGACTGTATGAATTGTTAAGGCTTATGCTGAAAACGATTAAAAAAAAATTATACTACAAGATCCCGAGCATTTTAAATTTTCTTTGCTGTCTGACTGAATTTTCAAAGATAAATGCATTTTTTTCTGTAAAAAATAACTTTGCTTTCAGACCCCTTTGCTGTCTAATCCCGGCCCCATTTGCCGGGGCCATTAAATTAATTTGTCCATACCATGCTACTAATTCAAATGTAACAGGCTAAGGCTGCTGTTCTCTTTAGTTTTAAAAACGTATGTATGGGAAATAAAACTCAGCCTAGAGTCTCCAAACACAACTTTCAAGCCTCCCGTGGACATTACATTTATAAGCAAAAAAGGCTAACGAGGGACCCAGTCAACCATTCATATCTGAAATAGCGGTGGGTATAATATAATGGTGGCGAGGAAGGGGCACCGCTTCCATTAGCGCAGCAGGTGCAGGAGCACCGGTGCCCATGGGAGTGAGGGGTCCACAAATTAAGGTTGATTTGTACTAGTGAACCGTGGAACATGTGGCCCCATCAGCCTCCATGAAACCATCAGAAAGCAGACCATTTGCCGACCAATGGCACCTGTGAAATAATAAATATCTGCAACGTGTATTTATTCAACTGCCCCAACCGCCCACACACAGATAAAAGCGGCTCTGGTATGTTATGTGGATACAAATGATACGTTTGTAAAAGTGTTATCTGCTCGCGTGCAGTTCTATCCTACCTCAGGACGGACAGGGCGCCTACCGGCCGGCCGCATGCTCACGCTCACAGCGCCCGAGGCCCGGAAGCGGCTCATTAGCAAAGCGCAGAATGCTTCAATACATTTATAATTTGTAAAGGATAAATATCAGAGTGTGCTTACTCGGCACAAACTGGGCTGACTGATCCATTCCACTTTACAGCTGCAACACAGATTGCAAAATATGAACTACGAGTGCAGGTTATGAATACATTTTTATAGGAGCACATCCACTCTTGACAAGGACGTTTCAGGAGGGAAAATAAAATCAATAGTGCCATCTATTGGCCAGTCACGAGGTGTTTTTTTTCGTGGTTTAGGAACTCGTTAAAAATGTAGTTGTTTGGCATTGCTCGTTGTTTAGCATTCGTGGTTTAGGAATTCGTGGTTTAGGCAGCAGTTGTTCAATGATACATCCTCAGATAATACGATTACAGAGGCAGTGCAGCTCACATAAGGGCTCAGAGCACAGTCATTACTAGAGTAGTTGCTAGACCCCGGGGCTGATGATGTTGTAGCTAACAACCTGGACAGGGCAGCAGAGTACTGTTGGCATAAATATGTGCCTGAGTGAATGCCCAATACACCATATTCTCTGGCCTTGCCGTTGAGGGCGCTCTCAAATTTTAGTGCACTCACCTTATACCACGACACGAGGCATTGGTTAGAGAATGGACTGTCCACATTGGGAAACATGTTTGACCACACCATACTGCTCACATTTCCAGAGGTGACCGAGAAATACGGAACAGTCCTGGGCCATTACTCGACTACATTGCACTGACACATATCATCACGAAGACATGGGGCCAGACCGAATTTTACGCCTCCGAAAGCCTGGGATTATTTGCGGAGACGCAGAAGGGGCAAGAAGGCAGTGACTCTGTTATTTAGCACGCACCTGGTGTCCCGCCCAGGTCCGGACTGGGAACACAAATCAGCCCTGGAAATTCTGCTGTACCGGCCCTGGTCCTGCCTCACTGAGTACCCTGGTTAACGGGGTAAATGAAATGTCATCGTAGGGCAGGTACTGACTGACTAGCAATGGGAATGGGCGAAGCGGCAGGTAAAAACTGTGTCTAGGAATCCGAGAATAAGGTATACCCAGTTCATTTAACCTTCACCATACAACCCTTACTCCTGTGCAGTTGATCTCCATGTTCCTAGGTCTAGAGTGCCTTAGATGCCCCTCACAGACATCGGATTTCCAATACATGGTTAGGTCTTGCCCCATCATAGCAAGGTACCGGGAGGACGCGTTTGCACACCGGAGGAACAGAAATATCAAGGACATTGTAGTACACTCACGTTTCAAAACGAATACTTCGTTTGTCCAAATGAGAATAGATGGAATTTCACTGGTAGTGGGAACATACAGTTGTACACCTTGTAAAGCATGTGATTCAGTGATACAGACATACTATTACTTTTAATGGACTTACTGTGAAAGCTAAGCGGTTATCGAATTGCAAAACTAAAAACATGATCTACTTACTTTTGTGTCCCTGTAAGCTAGGATACGTAGGTGAAACTGCTCGATCTATGACAACACGCCTCACCGAACATAGTTCAGTGATTAGTATATCTAAACTAGCAGCTCCTTTAGATAAACATTATCTTGACTTTCAACACGAGCCAGACGATATTAAATAGGCAATCTGAGAGAAAAAAGAAACTACCCAAGAGATCATGAGCACCGAAGTACGAAAAAGAAGAGAAGTTTATTGGATCTTTACTCGTAATACCTATACTAGGGCCTTAACAACGATTTACCCTGGGAAAATGCCATTAGATATAAAAATTAATTATATCTAGGGGCCATTTACTCTGGCCGACCCCATACAAGGCATTATGTACTTTCCGTATGTTTACCCGGTGCTTTTATATATTGGCACATCAGAGACAGATACGAGATTCTTTACCCTGTTCAGGTTGATTTTTCCTATTTGGATCATACACGTCTACTTATTTCAGTCTTTACACATATTAATTAGTAAGTTGGAATTTTTCTGTGTGATTTTTAAAAATCTTTCTCCAATTTCATTTCATTTTACCCTTTATCCACTGTTATTCTAGCTCATATTGAGATGCTCTCGCCACTCTAGTTTCAGGAACATATGCGGTCTAATTTATTTTGTGGATTCAACATTAGTCTTGTCCTTCTTTGCGCTTTATTGGAAAGTTTCACATCGCGGAGATTCACTTCTGCATTCTCCATAGATTACGAGTGATCAGTCTAGCCTTCTTTTGGCTAATAGATCATGTGACCTCATAAAACTTCTCGTTATAGTAACAGAGCTTCGTTACCTAAATTTGAAATGACGCATTTTTGCCCCTCCTCACAATCCATATAAAGGAAATGCACGATCAGGCCCCCGCCCTGATCTTTTCACGTTTCAACGGTTCCCAATCGCCAACGTGAATCACGGAAGTTCGGTGCGTCACTTTACTCGATCATGAATGAGAGAATTCCTTATGGGCATAGCGTTTATCGTAACAGAAACTAAACACACAGGACTATCTTTATTCCATTTTACGCGTTTGTTAACAAACCTCTCCTTTTACTTACATCTATGCATATGTATATTCACCATCAAAAGTAGGGGGGGGAAGAAGAGGAATAACTGGGTTTGCCCTCCTCAAATGTACAATTTTAGCAAGACACAGAACACAGTAAATTAGGAAAGAATAGCGATGGACATACCCTCCACAATGAGAGAAAAACCTCTGTTTTTCTTAAAGATCCCTCACCCACCAGGGTTGCCCCTTGGTGGCATGCTTGATCATTGGGGTCCTTCCCGATCCGCTGCGGATCGAGGCGTGATTTAACCAGACGAGATATGCAGGAGCACTTTTTTGGTGTTTGTCTATGATGAAGACAAAGTTAGGGGAGGGGAGTGGAGTGCAGGTGCTATACAAGTTTAAAAATACCCGACTAGTAGGTCACCGTATTTTATTCCTGTCTCTAGTCGGTAAGGTTAAAAATCAGGGGAAGAAAGAAGGAAAAGGATATCAATGAATCTATTCCTTGCTTATCTGGTCAACATGTTTCGAGCCTTCCCCCTATTGGCTCTTCATCAGGAACCAAGGAACCTAGATCCTATAGGTACCACTCCTCAATGGTTCCGCTATAGGAACGTATTCTGTTGCAAGCCATGCAAATCCCACAACCTACATACAGTATTAATCTCAGGATAACGACACTGCGTTTCTGTAAAACGAGAAAGAAGGGAGAATTTAAAAACATCAGCCATGGCTGACACAAATTAATGTCCAAAGCGGTGAATGTACGACACACCCAAGGTGTATTGATGCTTTTAAAATGCACAAAAATCAGTGGTTATACTGCATAAAAGTGCGAAACAACCTTTAGCCCGAAATGACTGAAAAAATACATAACAAGACGATCGTACGTATATTTACAAACCTACATTTTAGACGCCGTACTCGTGCGTCATGATCACACCGGGGAGGAGGGGGGCCTGTAGTCAAACCCTGCAAACAGGAAGGTAAAATGCCATCAATTACCGCTTGTTTTCAACAATAGAGGCCATGTTGATGCAAGGTATTGACCATGTAGTGCGGTGTCCCAATAAATATCCGCTTAGCGCTAAACCGGCAGCCACCCTACTGCACTTACTTCGTCAAGGTTGCCCTCAGTCACTGCACCTGAATCGGCTCACCCAGGGACCGCATCCTGCCGGCGCGTGCACCGACCGGGTCTTTTGTGCCGGCACGCAGCGGAGGGCTTCCGCATACGTGCCTAGGTTGCGGAACGCTAGACCGCTTGTGTTCTTCAAAAATGGCCGCCAAACTTGGCTCAAAAGGGGGGCCATTTTGGAAAGGATAAACGCTCATACGATTATCGATATTCTCAACATCTGAAATACAAAGAAGATAAACAGGCCATCATCGAGGTCAAATTGGCTATCAGTATTTATGAAATTTGGACAAAAAAAGGACTACGTGAATGGAATAGAAAACTGGAGTAAGATTTTGGGCATTGAAGAACTCTTCAAAACGGGCTGATTAAGATATTTCTTAAGGAGGTCTTTTTGCAAGGCTTAAAAATTCTTTTTTTAAACTTTTTTTCAGTTCTTTGTAGAATTAAGTTAAGAATACTTTATATAAGGTCAACAAAGAGAGAATTGAGCTCTCTGGTAGGGATATAAAATTCTAGTTTGGTACTATGTAGTTTCGTTGTACAAATTACCTTCTCTAAGCTAAAGGTGGAACTGCAGATCTAGAGTAATTGGCCCCCTGGGTGGTTATCGTTGAGGCCCTGGGTGTCTGTCTTGAGTTTGAACACCCATCTCTGTTCCTTTTCGTGAAGTCTCCTTTCCAGGTTAATCAACATATACAGAGGCAGACGGGTTATAGACAACTGCACTACCCAGGTCAGTCACGTGGTATATATGTAATGCCCGACTCAAATGGTCAACTGCCACATGACCACAAATAGAAACACAAAAGAAGATAGATGAGGCGATAGATACGAGCAGAAAGTAACAAGTAGCAAGGTGTACAAATTGATAAACAATCAGTAGTCGTTTGTCGATGTCTTTGTAGGTCTTTATTTCACACACGCTTGGTGTACATCTTTAGAGACAGCCAACGCGTTTCGCCCTAACAAGGGCTTCTTCAGGGCTGTAATGGCACACAACATGATTTAGACATCTGTGGTGCAAAAGCAAATTATCTCTTTTAAGAGAGAGAGTAAGAGAAAAGAGAAGAAGATTGGGATTGGACAGTCATAATCCAAGAGAAAAAGGACCGCGTGTGTTGTGAAAGAGTAATCGTTCGAGAATGAGAAGGGTTGTAAGAGTGAAGGAGGAAGAGAAGGGAATGTCTGAGCCAGCGGATCTAAAGAGCTATGGTGTGGTCCCATAATCAAGTCAAACACCCAAGTGCCAGTCCGTGATAAAAAAGTTAAAGAAGTCTCCTAGTTGGCCAGCTTACCAAAAAAGTAGTTGCGGAGTGCATTTGCGAAAGAGGTGCAATCCGTTAATGCGTAGTCAGCGTGGAACGTCCGATTAAAGGATGTAGTTTCAACGAAAGAGGCCTATATGGGAAGAAAAGTGGTGTGAGTGCACTCGAAGGCCACTAGTGTGTGAAGGGGCACAAAAGGATGAGTCGCTAGGTATGCGGACGAAACATACATCAGGCCGAAAGGAACCACCTGTGTATCCTTTTTTTTTTTTTGCAATACTGCCCCGGAGACCTTGTAGTATCCTCCCCATATTATGTTGGTAAAATGTGGTCTCATCCCTACCTATCCATATCCCCAAATAGCGGAGTGTATCTGCCACCCATGGAAGTCCCAGGTCCGGGAGCTGCGCTCCTTCCCAATCAGTCACCGACCCAATCGCATATAGGTGCGACTTCGCTTTATTAATGTAGAGCCCGGATGCTTCAGCAAATTGCGTCAGCGCAGCTAATAGTATCGGCACAGACTGGGTCGGCCGCTGCAGGTATATCAAGGCATCGTCGGCGTACAAGGATACAATATGTTCCATACTACCCACCCTAATGCCCTGCCCCTGGAGCACTCTGCGGAGATGGCTGGCCAATGGCTCCATTGCCAGGGCGAACAGCAAGGGGGAGAGCGGGCATCCCTGTCGCGTCCCTCTCTCTACGGATAGCGTGTCCGACACGTACCGTCCCGTGCGAACCCTCGCCACCGGCCGAGCATAAAGGAGTTTTACCCAGTTTATGAAATCCTCCCCCAGTCCCATTTTTTGAAGTACCTGCCATAAGTATTCCCAGCGGATCGAGTCGAACGCTTGTTCGATATCAAGGAACGCTAAGGTGCATTGTTGGGCACTTCCCCCCAATGATTGCATAACATGTGCGAGGCGGCGGATATTCCGTAGTGTATTCCTGCCCGGTATAAAACCAGACTGGTCATTATGTACCAGGTGCCGGAGATATGGGAGGAGTCTACTTGCCAGCACTTGGCTAATAATTTTAAGATCCACGTTCAGCATGGAAATTGGCCTATAAGAACTGGGGAGCAGGGGGTCCTTTCCCGGTTTGTGAATCATCACGATCAGTGCTTCGCGCATGGAGCCTGGGAGTACGCCGCGTTCGCTGGCTTCCGCCATAATTTCCAGTAGTTTAGGGATCAGGACCCCCCATACTCTTTGTAAAGCTCAGCCGCTAGGCCATCCATCCCGGGGATTTGGCGGACTTCAAATGGGTAATTGCTGCCCGTATCTCTTCCCCTCTGAACGGGGCCCCTAAGGACTCCTGACTCTCAGGGTCCATGCAGGGCAGGTCCACCTCAGTTAAATAAGCCTCCACCACCTGAGGGGCGGTGGGGGACTGGGGCTCAGAGTATAGTCCACGCAAGTGGGTTACGAACGTTTCATTGATCTCATGTTGTGTGTACACCATACGGCCTAGTTCAGTTTTGATAGTCAAAATTGGGTGAGGCTGAGTCTCCATTCTAATCAGGCGCGCTAGTAGACGTCCGGCCTTGTCCCCCTCAGTATACCAGCGGCTTCTGCTCGCAGTTCTATTAAATTTGCCCAGCGCGTCCCAGATGTCCCCTATCTTACGTCTCAATTCCACCCGTTTAGCCGGCCCTCCCCCATCTGCGGGAAGCTCTCTTTCCAGTGCTGCCAAGCACTCCTCCTGGTGGTGTAGATCTCGCTCCAGCGTTTTTTTCACCCCCACCTCCGTGGACATACAAACCCCCCGAATCACAACCTTCATCGCGTCCCATTCGACCGCCCTAGTGCTGGCCGTGCCCCAGTTGACCTCAAAATAGACATCCAGCCCGCTCGCTATTGCGTCTCTATAGGTTGGGTCTGCAAAAGCTTCGGTGTTTAGCCTCCATAGCGGTACCTTAGATCTCGGCCGGCCTAAAGCGTATGTTATTAATAGGGGGGGGGGTGATCGGACAGATATCGAGCCAGATACTGCGTCTCCCCTACCTGATGGGCCGCCGTCCTTTGGACAAAGAAATAGTCTAGCCTACTATAGGTATTGGCAGCAGGTGTGTGGCACGAGTACACTCGACGGCCAGGGTGGCGATGTCTCCATATATCCAGTAGGTGATAGTTTTGTATCATCTGTCCCATAGCCGCTCTCACTTTAGGTTTGGCATCCAGTTTTGGAGGGTGTCTATCTAACTCCCCATCTAGGGCACAATTAAAATCTCCGGCGACTATCAGTTCTGTATCTGGGTCCAGATCTAGCTGCCCCAGGACTCGACTCAAACTCTCCATCATCACTATTCGGGGCGTATATGTTCACCATGCATATGCAGCGCCCATCTAGCGTCCCCTCCACCATCACATATCTCCCCTCTGGGTCCTGTCTAGTGTTTATGGCCTTAAAGGGAACTCCCGGGGCCACCCAAATAAGTGCTCCTCTAGCAAACCCAGAATATGAGGTCGCGTAGAACTGGCCCCTCCATCTGCATTGAACGTATTTGAGACAGTCTCCCCATAGATGCGTCTCCTGGAGTAAAGCTATACTTATCCCATACCGTCGGAGGTACGTTGCCACCCGTACCCGTTTGACCATCTTATTGAGCCCTCGGACATTCCACGTTATAAACTTATACTTCTGTGTGTCACCTGACATATTTCGACCTTTGGGGGTGCAGCAGCACCCATCGACTGTGTGGGGGACCTCTGACAGTATTATAGTGTGACCCAACATGTTGCAATCTCTCCTGACCTCTAGTGACGCAGCATAAACCAGACCCAGCAGTAAACCCAAAATAACCACAACAGTGCAAACCCCCCATCCCAACTACCCCCTCCCTCAGGCAGTAGTACTTCATTCTCACAACCCAACCCTGGTCTGAGGACTCAGGACCCTGCCCCAAAGCTCCACCCACCCCCTAGATTACCCCCCCCAACTTGATGTAACGACTATGAATTATATAGCTCCAACAGAACAGAACCCCCTCCCAAGCTCTGATAATCAGCCGAACTGACTGGCACCGCGCGGCCCCGCCCAACTGGTGGTCTAGCCAGGCCGCCTCGGTGCACTACAGCTGGCGTATCGGAAGGGTATGATGGCGGAATAGCGCCCTCCCCACAGAAACGGTTCACCCCCGTAGTATCTCTGGGCCCAGGCCCCCCATATGATCCCCCATTCGAGTCAGGTGCTGGTCGGGCCAATCCCGTACTTACAGTCTCGATGACCCAGAACCCAAGGTCACAAGTCCGAGTCTGCCTCTCAAGTATCTCAAGAGCCCCCATCGGCTGGGCTGGTGGCGTCCCCCAGCTCCGACTGTGTTTCCTGCACCAGACATAATGGTGAAAACTGGTTCTGTGTCGGGATCGCCTCTATTCCCGCGAGTAGAGAGCCATCTGGGCCCACCGTGATGCGCCCAACGTCGGACAAATCTCGTACCCTGGGCCTCTGCTCATCCTTGCGGCGCTGTTGATTGCGTTGCCGTCCGCTTCTCCTCCTCTGTTCGTGCCAGCCTTGGTTTTGATCCCGGCCGCCCAGTCCCATTGAATCCATCCAGTCTGTTACCTCCAACGGATTACCAAAGAAGTATATCTTGTCGCCATATTGTACACGGAGTCTGGCCGGGAACATTAAACTGTATTTGACGTTGATGTTCCTCAATCGGCGTTTGACACCCAAAAAGTCATTTCGTAGATCCTGTACTTTTTGGTATAGTCCGGGTAAATATGGATATCGTGGTTCTCAAACCTGGGCGGACCGTTGGTGCGGATGTATTGCAGGATCATGTCCCGGTCCCTAAAGTTGAATAATCTAGCAATCAGGGCTCTGGGCGGGGCCCCCGGTTTCGGCGGCGGACCGAGGGATCGGTGGGCTCTCTCCACTGCGAACATCTTGGAGAGCTTGAGGTTGGGGAGTGCTGAGCCAATCCAATCCTCCAGAAATAGGTCTGCTGCCAGCCCCTCCGCCTTTTCCGGAAATCCCAAAAAGCGGAGGTTGTTTCTTCTTGACCGCCCCTCTGCGTCGTCCGCCCTATCCTCCAGCCGGGCTGTGTGTTCCTGCAGGGCCGATACTGTCTCCCGTAGTTGTCGGACCTCAGTCTGTAATGTGTGCAGGTCTCCTTCAGTTGTGGTAACCCGGTCCGCCACCTTCCTGAGATCCAGGCGCAGATGATTGATGTCCATGGCCATCCCATCCATCTTGGATTCCAGCGCCACTCGAGAGTCTCGTATGGCTTCCAGGATGTCGGATTTGTCGCGGGCTGCTGAATCCTGGTGAGATCCCTGCTCCGGGTCAGGTCGGAGGCGGTCTGCAGTGGCGGGGCCCGGCACGTGTACTGCATAATCTTATTGGATTGGGCGCCTCTCAGGGGTCTATCTTTCCCCATGACCGGGTTGAACCCCCCAAGGCGCCTCCCGGTGGTCCGTCAGCCGGCAATGGAGGGTACCGGAACCGGCCTGAAGGGCAACCCGGCGCCGAGGGTATCGTCCAGGCGCTCAGCTTAACCCCGTAGTCCGGAGCCACCGATCTCAGGTCCCAGCGAGGTATTTACCTCTCAGACCACCCCCGTCTGTATTCGGGGTCACCTGCGTGTCACCTCTGGCAGGGATGCCGAGCAGTGCCCCTCGTTTGTTGCTCCTGTCACTATCCCAGGCTCGCGGCCGGCCTAGATCTCCACCGATCCGCGGAACGATTGCCCCCGTCACGGTCTTGGGCCGGGGTATCCTCACCCCACAAACGGGAGCCTCAAACCCACCGTCTAGGTGCCCCACCTGTCGCCCGGGCCCCTCAGCGGCCCCCGCAATCCTCCCAGGCGCGCTCGGCAGGGGGTAGGGCAGGCCGAACACAGCAGGCCGCGCTCCCGGGCCTCTATTGTCTTAGCAGCCGGGCGATCCACGGCCGTCTCTCTCTGCCTCGGCACCCTCTCTAGCGGTCATCGGACGGCACCGCAGTGGCCTGGGGTCCGGCCGAGCCCCGAGGGCAGGGCTCCAGCCCACAGGTATGCGAAGGCAGCCCACTGCGATCCCTACTCCTCTGGACCTGCCGGGGCCGCCATCTTAAGGCGCAGTATTCTGACGGGTCTCCGGCAGCTTGAAATTGATGTCTCCGGCCGGGGGCCGGCTGCCCTGGTGTTCGAGCAGGACCCTCAAGGTCAAGGGGGCCCTCCGCTATCGATCCGTGCGTGGAAGGTCACGATTCCGCCAGGATTCTGCAGGAGTTCAATCAGTGGGGCAGGAGCAGCGCAGATATGAGACTATCCGGCCATGATGTCAGGCCACGCCCCCCCCACCTGTGTATCCTTATTAAAGAGATATCAGGCTGGGTTGTTAGGTCATAGGCCAAAGAGCCTCCAAGGTTCTTCAGAAGATCTGTGGGATGGATGAAAGAAGAGTGAGCTAAGGTGGTCAAGACGATCCGGTGTCTCTGAAGTACTATGCTAAAATACTGCATGTGTTGCGCTTGCGCATGTGTCAGGAAAATCGTGCTAAGTGGAACTACCACTGGGGTTGAAAACGAGTCACAAGTAACGATGTTGAAGAAGATCTAGTAGATCCAAAGGTGAAAAGCTATAGTACTGTGCGGAATACGCTTGCGCATATGTCAAGAAAACCATAAAGATGGAAATGCTAACGGGGTCAAGAATGAGGCACGTGAATGGAGTCACTAGCAGCGATAGTAATCTGACACAAAATGCCCAATGGTATCCCAGAAGATGTGACTCCCACGAATCACTCCAATGCCCAATCCCCACTAGTCAAGGTGAGGGCAGGTACGCGCGATGAGCCATGACAAATTGGACTGTATGTCCAGTCTAAGTATTAAAGAACATCACCACCCGCATAAATGGTTGGGAAATGGCCAACGCGGTGAAACATTACGATCTACCATATCACCAATTGGCCCCATATCTTACTTAAATAAATCGCAGTGTAGCGAGTCCTAATCCGTGTCCGGCTGGTGTGAGCAACGCAGGGAGATGTCCAGTGATCTGTAGCTCGACCGGTGTGTCCCGCCATTAAGCCTGGGTTACGTACGCTGAACTTCCGGTTAATGGAAGACTAGACGGTTAACCTCCTTTGCGAGTGTCAATACAGGCATAACTTCCGGATTCAATGAGAGAAACCAACTACGTAGTGATGTGAGCCTCTCAAACTGTCAATCTAGTGACATAGCTGCAGGCCGCTACGCGGCAGGGAATTCAATGTGAGATGAATCTTAAATAAATTGTGGTGTTGGTTAGGAAATGGCTAATATAACAGTAATTATAGATTCCTTAATGCAGCATATGTGATAGATCCTAACCGGATTAAGTGAAAAACCTAAATGTAATCGTTTACGAGGAGACAAGGTCAGAAATAGTATACGTGCATTGGAGAAATAGAAACAAAGGTCACGTAACTGCTCTACTAAGGCGGGTTGAGACGAAGAGTCAAAAAGGGAGATGGGCATTGAGTAACGGCAGCCGTCAGAAAAGGGGCAGTGTAGTTCGCAAAGTAGAACAATAAAAGAGTAGGAATGTTAGCAATTGGAAGTACCAAAGAGATACAAGATCGTGTGATTTTGGGCCATTCGGCAAAAGAGAGGAGAGGAAAGACATATCAAGTGTGCCAGAAGATAAGTGAAAATGTCTTAGGGAAACATTCTAAAGTAAAAAAATTGTAATCCACGATACAAAAGTAAACTGGAGGTACATTTTAGGTTTCTATAGATAAATTAGGTATCCTATTCATCCAGGATGAACGGAAAGCACGAGTAAAGTTTAAAAAGTGAAAAATTATTTTACATCCAAAGAATGACCCTGCACCAGCGTCACAGTACAATCATAGTTTGAGAATACAAAAACAAAGGCGGATGTGATATTTACATACCCCTATATATTTCTTCTAGGGCAATGGGGTTAAAGTGTCCCAGATGCATAGGTACTACCATAGCCTTAATGGGCGGGCAATAGGGTTTCAGTGCCACAGGTCCAAAGGTTAAAATGCAAGGTTAGTTGGTTAATCTTAGAGTATAAGGTGAACGTACAACACTTATGCATACCTGAAAGTCCAGATTCATTAGGAGAATCTCAAGGTTGAGAAAGATATACACCAAGCGTGCGTGAAATAAAGACATACAAAGACATCGACAAACGACTACTGATTGTTTATCAATTTGTACACCTTGCTACTTGTTATTTGCCGCTCGTGTCTATTGCCTCTCATCTATCTTCTTTTGTGTTTCTCCTTTCCAGGTTGTCTGTGTCTTTTATATGTTCCAGGACTATCCATTTTAAATCACTGGGTGCGTGTTTTTGTTCAAGATAATGGGATGGCATTTTTGTAGTAGTCTGTTGGCATCGCAAGTTGCTGCGGTGTTCGCAGATCCTAGTTCTTACTTTTCGAGTGGTCATGCCCACGTAGTACAAATTACAAGGGCAAGTGATCAGGTAGACCACTCTTGATGTATTGCAATTTGTTAAGTTACAGAGTTGCCAAGTCATTTCATTGTTAAAGTATACTGTTTTAGTTGCCTCAGTGAGACAGCAGATGCTGCAATTCCCACATGGGTAATGGCCCACGGGTAATGTCGAAGTGTTAGTGTCCTAGTTTTGTCGTTCATAGTGCGTGGCCGAGTGTGTACTAACATGTCCCTCTGTCTCTTTCATCTTCTGTGGGAGTACGTGGGTTTTGGCAGACAAATTTCCACTATTCAAAATACGCCAGTGTTTCTGGATGATTTTGGAGACAAGATTGGAAGGTACACCATATGTTGTGATAAAGATAGGTCGTGCTTCTTGATCCTTCTGTATAGCGCGTGGTTCTAGGAGGGCATCTCTATGGTTGTTTAATGCTCGGTTTTTTGCTTTGGCCACCATTCATCGGGGTAGTTCCTGGCTACCAATTTCTCAGTTAGTTGGTCTGCTTGTTTCTTGTAGTCCTCGAGTTCGGTACAGTTCCTCCTAATCCTCAGAAACTGTCCTAACGGTAGATTCTCTTTTAGATGCCTGGGGTGGAAGCTGTCAAATAAAAGGAGGCAGTTTTTTGCTGTGGATTTCTCATGTGTATTGGTCTTCAGTGTGCCCTTTTTCTACAATGATATTCAGATCCAAGAATACCAACTCCTTTTTACTCATGGTGTGCGTGAACTTCAAAAAAGTATTTTGATCATTTAGCCATATTAGGAAGGCATTGGCTGTTGTCTCGTTGCCCACCCAAATTAAGAGAATGTCATCAATATATCTCTTCCAAAGGTTTGATATGTTGAAAAAAGGGGATTTTCTTGATTGAGGATTCTATGTGTCTCGAGGTGATGTACATAGAGGCCCGCTACACTGGGGGCAAAGGCACTTGAAGCAGGGTCTATTTTTTATCATAGGGTACCCCAGGCCCGTTCTGCCCACACCTGAAGTATGAACCCCTTACATAGGCCCTGCCAGCCTAATTTGTAGGCCGTGTTAAATTGACCTGAGGGTCCAGTTTTACCATATAACAACTACCCTGGGCCATCCTTGTCACTCAGTCAGTATGAACTCCTACGTAGGCCCTGCGGTCTTTCTGTAGGCCTTTTGTTAAGTTGACCAGAGTTCCGCCGTTTTTCTGAACAACAGGCTCTAAGCCTGTCTGACTAAAAACTCAGCCAGCTTCTCTCTGCGAGGCACACTACTCCAGACTGGATAGCCCCCACCCTACCCGTGTGCCCAAAGTTCACTGTCTCTCTCTCTATCCTGTCGACATATAGCACATCACATCCTGGGTCTGAACATGAGAACAGAGAAGTTCCCACCACAAGGACGTCAGGCCAGGGTGATAGATGTGGCAACCAGGACATTGCTATATATTTTATTCCTTACATTACATATTTTCTGCTTGCCCTATGCAATTTACGACGAGAGCTTGGTCTGAGATTATAACCTTTCACCTAGTCTATGTTCCGCATTTAGTAAGATAGACACGACACTTCTGATAAATGTGCGAACCGTGGTGTAGGTGACGTAGGTAGGACTGACGCTGCAATAAGCACTTCTGCTTCAGATCCCAGCCTTGAAGGGTATAAAAAGAGAGCCCACGGGGTTCTCGTGGGACTACCCCACCCGTCTGTTGGCAGATGGCAGGCGGGTGCTCCCCAAGAGCCCTTGTTTTTTGTTTTTAAGATACAATTTAACTTGCCAATATATTTGCTGTATATGCTATGTATGCTATTTTGTCTCTAGATTGGTGAGAAATTAATACTTATATTATAATTGCAAGGCTGCTTTCTTTTAGGTTTAAACGGGAGTATTCTCAGCATTTTAGATCAAATGTGTGTTGCATTCTGAGCACATTTTCCTTGATTTAAATTATGTTTTTCATAGTGCATTTATGAATGTGTCTTTTAGGTTTGTATCCTGCACACGTTATAATTGCATTTTCTGAAGTGCCTCTCTTCTAATGATTTCAATGCTTCCATGTAGAAATGCCTTCTGATTTATAGGACTATGTAAATGCGAGGTCACTATATTTGTCTTTTGTATTTTTATGCCTTTTTCTTGAAGTTGCACCTTCTAAATAAATCTGTTAAACCTTTTGGCTTAGTTTCCATGGCTCACATATTTGTTTCCTTCATTATAGTGTGGGCATCCCTGAGCACCCCAGCTCAACTTAAGCCGCCCAAAAAACCCTCCCTCCAACACACTCCCCATGCTGGTCCAGTGCTGTGGGAGGAATAACATATCCTCAAAACAAAAAAAGTTTTCTGCGAGGGCCCACTTACAGCATTCTAGGATCAGGTTCCTAGGTGTATGATAACACCAATCCGCTTCAAATAAAGCCTCTTTTATGATGTTAAGAGTTACTTGGTGGGGTAGACTGGTGTAGAGGCTCTCCACGTCAAGTCCAATCAAAATGTCTGTGTCCGGATTGAAGGGAAAGTCCTTTAGGAGGCATAGTACTGCCTTGGTATCTTTTAAATACGTATCTGTTTTCTGAATGAGGGGCGTCTGCAAATTTAGATAAAGGCTCTAGAATTGAGCCAATACCCGACACGATCGGTCGTCCAGGAGGACTAGTCAAGGATTTATGGATATTTGGAATTGTGTAGAAGTAGGGAGTGATTGGCTTAGAATTATTCAGAAAATCTCACTCTTTTTTGCATAATCCAGTCAGTTGACCTGGCTTCCTCCATCATGCTTGTTATCGGTATTCTTAGGCGTTCCCGGAGGTCCTCCATCAGACGTTGGTAATTTATTTCATCACTCAACAATTTCAAGCATTCATTTCGGTAGGCAACCGCTGTTTGTAGTACTATTACACCACCCTTGTCTGCAGGTTTTATGACCAGGTTTCTATCATTTGATAGTTCAAGGATCGCCGTTTGTTCTTCCCTTGTTGTATTATGGAAGACTTTAATGGTTCTGGGATCGATTTCTCCAATATTTTTGAGAACCGCCTTTTCAAAGGCCAAGACTTCCACTGGTAATCCTGAACTCGGGGGGTGAAAAAGGACTTTGGTCTTAAATTGGTGTCCCCTTGATTGTCGTCTTGAGGTGATTTGTTTGCAAAGAAAACTTTGAGCTTGATTTTTCTAATGAATTTGTTTATTTCGCAACTCAGTTTGAAATTGTCCAACATAGCTGTTGGAACGAAGCCTAGGCCTTTCTCCAAAACATCGGTTTGTGTTTTTGACAAGATTTTCGTGGTTAGGTTTACCACTAGGTACACTTCAGTCACATGCATTAGTCTCTTGCGGTGACCATTTATTTTTACTTTCCGTCTTAGGTTTTCAGTTTGGCTCCACTGGTCCCTACAGTGAGGGACCTCTTGTTTACTGATTTACATACCTTGGTTTGCGAGCCGAAAACACATTCATAGTGAATTTTTGAAATGGCTCTTGTATGTAGTTGCCACTCAGATTCAAAGCCTTCGGAGCCATGGCCCGGCAATCGGAACACGCCTTGGTGTTGTGGTCGCACTTCAAACACCAAAGGCACACGAGGTGCGCGTCCGTCGCCAACATAGACTGGAGACAGGTGCCGCAGGGCTTAAAACCCGACTTGCGCAATGGAGTCCTCGACACACCATGAGGTAAACTTCAAAAGAAGTCAAAACGTTGAAAAAAAGGTCTGTCAAAAAGTGAGAGGGGTATCTCTTCTCCAGATCAGCGCTGGCTGGCTCAGAAAGGAAAGAACTGGCGTCAGCATGACTGGGTGACGCCTATACAGGTACCGCGACGTCATTTCCAGCTTGAAAGACACATACGACTAACACTGAGCCGATCGACACCACCTACAGCAGTAGGTCTACTGCTTACAATAAATCTTCGGGATTCAGTCTGACGCCTGGGGAAATTCAAAGGTAAAGAATCTGCGACTAGAGGTCTATCAGATATTGTAAGTACAATCTTAAAATCTCAGCATGCAAAACTGTTCTGGTCAAAACAACCAAGTACTAGTTGAAGGTGTCACACCGAGCAGTGGGTATATCTAGAAGTCCATCCTAAAGTACATAACCCTGTGCCCTAGTGCACACAGCTGTCGGAATCAGAGCTGCACATCACCAATGATGCACAGTTCCCACCACATGGTTTTCCCCTGAAATGCAGGTTTACCTAGCTCTGTTGGTCTGTGCACTGATGGCTCTATGTCAACTAAATTGTGAAAATGGGGGTCTACATATGTGCTCCTAGGTGTCGATGTGCTCTGTGTATGTGGCTGGATGGTCTGTGTTTTTTTTAATACAAAAGGCAAACCTAATGCCTTTGTCAATGATGGTTTGTAGTTAGATTAGCCACCTCAGAACCTCAGAGGATAAAAATACCTTAGCAAATTTTTAAAAATTACTAAATGCGCTGCTTTAGAGCTTCACAACGTGAATAAAATGTTACGTTTCCAACTTACGGTGGCCAGTATATTGCCTCCTGCTAGGTACGAGCACAAATAGCTCTGACCCTTCCTTGTACTTTAAAACATGGAAAAAGAATAAAACACAAAGCCAAATGTACAATAAAACAAGACACAAGCTGCCCCTGCCCTGAGAATGCACCGGTGTTCGGGCACAATTTGAACTGACTTCTTTTGCAAGTGTGCTACCCCTAAGACACCCATGTCTTACCCTCCAAGACCTTAGTAAGGTCTGCTCTTTGCCTCAGCCATGATCCTTCTACCAAATGATGGATGCACCATGCATCTCTTATCTTAACATGCTACAAAGGATGTTCACTATCATTCACCCCATTCCCTTTTTCTCATTTGAAGCCCCACCTAAACAGTACCGCTGTACCGATACAGAGTCTACAATGCCTATTCCACAGGAACCAACAAGTTGCCTTACACAAAATGAATCACTCATCTTCAGAGACCACCTACCAAGGCGTTCCTTTAGCACCACAGACCCCCAGTGGCCTCTAACAATAATTCACTCCGGGGGGGGGGGCGTGACTTGCCGAGCTGCGGAATGGCCGTTTGGTAGGCGAGCTCCGCCGGCCGAGATCTAATCCTGCATTTATCCGCACATAACCTGGGAGTGTGCTATATAAAAATATCCTCCGGTGAAGCCCTATGGTTCGGGGGCGCATCGGTAGCCTAGAAGCCGAGATTATTTGCAGACAGCCTGCTCGGAGCGCCCAGTGCAAGTCTGGCGGGACGAGGCTCAGCTGCGACCTGGAGGCGTGTCTCGGCCTGAGCGGCAAATCGAACCCCGGGCGCCTGGCTGCGGAGCAGGCCAAACTACGCAATAACACCATCGGAGCCTTTCTGACACCGCGGCTTGCACCAGATTTCACCCACAATCGTCGGGTCTGTACTGGACCACTGGGAAGAGGCGGCACACAGATATTATCTATTCCGCCTGCAACCGGCGGGGACACAGCAGACATACCGGCAGAGGAGTGACCGCCAGGCCCGACCCTCTTCGACGCGACACCCTGCAACATACGGCGAGCGGCGTGGGTGCGCTAATGACGATTGCTGTGTTGTAGGCGCTGGGGAGACTCTAAACTGCCCC
The DNA here is from genome assembly GCA_963921515.1 of Calotriton arnoldi. Classification (NCBI taxonomy): domain Eukaryota; kingdom Metazoa; phylum Chordata; class Amphibia; order Caudata; family Salamandridae; genus Calotriton; species Calotriton arnoldi. The sequence continues at coordinate 2,067,182 of CAWUFW010000593.1, read as the reverse complement.
GCGGCGAACCACCTTACTGATCGGAGCCTGGGCGGGCCTGTCCTACACCTGGCGGGAGTTTCCCGGAACAATTACCCGACGTGAAGGTGATTCGGAGACTGGGCGGCCCGGCATTGTGGTAGGTGTGGACCCCCCCGGGGACTCAGAGATTGCTGTTGAAGTATAACAGATGTTGCATGGACAGTGGGGACTGTCAAGATACAGATCTACAAATCATTGAGCTCTGACACGACGTTTCACCGACGCTGGAGTGGGGGGCTGTGAGGTTGCCGAAGCCAGGGTCGCACAATCAGCCTGGAAAGTGCAGCGGTGCAAAGTTCTCGATCACCACACGTGGCCGGGGCGGTGCTGAAGCTTTATTGTCGGGCCGCCTGGGACCCGCTCTCCATTAGCTGATCTCACTTGGCATGAGGGTTGGCATAGCACCCTGCGGTAGCGCGCTGAGAGGGGGGGGGAGAGGTGACCTGAGGGGCAATTGCCGGCCCGTACATCGGCGGTCCACCACCAGCTCTGAGGTAGAAGACTGACCACATCTGGAAGTTCATTGCGCAATAAGTATGCCAAAGAGACGCCATTAGTACACTACCTGCAACTAGGACCTGGTGAAGCGAGCTCACGGACTGACCACCTGTCGCCAGACTACAGCGCTGTGGGGCTCCGGAAACTACATACTGCCCTTGCGTCTATGCTGTTGGATCAACTCCAGTGCACCATTACACAGCCGCTCCTGAGACAGGACATACAGAGGTGCTGCGCAAGATTACTGCTGCCCCCCTCCACCACTTCTTACCAAGCTCCGGTCGCCCGAACTGTTGCACCGCGCCTTGTAGGTAGGGCAGGTCCTTATATTCGCAGTTTAAGAGGCAACCGGAGTGAGCTTGAAGTGTTCAGCCGATAAATGGATCATCAACACCAATCCACAACATGGGAAAGCAGGACCCGAAACAACCAAAGCTACACTTCGAAAACAAACGCACCACTCGGCACACGGAGTCGGACCCAGAAGCCAACTCGGAGAACATGAATGACAATCAGCAGGAAGACCAGGGGGAAGATATGAGAACGCTGTTGCTGGAGATGAGATCAAGCCTACGTACCATAGACACCAAATTAGATGCGTTAACCACGCAACTTGATACTGTTAAAAAACAAGTTGAAAGTCATGAGACCCGCTTAGACGTGCTCGAAAATAGGAACACAGAGTTCCACGAATTCCAAGTGGAAACCAAAGAATAATTGTTGAATATGGATAAAATGCTCACTATCATCCGTACAAAAAATGAGGATTTGGAAGCCAGGTCCCGTAGAAATAATCTTCGAGTCACGGGAATCCCTGAAACGACTGCCATTGTAAAGATGGAGACCTACATATCTGATCTGCTGCATGAGTTATTCGACCCTCATCTATCTGCTGTCTTTGCGGTTGAACGAGCACACCGCGCCCTCGGTCCGCGGCCTCCTGTCGGGTCTACTCCCAGACTCGTACTTGCAAAAATCCTGAATTATCAAGATCGGGACTTAATACTACGACTGGCCAAGGAGAAAGGGACAATCTCGCACAAAGGAAATACAATCTCCTTCTATTGGGACTTTACACCGGCAGTCCAAGCTGCAAGAAGAGAATTTCTCCCAACTAAGCGCATCCTGATGCAGGCCAAGATCCCGTACTCCTTACTATATCCTGCAAAGCTCAAGGTCTCATATGACGGCTCGGCCCACTTCTTCACAGATGCCAAATCTGCCTTTAAATTCGCAAAACACATAGGAGGGCAAAAAAACAAGCAGAACCGTGGGCCGAGGGACTCTTCTGTGGATCGATTGAGCGAAAATGACTGCTTTGGTATCGTATAAATGTGTGCTTTAACTGTTTGCTTGTATACATTATTTGCATTGAGGCCTTGATTGACACTTTAGTGCATATACATTTTACATGATTGTTATTCCTGGACTTGCCCACGTGGCACACCGGACGTTATTCAAACTATTGGGCTGATAGCATTGCTTCCCAAAAAGTTCTCCCGGCCACCCTGGGAACAGCAGGGATGTTCGCCGGCGTCACCACGCCCTCATGGGAAATTTCCTGCAAAGGGGTTTTGCCCTTCCGTTGGTTGGGGGGAGATTTTCACAACCTGATTGGGGGGTTGGAGTGGGAGGGGGGTTGGTGGGGTGGGTTGTTCTGATATATTGTTATTGGGTGGGTATTCTTCAACCTGCTTGGGGGGGTTGGTGCGGGAGGGGGGTAGAGAGTGGGGTATGTTACTAAATGTTTTGCCGGTGTATTTGTATGCTATTGGATGTCGTACACAGACAGACTTGAGAACACAATATGTTGCTCTAGACACAGTTATTTTATACATATTGCCTTATTGTACACCAAGTGACCAGTCTAAATTGTTTGACATGGAACATAAGAGGTCTAAATGATGGCAGAAAGTCCAGACTAGTACATGCATATCTCACGAGACATAATATAGATTTGTGTCTGCTACAGGAAACTCATCTACATGTTAAACCCTCCCCTAAACTCAAACATAAAAGATGGGGGTTCGCCTACTCCTCGGTCTATTCTAACTATTCTCGTGGGGTGGCAGTGCTGGTTAAGCATGGCATTGAATGGAGGGAGAAGGAAGCCCACACAGACCCTGAGGGTAGATACATAATACTGCTGGGCTCGTTGGGAGGGGTTTCTCTAATCTTAGTAGCACTATACGGTCCAATATCGACTCTCCAGAATTCTTCCAAGATATATGGACCAAGATAAAAGCAACTGGCTGCTCCACGATTCTCTGGGGAGGGGATTTCAATGCAGTGTTAAACGATGTGCTGGATAGGCAGGGTACGGCGAGGACACTTCATCCTACTGCTGGCAAAGCCCTAAATGCAATACTCGAAGATGGGGACCTTGGTGACGTCTGGCGCTTGCGACACCCACTGTCTAGGGAGGGTACCTGTTTCTCTGAACACCATAAAGTCTGGTCCCGGTTGGACTATTGGCTGGCGTCTCAGGATGTGGCGAGCTGGGTGGTGGAGGTATCTCACCTGCCGAGAACGCTATCGGATCACTCCCCATGCCTCTTGCGGCTATCGCTCCCTGACTCCAAGCGGAGGGCATTTTCCTGGAGACTCCCTCCACATGCTTTATTGGACGAGGCGTTTAAGGAAGAAATACGTAAAGACATAACGGACTATTTTACTCTTAATGCAGGCTCCGTCGACACTGAGGCATCTTTGTGGGAAGCATTTAAAGTGGTCATTAGAGGACAATGTATTGCTCGGCAGGCTGGGGTACTTAAGGCAATTAGGACCACGCTGTCTTCCATTGAGGCTCAAATCAAAGATCTTGAAACGCGATTTTATTCAGATGGTACATCTGCTACACTAGCTCAGTTGAAATCCAAATTGCTGGACTATGACGAAGAGGCACAGAGGGAGGTGAAGTTTCTTGGGAAGCATGCAGAGGCGCGTCGATATGGAGAGGGGGACAGACCGGGGCGGACGCTTGCCATCATGGTTCGCACCTCGAGGTCTTCTGCCTATATTCCCGAACTGGTTGACAGGGATGGTAGTACGGTCAGAGGCCCTGAAGCTATACTTAATGAGTTCTCCTCGTTCTATTCCCAGTTATATTCAGCCACACAATCCAGATGCCCGGAGGGCATGCAGGTCTTTCTCGACTCCCTTGAACTAATTTGGTTTAATAATAGACACGGGGAATACATGGACTTGCCATTTACGGTGGAGAACGTGACTAACGTGATTAAAGGTTTGCCCCTGGACAAGGCCCCTGGGTCAGACGGGTTGAAGACAGCCATTTTCATAAAACATATGTAGAGGAGCTCGCGCCCCGACTTTTGGCGGTTTATAAATAAGCCCAAGAGTTGGGTATATTGCCCCAAACTATGCGAGAGGCGATCATTATTACTCTGTTAAAACCTGACACCGAATTAGATTCATATCGCCCCCTGTCGCTAATTAATGTAGATGTCAAGATTTTGGCGAAATTAATAGCCAATAGGCTACAACCAATGATTCCCCTTATTGCTCGTCCAGACCAATCGGGCTTTATATCGGGGAGGTCTACCTCTCATAATCTTCGAACCGTCTTCTCGGTTCTACATTACTTACACCCGGATGTGCAGGCGGAGGCGATATTCTTGGACGCAACCAAAGCCTTCGACTCGCTTGAATGGCCCTATCTTTTTGCGATACTAGAGCGGATCGGGTTTAGCCCTCTTTTTATTAAATGGATCAGGTTATTATACACTGAGCCAACAGCTAGGCTACGTATTAACGGTCTCTTATCTGAGTCATTCCCGATCTTGCGTGGCACGCGTCAGGGGTGTCCCCTATCCCCCCCAACTATTCGCCGTCGCAATGGAGCCATTAGCTGCACGCATCAGACAACATCACACGGCAAGGGTGATAGGGTTCAGCACGAGAAGCCTCCTTATATCGCTCTACGCAGATTATGTTACTCTGTATATCCTGGACCCAGCGAAGAACTTAGATGTTGTTCTGAGAGAATTTATTAAATTTGGCGGGCTGGCCGGCATATCCATTAATTGGGCTAAATCAGTTGTGTTTCCCCTGACTGACAACACAAAGGCTGTGACTTCTGAGTTCCCGCTGAAGTGGGAAGCTGAGAAGGTAAAATATTTGGGAATTTGGATAAGTCGGGATTTCCAAGAGGTATTGAACTTGAATTATGGTCGGACTATGAATTGGCTGGAGGAGAAGGTTGCTCTCTGGGCTAAACTTCCTTTGTCCCTGGCAGGGAAGATCGCGCTGACGAAAATGGTTGTATTACCTAAATTTTTGTATCTTTTTGTGAACTTGCCGATCATACTTACACAACCTTTTTTCAGAACACTACGCTCATTGTTAACATCTTTGGTTTGGGCGGGTGGACAGGCTCAAGTATCGTGGGAGCTGCTGTCTCTACCGTTAAAACAGGGAGGTCTGGGTGCCCCGGATATGCAACTATATGCACTTTGTGCACAAGCACAATTTCTGCATTATTGGGTCCACCCAACACCATTTCAGCCCCATGTGGCGGTGGAGACGGATGCTGTGGCACCGGTTCCTCTCCAAGTAGCTTTGTATCAGACATATAGACGCCCCACGGACGGAATTGACACTTCCGAAACCCTGCGATGGGCTTGGAATGGATTACGGAAGCGTGCAGGAGCCCAGATATTATATGCCCCGTCAATCCCCTTAGCACAAAACCCAATGTTACCCACCATAATGGATGAGATAAGTAAAAAGGTAGCGCAGAAGATGAAACTTCACACGTTTGCGGACCTCTACCTGGGGAACATATTTAGGGACCCCCCGGCTGCAGAAGAGGGCCAGAAGGTGCCATTTGGAGAGATGTTTCTCTATCACAAAATACGAGCTGCCTGCCGGGCATTGCACAGCGAGTTCCCAGTCCCCCCCACCCCCCTTATCAGCCCTAGAGAACTTACTTAAATCACCAACACCACGAAAACTTATAACTCGACTCTACACACATATGCAAACCACTGGCCCTGTGACAAGACCTAGTGCATTGCAGAGGTGGAACGCGGAGCTCTCTCCCCCACTGACCGAAGATCAATGGCAATACTGTTGCAATCAGCTCACTGAGCTGTCCCCTAACTATAGGCTTCGGTTGATTCATTTCAAATTCCTACATAGATATTACAGAACATCCATAAGTTTACACCGTATGGGGCTGAGAGATGATGAGTGCTGCTGGCCTTGTGGGGCAACCCCCGCTTCTTTCATACATATGGCGATACCAAAGGGGATGATGGACGGAGCGTTTGAGCAAATCAAACACTCACCCCCAGTCAACTGATCTGGGTTTAATCCATCATCATTCTTTAGCTCACTCCACCACCCCAGTTCAGACATGGCCATATGCAAATCAGTCTGACCCTGTGCCTCATGGGAACAGTCCAGCCCGAACTGCCAAGCCATACATATGGCATGGGAGTGTTCTGCACTAACTGAGTACTGGTCCCAGATTTGTACGCAAATAAATCAGATCCTGGGTATGTCCCTGTCCCCATCCCCAGTATTGGGACTGTTAAGGATATGTAAAGGACACACATGTTAAGAAGAGTAAACTACATGCACTGCTACTGTTATTCGCCAAACGTCAAATTGCGGTTCACTGGGGGAGGAGGAGGAAGCCTACGACCATGGAATGGATTAAAGAGGTTACATACGGCCATTCCCAGCTAACTACTTTCTGGGAATTGATGTCTCCCACCTCAAGACCCCGTGAAATATGGGAGCCGTTTGTTGTCTGGGCTCGGGAGAAAACAAGTGGGGATGAGGATGTTGTGCTAGATGCTGCCCGCACTGCAGATGTGACATGAATACGATATGGTTATTTGATATGTTTCTATGATAGATGCTGTCAGCTGGGGACTGGCAGCTGCTTTTCTATTCCTGTACTACTACCTCTAAATGTTTACTGCTTCGTGACTACTGGTCCTGGTGATATTGGGGCACATCGCTGTCGTAGGCGCATGACGACTAACGATTATTGTGTGTATACTGAGCTATTGTATGACTAGACCATGTATACCTGGCATGTTGGTTTGTTGTATTAAAATGTATATTGCATTTATTTGAAAATACCAATAAAAAAAAAACATTTAAAAAAAAAAAAACAATAATTCACTCCATGTCAGCAAGATACTGTGTTGACAATTCAGAGATTTAATTTATGTCAACATTTTATTGATATTATGAATGTACATATTTAAAACATTATACGCTTCAGAAAAACTGTTTCCCAGGATCCTACAAATCTAATACTGTACAGGGATAACGAATTCTTATTTACCCTTCAATGCCCCGTATCTATCTTACCCCCCTACATTTTCCACCCTCCAGTTAAGACGTTGTTCTCCCACCATGTTATAACTCTGTGTGTTCACCTTATGTCTCTCATACTTTCTCAAATTTCTTAGGGTATCCCTGCGCTTCATACACCTATTTTTCCACAGTCAAACACCATTACAGGCTTTTGCAAATGCCAGCCTTCCTCCTCACTCTCTTGCAACAGCCCTCCTGGCTATAATGCCAAATTGCAAGAGATACGTGGGTACTTGGGTATGGTGAATCGTGCCTACCTCCCAGCAGTGCCCTCTCGACTGGCATATCAAACCAGGCCTCAACAAATCTACTTGCCCACTCGCAATGGCGAGTCAGATTTTATCAGAGTGAGCTATATTTAGGGCATACTCGCCCCTTCTGGCGAGCTGATAAACACATGTTCTGTTTACTCACAGAGTGAAGGAGCATTAAAGATGCCTTTAAATCTTGTTTTCATCTTGTCATATTTATTCTGTGTTCGGAGACAGAGATCATAAGTTAATTTACATCTAAAATTACTTTTCTTTCTCAGACTGCAAAGTTTGAGGATTAGAGTGAACTGTCTCACAAACATGATATACAAAAAGTGTGAAATGAAAGGCAGTAGGATGTCATGTTTTATTCTAATGCACATTTAAATTGCTAAAAAAAATGGAGCTATACAAACACTTTAAAATAAATTTCAATAGTTATGAAAGCCCTTGTTTTGTAATTCTGTGTGATGAAAAAAATAATTTAATAGGATGAAACAAATCAGAACACTTTACTTGGTGATGTGCAAATGATTACTACGTTTGCTGAAACCCAATTTCCACAGATTGTTTATACACTATATAGTTTTGAAAGTAAAACTGCATGTTAGTCGGAACGTTTTGGCCATTACAATGGAAAATGTGCTGTCTGTAAATAACAGTGCACTACAACCTCATGCTTTAGTGATGTCTTTATTAAAAGTGAGTTTTTAAAGATGAACAGAGAAACATTCCTGCCCCCGCATGGATGGCAATGCTACTAGTGAATTAAGAGGTAGGTCAGGGGTTAGGTGTATCCTTATATGTGGACTAGATTCTTATTATGCATGGAGCAAACGTTTAGCCTGTTAAATAAAACCAAATGGGTTTTTTGTACAGCAGGAATGCTGAGCTCACATGTGGGAAGGTGCTCTCATATGTGATAATGAAGAAAAAGGTGGCTCTGCAAAATAAAATATTTGCCTAGAATGACATAAGGAGACCAGTTTACGAGTCAAGTACATTACAGTTAGGTCGAGTAGATTATTCAAGTTACTGGACCTGCAGGTCTAGTAAAATGTTTATGATTTTTCAAGCAAAACACACAAGATGATGGACGGAATGCTGCACATTGGCAAACATTCACCCCCAGTCACAGATCTGGGTTTAATCCATCGTTATTTTGCTTCACCACGCCACCCCAGTTCAGACATAGCCATATGCAAATCAGTCTTGACCCTGTGCCTCATGGGAACAGTCCAGACCGAACTGCCAAGCCACGTCTTCCCTGGACCGGAATCAAGCATCCTAGGACCGGTTTCAGGCTATCAGCCTTCATCAGCCAGGATAGCTTGACTCCAGCATTGTGGAGCATTCCGTCCATCATCTTGTGTGTTTTGCATTTCGCCCTAAGTGGGAAGGGTATGCCCAGACGTGGGTCCCGTGCTCACTACGCCACTGGAGTCAAGCTATCCTGGCTGATGAGGGCTGAAAGCCCGAAACCGGTCCTAGGATGCTTGATTCCGGTCCAGGGAAGACATGGCTTGGCAGTTCGGTCTGGACTGTTCCCATGAGGCACAGGGTCAAGACTGATTTGCATATGGCTATGTCTGAACTGGGGTGGCGTGGTGAAGCAAAATAACGATGGATTAAACCCAGATCTGTGACTGGGGGTGAATGTTTGCCAATGTGCAGCATTCCGTCCATCATCTTGTGTGTTTTGCATTTCGCCCTAAGTGGGAAGGGTATGCCCAGACGTGGGTCCCGTGCTCACTACGCCACTGGAGTCAAGCTATCCTGGCTGATGAGGGCTGAAAGCCCGAAACCGGTCCTAGGATGCTTGATTCCGGTCCAGGGAAGACATGGCTTGGCAGTTCGGTCTGGACTGTTCCCATGAGGCACAGGGTCAAGACTGATTTGCATATGGCTATGTCTGAACTGGGGTGGCGTGGTGAAGCAAAATAACGATGGATTAAACCCAGATCTGTGACTGGGGGTGAATGTTTGCCAATGTGCAGCATTCCGTCCATCATCTTGTGTGTTTTGCATTTCGCCCTAAGTGGGAAGGGTATGCCCAGACGTGGGTCCCGTGCTCACTACGCCACTGGAGTCAAGCTATCCTGGCTGATGAGGGCTGAAAGCCCGAAACCGGTCCTAGGATGTTTGATTCCGGTCCAGGGAAGACATGGCTTGGCAGTTCGGTCTGGACTGTTCCCATGAGGCACAGGGTCAAGACTGATTTGCATATGGCTATGTCTGAACTGGGGTGGCGTGGTGAAGCAAAATAACGATGGATTAAACCCAGATCTGTGACTGGGGGTGAATGTTTGCCAATGTGCAGCATTCCGTCCATCATCTTGTGTGTTTTGCATTTCGCCCTAAGTGGGAAGGGTATGCCCAGACGTGGGTCCCGTGCTCACTACGCCACTGGAGTCAAGCTATCCTGGCTGATGAGGGCTGAAAGCCCGAAACCGGTCCTAGGATGCTTGATTCCGGTCCAGGGAAGACATGGCTTGGCAGTTCGGTCTGGACTGTTCCCATGAGGCACAGGGTCAAGACTGATTTGCATATGGCTATGTCTGAACTGGGGTGGCGTGGTGAAGCAAAATAACGATGGATTAAACCCAGATCTGTGACTGGGGGTGAATGTTTGCCAATGTGCAGCATTCCGTCCATCATCTTGTGTGTTTTGCATTTCGCCCTAAGTGGGAAGGGTATGCCCAGACGTGGGTCCCGTGCTCACTACGCCACTGGAGTCAAGCTATCCTGGCTGATGAGGGCTGAAAGCCCGAAACCGGTCCTAGGATGCTGGATTCCGGTCCAGGGAAGACATGGCTTGGCAGTTCGGTCTGGACTGTTCCCATGAGGCACAGGGTCAAGACTGATTTGCATATGGCTATGTCTGAACTGGGGTGGCGTGGTGAAGCAAAATAACGATGGATTAAACCCAGATCTGTGACTGGGGGTGAATGTTTGCCAATGTGCAGCATTCCGTCCATCATCTTGTGTGTTTTGCGTATGATTTTTCAAGGCCTGCAAACTCATAGTCAAAGGTATTTTTTCATATCTGATCTCCTAGCATTTAATTTGACAAAAAAATACTAGAAGATATATAGTCTTTATACACTTTATTTGAATAAACTACACTAACACACCCTAAAACATGTATTCTTATATGGATAGGACTAGGGTGTGGTGTATTGCCGACTTAGAATAATCTCATATTCATATTACTGAACCAAGGATGGAAGGCTGAGTTGGCCTTGTCGGGATTCAAATTCATGGGCTGATTAAAACAAAAGTCATCCATTGGAATCTCTCTTCTGCAAACCTCATAGGTTACTGTTGTAATCCACACTTGGTATGCCCCGCCAACCCTCTGCCCTCCACCCCAGTGGTATGTGCCAGGCAAGAATGTGTGAACATTCCACAGCTGACGCCAGCTGACTGGAACCTGTGATGGTGTTGAGACGCAATAAAGAAGACTCTTCTAATTACCATGTATGTCTCATCTTTGTAACACTACCAAACTCAAATGTTATAGGTGCGGTAGCCCTACTCATCTGGCTAATTATACAGGGTAACAAGCCAGATCGGTTACCTGTCATAAGTGCGGAAGGAGGGGTCATTTGGCCAGGCTATGTAGAGATCACCAATCCAAAACTGTACTGGCCATAGAGCAAGAACCTCCCCAAGAAGCCAAACTGGTGTTCCAACTACAAAGCGGTGACAAGACAAATGATTTCCCGTCTTGTACTATCACCTTGGACAAAAGAGAGGTGACGGTTGTTGCCGATTCATGCTCACCCTATACCTTGGTGGAGGCTGAGGCATTTACTAAGTTGTTCCCCTCATGGCAACAGAGCATGCAGCCTCCTGACATCCACCCGGGGGGCTACAATGGGGACCCCATACCCTTGATAGGCATGACAACCATGAACATAGGGTTTAAAGGGAGGAGTACTGTGGGCAAAATCTACATCACGCAGAAGGGATCCAACTTGTTGGGGTGGAAACACCAGAGGGAACTGGGCATCAAATTAGACCCCAATAGCCCTGACCAAGTTCTTTTAGTGGACCCGTCTGTGGGGGGCACAGAGGTTTGCAATGACTTTCCCCGAGGACTTTACGGACAAACTAGGACTACTAAAAAACTATCAACACTCCATTAAGCTTAAAGCTAATGCTAGTCCAGTGGCTCGCAAGGTTAGGCCCATACCACATATGATGCAAACACCCCTCCAAGCAGAATTAGACAAACTCCTGTCACAAGGGGTCATTGAACCCATAGAAAGCTCGCAGTGGTTGGCCCCCATTGTCCTTATGACTAAGCCGTGCAGCAAAGAGATCAGGTTATGTGTGGACCTGAGGGACCTAAACAGTAACATATGGGTGGATAGGCATCCCTTGCCACGTATACATGAGGTCCTCACCTTAATCAAAGATGCTAGCTGCTTCAGTGTGCTAGACCTCTCGTCCGCCTACCACCAGGTAGAGCTACACCCTGACTCCCGCCACTTAACCTCCTTCATAACCCCGCTGGGAGCGTTCCAGTACATGCGCATGCCCTTTGGGTTGGCCTCAGCTGCCGCCGCCTTCCAGAGGATCATGCAACACGTACTGATGGACCTCCCGTGTACCATGTGCTTCCAGGACAATATCCTCATTTATGGGAAAGATCTGGAAGAACATAACACCATTTTGAGGAGTGTGTTGACCAAACTGGAGGCAGTAGGCCTGACCTTAAAGAAGAACAAGTGTCGCATAGGGGTAGGATCTGATTTGTACCTAGGCCACACCATTTCTCAGGATGGAATAAAACCAAAAGTTGACCTAGTGGAAGCCATTCAGGGGACAGTTGCTCCAGCGTGTGTTGAAGACTTAAAGTCTTTCTTGGGGTTATCTGAGTACTACGCAAAGTTTGTCAGAAATTACGCAAGTATTGTGGAGCCATTGAGGGCTTTACTTAAAGCAAGGACCCCTTTTGTATGGAACGAGGATTGTCAAGCGGCGTTCTTCACAGTGAAGGAGAGCATTGCCTCCGCCCCATCGTTGGGCAGATTCGATCCCACTAAACCCACTGTCCAGTACACCGACGCAAGTAATAAAGGGTTGGGTGCCAGTCTCACCCAGGTCGTCAATCGGCAAGGAACAAGTGGTGGCTTTCGCTTCTCGCGCCCTTAAAGGAGCAGAAGCAAACTACTCTGTAGTCGAAAAAGAAGCGCTTGCTTGTGCATGGGCCATCAAACACTTCCGCTTCTTTCTGTGGGGTATTCCCTTCACCGTGAAGACCGACCACAAACCCCTCATGTATGCATTCACAACTAAGGGGTCTGAAAAAACCACACCTAGGATTGCAAGATGGATTTTGGGGCTGGAAGGGTACAATTTCAATGTTAAGTATAAGCCAGGTTCAAAAAATGTGGTAGCGGATTTCCTTTCTCGCTCACCCACGGATGCTGATGATAGTGCAACCCAAGTTGAAGCTGATGATGTGATTCTTAAACTGTCTTGCCTAAACAAAGAAGAATGGGAGGAGTGCTTACGAAATGACGAGGAAATGAAGGTCCTTATAAGCCTTATTGTCAAGGGGTGGCCTAATGATAAATGTAAGGTCGCCACTCCAATGAGCGGTTTCTGGGACGTAAAACTGGAATTGAACATTCAACAGGGGACGGTTTGTAGGGGAGAGAAAATTGTTCCACCTGTAGCACAGACAAAAAATTGTGGACCTAGCCCATATTGGTCACCTGGGGCGTAGCCTCACAAAGAACAAAATAAGATTGGATTACTGGTGGCCGGGGATGGATACCATGGCTGAGCAGACAGTGAGAGACTGTCTTGCGTGCAGCCGATCGGACAAAATACAACAGGCAAGGAAACCCCCCCCTATCCCCTGTCAATGTGCCAGATAATCCATGGTCCAAACTAGCCCTTGACATAATCGGTCCCCTCAACCTTAAGTCCTTGAAGGAACGATTCATATTGGTCATGGTGGATTACCACACTCGGTGGGTGGTCTATAAGTGCGTGCACCAGATAGACACGAAGGTACTGATAAAATTCCTGAGAGATGTATTCTTTGAGGAGGGGATCCCGGACACTTTGGTAACGGATAATGGGGTGCAGTTTACTTCGGAAAACATGACTGAATTCCTATCAGAAATGGGCATCACCCATCACAAAACGGTCCTATATTGTCCCCGGGCCAAAGGGTTGGTAGAACGTATGAATCGCCTGGTAAAAGAATGCTTACAGCGTGCAGAGATCTTGGGTATCTCGGCGGAAGACACTTTGCAAGACACACTTTGGGCCTATCGTACAACCCCTAACTTGGTCACAGGGGTGTCCCCCTTTAGTTCGTTGAAGGGTAGGGTTCCCAAAACCAGACTCTCTCCTCCCTTAAAAAGACAGAACACCTGTACTGTGAATCGGGACGAGATTAGGGAACGAGTGGCCGGTCATCAAGCCAAGTATAAGGTCAGGTATGATGCAACTAAACATGTGAAATCTCGCATGGTCAGAGAAGGTGATTGGGTCTGCGTGGACCTTCCTAAACCACGCAGAAGGGAGGCCACAAGATTCTCAGAACCCATGAAGGTAATCAAGGTGGGAAGAAACGTAGTTCAGCTGGGGGCGTGGTTTGCCTGGCTGGGAAATGGCCGCTGATTGAGCGAGCTCCGGCGGCCGCCGGAATCTATCCTGAATTATCCTTCACTAATGGGGCATAAATAACAACTAACAGCGGAGGCAGTGGTTGCGGAGAATGGTGTGAGTGAGCGGACGCAGGAGTTAGACGGCCGGCTCGGAGAATACCGCTTGATTGCAGCGGAGAGGCGCTGGTGAGAGCGGGCGCCCGCCATTTTGGAAAACATCCTTGCCGAGGGCTGAGTCGCAGTAGCTGTAGAGAAGCTACCGGGGCGGTGCGGGTATCCGGGGCACTGCTGGCTGAGCACTGGAGATCTGCCGCCGCGGAAAGCTGCGGGACTATTAGACATCGGAGTGCGATGCGGAGGTGAGAAGCCCGGACTGCGATTTGGCTGCTCTGCTGCCCGATTAACGGCCCACTGCGGCGCCTGGTGCTGGAGGGTGGCGCGCGGCTGGGCAGAGGCCCTCCCCTGATATCTGAGGAGGGAACGGAGACCTTCGAGTCAGTGGTGCCGCTAGCGTACATAGAGTCTGGCTGGGAGCTGCCTGCGGTGGAGATATAGAGGTGCGGGATTGGCATGGACGCTGGGGGTGAGTGATCGTCTCAGCAGCGCTCCGAGGCACCACACAGCTACGTGGAAAGGGACGAGTGGAGTACTACTAACGCTTGGACTGCACAGTACACTGGCGTGTGGTATTGCTCTGCTGCTTTACAGCCTGATATTGGGGTGAAGGACTGGACCGGCGCAGCATAGCTGATCTGGTGGAGCGTTGCTACTGCAGGAGGAGCTAACAGAAGTAAGCCGGGGGCGCTCGGCGGAGGCCGTGGTGCATGGCTGGTGGGCTCTGAGACCCCATATGTAGACAACGCGCGCCAGGTTGTAAGCGCCAAGATTCGCAGGAAGACGTAACGCTCCACTGCAGACTGTACAACATGGGGAAGACCGATAAAACTCAAACTAAATTACAGTTCAGCCAGAGGCAATCATCAAGGCTGCGAGACGAGGACCTCGATGCCACTCCGGCGCTGCTATCGGACGAGGCCACTGGCTCTGAAGGAGATATCCGACAGATATTAGCGGCAATGCAGCGTAGTCTCTCCTCAATTGATACAAAAATGGACTCCCTGTCATATAGAATGGACAGAATGTCCGAACGGGTAGACACGCACACAGAAAGGCTTGATGTGGCGGAGCGAAGGATTTCAGAGACAGAGGACACGCAGAACGAAATGGAGACTTCACAGAAACAAATGGGAAAAATGATGGCGGTGCTGAAAGATAAAGCCGAAGATATGGAAGCGCGCTCGCGGCGCAATAATGTTCGCATTCTTGGCTTGGCAGAAACCACGAACACAGGCATTATGGAAATCTTCATTGAAAAAATACTGATTCAGCTGCTGGGCAGGGAGACCTTTTCGGAGATCTTTGTGGTGGAGAGGGCACATAGAACATTGTCGGTGCGGCCCCCTCCGGGAGCGCCCCCGCGCCCAGTGATCGCGCGTCTCCTTAATTATAGGGACAGGGATGCCGCTCTACGCAAAGCACGGGATCTGAAGGTGCTTCGATATGAGGGCTCCGAGCTTTTGCTGTTACCAGACTTCACTCCACAGGTACAAGAGGCCCGTAAAAAATTTGTCCCAGTCAAACGGAAACTGAGAGACCTTCAGCTCGACTATGCTATGTTGTACCCAGCCAGGCTTAAGGTCAATTTTGCGGATAAACCACGCTTTTACTTGGACCCGAGCCAACTACAGAAAGACCTCAAGAAGTATGGGACGCTCAGAGCTGAGAAGGGAGACTCGATGACACCGGGGGAGGAGCCACTGCTGGACAGCAGGGAATCGAGCAACGAGCCTGGGACTGAATGATTGTGAGAAGGGAAATCATTCACTGTCATGTACATTGGTTCCAATAAGTCTACTGTTTGCTGGTAATCTACATGCAACATAAAGGGTCAGAATTCTGCCTGATATAGAGATGGCGGATAATGATTGAGGGGTAATTTACAATAGATTGCGTGCGGTTTGAAATAGCCCTATTGGTGGTCAGAGAAGGGGGCGGCCCAGGCCTTTCACCTTTTTGTTCGTGCTTTAGGTTGGGTCGCCATCGCCCCCACGTGTGGGCCACATGTTCATTTCTAAGTGGGTAATGTGCAGTTGGGGATGGGCACAATCGAAGGGTGGGGGGGGGTGGGAATTGTTTTTTGACCGTATCTAGGTGTTACGATATGGTGTGGGTGGGGGGAGGGAGGACTGTTCCGGAATGCATTTCAGACACAGGGCACCGAATAGGGCTGTTGCCCTTTCGGAGGCGGAGAATTCATAACGACAGCATGGAAAATGTCACGAAGATATTTATCTGGTTTCATGACTACACGTGATAAGAAAGATAACACTATTAAATTCATGTCCTGGAATGTGAGGGGATTGAACGATTGCAGGAAAATACGTAAGGTGGTGGCGTATCTATATAGACATGAGGTAGATGTAGCTATCTTACAGGAAACACACCTAGCACCCAAAACGGGCCTGTTAACTGACAGAAGAATGAGGGGTACATGTATCGCAGCGGGGTTCACATCACATGCTAGGGGGGTGCTTATATGGGTACGACGCAACTCTGGGATACAAATCCACGCTATGGAGGTTGATGGGGATGGACGCTATGTCATTGCTAAATGTAGACAAGAACACAATACATTATTGTTGGTGGGAGTTTATGGGCCTAATTATGATGACCCCAACTTCTATAGGGCATTACATCAGAAATTTGTCAAATATGCCCATCTCCCAATATTATGGGGTGGAGATTTTAATTGTGTGCAGGATTCAGCTTTAGATAAGTCCCGAGGGGCGGTTAGACCTCCTGCGCGTGCGGCACGGGCGGTGGCAGACATCGCGAAGATAGAAGGCCTGCAAGATGTGTGGAGGCACGTGGCTCCGCAAGGTAGAGAATACACACATTACTCAGCGGCCCACGATATCCACACAAGGATAGATTACTGGTTTGCTTCCTGCCCCCTGCTTACCTCGCTCAGTAATTTTAAACATATGGCACGAACATTGTCGGATCACTCGCCGGTTGTCTTTAGCTTGGCACTGGGCGCTAATGATTTATACAGACAAAACTGGAGGTTCCCGCAGTACTCTTTGTTAGACTCCGCATTCCATGCTGATCTGGACATAGAAATCGATGAATATTTTTTAACAAATATAGGCAGTGTAACCACCATGTCCTCTATATGGGAAGCCTTTAAATTGTATATCAGAGGCGTCACGATCTCGAAACATGCAGGGGTCCTAAAATCCATTCGCAATCGAATGCAATATATCGAAAGTGCACTTAAAGATCTGGAGAGTAAACATCAGCATTCAAATGACCCTGGCATTCTGGCACAGATTAGGACACATATAACTGAATTTAATGAGTTGGCAGACAGCGAAGTGAAACACTTAGGAAAGTACGCCACGGCCCGAAGATATGCATAAGGGGACAGACCTGGTTAGCAAATGCAGTCAAGCCTCCGAGGGGTGCTAACCATGTTCTGAGTGTGCAGAATGTAAGTGGTGTGCTAGTGGACACTACACCTGATATTTTGGAGGCTTTTGCAGGTTATTATCAAGATCTTTATTCCACCAAAAATGCGGCAGGCGCAGAGACAGATGAGGCATACCTAACACACATCACAATGCAATGGCTTACTAAGGAAGACAGGGCACGTCTGATAGGACCACTTAGGCCAACTGAAATCATAGCAGCTTTGAAAGGCATGCCCAATGGGAAGGCCCCTGGAGCGGATGGGTTGACGGTGGCCTTTTATAAGGAGTTTCAAGACAAGCTGCTACCGCACCTAGTGAACCTATTTGAGGAAATGGCTAGGGAGGGACAGATGCCCCCCTCTATGAGGGAGGCCACTATAATTACGCTTTTGAAACCAGGGAAGCCGTCCGATCATTGCTCTTCATATCGCCCACTGTCGTTATTAAATACGGACACAAAATTATTCGCGAAGGTGCTGGCGAACAGGTTGTCTCTAGTGTTACCCAGATTGGTGGGACCGGAGCAAACAGGATTTGTACCGGGCAGATCGCTTGCGAGTAATCTTCGCACCTTATTTGGAACGATAGCACATATTCATCCGGAGGTCAAGGCGGCAGCTCTCTTTATCGATATAGAGAAAGCCTTCGACTCAGTGGAATGGCGATTCCTGTATGCAGTATTGCGCAAGGTGGGGGTGGGGGACATTTTTATTAAATTGGTACAGGTGTTATACACACAACCCATAGCCAGAGTGCGAATTAATGGGGCACTCTCGCGAACCATAGCAATATTGAGAGGAACGCGACAGGGGTGCCCCCTGTCCCCATTATTGTATGCATTAGTTGCGGAGCCGCTTCTTAGTGCTATGAGGGAATATCACGGCCATAGGGGGATACGTTCTCCACACTATAATTTATCTATAGCAGCTTACGCAGACGACACAGTATTGTATATACGTGACCCGGAGCGCAATCTAGTCCCTATGATTCAAGAAGTGGAAAGGTTCGGCTCTCACTCTGGCCTCCGCATTAACTGGCATAAGTCTACCGTTTTTCCGCTAACGGCTGCAACCATACAGACAGATTACCCCTTAGAGTGGACTACAGACCCAGTCCGATACCTGGGGATAAAAATTCACACGGACCCTGAGCTGATTATGTCAGAGAATTATGGATGCGCAATACATAAACTGACAGAGGTAATAGATAGGTGGATTAGGTTACCGTTTTCATTAATGGGCCGCATAGCACTGATCAAGATGGTGATACTCCCCCGCTTTTTATTTCTCTTTGTCAATGTGCCCATTGGGTTACCACAATTGTTTTTTAAAACACTGCGTACTTTATTGTTAAGATTGGTGTGGGCGGGGAAACAGCCCCGAGTTACGTGGAGCACGCTGACAAAGCCATTCGCGGAGGGAGGGTTAAATGCTCCCGATATGGAACGCTATTATAGAGCTGCGCAAACGATGCATGCACATTGCTGGATACATGGGCCACAAAACAGCCCGAATGTCTTGATAGAAAAACATAGTGTGGCTCCTATATTGTTACCCACATTTCTGACGGGGGCCGCGCACTCCACGATAGGTATGATCAACCCGGTGCATACTACGGGCCAACAGCTGACGAAGATTGCTCACAAGCATAAGTTATCAGTGATATACTCCCCTAAGCTACCCATAGTCTGGTGCAACTGGCTGCCCTTCCACACAGATAAGGGCGTGATACGCACATTGACAAAGCTCAAACTAGAATATGTTGGAGATTTGTTTCAAGACGGATTGGTCAAAACCTGGGATCAGATAGCGGCGCAGATAGCGGGGATTACGCCGTTGGATACCTTCCATTACTATAGGTTCCGGAAGGCCCTGAAGGGGGTGATAGGAACAGGCTTGGTTGAGCCGGAGGCTATGCCCGCTCTTACTTATTTAATACAAACGCAAACTCAGCATCGATGTATAACACTATTGTACTCGCTTTTTAAACCACAGGGGACACTAGTTAAAGAAAAGTTTCAAATGGACTGGGAGGCCGAGCTGGGGGTAGCAATAACTGCAGATCAATGGACCTGGTGCTTTCGCAGCATTAAAACAATATCTATGAACGGCAGGCACAGACTGCTGCATTTCAAATATCTGCATAGGACCTATTACACCCCTGTGCGGCTTCATAGATACGGTCTCAGAGACAGTGATAACTGCACTAGATGTAAGAAACCACAGGCACATTTTACACATTTGGCTTGGGAATGCCCAGGTGTCAGAATTTTTTGGAGCAAGGTAATTAACATCTTAACAGACATGCTGGGCTACACTGTCCCTGAGACTCCCTTAATTGCAGTGTTGGGATATGACAGGGAGATTCCAAGGGAGGTGCGGAAACTGGCTGCCGTTGGGCTGATGCTCGCTAAAAGGCGTGTGGCAATGAGATGGATGCGGGGACCATTGCCTACGGTGAATGAATGGGAAAGGGACATGGCTTACTGCTCCACACAAACCGAAGCTTATAATGAGCTAATGCCTATCAAATGTGCACCTAAAGATATATGGGGGCCGTATAGAGCGTATCTATTGGACAGAGCGATTCCTGAGGGGGTACCTGCAGATGTGCGGATGGGGGTGGGCTGAAGCTGTATGGCGATTGAGGTGAGAGCGGATACTATTAAACGGACAGGTGCAGGACAATGATTGTATCTATACTGTGGAGTGAACAGAAGATATAATGGTAATGATGGGATAATGTTGTGGTCATGACACATGCGGAGGATAGACCATAGCGTGATGATGCAGTATTGTACGAAAAGGCTGAAATATGATGTGTACTGAAATGCATTCCCATGTATTTGTGTTAACATAAAATGATAAATAAAGTTTAAAAAAAAAAAAAAAAAAAAACGTAGTTCAGCTTGCAAATGGGCAAACTTGGAGCATGGACAGAATTGTTCCTCATAGGGAGGTATCGGTCCCTCAAGTCGATGCTCCAAGGGGTGGAAATGCAAACGTTGCTCATAGGAGATCAGTAAGGCCTACGGCTGCGCCTAGGTGGGCAAAAGATTATTGTTCACAGGAGATCCTCTAAAGTCTTTGTACTGCATTAAAACTTGTTCTGTGTTCCTCTGGTTACCTAATGTGGTCCTTGTGACCCTACTGTATGAAATCTCTGTTGCAAATTTGTAGGTAGCACTGTCACTGCCTTGTTTCCCCCCCTTCACCCCTCTTCCTTCCACTTTCCCTCCTTTCCTTCCCTATGTAGGGAGATGTGTTGTAATCCACACTTGGTATGCCCCGCCACCCCTCTGCCCTCCACCCCAGTGGTATGTGCCAGGCACGAATGTGTGAACATTCCACAGCTGACAGGAACCTGTGATGGTGTTGAGACGCAATAAAGAAGACTCTTCTAATTACCATGTATGTCTCATCTTTGTAACAGTTATTCTGTGTTTCTATGTCCACCAAACAACCCTGTCTCAGAGGCCCATCTATTGCCACGCCTGATCTAAATCCATCTACTTTACCACAACCATCAACAAAAATGCCCCTGGGGCGCTCTTTTCTCAATAAATGCAGTTTTTCACATGACTCCATGCGACTGGGGATACCACTCTTCAGTCCTGAAATATTTTACAAATCACGGTATCTGGTACTTTAGTGAAAAAGAGAAACTCTCACAATACAACAGATCATGATATAAAGACCAAGATGAAGATGCCGACCTCAGTGACACCAAGACGTTTTGGTAACTATCTTAGGCACAATCCAACATCAGACACAGAGTCATTGCTACAACCAGAGAAAGGGTGCCTCTCTTCAGTTGCCACCATTACACTTCTCACACATACCTTTCAGGGGGTGTCCAAGCTACATAGTAGATCGCCGACAGAGACTTCACTCAAACCCAGCCTTTCCCTTGACTTCAAGTTACCCCTACGTTTAGAACACATGCAATTGACCTTCAATTTACTGCTAGACGGGGCGTGATAAACCTCCCACTTTAGCAGCTTGAGCGGGGGTGAGTTTAACATAAAGTCTTTAAAATATTGTACGTGGATCTTTTTACTTTTATTGGAGACACTTGTCTCCAAACATAAATAATACTGCAAGAAAACAATATTAAGATGTAAGTGTCAAGTGGCTGAACAAACAAATCATGGGAGTATAGAAGGAAGAAAAGGAGGGAGTGATGGATGAACAATTGAACAGAATGATGGAGTAATGAGTGAATGGATGGAAGTAAGGCTGGATGAAAGATGGAAAAGAGCATGAAAGGAGGAAAGATGGATAAAGAGATGAGTGGGTGGAAAGAAGGATAGCTGAATGGATGAAGACAAGTAAGGATGAATGGAGAGAAAGAAGGCGGCTAGAGAGAAAGATGGATGGATGGATGACCAAATTTATTGAGAATGTCAATGAATTTCAAAATGCTCTCGGGAAGCAACCGGATGAGAGCTGAGCTTGCTTGTCTCACTTGCACATTCAGTGCGATTCAGAATATGGTTCAAATTGGTTTTTTTTTTATTCATTTGGCTACACCCCTAATGCTAAACCTCATGGTGAACAGTATAATCAAGAGTACAAGGTACCACACACCTTTAGTAATTTTGCACATCTAATATCATCAACCAAACCTCCAAGCCTTCCCAAAAAAAAACTCAGACCTCAAAAGACTGATGTGACAACTTTGTCAATTTCTTCAATTACAAAATCACAAAGATCGAGCTGTCCCTTGAAGATAACCAGTCACCCAAAGGGAACCCCCCTTTCCAGAAAGGAAAATAACCTCCCTTCTCATTTCATGGCCTCACTACCCACGATCACTCTTGAAGACAATAACGGGAGCAACCGCATCGGAGGGCCTCACACATCTCCTAGAAGCTGGAAGGTATTCAACCCACTCTTGAAGGCGGAGATATCTGCTCCGTTGACCGCGTCTAAACCCTCCTCCCACCTTGTGAACCCACTCACAGCATTCCAGGCAAAATAGCTCAATCATGCCCTAACCCCCCTCTGGTCAAAGATTATAAATAGCTCTCTGAGGACTGGAGTGATGCCAGACTGCATCAAACTCAGTCAAGTCACACCACTGCTCAAAAAACCAGGTGCAGACCCGAACGACCTTAATAACTTCAGACCTGTCTCCAATCTCCGCTTTCTAGCCAACACTCTAGAGTGATGCGTTCTATCTCAACTAATCCAACATATCAATAGCAACAATCTCCTGGATCCTCATCAATCGGGCTTCAGAAAGGGTTGCAGCACAGAATCAGCTATTCTAAACATCGTAGATGACCTCCACAAATCCCTGGATACAGACCGATGCTGCCTGCTCATACTCCTAGACCTTTCGTTGGCTTTCGACATGGTCGACCACAAGCTTCTCTTGGGAGTCCCTCCTAAAAAAGATTGGCGCAGAAGGGGTGGTCCTACGCTGGTTCAGATCTTTTCTACAAAACCGATTTCAACAAATAAAAATAAACAACCTGACCTCTGACACAACAGCAATTACCCGGGGTGACCCCCAAGGCTCAGTCCTTTCGCCCACATTGTTCAATGTCTACATGGAGCCCCTCACCGTCTTTTTCAACCAAGTAAACATCCCCTTCCATCTATATGCAGATGACACCCAGCTCTACGTGGAAGTCTCCTCACTTGACGACATACACCGGTTATATGCCACCCTCAAAGAAGTCCAACACTGGCTAGCCCACAACCACCTAAAACTCAACCAAGTTAAGGCTGAAATTCTCCCTATATCAAAGACAGAACAGACCCCACAGATGCAAAAATGGCTAAACTTAATTGATGCTCTTAACTGCAAGCTATTCCTAGCTGAATCCGCCCAATCTGTAGGAATCATACTGGACCCCAAACTGACCATGAAAGATCATATAAAGAACAGTGCCTTGTACAACTTGAAACTTCTGAACAAAATCAAACCCTACCTACCGCCGCACGATCTTAAATTTGCCACGAAACCACTGGTATTGTCTAGATTAGACTAAGGGAATGCCACCCTCACAGGCATTGCGAAATCCCACCTCGTCCCCCCTTCGAACCACCCTCAATGCAGCAGCCAGAATGGTCACAGGAATCCAAAAATATAACCACATCACCCCTGCACTGAAAGAACTGTACTGGCTTCCAATTGAAGCTCGCTGCAGTTTTAGAACGGCCTGGTTAACTCACAAAGCACTTCACAATGGGAAACCAGCTTGCCTCAAAACTCAAAAAAGCAGGTAAAAAAAGAAATAAAACGAGCTCTAACACCAGACTCCTCATTCCGCCAAAAGCCCTCAAACAAAAAACCCAGTCACTCTCCTTCTCGAACAATGTCCCTATAATCTGGAACTCCTTTCCAGAACATATGAAGACTATCCCCTCCTTCTTGAGCTTCAAAAGACAGCTAAAGGATCTCCTCTTAATCCAACATATCAACTAGCAGGATACCAATCACACACAAAGACATGGCTTCAACCCTTGACCTCCTTGTACCCCTTCCCTGCTATTTTTCCTTCATCATGCTCAACCCTTGCCCTTTCCTGTTTCGATTTAACTGTTCGGTCTATATTCGTTATTTGTTGAACATGTACTGATGTAAAGCGCTCTGATACACACCCCCTCCCCCCCGATTCTTGCCAGCGCTACATAAAACTCTTAAATAAATCAAATAAATGTACAAACCTAAATCTAATAGACGGGTGGTGACTGCACAACACCATTGGTAGAGAATTGATTTTTTCCCCTTTTCCACATGAAACATTGGAAGAATGATTTTCTTTGAGGCAACAAACCGAACATCCAGTTGACTAGCAACCCAATATTTAGAACTTATTTCTACATACAATCAGGTGTGTGTGCATAAATCAGTTGAATTTAGGCTCCCAATGATAAATTACAAAAACAAAATCAGGAATATTTCGATTCAGCCCACTTATTGACACTTTCCTTAACCCCAGGGCTTTGTGCCCTACAATTATATATTGCACTTTTACCACTGCGGGGGACATACCCGATGATTATCTAACATCAGTTTGACTCGTTGTGGTGCTTAGGATTACTTAGTGGAGGGTCACGCTGTACTGAACTAACTGCATTTAATTTGCTCTACACGATTTGCTATATAACACAACAAATCATATGTACTGATCCTATGTATGAAGCTTTAAAGAAGATATATTTAAACACAACCCATAGTAATCTAGTACTTTAGCAAAATGTGATCAATGTAAGCAACTAAGAATAAAGTATAATTGTAATAGTTCATTGTTTAGATTTCTTAAAATCATTTACAATAATATACTCGGAGAAAAGAAACTCAATAAGACCACATAAAATACCATACTTTTCAAAAGTGATCTTAAAAAAACACACTATTTAAAACACCATTAACAAGAAAACTAAGAGTAAAGAAGGCAACAAGTGTGAAAAATATATATATTTTTAAAACGAACAGGGGACGTTGCCGCCAGTGATTCGAAGATGTGTTGTTAACTCCGTAGGACGCACCTTAACATCAGACAACCAACAAATCTTTTCTATAACAATCACGAGCCCCTCGCCACTCCACCCCCACAATTCATGTGACTTCCACTTCGGCTTCCCACGACCCCTCCCGTCACTCTTCCCACAAAGACCTCTCAGGTGGCCTTCTAGTCCCATAATAAATCACGGACACACTTTCGACAAGACCAGACACTTCTTTTAACTGTAACTATGTCCCTTACTATCAGAAAACGTACAGCCGCTCCAGGGATTCCACTGACGTGCCCTACTTTCTCCGCCACTCCTGTGTATAGCGAAAGTGTCCTACCTATACTAGAACATTAACACAATTGGTGCAACGTCTGAACACCACCCAACAGGAACTGCAGGTCCGTGCATCCATCCCACGCGCACATTAAGCGCAGCCATTGGCCGGGCGAAATGACGTTCTCCTACACCAGACTTACCATTGGGTGTAGGTCTTGCGTCATCAGAACAGCAACTGCCTATCAGACAACAGACAAACGCCCCCAGCGGGAAAAATCAGTCCAGATTTGTCGGGTCGTGAAGTCGGTAAGGAGGGCGCGTTACGTTTCTTCATTTAAGCTGTTCCGCTGAGTAGATGTATGACGTCACGTTTCCGTTAGGACAAGAACTTGTAGTTTTGTTATAGCATGACAATCGAAACTGAGCTGCCAAATCATGTTACATGTTGGTATCTCTGTTATGCCTAACTAACCTTGGTAGCTGTCCCCATACAACGTGTGACGTGTTTAGCGTGTGCTGGTTTTCGAGCAAACACCCCGCTGTATTTTGGAAGTTGCAAACCACCTTCATGACTTGGGTGGGTTCAAAGCAGGAATGCTTCGTTCAAAATCGCTGCAGATAAAGTGCCTGTCAGAACGGGCTGAAGGTGTTACAAATGACCAGAGGCCACTTGGCAGCTATGCAAACGTCAAACAGAGCCTGCCGCGGAGTGATGCCCTCATTCCTGGTCTTGGGTATGTCCTGAGATGGACCTGGACCCTGCATGGTACGAGTACAAATTGTCTAAGCTTACAGATTGCTAGTTGCTATCAGTCAATCAACAATCTTCGGTTTCTTTCGCAAAAATCATAACATGAGTAAAATACAGATACAGCGTTCTCAGATAAAATGCCATACTGTATACAAAAAGATTAACTTCATTTCAGGATTCAGGTAACACTTTTCTCACAAGGACAGAACCGATAAGAAAAGGGCTATATTAGACCAGGTAAATTCATCCAGTAATAACATTATGTAAAAAAAAGTGCAGGGCGAACTTGTGCAAAGTGCTTATCTGTAAATAGCGGTGTGATAAAGGACCTTAGGTTTTTATAGAAAGTAAAGAGCATCGTATACTGGGCTGACTAATTATTATAGCTACATGGACAGAGGGTAGAACCGTAAGCGCTGCCATGGGGAACAGCTAATAAATGATGTATTAGATTCAAACGAAAACGTATCAAAAGGAACCGGTGAAAATAAGGTGTGTTATACATGAAGTACTGTTCAATTAGCAACATGGCCTGCAGTCGTAAATAGGCTCTTACAGTTGGTTTATCATTGGCCAATGATGCTCTCTCGTTGGCCCCCCATTCTGCAAAGGTTTTTTTTAGTCCAAAGGTAGTCCATTCCATTGTATTTTATTGTATGGTTAATAAAACCTTTACAAAAGATAAAAGAAAAGCGAACAAGATACAGATAAAATCAAAAATAGGTATCACAAGTGCCTACAGCCCTGGTTCATGTTGGACGTGCTACTTCTAATGCAATTAACAAAGGTTATCAATGAACGGAAGAAAAGGCCTCGGACCTAATGCATGGCAGGGCATAAAAAGAAACTCAGGAGAGAAGCGAGGTTCTTTAGATATTTAAAAGCAATAGTCAAGATTCTTTAAAATAAGTTAGGGCAACAGACAAGGCGCCAGGGAGGGCCGTCTTGGCAAAGACGCTGGAAGCAATGTGCAAATGTTTCATACACAGTACTTAAAGTGCAATAATCGGCTGGGCTGAGGCAGTCAGCAGGCGTGTTCTCTTGCTCAAGGTGTGCCTTGTACAGTCTGAAAGGAAAGGTATGATTCAATTCAGAAATGTAGCAAGATCAGCCTGCCACTTTTATACAGATGGTGGTGGCAGCCGGCACGGGGGGGGGGGTGGGGAAGGGGCGAAGTTTTTGATGTTTGTAAGGTTCGAAGAAATTTAACAGTTTTAATGTTTAGTGATGTGTTTGCTGGTTTCAGACTAACGATCACTGCTTGCCAACATGTGTGCACTCCTAGCCGGACGAAGTCAACTCGGAGGAGAGTTCTTCTTTACTCCATGAGTTGAGGACAGCTGCATAAGATGTGGCTTAGGGTTTCTTTTCCTTGTCCGCATAAGCAGTAGCTGGTGTTGGGGGTAGCTAGGCGGTGCCAAGGAGGGAAGTGGACACGGACGTTCCATTCGGCCATTCTTAAGGCCACAAGCCGCTGTTTCATCCATATGGGGTAGGTGCAGGTGATATAGCACTTCTACTTGGGTTGGTAATATGAGTTTATGACTGACCAAGTGTGGCAACTCTTACACAGAGTTGCCATGTCTTCTAGTTTTGACAGTTTTTTGCCCGTTTGGGCTGCTAAGCTCTTGAAGACCTGTTGCGAGAGCTGTTTGTTCCAGGCTTCGGCTAGAGAGAATTCAGACAGTTTGGTCTCAAGGTATTGTTTATATGAAGAAGATCTTAAGTCGCAATGCTCTAGTTCACGCTAGATTAGGCCATGCATGGTGTTAGGTGGTGTCTGTCTGAGCCTGTGGCAGAAGCTGAGGAAGCAGCTGCCTCTGACCCAGTACTGTCTTGTAATGTTGAACTCAAGTCTCACACCGGGGATGCTCTTCTAGGGAGACGCAGAGTGGATCTGTATATCTTGGTGACTAGTTTGTCTACGGTCCCTGCTTCCTTTCCCAGGATGACTTCGCTCCCGTATGGTAGAGTTGGTATGATTTTTGCTTTCATCACCTGGCGGAGGGGTTCAGGGCTAGGGCCTTGAAGCTTTGGCGCAATGGATGACCGTGCAAACATTAGGCTCGAGCCCTTATTCTTTATGGTGGATATGTGAGACGTGAGTGACCATTTGCCATCCAGCACGATTCCGAAGTACTTGAAGTGCTTACTATGCTGGAGCCTGATGCCTTTGCGCAGCCACCGATGAGCCTGGTGTGACTTTTGGTTAAATACAACCGTTTTTGTCTTTTCCTGATTAATTTCCAGCGTGTTCTTTCCTGTGTAGTCGTATAGGGTGGTCAGGAGCCGTTGAAGGCTGACCTTTGTCTGACTAAGGAGGACCAGGTTGTCTGCATAGAGCAGATGTAACGTGCTTTGGCTTCCTAGCTTAGGCGGGTGGCAATTTGTTTTGTCGAGTTGCTGCGACATGTCAGCTATATATAAATTAAAAAGCAGTGGGGCCAACACGCAGCCTTGCTTCAGTCCAGAGCTCGTGGGGATCGGCCTTGAGATGCAAGAGCCATCTCCTAGTTTGACTCAAACCCATGTGTTGGTATGGAGTTGTAGTATTGCTCCCAATAGGTAGTCTGGAAGCCCCCAGTATTGCAGTTTATGCCACAGGGTCCCTCTTGGAATACTGTCGAAGGCAGCTTTAAAGTCCACAAAGCAGGAATAAAGCGCCATTTTGCTTTTAAATGCTTTGTCGCACATGAGGGCCACAGCCATCAGATTTGAGGAGGTGCCACACTTGTCCCTGAAGCCGCATTGATTATTAGGTATGATCTGATGAAATTCTGCCTGTTGCCAATGACCTGAAGTAGAGGTAGAACACAAGGCTCAACCCACAGGAGCGACGAGAATTCCCCACACTCCTAAAGACAGTTCTCAGGTGAGAGGGATTCAAGGCACTCGCACCCTCAAACTGACTCCCGGAGATGTGGGGATTAGAAGTTGCCGTGGTCAGACTTCTACTCCCCCAGCCGATTCCCTCAGGGTTAACCAGAAGACAGGAGAGGCGTAACCTACAGGGAGACAGCAATAGACAGTTATGAGTAACTTCTCTCCGTTCCCCCGTCTAAGATTATAACAATACAGGGTACACTTGGTGCTTGCCTTACAGAAAGACACTCCCCCTTACCGGCTGGACATCTCCTGATGCTGAGGAAAGAATCGTCTCAGAGTTCCGACGGTGTAGATAAATGCTTCTTTACTCCCACCAGTGGTAATTAACACTGAGATATGGTCAGGGTTTCAAAAAGGGTAAATGAGTAGTCTGTTTCAGCTCTCAACAGACACTTCGTAGTGCGCTTTAAAGAAAGGTAAAAAATGGAAAGGGAAGGCCAAGCGCAAACATAAAGCAAAACTGAGTCAACACCAATGTCTCGTCGGCGTTTAAAGAAACAGAGCAGTCTAAGTACACGTATCACGTCACTAACTGAAACAAAGTAGCAAACTTAGTCAGTTTCTACCACCATCGCGGTAGCTCGTCAATTAAGACAAAGACCAGGAAACGTCATGAGTCAGGTCAAAAAAGGTTGGGTGCTTCAGAGCGCGGCCGCGTATAATAAAGACAAGGGACGCGGCCGCGAGTTACAAAAATCAGCGTGGCTATTACCGGTAAACTTGCATGAGGAGGGGCTGGGAAACCACTCAGGGGAAGAAGGGGAAGAGTGATCCGTATCGCACGCTTCTTACGGAGGGTTGTAGGAGCCGTTCGTAAACACTCGATGGTTCGGTCAGGAAGAAGGTAACCTGTCACAGGATGCACCGGGAAATGCTAGGGCGAGGTCCGAACTCGAAAGCCAAGCAACGGCTCCGAGGCAATTTGGCGCTTTTAAGGGAAGGGAGTGTCTAGAAACTCCACCTCTAGTAGAGAGGTTAGGGACCTACTACAAGTGTTCGATTTTCTATAAAGCAAGCACTCAAGTCCCCCCCGGACTCCAAAAGACCGTGCAGGAGGCTTGACGCCTAACGCTGCCAAGGCTTTGAGGTTATCAAGTAGCAGGCTGGCGTACAGTTTGGCGTAGTTGTCAAGTAGAGCAATGAGACGTTAGTGGCTAGGGTTTGATTTCGAGCCCCCTTTGAAAATTGGTAGAATTATGGATCCTCTCCAAGACTCCGGGATGGAATCTGTTGCCAGGCAGTGTTTGAGCAGAGGAGTTAAAACCTCGGACCAGAGAGCTGGGTCGGAAGCGAGGAGAGCAATGGGTAACTCATTGGGGCCAGTGGCTCCGTCTTTGCGCATCGTTACAAGTTTTTGTGTACAGCGTTCCTCTAGTATACTGCAGGCTTCTGGAGGATTTGCAGGGCCAGGCGTTTTGCTGGCCATTGGGGGCACGAGTCTAGTGCTGTGGGTCCCAATCGGGCTACTGGTATGTGTTGAGATTTTGGGCACTGGTGAGAAGTGGTAGGACAAAAAGGTGACCCAGTCTGACTCTGAGATGTTGGCGTTGGTCCCCCTCCTGTTTCCAATTGTGGCTTGATTAATCAGAGACCAACATTTTCTTGGGTTCCTTCCCTTACTGGCTGCTAGCAGGTGAAGCCAGAAGTCCTCATTTCTTTCTCTTTTTGCACGCCAAAGGGCTCTCCTGAATAAAGCTCTTGATAAGTTCAGGCTGTTTCTTGCGGCCATGGAGGAAGGTTGCCTAATGACAGCTCGCATGTTTCAGTTTACACGACTTTTTAGCAGCTTCAGATCGTCTGTTAGTTTGAGTTTAGAAGAGGGCGAGTTGCATGACTTTGCCTGTGGGGGAAAATTTGACTAGGAGTTTCTGCATGATTTGTTTGATTATGAGAGACCACTGCCTGATTGGGTAGTTGTTTTGGGCTATGACTTCAGCGAGTAGAACTCTAATCCATTGCATTGCTTCCTGGCTGATTTTGTTGTCCGATCTCAGTCTTTTTAGGTTTTCTGCCCTTACCCCTGTGCTACTGGGCGGAGCGGCCTCTAGTCTTGAGGGGCTGAAGGAGAACTTGATGTGCTGTGGCCTGTGCTTGCTCTCAAAGGGTAGCCCTTGGAAAAAGTCTTCGATGTAATCAAAAAATCCCACCGTGCTGAGGGAACAATCTATATTAGAAATAGACTTGCCCACAGATCTTGTCCAGCTGGGTGGGGTGTAGCCGCTAAAGCGGCTGTTGAGGACCCTAAGGCCTAAAGAGTCACACTGGTTTAGGAAGAAATCGGCTAGGTTGTTCTGACGAGTGGCCTGAGGTAGATTTTGAACTGGAAGGTCGTACTCAATATCTGGGCTTTTAGCCTTGCGACCAATGAGTGTCCCGAATAGGTTGATGATTAAGTCGCCGGATACTAGGATATTGGAGGAGGAATATTTTAACTTGAGGTTGGTTGTTATTAACACCAGGTTCTTCAATGTCTGCCTTTTCCGAAACTTGGTTGGGTAAATGTAGATGTTAATAATCATAAGTGAATGATCTTTAGTGTGTTGGCGGAGGGTGAGGTTGATTGCTTGAGCCCAAGACACTTTCAAGTTAATTTCTTCCACTGAGTGGTGCAGAGCTGAGGAGATGTAGATCGTTAGGCCGCCCATTGGGCGACCGCGTCTGTTGACTTTAGTGGCTGCTTTCTGGAACTCTACGAAGCCTGTTAGTGGGACAGAGGATTGGGACCAGGTCTCTTGTAGCATGAGGACATCGAAGTCCTGCCAGAATGGTGCAGTGTTGTTGTTTTCGATTTTTTTGCAGGAGCCCGTGTATGTTCCAGGAGCAAAGGCTAAAGCTGTCCCTACGTAGGGGTTTCCTGGCTTGAATTGAATTGCTTTGTCACAGGTTGCCACTTGATTGGAGGGCGGTTGGCAGCCAGCCCCAGCTATAATAGACTGTCTCCATTTTGTTTGGATCGTGTTCTCCTTGGTGTCTCTCCTTCCCAATCGGGGGATTCCCCAGAGAAATTGTGCAAGTGAGCATGGAGGTTGATTTGGGGCTGTGGGTTCCTTGGGCACCTCTCAATATGGATTGAGTAGCAGTGGTGGATTGGTGCATCAGCACTGTAGAGTATCCTTTGGCCCTCACTCTCTCAGTTTTTATGCCCCAATTTCTAAGGACTGTGGAGTTTGCCATGATCAGATCCACCCAAGTGGGAGATATAAATGTGGCCTGTGTAGGTTCTGGTTCGTGCTTTCTTCTTGATTCTAAAAATTCAGATGCCAGGATGTCGGCCGAGCTTACGTGTTGTAAGTCAGGAATAGCTTGTAACAGGAGGATTATATTGCCCATGTTAAGAATGTCGTGGGCCCTCCTTTGTTGATATTCCGGGGTGAAGACCAGTTGGTGTGGCCCTGGTGTAGCTGGCTGCTAGCTGTCAGACCCTTGTTTGTTCAAGGTTTGCGACAAAGGATCGTGTTCTTTGTTCGGATCCTGATGTGTGTTATTGAGATGTACTTTGTTGGAGTACTCGGGGTGTGAATTTAATTGAGTTTTTAAGTTGCTAAGAATTGTATTGTCCTCGGACCGACTGCTTAGGTTGTTTGGCCTTGTAGGGGGTTCTGGTGCTCGTTAAGTGAATTGCAGAGACCCTGCTCGGGAGATTGAGGGGCCTTGTCCTGCTCCCTGGCTGTGGTCCTGCCTTGGGGGCCAGGAGGTACTAGTGCTTGCTGCCGGTTCAGAGCTTGTTTGGCTGGCTTGTTGTTCAGACGATGCCTGGTCTAGTGTGGAGGCATTTGACGGGGTATCCAGAGATGGCGCCGTTGCGTCAGAGAGGGAGAGGATTTCTTTGGTTTAGACTTGTTGAAGATGGAATAAATCGACTCCTGCTTTATTGTGAGGGGTGCCTAACGCGTTTTATTCCTCTGCTTCCTTAGTCGTTTGCGGGAGCGTTGTCTTAGTCTTGCTGGGGGAGAGGTGCTAGAGACGCTGGACTGTTGGGATGCGCCGTTAGGCTGCTGGGGCAGCTGTGGTGTTTCGGACGGCTGCGAAGATAACTGCGAGACGAGTGTCGCTCCCAGGCTGTTGAGCTGATGTAGATCCGGCATCTAAGCCGCTGACAAGACCAGGGTGCATAGGCAAGCATTGGAAAAACCTTGCGGCTTATCGAGTCCTCTGGGAGATGACTAAGAGGCAGGCTTTTGTGCTAAGTGCTGAGGAAGGGGCAAGTGAATCTTGAGATCCTGCAATCGGGTTTCCGTTGCTTGCGGTAGGGTTTCCAGTTTATTTAGGATCAGAGAACACTGGCAGGTGCCCCTCTGGCTTGTTAAGGGGTCACCTAGTTCGGCCACAGATTGCGCACGTTTGATCAAATTGTTCAAAGTGTCCAGTTTCTTGTCAATGCACATGATGAGGGTCGCAAGAGATCCCAAGATGTCCACTTGGGCGTCAAGTTTGTCCGAGTAATACGATAGAGCTGCTGCCATGGCGTAGATTGTGCTCAGTAAGGTTGGCCACACATCGGTTGCTTGTGGATCGACTTGTGCAGATAAAGTCAGAGACTTAGAAGGGAACAGGTAGTGATGGCTATGTACTGGGGAGCCTAAGTACTTTTTGAAGCGCGAGGAGTACTTAGCGCAGCCCTCGGGCCCTGGCTCTGGCGTGGATTCATCAAAGGGGCTAGAAGTGACTAGAAGAGGTCCAGGTGAGGGAAGGAGTGAGATTGAAACGGTGAGCCCCTCTTCTGAGGCTGCTTTAGAATCTGCTTTTAGATACGCCTCAGACTGGTGAGAGATGTCGTGCCTCGCGCTATGTTTGTCGTCACCCACAACCTGTACTAGGTGGGGCAAGTCGAAAGGCACAGAGGGACTGAGCATTCAGGGAGGCTAGTGTGCGGCTGAGGTTAGCCATTGCCTTGGAACCTGTTGCTCTGTGATTGCTGAGGTTATAATGGAAGCTAGGGCTAGCTGTGGTCCCTCCTAAAAGGGTGGGAAAGCTGGAGACTCTGTTCTGTACGCACCAAACTGTGGTCACACCACGCACAGCAGACAGGTGTGGTTCTGGGTAGGCCTGACGCACTGGCTACGAAGCTGTCAGGATTTGGTTGAGCTGGTGGCAAGGTAGCAGTTTCAGCGAGTCCAGAGGAAGGAGCCAGGGTGCCGGTCTCTAGAGCCGCTGTGGCTGTCTGTACTGCAGGTCTGTGGAAGAAGTCGGTGATCAGGGTTCTGGTGGTAGACAGGGGCTCAACTGTTGAATGACATTTGAGAGTTGCCTGAGAGTCCTGGTTGACTGGCAGTGGAAAACTGAAGGCTGCTGGTTGAGCTGTGGGTGTCTCCTGATCTTGATCTTTGTTGCTCTGGTACTTTCTGCGCTTGGGGTCTGCACAGTATGTGGTGGGAGCCCTTGCCCTCCTAGACCTATGGATGGATAGTCATCTACAACTTGAGTTTCAGGTTGACTGAAGATTTCGGGGGTGGCCCAGCCTGATAAAACTAGTCTTAATGTAACTGATCCACAGAATATTAGCCGTGTGATCAAGGGAAGGACCATCTCTTAAAATAGAGCGATTAAAATGCTTTGCTGGGCGCACCCACACCTAAATCCTGAGGAGTAGGGGTTGTGCCATCAAAATGTCCTCTAGGTACCCAAACCCTAGTTCCTCATGGATAATTACGAAGGATGTACTTTGTGGTAGAGACAGTGCGTTTCTTTAAAACTTGTTTTTAAAGACTTGCAGCGAAGACACATCAGTGTACCCCCATATGTCGCTGCCATAAGATTCAATTGCAACACATTTAGCTCTATAAATATCCAACATAGCCTTAATAGACTTATGTCCCAGGCTGGAGGCAAAGTTGAGCACAGATGCTATGCTCCTGGAAAACATGTCCTCTGGCCAGTACCAAGAGAGACTAAGATAAAGCAGAGTAAAAAAAAGAAAAATAATTATTCCCAAATAAGGGAATACAGGCACTTGGCTAACGGGTTTACATTTATCGCTATACGATCTAGTCCTAGTATTCCGTGGGCCTATCACCATAACATAGGACTTAGTAAAATTAATGTTGAGATCGAGGCTCTCCATAAATTCCATGAATTGATTCAGTAAAACATCTAATCTCAAGGCAGTTTGTGAAATTAAGACCGCGTTGTCAACGTATAGCAGTAAAAGTGTTGGACAAAAACGGACTCTGTGCATATCTTTGCCAACTTTAAGCAATGATTTTTCAAAGCTAATGATGTATAAAGTAAACAAAAATGGAGCAAAATGCAGCCATGGCGGACTCCACAATTAAGTTTAACACGGTCAGTGCATTCTCCACCATCC
The DNA here is from genome assembly GCA_963921515.1 of Calotriton arnoldi. NCBI lineage: Eukaryota > Metazoa > Chordata > Amphibia > Caudata > Salamandridae > Calotriton > Calotriton arnoldi. Next base: position 2,032,201 of record CAWUFW010000593.1, on the reverse strand, counting down.
CCGAATCTCACTGAGGCTGCCAAATTGCAGTGTAGATTAGGGGAAAAAACGTAGTTGCTATTTTTGTTTCCTGGCTTTCCAGCATTGAAGTCTGCACATTGTCCTAGCTTTTAACAGCTTCCTGTGTATCACATATATATTAGTAAGGCATATCTGATAGAGACTTCTAGCCACAGATTCCTTACCTTAGAATTATCCCCAGGCATCAGACTGAATCCTTAAACTTTTTCGTGAGCAGTAGCATTGGTTTGCTCCGCGCGGCGTCGTTGTTTGCACCAGAAGTGACGTGCGCTGTGCCCATTTAGGTGCCACCCGACCCCAGTGCGCTGACATCACTGCTTTTCTTTCCTCGCCAGTCAGTGCAGATCCAGGAAGAGCTGCCCCTTAGTCAATTTTTGACTAACTTTTGATGCAGTTTTTTGAGTTTTTTTTCCTCTTGGTGTGGTAGGAATGTCATCAAAGAAGGCCGGCTTCAAGCCTTGCTGCGCCTGTCACTGCTCGATGTCAGAGACGGACACACACCTTGTTTGTCTTTGGTGCCTTGAGCGCGACTACAACCCGAAGGCCTGCTCCAATTGCTGCGCCATGCACCCGAAGGCCTTGATGGAGCGATTCCTCAAGCTCCCAGCAGCTTGAAGTGCAACGCAGCAATGGTCCAGATCCTAGTCGAGAGGAAGGTCCCGGTAGCGCTTGTAGAGTCCAAGATCCTCGTCACACTTGTAGTCGTCGGGCAATTCTGGTAACTCCCGCTCTCACAAGAGGAAGAAGTTGAAGCATGCTTCAACTTCACCTCGTCCGTCGGCCGACAAGACGAGGGAGGGTTTACACTCGAAGCCTAGCCCTGTGGTTGAGCCAGCGCCTGGGCTGACTCTGCACCTTCCTGAGTTTCTGGGAGCCGGAGCGACCCCTGCCCAGTTACGAGAATTTTATAAGGCTATGCAACTCACATTTGGGAAGCCTGTTCCCTCCAGCACGCCATTGGGCCCCGTGGGTTCCGGAGGGGTCCCTACTGGATCCTTGCCAGCGGGTCTGGCAGCTGTTGGACATCAGGGATCTACAGATGGATTCAGATCAGCGCCAGTCATGCCATCTCGACCTTCCCAGGTGCTGGTCCCGAGGCGGATGCCGCCGGCGCCCACCAGAAGCCAACCCCAGTTATATTCACGACACAGAGCGGGAGGGGCGTCGCCCTACTCCGGCGCCAGCTGGAGCCATGCCTTCGAGGCCAGAGCCTGAGCCCTATTGTTTTGGGCTAGGACTCGGGGATGAATGAGAGGGGTCGCTGGACCCTGAAGAATACCAGCCATATGATACTAACATGGACTGGTGTGAGGAATTGGCAGACACCAGATGACTGGATACTTCACCAGATACTGGCATGCTTTCTTCCTCTACCGTGGCTATGTAGGAGGGAGCTTCATTCGCAATGATGGTGAGGAGGGCAGCCGAGATCCTGGACCTTAGCCTGCCCTTGGTGGCAGTCAAGACTAACGTCTTGACAGAAGTGCTTCAGCTGAGAGTGTCCCCCTCAGAAACACTTCTCCTGTTTAACAAAGCATTTACTGGTGTCCTGTTTGGCACCTGGCCCAAGCCCAACAAAAAGGCTTCTATGAACAGGACAGTAGCTTACCGCCCCATACCAGGGGCCCCCGAATTCCCTACAAAACACCCTATCCTAGAGTGCTTGGTGGTCCAAGTCTCCACTTCTCCCATGGCGCATTTCCCACCGCACCACTGGATCGGGAATCCAAGAGACTGGACAACATAGGCAAGAAAATGTTTTCTTCCACCAGCCTGCCTTTGCGGTCCGTGAACACACATGCCTTTTGGGCCGCTATTCCCACGCTCTGTGGGATACCGTTTTGCAGGTGCTCTCAACAGTTCCGGAGGTGGACTGAGCCATGCTTTCCCAGGCTGTTGCCGACCGGAGAGATGCAGCTAAGTTCACCATTAGATGTGGACTGGACATCACTGACTCACTGGGCAGAGAGGTTTTGTCAACCGTGGCCCTATGGCGCCATGCCTATTTGAGGAGTACTGGCTTTTCTGGGGATGTCCAAACATCACTTATGGACATGCTGTTTTATGGATTTCGTCTCTTCGGAGACGAGGTGGATTCAGCGCTGGAGCCCTTTAAGGACAACAGGGCTACAGCCAGGTCCTTTGGCCTTTCCATGGCCCCTTGTCACCCCCAATCCACCTTTCACAGCCACGGAAGGGGTTACCAGCTGTGTCTCTACCTGCCCAGCCACTGCGGTGCGCAAGATTCACAGCCTCTGCGTTGCCGAGGACGTGGTACCTACCAGCCCCGTAGGTCGGCCAGCCAGCAGTCTGGTCAGTCCACCACCCCCCAGGTAGCCGCAGCCTCCAAACCTTCCTAAGCTGCCCTCTTAGCATCATATGCATCCAGTGGGCAGCAAGTTGTGCCATCACCTACTCCACTGCCGGTCCATAACATCAGACAGGTCGGTTTTCCAGATCGTCGGAAGGAGCTACTCCCTCCCCTTCTTGATTACACCTCTCCCCATGGCACCAACATGAGACAGACTGACTGAGGATCACCTATCTCTTCTCCGCTAGGGAGTGGCGTCTCTCTTGTCTAAGAGAGCCATAGAGAATGTGCCGACGCCAGAAGTAGGTCGTGTTTGTTATTCCCTCTACTTTCTGGTGCCCAAAAAGGACGGAGGCCTTCGCCCTATCCTAGACCTGCGCTCTCTCAATTTCTTCCTCAAAAAGGAGAAATTCAGAAATCTCAAGTCCTGTCTGCCCGGGAGACTGGATGGTAGCGTTGGACTTGCAGTACATATTTTCACATCCCCATCCTACCTTCCCACAGACGTAATTTGCAGTTCAAGGTAGGCCAGAAGCACTTTCAGTTCGCCGTGCTCCCTTTTGGCCTTACCAGCGCCTCTAACATATTCACCAAGGTGATGGCGGTGGTTGCAGCTCACTTGCGGTGATCAGGGGTGCCACTCTTCCCCCTATCTCGACGACTGGCTATTGAAGGCGGGCTCGCCTAAGGCTGTTGTTTCCAACCTCCAGACTACAGCAGTCCTCTTTCATTCGCTGCATTTCACTATCAATGTGCCGAAGTCACACCTGAATCCCTCTCAGACGCTCCATTTCATTTTAGCTGTTCTGGACACTGTGCCGTTTCGGGTCTATCCTCTATAACGGCAAGTCCAGGATATTCAGGATATGATATTGATGTTTCAACCTCTATTCTGCATTTCGGAGATACTATCTTTGAGGCTGCTGGGCCTCATGATCTCCTGCGTCCTGCTTGTGACACTTGCCCGCTGGCATATGCGGTCTCTGCAATGGGACATGAAGTTTCAGTGAGCGCAGCATCAGGGAAATCTTTCCAACATGGTCCAGATCTCAGAGAGAACTGTCCAAGATCTGCAGTGGTGGTTAACGAACAGCAATTGGGTCAGCGGCAAACCCCTCTCTCTTCCCCAACCAAATCTGATAGTAGTGCCAGATGCGTCACTCCTGGGATGGAGGGGCCATCTGGGAGAGGTGGAGATCAGAAGCCTCTGGTTTTAGACGTAATCCGAACTTCACATCAGCCTGTTGAAGCTCCAACCGATCCAGCTGGTATTGAAAGCCTTTCTGCACTCCAACAAGTGAAGGCTAGTGTAGGTGTTCACGGACAACACCACCGCGATGTACTACTGCAGCAAATAGGGCAGGGTGCGGTCATGGACCCTTTGTCAATAGGCCCTGCGTCTTTGGACATGGCTGGAACAACAGAGCATTTCCCTAGTGGTTCAGCATCAGACGGGCTCTCAAATCGCCAGAGCGAACAAACACAGTCAAAGATGCCTGACAGATCACAAATGGCATCTCCATCCGGAGGTGGTACAAGGTCTCTTTCATCAGTGGGGAGAGAAGTGGTTCGATCTGTTTGCCACCACTGAGAATGCGCAATGTCAGCAGTTCTGCTTGCTGGAGTTTTCAAGGCAGCTCTCGCTCAGACTCTTTTCGTCTCTCCTCTTTGCCCATACCACTCCTGCCCAGAGTTCTCGAGATCAGGAACGACTGGGCCCAAGTCATCCTTGTGGCTCTGAACTGGGCACGTAGAGTCTGGTATCCCAAACTGTTGAGCATGGCTATCAGTCCTCCGATCAGGCTGCCCCTTCGGGAGGATCTTCTGTTGCAGCAGCAGGGGAGGGTTCTCCATCCTAACTTTCTTGCATGGAGATTGAGCGGCAACATTTGACAGCTTCGAACCTTCGGCCCAAAGTCTGTGACGTTATCTTGGCAGCCAGGCGTCCCTCCACCAAGACTGTATATGCCTGCTGTTGGAGAGAATTTGTGGCATGGTGTACAGAAAGATAGATTGATCCCCTTTCTGCCCCACTTTATCAGGTTCTCCTTTTCATTCTCTCGCTTACCCAGTAGGGCTCTGCTTTGTGCACTCTCAAAGGCTCTCTTTCTGCTAAATCAGCTTTTCTGTGGTTGCCTGACCAGCCATCCCTCTTCAATTCTCCTATTGTAACTAGGTTTCTGAAAGGTTTACAAAACAAATTCTCACCTTATTTTTTATGCCCAAGTGGACCTCAATCTTGTCCTCACTTTCCTTATGTTCGCTTCCATTGAGCCCCTGCACAATTGCCCACTCAGGCTCCTTACCATTAAGGTGGCCTTTCTCGTGGCTATAACATCTGCCCAGGGGTTCAGTGAGCTTCAGACATTGTCATCCAAGCCTCCTTACCTCACCATCTACACAGACAAACTGGTGCTTCGTAGGGGAGCTTCCTTTCTTCCGAAAGTGGTCAGTCCCTTTCACATAGGCCAATCCTTCACTCTGCCTACTTTTAAAGCTCCATCTCATCCCTCCAAGGAAGAGGACCAACTTCACTGTTTGGACCCAAAAAGAGCATTGTCGTTCCACCTTGACCGCACATGAGAGTTCCAGGTGGACAACCAACTCTTCGTGGGCTATGTCGGAGCAAAGAAATGTTGGACTGTACAGAAGAGGACAATCTCACAATGGATCATGCTCTGTATCAAAATCTGTAATGCACTGGCTCAGAAGCAACCCCCTGGAGGGTTGCATGGTCATTCCACCAAAGCTAAAGCTGCGACCACGGAGTGCTGATCCTGGACATCTGCCAGGCAGCAACGTGAGCTTCCTTGCACACGTTTACCAAACACTACTGCCTGGACAGTTAGGTCTGTAGGGATGGGCATTTTGCCTGTTCGGTCCTGCAGGACTTCCTCCTGTGAAATTGGTCCGTAGACCCACCTCCGGGGAGTTATTGCTTGGGTATCTATTTTAAGGTAAGAAATCTACGGCTAAAAGTCTATCAGATGAAAAGTTACTTACCTTTGTAATACAGTTCTCACTAAAAAAGATAGGACTGGTTATTGGGACAACAGGACTTTGGAATGCAGGGACTGAATCCATCTACACCATCAGAGACTGTTGGCCCAACTCCTCGCTAGCTCGCAGTGCCTCACCCAAACCCTTAACCTTTCTGTGGTGGCAGGAAATTTTGGCAACCTCAATCATGACACTCTGATCACCAAGAGAATCGTGGAAGCACATCTTACCCCTTTTGATGTTTACTCATGTTTGCCATGGTAGACATAAGAAAGATATGAAGGAAGTTTACAATACATTTATTGAAACATTCGTAGTCTTGCATAGAGAGAGTGAGCTGTGATTTGGCAGATAAAACCAAGCAAAGTAGCCAGCATTGTGAAGCTGGTGAAAAGAATAAACAGTCCAACCATGGCAGTTTGATTTCTATATATCTATATATCCCTATCTAGCACTACCCCTATTCTGAGAGCATAGTGGGTGTACCCTCTGCCCGATCTCTCGGGTTAGCCTAAGACCTAATACCTGAATTAAATGGTCTGGAGTTGGATTGGCAACAATGCCTCTCTGCAGGGTCAGGATGGAAGATCGGCGTTAGCAGAGCTATATTTCGAACACAACAGTTTATTCCAGGACCATTGTGGCCAGAGTGCCCACTCTTCCCCACAAAGGGACAGTGCACTATTTATATAATAAAACCACAGAATTAGAGGTAAAGCCCTGATGAATGATATGTCTAAATGTTAGAAGCTGTCTCCAAGCGGGCAACGCAATTACCAGGATATTTTGTTCTGTGTTCCTAGCGTTGAATGAAGGGTACAGATTATGTATCAGGAAAGGCTTTCTAAAAGCAAGCAGCATGTACAGCGTCTTCGCAGAGGAGTATCATGCAAGCAAATATGTCAAAACAATCTAGCTTAAACGAAGTCTGTAAAATGTGTAAAATATAAAACTAAAATGGAGAACCAAAGTGGGTTCAAGAGGGCCTCACTACACCCTCCCCATGGCCGTGAAAAGACTCTGCTTCTACATAAAGCTGTATGTAATTCTCACCTCTTGTTTCCGCAGGGGCGAGATGCAAGATCTGAAGTAAGGTCCCAACTTCCCTCACCCACCTGTGCAAGCCCAACAAGGTCAAAGCCAACACGGTGGATTTCGGGGAAGAGGGAAAACAAAACAAGGAAAGGAAAAGGGAGACACATCACCAATGCACTTCAGGTATGGATCTTCGTTGTGTGATCTTTATGTGATTCCTGTAGTGGAAATAAGGTGAATTCTATTACCATGTGCGTGTATAATGCTTACAAACAATTATCATCCTTCTGATAGATATAACTACCTGAATAAGGTCTCTCTTCCGCCTAAGAGAACAGAATCGGCTGTATCGTCTATGAAGAAAATGAAAGCATTAGGGGTATGATACCTAGTATAACAGAGAAAGTGTAATTAAAAATGTATATGATAAACTAACCTATGAATTGATCACTGTGGAATTCCATTAAAGCCTCACTTATTCATAGCCATTAAAAACCAGGAAAAAATCAAAATACATCTTTTCCCGAAAATGGATAAGGATAAAGTAAAAAAACAAAGTGTACACAAAAATGTGCAGGACTAAGATACAATGAGATAATCAGTCCCTTAATACTCAGGAGACTAATTTATATTGTTCTTTCAGCCATCAAGCAATGTGTAGCAAGGAAGCAGGATCTCCATACACCGTGGAGACTTATATCAGATAAGTTTATATCACATGTAAATACTCAAAGCAATATAAATGTTACTGCCTTAAGTGCATGGATTCTTTGTAAGTTGTTTGTCTTTTTCACTATTACTCTTTAGGAGTCATTGTGAAGGTCCCCACGGCGGAAAACGAGAAACAGATGTAGGAAAATTGATTCCGGCTAAGAAACGCCAAAATCCTCACTGGAGCCGAGTGAAGGTCCTCGCGTTCCTGGGCGAACACAGAGAAGCCAGGAAAGGAGCCTGCCGAAGAATGCTGAGGATTCAGACGGGAGCAGCGAGCAAGTTCATTCAGAGCCGGACGAGCAACAGAAGAGACAGGAGAGAGCCCGCCGAGGAACGAAGATGAACGCCCAAGCAACCTGGAAGACAATCGGGTAAGTGGAGGGAGTGGCCGGACAGAAGAATTGCATGCGTCTAACTAGAACGCAAAGTGCTCTTCCTCTCCTCTCGGCCTCTTATTTTTGCCTTGCTTCGCCACGCGCACACACTCGACCGGGAGCAGAGCAATCCCGACAACAGCTAGTCTAAAACAAAGCCTATAGTAAATAATAGGCACCTTTCACAACCTAAGCAAACTAAAACTAAAAATCTGCCAATTAAAAATCCTTATAAAAATAATAGGTAAAAACAATTTGTAAAACCAAGGGCCGAAATAAAAATCACAGGAGGCCCCCAAGTTGTCATCTATATTTCTAGTGGCAAGGGAATCCAAGAAGGACTCTTCATCCGCAGATGATATTTCCCCAATGGCCTCGTTGATTAGTTCCAAAGAACAAACGTGCTCTGTACCCTCAGTCACCACTGAAGCGTGTCATCCTTCTGTGCACCCGCATTCGAATAGCAGAGATCCAAGAACTCAGGAGCCGAAGCCTCCATATTAAAAGAAAATAGCCCACAGAAAGCATCCAGACGCAATGGCATTCTAATGGGGCAACTCCAGAAATGGTTCCTTATTGGACACATCAGCAGATCCATGTCCATAGATTGTACCAATTGCATTGCAAGACAGATGTCGAGCGCACACTTAAAAGGCCACCACAGACATTGGAACACTGGCTGGTTGCAGTAAACCACACTGGTCTAAAGGACAGGTACCAGTCACAGTTCAGTTCCTGAAGCACAGACTATAATTGTATCATGCAAAAAACTGTATCATGCATTCACAACACAGTTGGGCGTGTGGTAAATTCATTACCATTTGGCCCTGAGGTGGAACATCCATCACGGAGCAGCAAAAATAGAACCAAAATATAACAGATCAGGAATAACACAAGTGGTATGCCTCCAAAAACACTAGAAAATATAGAAAGTAGGAAGGCCAGAATCACTCCAAAAATGGTCTGAAAAGTGCTGACAAAGCTGAACCCAACCGCTTTAAAGAAATGCACCACACCAGAGGTGCTGGAAGCGTTAAATATGTGTTGCAAAAGTTCACCAAAGTGCCAAGCCAATGTTGTGCATAGTAGCGATTAAATTTCGGAAGACGGCCTTGCTATTTGAAAGTCAAAGGTTTCATGGGCAGATGCAAGTGCCACGTCCTGCTGAAACAATAAGGCTTTTAGTCTGCTCAGTTTGTCAAAGTTAACCTTCAAGGTTGGAATGGAAGAGCACAAGCTAACTCTTGTAACCATGTACGTTGGAGGGAATAGCACAAAATTGCAACATGTGACTATCTGAGAGACCGAAACCACATATGGGACACCTGCTCTCATCTCACAACAACTTTGATCGTTCAGCATCAAATAACTCCATTTGAAAGTAATCTAATGACTGGATGAATCGAAGAAGCTGGTACTCCCTTCAAGTAACACACCAAATTGGCCATTGAAGCATTACATGCTCTGTGAAATGTCACCTCTTTACAAATTAGTGAGTGGCTGTGGGAAGAGTCACATTCGTTTCCACCAACGAAAACTTCTCGTTCCCCACTAACACATCTGTAATCAAAGGGCAATGATCACACTTGGAGATAAAACTCTATCTTAAAGACTCATCTACCTATCGGAAAATGTTTTATGCAAGATGTGAAATTAAACTTGGAGATTGGTAATGAGATCGCCGCATGTATTAACTATACTGCTGACGGTGTCTCGGCTACTGTGAATGCCAACTGTTGTAATTACTAAATGTTTAACATTGTATAAGTAGCGTCTTAACTTTAACTTCACATTAACTGATGCCTACGTGTCAAACTAAAAGGCAGAAGCAGTTTTGTTGAGTTCAGAAATTTGCAGGGCAAGCAGTGACATTTTAAGACATGCAGTGTCGAGCTCAACTACATAATTGACCTAAGCTGGCTCTGCCCACTGTATAAAGAAGACCTGTTGTTTTGTATAATGTCAATAGCAGAGGATACAATGTTATTCAAGTTATAAATGTGAGTCGACAAAGTATTCATGATGTTATCAACAACAGCAAGAGCTTTTTCTAAATTAGCTTGATTAATTTGCCTCAAACGCACAGCAGCTTCCATTTGTGACACTTTCCATATTTCATTATAGGTAACGTAAATAAATCTTTTAGAACGCAGAGACCTAGGACCCAAATAGAAATCTTGCACATCCATGTCCTCCGAAAAGAGAGAAAGATGTTCTTTTACTGCAGACAAATTGGAGTGTTGCAGCCATTGTTGGTACAATATTCCTACGGAATAGGTAGTAATAACCCATGAGTGTTGGGACTGGATGTAACAAGTGTCGGGTCTGCTAGATTTAAAAACATGTGTAGAGTCAAAAAAACCTGCATAACCATTTGTGTCCACTGGCCACAATAACCACCCGTCAGGACCAGAAAGTGTTAGATTGTATGTACCATTTTGCACCATGTTATTGAGCTGTTCCACAGTGTCTTTTAATTAGTGTTGCCAAATATCAAAGCGGGCAATTGAAGGAATACTGGCTAAGTTAATTTCTTTAATTCTGGCTAGACCCAGGCCAAGTGGTCTGCTACACTGTCATAGTTAAGAAAATCATTTGTTTTAGAATCAAACAGGCCCTAAATAAAGTGTCTGTTCCCTGCACCTGCCAATCTTTTGTTCCCCAGACTGATTGTAAACCCAGACTGATTGTAAATCAATAGTGTATTTCCAATAATCATAGCCTTTTAGGGCGAGCTGGCAAATAAATGAATCTGAATAAATCAGTTTAGCGTCGGTGAGCATATTTTTCTTTGACTGTGAAGGGATATGTTTAAATTAAAATGACGCCCACTGCCCCGCTGCTCCCACCCTCACGCCGACTTTTACCATATGGTGTGGTTGTGCACCGTGATACAGGGGTATTGGGAATCTCTAACACAAGACCTGACAGGGGTCCTGGGCTGGGAGGTGCCTCTTGATCCCATACGTGTTCTGCTGGGTATCACCGACGGATTGGACGGCTCTAGGGCTGAGAAGCTCTTCCTTAATACAGCGTTGGTAGTTGCCAAAAGGGACATTGCCGCTCAGTGGCTGGACACTACCCCACCCACTCTAGGGCGCTGGCGCAGGGGGGTGGATTGGTGCGCTGCGCAGGAACGGCCTCTATATGTAGCCAGGGATGTCCTGAGAAATTTCGCCGCATGTGGGGTAAATGGGTCGGGGTAATAGACGACTGAGATGGAATGGTACGCTCTCCAGATATACGTGGATACGTCATTATTGATTTACTTGTGTTGCCTTGATGTCATTGTGATGTGTTCTTCTCCCTACTCTGACAATATACACTGTAGCTCTGAACGGTGCTGTTTGTTGTTACATTCAAAACTCAATAAAATTGATTGTCAAAAAAAAAATTAAAAGGATACTGGATCTAAAGCATTATGCCTAGACAAATATGCAAGTTTGTCCATGTATGTTTTGGAGCCACCCACTGGGGATTAGGGCAATGTTCCCACTGTGTAAAATTAAAAATAGTGCGTGGAACACTATCTCTGTGTAAATAATGATGTGCATAAAGATGATGATAAAACAATTCTCGATAATTAGCAAAATTTAACTACAAATCCTCATTTTCAAATACAGTATAATATTCCAGCTCCGAGAGCATTGAGGTAACTGTTTTCACATTCCAATCATCAGAAATGTAACCAGGGGGTAATCACATCATTAATTGCGACCTTAAGCACAAAAGGAATCTGCAGTGTCTCTGTAGGACAAAAAATATCATATAGGACCTTATCCCAAACGGTTCCATCAAGTACTGGAAAAGCTGAAATGTTCACAAGGAACAGGTCTCTTCGCACTTTGTGTGAATACGAATGAGGTTTCAGCACCTTCCACTACCAGTTCTGCATCAGAACTGTCTGGGAGATAATGTCCATTTATTAGCAAAAAGAAAACCGCCTCAAATCTAATCCAAAGAAACTGGAAAAGCAATGAGATGGCAATCCAAATTTAACGCCATGGAGGGATCAGATAAGTGCGTTTCAGCCAAAGAAGAAAGTCACATACACCATAAAGCAGTGGTTCTCAAACCTCTTCTACCCTCGGCTCCCTTGACCTATTGGTCGTTGGCCACGGCTCCCCATTATGTTACTTTTTTTTTTGTGGGTGGGGGGATGTAAGCCCGGCATCGGAAGTACTTCCATTTTCCTCCCTGAAAATAATTGGGATAAAGCCGATGAATGTATTATATACAGCATGACATATAAAAACAACATGGATTATATCTTGGACAAGATAGGAACGGAGCCCACAGCCTGTGTGTCTAAGATCCATTCCCGCTAGTTCACAAACATTTTCACCTATAGAAAGGACGCAGAATTTAAAATTAATTTAGAAAAGCCACTCCTCAAAATCTAATTTTGTGCGCTAATAAGTTATTCTTCCTGGCACAACAAAACAACGGATGGGAAACAGCCTTATAACTTTCAAATAGTGTTCATACTATCGTTCACAGTTCTTAGCTGAAAGATGTGCTTGAGCCATAGTCTCAACTGACCCAAAGTGTTTTTTTTTTTTTTAAATGCTTCAAATTCGGTAAAGCCAAATTTAGCCATTAAATAGTTTATCTTTCAACATATTTATAATTATTACCCTCAACTTTGTCTAACACTTCTGTCAGTATCAAATTGAAAATCACAAGAGGACCCTATGCAAATTATACCAACACTGTGCCACTTTTACAAATTCTTTATAGCGCAGTACCACTAAACCAAGATCCAAATGGAGTTCCACAGTTGAAAAAGGTTGCTTTGAAGACCGGAATTTCCTGAGGGACTTTCATTCGACCTTACCCATCACCTCCAAAGCCTGAAAATGTTGCTATTAATGTAAACCATATGTACAGCAATGTCCTGCATGTCACACAATTTCAGTAGGTTTATACTAGATGTAAGTGTAGTGGACACTTACAGGCAGAATGGTGGCATGGGGACATCTCCTGAAGCACAATGAGTGTAGCCAATGTAGCCATTTACTGATACAATGTGGTAACAAATTAGACAGCGACAAGGGCTGGGGTAGGTAGGCTAGGTATGCGCTATGACCACAGGTGTTGGTCCTTACAGTCTAGCAGTGAGTTTAACCAGAGACTACTGGAATTGGGGTAGCAGACATGGGAGACCCCTAGCCTGTCCACCAACATTGTGGCCTTTAGGTAGCGTAGTTAAAGACCGCGCACCAGGAGAGGGGCAGTGGGAGGTACAGTGAAGTGCTGGGTTGCATAGGCACCTCCTGCAGGGGAACATGGGGAGCAGCTGCACCAAGAAAAGCGACAGGGCCCCTGTGAGTGACTGCTTGGGTAGTGGTATTGGGATCTCTGCCCTGGAGGTAGGTCACATGGAGTTATTTGACACACGCCATTTAGTGCCATCTGCATGCACACACTGCAGCTGATTTTGGCAGACAGTGTGTGCCATGTTAATACACAGTAACACCAGGACCCCCAATCAAACCTACAGGGAGACACAGTGGGGATTCGCCCATTTTCTATACCTCTGTGGCACACAAGCACAGTAACAAAGACACACTGAACTGGGGTTAAAAACCCAGGCTCGGGGGCGTGGCCGACTGGCACACGTAATGCCGGTTTGAGTAGAGCTCCGCATCCCACCAGCCTAAAAACCCCTTAAATATCCGAACATATATCCGATCAGCCCAAAAACTTACTGCGTCCCTGTGTTTGCTGTTCTCCTGGGCTGCCTCGAGCTGAGGGCGGTGTGCCTGCGATCAGCCGAACCGAAGAGACTGCGAGGGAGCGGCGCCGCCGAGAGAAGGCCTGCAGCGCCAGGGACTCGCGTAAGCTGACACCGCGAGGGTCCCTTGAGGTGGTGCTGGATTCGGCATAGCGAGGAGGCGGCGGGGACACCACTCGTGCGACCGGCCCCGGCGGTGATCGACCAGACGACAGAGGGCCCCTGGGGCTTTGGGGGCGAGAACAGCTGTGGGGCGGAGCGGTAAGAAAGCCACGGCCGCGACGGAACAGCAGTGGTGGCCTGGAGAAAGGACCGCGAGTGCCTGCACAGTGCGGGTGACGTTCGGAGCGGCCAGGTCCACGGAATCAGGTCCTTTCTTCCCCCCTCCTCCTAAATTGCCCCTCTGGGCCCACTACACACGTCGGACACTGTGCCTCCCCACACTGGTGCAAGTCTCCACTCCACTCTGGGCATTTGAGAGCTGAGCTGCGTAGTTAGCAGCGGCCATCGTGGCACTGGTGGCAGAGGGTGAGAGGGCTCAGACAGAGGCACGGAGAGTTGCTATCACGATTGCCTCCTTCAAGTGATATAATCGAACTGATTTATCCTCCAGGGCTCACTGTTACTATGGGGAGCTTGCATCCGAATTGCAGTTTATTTCCCTGAGGATTTAGCTGTAAAGATTGACATTTTCCCTCTTTTTGACCGGGCTCCTTTGATCTCCACAATTCGGGCTCGAGCTTAGCCCGGGCCTGAGAAAGTGCGCCGGATTGGCTCCTCGAGGCCTGCAGAGGTCCTGTTGAAAGGCTTGAGGGGGGCTCGGCATTCACAAGTGCTCAATTGAGGAGCGTGCTCCTTCTGATGGTTCTGTGCTCAGGAGACCAACGAGGCTCCATTGATCTTTGCTGCGCCGTGGCCTAAACCGGGTCAGACGTCCTCCACACCCGCAAGGTAAAGCCGCAACCATCAGAGTCGCGGCACCCTGGTGAGGCACGGTCCGGCGAGGAAGGGTGAAGATCCCGTTGGAACGACGGTGTTATGGCGACGGCGAAGGGGTCTAGACAAACACACAAGACCAACCTAGATAAGTTTGCACTCTCTAAAGCAGAGAGTATGGAAGAAAAGAATGAACTTCAGAGAATGAAGAAACAGTTGGATGAGGGTGCCCCTTCTCTCCAGGATGTTATGGAAGCTATACATGGGGTGCACTGCCCTGGAGCTGAAAATAGACACGGTTACCTCGGAAGTGACTCTCATGCATGCAGACTTGCGTACATTGGGGGAAAGGATGAAAACTGATAAACTCTGTCTCTGAGCTTCAGTCCTCCACTAAGATACTAGAGCGGGAGGTTAAAAAACTTCAAATTGCGTCAAGAGAAATGGAAGCCAGGCTTGAAGATCATGAAGGAAGGGCGCGCAGGAATAACGTTCGCATTTTGGGAGTGCCGGAACGGGCGGAAGGTCCAGCGACGGACCTATTCGTGGAAGATCTAATACAAAATCACCTACAGCCCCGCTCTCTCTCCCAATACTTCTCTGTGGAACAGGCCCACAGAGTGCCAGGGGGTCCTCCAAAGCCTGGCACGCCTCCGCGCCCTATTCTAGCCAGAATATTTAAATACAGGGACATAATTCTCCAAACTGCGCGCTCCTCCCCTCCCACGAAATTTGAAAACTCTACAATTACATTCTCCTTCAGTCTTTGAATCAAGATCTGGTGCGAGACCGTATCCAAGGCGGCACTGAGGTCCAATAGGATCAGTGCCGAGGTCCGTCCCTCATCCAGTGCTGCTCTCAGATTTTCAGATACAGCTAGGAGGGCTGATTCAGTGCTGAGGCCACGGCGGAAGCCACACTGAGAGGAGTCCAAGATATGATTTTCCTCCAGATAATTAGACAAGATGGAATTGACATGTGCTTCGGTGATTTTTGAAATCCAAGGCAGCAGGGAGATAGGGCGGAAGTTCTCCAGTTTAGTCGGGTCTAATGTGGGCTTCTTTAGAAGCGGCATAACACTGGCCTGCTTCCATGACCTAGGGACAATGGCCCTGGACAGAGACAGGTTGATAACCTGGCCCAGCGGTGTAAGTAGGACAGATAGTAATCTCCTCAGATGTTCCGGCTTCATAGGGTCAGTCGGGGAACCAGATTTAACCTTCCAGCAGAGTGTAGTAAGTGCTTCTTCAGTAATGGGTGGATAGGTGGCTAATATATGGGCGGATGGGGAGAAGTCCTCGGAATCACTACCCAGAACCGTCGAAGGGAAGGTTTTGTAGATGTTTTCCACCTTGTTTATGAAAAAGGTGGCTAGGTCCTCACAGTGCTCAATAGACTTGACTGTGGGTGCCCTAGGTGCCCCAGCGTTTTTTAGGTTAGTAATGATGGAGTAGATCTTCTTGGTGGCATTCTGACTATTTCTGATCTCCTCCGAGAAATAGGAAGCCCGTGCTTTCTGAACAGCCCTGTGGTATTTTTTTATGGCGGATTGATAATGGCAAGTGAATTGATGACTATGAGAGCAGAGAAATGAGAAGATTAACTCAATTTTGTTAACAATGGATAAATGAAAATTTTTCTTTCTGTCTTATAGAAACGGCAGAAAAATAAAATGTGTGACATAGTTTGCATAGATTGGTCATCACAAGGGCATAGCGATAATTGATTTAGCGAATATGCTTTTGCTGGATAACCTACCATTAAGGGAAAAAGGTTCAGTCTCATTCTTGTTAATAAATAACTGCAAATTGTTTGAGACTAAAGAAAGTTAAGAGTCATTGCCCATAGCTTTTCTAGGCAGGTTCTGGTAAAATAGAACCGTAGGTTTGCTTTGATTGCATTGCCAACGATCTAAATCACACTTATTTATGAAAGCCTCTCTTAGCTTGGTCTTAGAAAAGGACAAACATTTAGAGGGTGATGTATACAGAAAAGCTAGGCCCAGGTCTGTACATGACTGCTTAACATAAGCTAACCATGGGATTCTATCTGCTCGGTCAAGTTGGATAATATCATTTAGTATCACTTGATTTAACATAACCGAGTCCCTCTTCCAAATTCTCAAACTGAGAAAGAGCGGGGCTAATTTGATCGTATCAGAAATAAATGGCAAACCAAGTTCTTTATGAGCATCTAGTCATTTGACTGATGGAAAGTTTCCTCTGTTCGAAAGAGGTAAAAAGAGAGATTGTTATCTTAGGTGATGACCCCAAAACCAAACCATGCCTATCTTTTGGATGGCTTTCCATGCTAGGACAAGCACCAATTCTGATTCAAAAAAGGAAAAATCTAAGAGTTTTTTTAGTTCTCACTCCAGACAGCTTTCACTGTCTTTTGCGAGAGCTCTTGTCATCAGTACATCAAAAAAAGTATTAAGAAGTACAGACGGAGAGTAGGCTTTGAGTCAACTCTCTTCAGCCATTAGATTTTGTGTTTTTCATGGTTTGCTATTGCTTGGATGGGCTGTCTGTCAAGGACATACTTGTCCATAGTTAAACTGAATTTACAACATGACATGCAGGTTGAACCTGAGCCACTAAGTGTGTTCTTTGGGGTATTTAGTTTGCTGGTACAACAACATTTCAGTTGCTCATTTATAGCTTTATTGTTTGAGAGCTGGATGCCTAAGCCTATAACAAAATAAGGAGAGAGTGCTATCCACCAATTAACCTTGAACATTTGTTAGTTTTACTTTACTGTTATGATAAAATGTTATTGGATTTATTGTTTATTTTGTTCACAACCTAAAGATACATGAGCTCATAGGCTTTCTGAAAGATGCAACAAAATTACTGCCCCTTTATCAAAACTATAACCATAGACGTTGGTGTTTCTCAATTATTTTTTAAGTTGAAAAGGAAGTTTATTGATATAATATAAAATATTTCATTAAATACAGAAATAGAGAATACAATTGAATTATAAAATTCTGTGAAGATAATGTGGGAAAGGAGGGGGGGAAGAAAAGAGGGGGGTAATATACTTATTAATAACTACTGAATTGTATAATAAAATGGAAAATATGCAACAAGTACATAATAGTAATGTAAAAAATAGATAACTGAGTAAACCACAAAGAAGAAAATCATGGAGGTTTAGGTACTTCTTCAACTCTGGGATTATGGATTCGTGATGTATCAGCAGATATATCTAGAAATTGAGTAATAGGTGACCATAGGTATTCTCGTTTTATAGCAAGGGAGATGGGATGGAAATACGCTCGATCCAACCTGTGGTTATAACAAAACCCATACCACCAAGCTTGATAAGAGATATTGGCGGTGTCCTTCCATGTCCTAGTGATTTGTTGGAAAGCCACTGCAAGGAGTAGGTCTATAATTTGAAAATTATTTGAGTGTGATTCCCAATCTGAAGACACACTACCTAAAAATATATTAACAAAAGTGAAGGGGATTTGTGAATGAAAGATATTATTGATTTGATTCCAAACTTGTTTCCAGAAGTTATGGACATGAGGGCAAGAAAATAACATGTGTTGGAGGTCAGCTGGAGATGCATTACAGGACCAGCAAGAAGGAGAGAGAGTAGGATTTATTTTCTGTAATGACACCGGAGTCAGCAAAAGTCTATTATAAATATAAAATAAAGTTTGGGTAGTATTAGCAGCCCTGGAAGTTTTCCTAATCTTAATCCAAATCTTATTCCAGGTAGAAATAGAGAGGGACAGTTGGAGATCAGTCTCACATAAAAGCTCCACTTCAGTTTTATCTCTGGTAGTTGGAGAGGAGGATAGATGTTTATAAACTTGAGACGCAGATGGAGAAATAGTCAGGAGAGAAAGAATATTAGGAGGCGATGATGACAAGGAAGAATTGAGCACAAAGCTATCGTAAGATGATTGAATCAATGAAGTTAAGGATGCATATTTAGATGCGTGTGAGGTAGGTAAAGAAAAACGTGTTTGAGCAATTGGATAAGCAATACATGTATCACCTTGGTAAAGTTGATGCACCCAGTGAAGCCCTTTAACGTGCCAAACTTTCCAAAAAATAATCCTATTATTTATTTTAATATATTTATTATACCATATTGAAGATTGCAAAAAACGATCTTTAGGAGAAAGGTGGTTAGTGAGTAAAGGTTGAAGAATTCTACAGCTGTTATTAAAAATGGGAAGAGAAAGAGACAAAGGACGATGAGTAAAGGATAAAAATTCTTGAAATGAAAAAGGATGAAGGAATTGTTTTTCAATAGTAGTCCATAGCGGGACTGTGGAAACTTTGTCTTCCTCTTGGAGTAATAAGGAGGTTTGTTTAAGAAAGAACGCGGTATGATAGTTTTGAAAATCCGGGAAGTTGACACCGCCTAATTGTTTCGGTCTTTTAAGTTTCTGTAAAGACATACGAGGTTTCTTATTATTCCATAGAAAATGGAATAGATTGATTTAAAATGTAATTTAGGAATATTTATAGGAAGATTAGAAATATAAAACAGTATTATAGGTACAAACATCATTTTGATCGTGTCGAGACGGCCCCACCAAGATAAAAACAAGGGATTCCACCTGGACATAGTATTTTTCAATATTGTCTGTAATTCTTTTAAATTTGTTAACATAGATTCTTTAATGGAAGATTTGAACCATAAACCCAAATATTTGATTTTATCTGAGGCCCAATGAAAACCTGAAGAAGCGTAATCTACGGAAAAACAAACTTTATTTAACGGGAGAATTTCACACTTGTCGTCGTTTAGTTTATAACCAGACAGAGAGGCAAAAGACTACTTCTGATAAGAAAGCTGGTAAGGAAGTCAATGGATGAGATAAAAAGAGCAAAATATCATCCGCGTAAACGGAAAGTTTTAATTGATTAGAACCATAGTTAAAACCAGTAATCTGAGAGTTTGAACGGATCTTAATTAAGAAGGGTTCAAGAGCTAATATAAAAAGAAGAGGAGAAAGAGGACAACCCTGCCTTACCCCACGAAGTAAAGGAGAGGAAGGGGAGATAAGACCATTAGCTAAAATGGAGGATACCGGAGAAGAATACAATAAGGAAATATAATTTATAAATTTGGGACCAAAACCAAACCAGGACAAAGTGGAGAAAATAAAAGACCAACCGACTCTATCAAAAGCTTTCTCAGCGTCCAGGGAGATAGCGGCTAAGGAATCTTTATATGATCTGGCTTTGGTTAGGACATTAAAAAATAATCTAGTGTTATCAGATAGATGTCTACCTTTAATAAAACCACATTGTTCTCGTCCGATTAATAGGGGTAAAAACAATTCTAAGCGTAAAGCTAAACTTTTTGCGAAAATTTTATAATCTAAATTAATTAAAGAAATGGGTCTATAATTTTTACAGAGTATGATCTTTTCCATCCTTGGGGAGAAGGCAAATCAAAGCTTTTTGAAAAGAGCCACTGGACTTTTTCGAAGAAATAAAGTGAAACAATTGATGTAATTTAGGAATAAGAGATCGAGAAAAATAAGAATAAAATTCAATCGTGAAACCATCAGGCCCTGGAGCCTTACCGCGTTTAATGGAACGAATAGCAGAAACGATATCTAGTTCTCGGATATCATCCTCTAGCACTGAAAAGTCAAGATCGGAAGAGGAAGGTGGAGTAATAGAGGATAAGTAATGAGATATGTCATCCTGAAGTACAGAAGATTCAGGAGTATAAAGAGTTTGAAAAAATTGAGTAAATTCTGATAGAATGTCTTCGTTTTTGTAAACTAATTGATTGTTGGAAGAGAGGATAGAACTAATCTTGGTGCGTTCTTTTTTAACTTTAAGATAATTTGCTAAAAGCTTCCCCGCTTTATTTTGACCTCCATAATATTTGGCTGAAGATTTGAGCAAAAATGAGTTCACGTTTTCAGTAGATATTTTGTTGAATTCGAATTTAGCTCTGACTAGTTCATCCAAGCAGGATTTAGATTTTGTTCTGGAAAAAGGAGTGTTCTAATTGTTTAATACGTGTTGTGAGTGACTGCAAAGTAAGTAAAGAAGATTTCTTTCGCTGGGATACAAAGGAAATAATAAAATCTCTAGAAGCAGCTTTAAAGGCATCCCAGATAATTTGTGGAGACATGTGCGGAGTTTCATTTTCAAGGAAGAAAGTGTTAATAAAAGAATCAAATTGTTGGGTAAACTTGGGGTCTACGAGGAGAGAATTATTGAATCTCCCATGTGCGTGTACCTTGAGTAGGAGGGAGAAGATCTAAATCTAAGGAAACAGGGGCATGATCAGAGATTAGAATAGAGCCAATGTCTGAATGAGTGATTTGTTGCGTGAGTGCTTTCGAAGTGAATATGTAATCTAAACGAGATTGGGAAGAGTGCACTGGAGAAAAGAGAGTATTCTTGAAGTGTAGGATTGCATAATCGCCAAGCATCTGTTAGAGATCTTTGTTGAATAGTGGATGTAAATTGAGAATGCATAGGAGAAAAAATGAATTTAGATTGAGAATTGCGATCAATAATCGGATCCATAACTAAATTACAATCCCCACCAACCAACAGGTAATCATCATGAAATGACATCAATTTAGATAATATTGCAGGCCAAAAAGCAATGTCTGGGGCAGTAGGTGCATACAGATTAAATAGAGTCAAAGGGATATTATTATTCAATAACAATGAAACAGAAACCCATCTACCCACATCATCAGAATCTTGAGAGAGAATTTGTACATCAAGACGTTTATGGCATAAAATGACTACACCATTACGATTACCTGTACCCGGGGAGGCAAAAACATGACCAACCCATTGTCGTTTAAGTTTAGGGATTTCCTTACCTAACACATGAATTTCTTGTAATAAAGCTATATCGCATTTTAAGTTAGATAAATGAGAGAATACCCGTTGACGCTTTATAGGAGAACCCAAACCCTTAACATTCCATGAAACAACCCTTAAAGCCATTTACATTAATCGATGAGATATAAGAATTATGTAACAGTAGATAAAACCAGCTAAAAACTTAACAAAACCATATAAGTCATAATAAACAACAAGCAATTTGCAAAATTGAACCAGCAAATATGAATAGAATAAAGGAGGAAGAGAGTGGTTATGAAGAAGAGAAAGGTAGAAGAAAAGGATAAAAGTATAAGAGAAGGTATAAAGGGAAGTAGTAAAAGAAATAGTCAATAGCAGAAGAAAAAAGATGACTGAAAAAGGACAGGTAGAAAGGAGAAAAGAAGAAGAAGAAACAAAAACAACAAACAAGTAACATATAACATAAAATCCACTAACCTGATAACCAACTACAGAAAACATGAACAAAACGAGGGTGGTGAAGCCACATGAGGAAAATGGCATAACTAACCAGGCAACTCAGGGCGGACCGGGGAGGGAAGACTTCATCCAAGCAGATCAGGAATAACAAAAAATATGTACGAAGGGAATACCGCTCCTAATAAAAGAGAGAAACATAACATGTAAAATATAACATAGGAAAAACCGAGAGACTTAAACTAAACAGGAACAAAAGACATCATAAGACTGAACAACAGAACCAATAAGACCAAATATCAGTATAAAGATTAAACAGTTGCATGTCTGGACACATCCATATCTTCCTCTCTGCATTGTTCCAGAAACCACTGCAGTAGAACAGGATCTTCATAGTTCGTAGTTCTATTTTTGTAAGTCACTTTAAAAAGACCGGGATGGAAGAGATCGAATCTGGCATTAAGAGAACGGAGTGCTGGTCTCATTTCTAGGAACTTCTTTCTTCGATCTGCTGTTTCTTTGGCATAGTCTTGTGCGAAGAAAAGATTAGAGCCTTTCCATGAAATCCGGCCTTTGAGTTTAGCTGCTTGCAGAACCCTCAATAAATCTGTGTATTCCAGGAAGTATATGATAACACCTCGAGGTTTAGCTGAAGAGGCTGCCATTGATGAAATACGTCCCAGACGATGTGCTCTTTGCATGTTTAAAACAGGGGAGTTAGGGATACCAAGAACTTGTGGAAGGAAGGATTTGAAGAAAGAAATGAAATCCGAACCTTCTAAGCCTTCTATCAGACCATAAATGCGTAAATTATTACGCCTGTTGCGGTTTTCCAAATTTTCCACTTGTTTTTTGAGCAATATAATTTCAGAGTTCATTGAAGGAACTTGGCTCACCACAACCTGAACAGAGTTTACTTGTTGCTCAATCTGTATGACCCTATTCTCCATCGTAGACCACTTGTCGTCCAAAGCTTGGAGTGATTTATTCGTTTCCTCCATGTAAGGTCGAAGAGCATGAATCTCCTCAAGAAGCACATTCATAGTGATTGGTGGAGGAGATGCAGTAGGTGAAGGAGGATCCTTTTTAATGCATTTTCCAGAGGATAATATAGATGAAGAGGTCGGTTTAGGAGTAAGTTTGCTGGTGGGAAGTGGAATATTGGAAGAAACTACTGATGATTCCTTATTAGAAGGTGATGAGTTACTTCCAGAGTTCTCCATATTCATTGAGAGAACAGAGTAAGGGTTATGGTCTGCTAAGGATGAGAATGGTAAAGAGTCAGTAACACGACGAGAAGATTTTGTTCTCCCCATAAAATGCTGAATGAGAATTGGAAAAACCAAAAATAGCACGACAGCGTGTAAAAAATCTTGTTGTAAAGAAAGTAGTACCAGGCAAGAACACGAAGGTGTCACAGCAGCCAAAAAGGAAAACACCGTTGGAATAACAACAAGATAGACTCCTGGTATTGAGCAAGAAACTGAACGATAGCCTTTAGACAATTTATTTGAACTCCAATCCTGCTTGACATGGTCTTATTTAAAATATAATGGCAAGCGAGAAAAGACCATGTGGGAAAATGACTGCAGCAAAAAATGATACACTTTAAACGGTTAATATTGATTTCAGCTTTCTGATGAGATGAGACCAGAAGAATTAGTGAGATGAAAAGTCCATCCATAACATATATAGCAGTTCTGTAAAAAGGACTGACTGGATGAACAAGCCATTGTTAAAAAATATATTTCCAGGTTCTGTTGTATTCCTCTTAGGGTGTCCATACATGGGTTTTCCTGTATCATGTCCTTATATAGGCACAATTCGCCCTGCCCTTATATAGGCATAAAATCCCAGTCCTTATTTAGGCATTAAACCGTGCACTCCAAATACAGGCATGGTCTCCGACATCCGTCCACCCTAACGTCACAACGAGTTCTTGAAGAACAGACCCTTAGGCTTCGGGAGTTTCCCTAGCACAGGACTATTGATTTCTTCAAGGACTCATCTATTATGCATGAACCGTTATACCTTGAGGGTTCATTCATGACGTCTTCCGCTGTCCGATTCACGTCAATGCTAACATTCTGAGGTACCTCTCGGGTATAAATATACCTTCCCTAGCCCTTGTAAATCAGAGGAGACCTCGACTTCTGAGGAGCCCGTTTCCCGGCCTGACGCACTGAGAAGACGCTGTCATCCCTGCACGCAGAGAGTCCAGCTTCCAGTGATCTGACTTCCTCGCGGGGTGTTGGAGTTCGAGTCTGGCAAGAGATTCCCACCTCTCTCATTCTTAAGGTATGGAGCTGACTAGAAACCTAGAGGGACTCTTGGCATACTAGGCATACTGGCCGTAACATACTCTTAGTATACCATAGTAAGGAATACTCCACCTACTTCATACCTCTCCCTACACCTAGGTTAGGTTAGGTACATTGGGGTAGAACTAGCTTAGAAACGCATCGTATGAGTACTCGCATTTTTAGTCTGTTATTTATGTAAATGAATATCTACTAAAGATCATGCTAGCGCAGTATTTATTTCTACTGCTTACGCTGTACATTATTTATCTTGCATACTGTCTTGTGATCGTAACAGCACATATTACTTACACGAGAAACAAGACTGTTCAATAAATCTTTTATTGAAACGCCCGTCTATTCTTTCTGTGTAACTTTGAGGAAAACTAAGCATGCACGATTGAGCTGAGTGAAATGGTTATCTATTGTTTCCACGACTCTGGGACACGTTCTGATTCTAAAAGGGAAACAAAGTTGTCATGTTTTGCGGCTGCCAGAACCTACTCCCTTCTTGTTTATCAAGGAGTTTCTAGTGGCCTCTGAGCTAGCTGGCACAAGTAATTAAGTTTAATATACTCGATAGGGACATACTGACCTTAGTCCTATGTCAAACCTATAGGGTATATTATTCCAATGCGCAGAGCCTATTAGGGAAATAGGAGCTACACTACAGTTCCATTGTTTCTAATTTATTTATATGTAGCTCCTTTGGTAGAAAGTTAGTTAGGCTACGAGTACGAGGCATAAACGCACTCGTTTCATCTACGCGCCTTTTCTGAAGAAAACAAAATGGCGGGCGCGAGTCCTGTGAGGGGAAACGCTCCCGCCACCGCAGAGTTGTAGAAACGCTCACCAGGAAGATGAAACTTCAAAAAGAAGTTTCCAGGATCTTTCACTGCACCGGAAATTCCATGTTGTAGCAGCAAAGCGACGGGGAACTGCAGGAAAACGCTGCACTCCTGCCGAGCCGCCGCGGAGCTTCCCTAATCAGCGGCCATCCTCTCTTGGCGTCAAGCCATGCCCCCCTGTGTTTCTCAATTATGCTGCAATGCTAGAAAAATATTTAACAGTGGAAACATTTAATTATCACACAAAAATGGTATAATGTTCTACCATACCTATCCTACCAGATCTAACTTACCATACCTGCCTACTATATGTAACCTATCTTACCTACCTACCTTCCTATAGTACCTACCTATCATACTTAACGTACCCAGAATGAATCTACCATACCTAACCCACGCACCATACCAAACCTAGCGTACCTGACCTATAATAGATAACATGCTATCTTACCATATTGTCACTACTTACCTGCCATACCTACCATAACTACCACACGTACCTCCCAGTCCTACCACTTTACTTGCTTTACCTACGATTGCTAACGTACCATTATACCAGGGCTATTGGAATGAAGTAATTTTGCTGCTGCAGCATTTTCTGCATAATTATGTATTTGCCACATAATCCATCATCTGCTGCATAATCTGCAGATTTAAATAACACAATTCTGTTTCTAGCGCAAATGGTTGAAAAATTACTAAAACGCAGCAATACATGTTGCTACACAGGGAAGGCACTTCTTAAAGGTAGACGGGTCACCTTTCTGTTGCTTATTGCTGTATTTGGGTGTTAAACTGTTACTAATGAGGTGAAACCTTTGCCCAGAAAATATTAAAATGTCAAAATAAAATCAGGTAATATGATCACAAAATGTGTAGCATAATTTTCCTTTTCTTGCTGCTTAATTTAGTCAAACATAATGTATAATTTAGTCCTCCCTGACGCATAATGCCAGTGGCCCAATACCTAATCTATCATATGTACATTACTATCATACATCTCAGCTTACCATACTTACTATGCCTAACCACCATACCTACCTCTTCTAACATATTTAATCTCCTACCATGCCTTTTATACCTACCTACCATACCTCATCTTTCATACCTAAACCATCTAACATTTCTAATCTAAAATACCTACCTGCCATACCCAACAAACCTACGTACCATACCTACTTACTTACCATAACTACCGTACATATCTACTGTACCTAATCTATCATAGTTACCCTACCCCCCATACCGAACCTAACATTCCTACCTACCATACATACCAAACCTACATACCGTACCTAATTACCTACCATATACATACCAGCCATGCCTACTTACCTAAATATAAAACTATCTACCATACCTAACTTACCGTACTTACCACAACTACCATGCTTATGTACCTACCTTACCTATAATGAATTACCAACCATGTCTAGGCTACCTGCTATGCCTAACGTGCCACACCTAACATACCAGAATTAAACCTGCCTCTACCTCTCCAGTGCTTATATCGCACATGTTCCCTTGTGTATTGGTTTTGTGAGACGACACAAATTAAGCCTATGGGACCTTTCCCAATGTCCTAAGTTTCTGGAGCCTGCACCAAGAAATTGCTTAGTGCAGCTTTTCATAGGCATGAAAATGTGAGAATCATTCATTCACAATATCGAGAGCTATTGCCTTTGCTAGCCCTTGTCAATTTGTAACTGGGTCTACACACTTGGCCAGTCACACCATCATGGTGATTTTTGCACATTCTTCATTAGTCAAGGCTTCCTCTTGTTACACTCCACTTGTAAACAAAGGGTTGCCTTCATTCACTGAAAGAGCTGATGCTTGCCATAAAGAAGAAGGTGAGCCTCCATAATGAGTTTTAAAAATATTTTTGTATACTGAGCCATCCGCCAAATGTCTGGCATTCTGGCGGGATGAAAGCCTGGTGAACAAGCAGCTGTCTGCCTATATTGCAGAACATCAGAAGTATGACAGGAGGCCAGTCTTTCTCCTACCTAGCAGCAAAGACCTGGAACGCCCTCCCCCAGGACATCAGAGCAGGCACCATGCTCACAACGTTCCACAAGAAACGGAAGGCCTGGCTTTTCGACTGATGCCCCTGGCCTCCCACACCTACTCAGTGCCTGGATACCCTCACAGGTGATCAGTCCGCACTCTACAAATACTTTTGCATAACATTACATTATTTGCTTAATGCCCATCAATTTGGTTTCTTTTGCATTATGGGTACTGAAAGTGTGCTGGTTGGTACCTGGTACCACAAATTACATTGGTTAAATACTAGATTCCAGAGGATCAGCAGCTCTTAATCTCTTAGACAGATCTTTTGGCTGCCTTCAACAAGGTGTCTCATGAAATTCTCTTTTATTTTTCAACAGATTTTATTGAAGGTTTTGACAATAATACATAGGCTTACAATTAAGGTGGCATCACCTCATAGGCCTTTACAAAGGTCAAACATCTCCATGTTACGTAACATAACGTATTAGAACATAAACAATTGTCAAAAGCCCAATTCTCCCCCCTCCCCCTACATGAGTCTGTTCTAACATGCATCAAAAGTGTATCGAGGGCGAGCGCATCTCAGGCCACTCAGGCTAGTGCTAGCTGTGCACCGCTCGCAATTGGAGGGAAATGCTCATAAGCTGGGGTCATCTAGAATAAAGGGATAACCAAGGTATTCAAGGCAGGGAGAGTCGGCAATGGTGAGCCCTCTCATATCTAGATCTGAGTCCGTCAATGACTCAAACAATGTCTCCCAAGCCTGCGCTATGTCCATAGAGTAGATACCCCTCTTGGCTTCCCTCAGCAACACCTCCCCTTCGTATCCTGCCCTTTTTAGGTCTCGCGCCTAGCGGTGCACTGCGCACATTTAGTAGGTGAAAAAGGGGATTCAGCACTGACCTAGGAATCGCACGCGCTCGTGCGATTCCTTATGTGCTACCCCATAGGCCGTTTCGTGCGTCTTTGTCTAAAAGACTGCACGCAATTGGCCAAAGGCGGGCGCATTGCTCCGCCCATGGCCTATTGGTGTCTATTACGCGCTTGGTGCGCGTAATAGACACCAATAGGCCATGTGGTTTCAATTATCGTGCCCAGACACGGGCGCGATAATGGAAACCAGATGGCTCGCTGTGGTGCACGCGCGCGCACCACTCGCGGGCGTGTTGTTTTTTTTTAACAGTACTGCCGCTTGTTTTGTTTAATGTTATGGGCGCACAATATGGTCTTAAAATTGCCTCGGACCTTAAAGCACTAGGACTTAAAAGTACCTTTGAAACCAAAGACATCTAATATTCTTTTTTTTTTTTACTGGTATCCAAATTATAAAGTACATAAAGCTCTGCGCTATTAAAAAAAAAAATTCAAATTTAAAGCAGGCTTCTGAAAAGTATTTTGACGTATGGCGAACCAGTGGAATTCACTCGGGATTGTTATTAATAGAATTCCCCTTACCAGGACCATATATTACAATACTTTCTCAATCAGATTTCCTTTCCAATAGTCAGTTGTTGAAGCAAACAGTCCCTTTGAATTTTCAAAATAAATATAGGAGCCTTCTTTTCTGAACATTGCCAAAACACAGATACTAAGAACCACTCCGACATTACAAAAATGCGTACGTTTACATCATGTTTTGCATAGCTGAGGTTGACAAGGTCACATGCAGAGTCGTTGGTCAATTCAAAATATATGCAATCTGCGGTGCAATTCGTAGGATGGGTGAATCTGATGACTATCCTCCGGCTGGCCAAGAACGATGGAATTGTCTCCAAGTAAGTACTTTTGTTTTTTTATGCTGCTTTCTTTTATTACCACACGAGAGGTCTAGCCATTGTATTGTGCGTTTGAGTTTAAAGCGTACACCTGTTGCTTGCATAACTGTGCATGCTGCTTGTCACTTGTAAACTATTTATATACGTTTCTGCTAAAACAAATGCAGCCCACGCTTCCCACAATCTTTCTAAAGTGATGTGTCTAAGTCTAGGCATTATAGATAGTTGGATATATTGTTTGTTATGGCACCCAACACTATATCTGTGAAAAATACTACTGCTGAAGCTGTAGTTACAAGAAAGCACACATTTCTTCTCTGGTTGAGAGGAAATTCCCTATAGTCTTAATAAATCAACATTTTAATTCGAGAAGCAAGCAGTACCCAACAATATCCGGGAAAGTGGGAATGAGGCTCACTTTATTGAAATCCGTGTCGCTGCACCGTTTACTCCTCACTTTGACTCTAGCTTGTACCTCTAAACAGAGTATTGTAAAGCTGCTGTCTGGCAGATGTCTAAACGAATAACTCCAGCAAAAAGTTCCACTGTAGCTGTGACCTCTATATGTGAATGTGCAGAAACTACATTGGAGAGTGGTCTGCTGTCTTAGTGGAAAAACGTGAGGCCAGAGGCATTCACACAAGCAATTCCTTGTCCTTGGCTTCACTTACTGAAAGAAATGAGAAATTGGTAAGATTGTTTAAAGCGTTCCTTCTTGCTAAAGTAGAAATTGAGACCTATTTTGACAGCCAGTGATGTAGGGAGAAATTTTTGAATAACATGGGGATTATGGCATTGCCACATATTAGTCCATGGGTTCAACATGTCGTACTGCATATGTGCTTGTGTGGAGAAGCTACATTTGCTTACGGACAGTAAGTATATCAAGGCACCGTGGCTTGGCCAAAGTGTGATCCACAGCAAACGTTTTGCTTTCCTCAGGTCCTGCTTAAAGTTCCATATT
The DNA here is from genome assembly GCA_963921515.1 of Calotriton arnoldi. Lineage (NCBI taxonomy): Eukaryota > Metazoa > Chordata > Amphibia > Caudata > Salamandridae > Calotriton > Calotriton arnoldi. The sequence continues at coordinate 2,002,899 of CAWUFW010000593.1, read as the reverse complement.
CTAGTTTGTCTTGATTTTTCTACATATTTTTATATGTACTGAAGCTTTGTTACTACTGCATTCGTTAGTAGATTCTATGGCAACATCTGGAAGCTGGGGTTCACCACTAAAGTCCTAGGCTCACCCAAGCTGTTGAACTCTAATTGACCAACACGGGTAGCAACATTAAAGTCGAGGCTCATTCTAGGAGATGTTGAGGGTTAGTCTTTGACATGGTATAGTAAATGGTACACAATGAACTGAATAGATTGGTTACATCCTTAAAGGAGCATAGGAATGCTTTAAGGGAAAATAAAAACAAGCATTTGCAATGCAATAGGTCTCGGATTTACGCAAGAGTTTGGGCTATGGCATTGCAAATGACAATGCCTTTTATTTATGTGTTTTGAAAACCTGCAAGCGGACCGTAAACACACACTTTGCACTTAGTCATTGCTTACAAGAAGCAAGGCTGGCAGTAACTGCGCCTCTTTTATTGCCATCCTTGCTTCTTGTAAGCCAGGACTGTAAGTACAAAGTCCGTGTTTATGGTCCGCTTGCAGGTTTTCAAAACACATAAATTAAAGGCAGTGTTGTTTACAATGCCAACAGCTCAAACTCTCTCTAACGCGAGACCTATTGCATTACAAATGCTTGTTTTTAGCTCCTTTCATCACCCTGTTATTCTAGACCCTCTAGGGGCTTTCCAATTTCTTGTGATCTTGCGTTTTGCCAGGACGAAGGCCAAGTCCTGAAACCTACTAGTCACCTTCATCCTGGCAGTGTGAGGGAACCAATGTAGTATGCAATGTCACAATGTGCAAAGGACCTCCCTGGAAATCACATTCCCTTCCACTTCTGTGACCTCTCCCCAATCAGGTTTTAATGTAGTGCAGTCCCAAACCATGTGTCTGAACTCTGCTCCTATCATCCCACATCTCGGGCATGCCGCCTCTAATGTATGAAAGCATTTATTGATATGGCCTCGGGTCATGTATGCTCTATGTAGGGAAAAATAAGGAATCCATTTATATCGGACATTCCTGGAGACTTTTGGTACCCTAGTTAAAATGTTGCCCTAATCTGTTTCTGGAATGGGGATCCCCAGGTCCTCCTCCCGCCGAGCCTTCAGGGCTTCCAGTGGCTGTAATGTAACTCCCCAAATCGCCCTGTACAGGCAAGTGACTGCCTTCACAGTGCCCGCCGCCCTTATGTAATGACATGTATTGTAGAGGTGTAGTTCAGACATCCCTGATTTCCAATGCATTCAAATCACTCCCGTCACCGCCCTATGCAGTAAAAAGTGGCCCTGGGAAAGATCAAATTTATTCTAAAACTCGTCAAATGGAAGAAGTTTCCCTGCGCGAAACAGTTCACCCATCTTCTCTGCTCCTACCTCCACCCACTTGTTCAGGCCCTCCCAGCTGCCACCATGAGGTAGGCAGTGTAATATCTTCAAGGGGATGGCTGGTGAGTAGGGGATCAGAGTGAGTGTTTTTTGTAAGCATCGGGTCCAGCAATGCTGTACTACCTTAAATTCCTGCATATCATCGTCTTGAGGATGGCAGGGTTCTCAGGAAGGTTCCTGTGAGCTTGGGGAGTACAGGGACGAATACTATGCTGCCCAGGGATTGTCGTCTGCCAAGCTATTGTGTATACCATTGGAGTTGGGACGCCAAATAATAGGACTTGAATTCTGGTACTACCAGTCCTCCATTATCCGACAGGCGCTGTAATTTAGCCAGTGCCACCCTCCTGCGCCCACAGCCCCAGAGGAACGTCGTCATCAATGAGTCGAGCTCCTTGAAGACTTCTCGGGGTATCCAAATCGGCAGTACCTCGAAGTAGTAGAAGAGCCGGGGGAGGGCCACCATCTTAAGCAGGGCCACTGTGCCAGCCACCGAGAGCGGCAGTGTTCTCCAAAACTCAGTACAACAGTGTAGAAATCTGACTGCGAGTCCTATGTTACCGTTTAGAAGGTTCTGTCTGTCTTGATATATCTTCACCCCCAAATACGGTAGGCAGCTAGGTTCCCAGCGAAGGTCCCTTAGCCCCTCTGATCTGGGAGCAGCAGCCACCAAGGAGAAGAGCTGTGATTTCTGCCAGTTTACTCGCAACCCCGACCAGTCTCCAAATTCTCCCAGCATATCCCTGGGTCCCTCTAGGTCCACCCTCATGTCTCTGATGAATAATATGAGGTCATCCGCAAGAAGGGCTATTTGGTGGCGATGATTGCCAATCTGGATGCCCCTGTATTTGTTCCCCTCCCGCACCAGACAAGCCAGAGGCTCCATCGCCAGGGCATATAGCAAAGGCAACAGCAGCCATCCTTGGTGGGTGCCCTGGCCTACTCCGTAGCTTTCTGAGATAGTTTGCCGTGTTCGGACCCTGGCTGTGGGGCCTGTGTATAGCAGTTTAGTCCATCCCAGAAAGCCCCGCCCAGTTTCATCTTGGCCATCACTCCATATAGGAACCTCCATTCTAGGCTATCGAAGGCCTTTTCGATGTCAATCGCAAAGGCCGCTGCTCTGTTGTGGTCATAAGCCTTGGACTCTAAGGCAGAGAGAAGCCTCCTGACATTCAGCACTGTGTTCCAGCCAGAAATAAATCCTGCCTTGTCCGGGTGCACAAATTTAGGCATGAGCGGGAGTATCCTAGTGGCCAGTATCTTACTTAGGATTTTATAGTCGAGGTTGAGCTTCGACAGCGGTCTATACGACTTGCAATCTTGCTCAGGCTTCCCCTGCTACAGCAGGGGGATCACCAGTGCCTCTCTTCTGATGTCCGGTAGGTGGCCCTTGTCTGTCGCCGAATGATATACGGTCTCCAATTTTGGGGCCAGGTCAGTGGCGTATGTCGCGTAGAAGTCAGCCGGGAGTCCTTCTGATCCTGGTGTCTTTCCACGAACCAATTCTTATATGGCCGTCCTGATCTCCTGCACAGTGATTGGGCACCCCAATTCATCAGCTTCCTCATGGGAGAGGGCTGCAAGTAGCAATGGTTCAAGATAAGCTTGCAAATCATCTTTCTTGTAGTGGACGAGGCTCGTATACAGTCCAGAATAGTATTGCATGAAGTAAGTGTTAATGTCTTCCTGTCAATATAGTCGGCCAGCATCTATGGAGTCCAGCTCAATAATATTCGAGCCCCTCTTCGCCGGGTTGGCAAACCAGGCCAGTAGGGAACCAGAACAGTCACGCTCTGCATGGGCTCTTACCATGTACTGTCTATGGTCAAAGCATCGTAATCTTTCCACCGTCACATTTTCCTTAGCATCTAAGAGTGTCTGGTGAACCTCTGGATGCCCCTGTCTGGCTTTTTCTATTGTCCTCAACTCCTGTTCTGAATGCGTGAACTCTCTCAATATCGTGCTCCTGACTCCCATCGCAATGCACCACCCTCCTATTAACGCTTAAAAGGCATCCCATTCCACTAATGGGAAGGATGCAGACCAGTTGTTGTCCCTGAAGTACTGTCGGAGACTATCACTGATTTCTTCCCGGAACACAGGATCCTCCAATGCCTCCGGCTTCAAGCGCCAGGAGGGGATACGCATTATGATCGGATATGGCGGGGGCTAAGTTCTCCACGTCGTTCACCTGGCCATGCACATCAGGGGTACACAGGAATGTGTCCAAGCGTACATGAAGTTCATGCAGGCTGAAGAAGCAGGAATAATCCCTCTATAGTGGATATAATCTGCGCCAGGAGTCTACAAGCCCCCACTGCCCCAGCCAGTCCGCGAAGCACCTGGCCATTCTAGTTATTGGGGAATCCCTCAAAGGAGGGTGTGAGCGGACAGCTCCCGGATCCGCTACACAATTAAAGTCCCCTCCCATCACAACCGATTGCACTAGGTATGGGGTCATCGTGCTTGAGAGGTGCGTCAGAAAACTTCCCTGATCAACATTCAGGGTATAGATGTTAATGAGCGTGATGCCTCTGCCCACAAGTTGTCCCGTCACCACCACATACCTCCCCTCAGGGTCAATTTGATATCCTGTAAGTTGGAAAGGGACCCCAGAGCGAATCCAAATTAGCGTGCCCATTGCAAAGGCCGAATACTTGGTTTAGTAGGCCTGGCCTCTCCAGCATTTATGCAGTGCTACCCCTTCCTTTGCCGTAAGGTGTGTCTCTTGTAATAGTGCGATGTGTATCCCCCTTCGATTAAAATAGGAGAATACCTTGTAGCCCTTTGCCATCAAGTGCATCCCCTTGATGTTCCAGGTTAGCAGTTTATAAGTTGCAGGGGCATTAATTCAAGAATATTATGGTCACCCGGCCGTAATAGGCCTGCTCCAACACCTGGAGCGCAGTACCATGGCAGCCTTTTGCCGCCCGCCCTTTAATAAAAGGAAATAACACTCGACTCATGTAAACCTGTGTAATCAACTTAAAACATCCCAAATCCCATTCCCCAGGACAAGCAGGCAACTACCTCTCATTCAAACTATCAGTCAAACAATCACTCGCAGGAGAACCCACGGGTAACTCAAAAACAGGGGTGTGACAAAATTGTGCGTTCCAATAGGGTTCCCCGCCAGGGCTCGAAAAATCATAAAGGTTTTACTAGACCTGAAGGTCTAGTAACTTTAATAATCTACTCGACCTAACTGTAATGTACTTGACCCATGAACTAGTCTCAAATTGTGTGATCCTAGGCAAATATTTTGTCTTGTGGAGCCGCTTTTTCTTTATCACATAAGATAGCGCCTTCAAATATGCAAGATCACTATTTCTGCTGTACAAAAAAACTGGACCAAATGTTTGCTCCATGTATAACAAGAATTGAGCCCATATATATGGTACACATGATCCCTGGCTTGCCTCTTAGTTCACTAATAGCAATGTCATCTGGGCAGGAGCAGTAATAATTCCCAGTTCATGTTTAAAAACTCACTTTTCATAAATATATTACCAAAGCATGATATGGTAGTGCAGTCGTTTACAGATAGCATATTTTCCATTGAAATGGCCACAAAACTTTCCCACTAACATGTAGTTTTACTTATTATAGCGCATAAACAATGTTTGGAAATTGGGTTTCAGCAAAAATATTTAAAATTTGCACATCACCAAGTAAAGTGTTCTAATTTGTTTTAATCCTATAAAAATATTTTTTCACCACAGAATTACAAAAATGGGTCTTCATAACTAGTGAAATATATTTGAAATGTTTGAGCAGTTCACTTAGCTATTTCAGTGTTGTGTTAGAAAAAAGACTGATATCTTACAGCCTTTCATTTAACATGCTTTGCACAGTTCAATTGTCATACAGTTTATTTTACAAAATCCTCTAACTTCAGAAAGAGAAATAAATGTAGGAAGACAAACTGACTTTTGACCTCTGTGTCTGAAAGCCAGCAAATGTGACAAGATAACAAGATTTAAAGGCATTTTTATTGCTCTTTCACTTTGTGAGCAATAAAGATGCCTTTAAATCTTATCTTGTCACATTTGCTCTGCTTTCAGAGGGCAAAGGTCAAAAGTCTGATTCTTACTACATTTACTTTCTGTTCTGTAACTGAAGTTAGAGGATTTTGAGCTGCCAGAAAGTGCGAGTAGTCTCTAAAAATAGCTCCTCCTGAATAAATCTTGCTTGACAATGCAGTGGATTTTTCGAGCCATGCCCCCATCCAGCTTTCGTCCAGAATAAACAGAGTAAGTTCCTGGGGCCCAGGCAATTGCATTGACACTCCTGCAATTCTCAACGCAATCATAGTGGCACATTATCAATTCCAGTCAGCAATGGAGCCAGTCTGATGGGATCAGATTCTCATCTGATGTCCCCGGTGTCACCTTTGGCATATCATTGTCCAATTCACTACAGGAGCTGCGGTCCGAGTCCTGACTCTGAGTACCTTCATCCTCATCGGTGTTAGGCTGGGGGCTTCTCCCACCTCCACTTAATGATGCCACCACTTCCACTGCCCTTCGTCGCTCCTGTTGCACTTCCGCCAGGGAATGGAGTAGCCATGCACTGTTTCCTGCTTCTGTGCCGTGAGCTGTTTCTACTAGGGCGGTGGCCCCTGGGCCGCTGCTCTGGTCCCTGTTGCGGTTGCTGTTCAATACAGTTCCATACCTCATCTGATTGGAAAAACTGAGTCCCACCTTGAGTCACCACTAGGAGCCGAGCCGGGAACAACATTGCATACGGTGCATTCATCTGCCTGAGTTTGGCCCTGGCTTTCCAAAATGTGGATCTGCGTTGCTGTACCTCCCTAGAAAAATCAGGGAAAATCTGGACTTCGCTATTCTCCACTGTGAGTTTGTTATGCAGCCTGGCTCGGTGAAGGATAAGGTCCTGGTCTTTATAGTATAGCAGTCTGGCTACCACTGGGCGCGGTGGAGCCCCCGGGAGTGGAGGGCGTTTCAGGACCCTGTGTTAGTTCTAGGGCAAAGAATGGCGAGAGGCCCTGAGTTGCGACTTCTTCTCAGGCCCCCTTCTCCAGATAGTCCACCATGCTTTTCCCTTCCACTTGTTCTGGAAGACCCACTGCTAAATTCCATATAGGTACCCTATATAGGTGCAGGTAACATCGCAACCTTTCACCTACATCCTTCCCTACATTACATACATAACGGTTCTTAGGCACTGACCTTTTACCTAGATATGACACTGCACTCGGAACGCAGGTTTTTCCCTGGTTCGATTCTCATACATTATGCATAGGCTTTCCTGTTTTCAGTTTCTATTTTTGGTAAATTCTGGTGGGGGTTTTTCAGTGTTTTCAAGTGATTTCAATACCTTAAAAAAACAGTGGTTACACATTTCCGTGCCATTAAAAACAACAGAAAGTGTTTTTCCAGTGTTTATGGAAAGTTTTGCTTTTATTATTGCTTGCTTTCTGCACTGATAGTGCATTGTACGTACAGTGTATATGAGGTCCAAATACATTTTTCCAAATCAAACTTATTGTAGTACACCATACAATACTTCTTCAGTGAGTCTTTGGTGATGTGCGCTCGTTCTTTCCTTCCCAGTAAACCTTTATCTGTGAAAAGGCCCTCTCAACATTGGCGCTTGAGACAGGCAATGCCAAAACAGCCAGTAAACAATTTGCTAACTCTGGCCACTGACCGCTTTCCGTGCCAATACTGGTGCACTTGAAGATTGCGATTCTCTGGGCAGGTTCTGCAACATTTGCGTTGAACTGGGAGCTTATGCCCTCAGAGTTATTGAAGTGGTCAAAAATGAAGCAGCATTTTTTAAACCACAGAGAAAATTCCCCTTTACGGAAGGGATCTAGAACTTGTACAGAGTACCACAGTGAGGTTTCATTGACTTCAAATGCCTTGGTTGGTGAAGGGAAATTCTATGCATCACTGCAAGCCATTTCTCATACATTGTAAAATAAATGTTCCTGAATTGCTCTTCAACATTGCTTTGCTTACCAAGTTGCAAGCACTCTAACATGGAACATGTTGCAGTTCCAAAGTCACTAAAAGTGTCGCCCAGCCTACTCTCAAGGAGATGTTTCACATCTTCACCAATTATGCTGAACACTTGGCAGACGAGGGTGTTTTCAGACTCTAGTTTTTTTATTATGTTCACTACAGCAGTTATGTTTTCCTGTAAAAATCTAAGAATGCAGTAGAGTGCACTTTTTTCACATCACTATAAATATGCGACCAAAGATACTCACATTTCTTGCCTTTGGCATCCTCACTCAGCAAAAATTCTGTAAATGGTTGCCACATGGATAATATAGCATTCACAGCCCCTTGAACTGAGAACCATCAGCTAAGCGACACAGTTGTGATGACTCTTTCTTTGATGCCACACAAAGCACAAAATTAGAAATATTTGCATTTTAGTTCCCATGCATAACAAAACAGTGCACCAGAATGGACTAAAAAGTCAACAGCATTCTTCATTAACTCTGAAGATTGTAAAGATGCTTTCAGCATACCATCTAACAAGTGGCAAGGATCTTTTACAGGGAAGCACTTGTGCTCAGATATCGATTTTGACAGGTCATCTCACAACTTTTTCATATACGTAGCTGAATTACTGCAAATACAAACAATATCATTCCAAACTTTGTTGAACTTGGAAAGCACCTTTTGCAGCAGCATTCCAAGTGACACTGCATTCCATGTTTTCCAAAAGTCTGGTGTCATGTTCTCACCACTAACTCAGATGCTTGGTGATAGCAATCTTTTCACATATACTTGTCACTATACCTTGCTTTGAATGTTTAAAGCCTGAGGTGTTGGCAATTCACCTACTATCAATTCTGACTCACTAGAAACTGGGCTCTGATGTATCAAGGGTTTTTACCCACTCTCTGTGGGTAAATGTGATGGCACATATTGGGAAAGATTCTTATGAAACTAGCCATTTTACCTATCAGTGAAAGAATCAAACGCAGCCAAAATATCAAATATGATTTTGACATTTCCTGATTCTCTACAGTTTATAAAATAATTAAACCAGAACTAAAACGGCGTCTAAAACCCTGCATCTTTAGACCAAAGACTACAAAACTGAAAAAAGCAAAAGGAAGAAGAAACAATATTTTAGTGACATCCCTAAACAACAAAACCCAAGCAGAATAATGTTAGCCCATTCTTTCTTGCTGCTAGCTTGTATAACAAGGTTGCATTGTATTGGCCCCTTCAGGAAGAAAAAAATGACTCTTTCACTCTCCTTTTCCTTTCTTTGAATGCCATTTAGTTTGTGGTTGTGCCAGTGTTTTTTCAGTGTTTATATGTTTACACTGGTGAGGGCTATTTCCCTTTCGGTGGGGTTTTATCAGTTATTATAGGTTTAAACCTAAAACCGGACAGCCCAATTATGCATGAGGCTTCTTGGAAGCACAGCAGGACTAACAGTAGGATTACCATCTCCTGTATAATATCTCTGCATAAAGTTCAGGCCCAACGTCATCCTTTAGGCCGACACAGTAACACAACAAGGTAGGACCCCTGGGGAGACCTTTGGGTATATATACAACACATCTTGCTTAGGAAGATCGAGGAGACCGTGACTTCCCGGCTGACACACTTACCAGAGACACTGAGGTTCCTGCATGCAGACGCTCCAGCTAGCAGTGGTCTAACATCCCTCGCGGGGTGTCCAACTCAAGACCAGGACGGGGTCCCACATTCTCTAAACTCTCGGGTAATGGGGTGGACTAGATCCTAGAGGGATTCTTGGCATAACACCTACATAAATGCTAGGTACATTTAGGTACATCTAGTTAGGGAGGCATCGTAGGAGTACGCACCTTTATCATGTGTTTTATGTACATGTATATAGTCATGATTTCTGCAAGATGGTAGAACTTTACCATCCCTTTACTTTCATAGTATTGCTAATCATATATCTCTGCTACTGTCTAATGGTTGTTGCAGCTCATCTATTCTACACTGGAATAACAACTGTTCAATAAATACTTATTGAAACGCCCAGCCTGTTTATTCTGTGTATCTCTCTGAGACAAACTAAGTGAGCACGAGTGACTGAGCGAAAGGTAGTATATTGTTTCCACGATCCTGGGGGATCAGGGTTGTCATGTTCTGAGGTTGCCAAGAACTATTCTCTCCCCGATAAGAGGAGACTCTAGTGGCACTGTGAGCTAGCTAATACAGACAGGCTAACGTATCCGGTGGGGGTGCACTGAATCCGTCCGCCACCAATTCCACAGTTTGTTATCCGAACGCGCAGATCCTGTATAAGTAATATAGGAACTACACAACACGTATATTGTTGCGGCTTGATCTATTTTCAGCATTCTGAATTTTGGCCTCCATCGTCACCACCTGCCCAGTCACGTCGGCCAGTGCAGGATGTGTTCTCCGTTGTGAAGACCCGCTCCACCAAGCGACGATGGTCCGCTCTCAGGAGACCCATATCTGCAACCATCGTGTCCATCTTGGCTTCTAGCGCTTCCCTAGAGGCAGTAATTGCAAGCATAATGTCTTGAAGAGAGGGGCCCTCCTGCAGCCTGGTCTGCCCTGTTGCTCTTTCTGGGGGTCAATTCCCTCTTCTGTCACTGTCCCTCCCGTTTCGGGGTCTCGCCACCTGGAGGTCTTCCTCATCACGATCACTCAGTAGACCAATGTATGTCTCTCAGATCACTGGACGCTGGATATGGTATCTGTGTAAGGCCCAGGTGGCCAATAAAACCAGTTTTGTGGTGGCTGCCAGGGAGCTACCACTAGTCCGATATCCCCAGTCCAGACTATGAGGGGGGTGCAAGTGTAATCATAGGGTAAGTCCCAGCCGTCCACAGCCTCCCAAGTGGGGCCCCCTCCTCTCCGCTACAATCCAATTGGGATTCGTACTCACGGCTTGTGCACAGTTTGTCTTGTCATCCACAGATCTCTCTCCTCCAGGCACCAGGCATCCTTCCGTTCCTCCGCAGGCACGTATTCAGCAGGGCTGGAGGGGGAAGAGATGATGCCAAAGTCCAAAGAGCCCGGCACAGCGCGCAGTTCTCCATAAGGCCACAACGCGGTCCCACAGCATGCAGCCAGAGAACTTCATAAACACTCTGCACTGTTCTCAATGGGTGCTCCACTAGCTAGTTGGAGTTCATAGTGAGCATCCCCCTGTCCCAAGCCATAGGCCCAGTCCACAGGCCATCTTTCTTGTGTAGCCTGTTTCCTCTGTGGAGGCCGCAACAGCTCTCTGGCCCCCTGCTACGCCTGTATGTCGTTCCTTGGGAGGGGAGGCACTCAGCAGCAGCAGTGGATGTCTCCTTTAACAGTGCTGTGCCGCCGGCAGCTCCTGCTGCCTCTTCCGGTCTCAGCTGGGGCCCAGTCTCCGTGTCAGGCGGGCTCAACCACCGACGATAAGAATCCACTGGCCTCCCGCTCCCAGGTGCAGTTGGAGCAGCTCTCCTTAGCAGAGTCTTGCGGCGGCTGGGCAATCACAACTCTGATGCGCTCCCCCTTTCGGCCACGTAGTCGCGGCTCTGTCAGCCCAGCCACCTCCACCAGCCCTCAGGTCCCAGTGTTGCGGCAGTGAAAGCATAGTCTCCGGGCCCCAGCAAGGGTCCCGAGCAGGTCAGGAGTAGGTCTGCGCAGTGCTCAAAGGCGCCCCGGCCAGGCCTTCACTCAGTACTCCTTTTCAGAGCACCGCCACTCTCAGGCACAGTTCCACAGCTGCGGCTGCCATTTTGTGTGCCGCCTTGCCGCTGCACGGGGCCGGATGCAGGGCAGGAATACACCCCCTTGTGCGCTCAGCAAGCAAGAATAAGGCGCTTGAGGGTTCTCGCTTCTAGTTAATCTTTCTGCGGTCCCCAGGGTCAGAATTTCGGGCAGGATGATGCTGGATAGGGGTCCTTCCCGCAGGAGCGCCTGAGATTGCTGCCTATGCCATTGATGGTTGGCCACGCCCCTCTGTCTCATGAAATCCTCTTAGATAGGCTCATGGGTATCGACATAAAAGACATAACCTGGTCCTAGCTGTCCAGGCCAAAGTAGCCTTGTTGGCCTAATTTCGCTCATCCTTCAAGTCCAGTACCTGTGGGGTCCCTCAGGGAGCATCACTGAGTCCTATGCTGTTCAATATTTATTTCGCCCTGTTAGCTGATCTTATTTTATTGACCTTTGGCTTCAGATTGTTTGCAACAGCTCAATCTTTGATTTAACGGTACTCAAGACAATTTACAGGATCGGTCTAAAAAGCATACCTATGCTTAGTAGATAATGGGATGAATTTTAATTCTCAGGCTGAACATACAGAAAAATATAAAATGATTCTCTTTGGGTATTTCTCAGCCTAGTCCTCAAACTGGTGACCTCCCAATCCAGTATCGTCTGCTCGCAAATTGGTTATCATTTTTGATGAATATTTAACTTTCAAGGCACACATAGAGAAGCTTGCCTAGACCTTTTTCTTTATGATGAAAATTATTTAAAAATCATCCCTTTTCTTCTTAACTCCTCTTGAAAATCTCAGTTTCAGCTCTCATGATTGTAAGGGTAGAATATTGCAACTCTTTTTGGCAGACTGCCCACATATCTCACCAGAAGACTACAGCAAACCCAGAAAGTGGCCACTCCAGTCATTCTCGGCCTCAAACAGTATCTCCGCCCATCTCAAACCATTACATTGGGTTCCTATCCGCAAACAATGTCTCTTTAATGCCTTGTGATTCTGTCACAAAACTTTGACTCTCTTTATACTGTACACCTCTGCTGGGGTTCCTCGGTCCAGTTCCTTCCACCAGGTCTGTGTTTCTAAAATTTGGAAGGTTCACCTGGGAGGTTGCACCTTCTCTTTGGTGACTGCCAAGGCATTGAACACCCTTACTCAGAACCTTTGTGCTGAAAGCTTTCTAATCAAATTCCAGAAACTACTCAAAATGTATCTGTTCCTGGTCATTACGGTTTTCTTAGGTCTCGTATCCGATGGCAGTCTTTTTCTCCATTGGTGATAGTACCAGGACACCTTCTTCTTTAGTAATCACATGATTTATAAAACTCTCATCCATTCATTCATTTTGCTGTGGTTTATTGTTATGAAAATCGTTACGTTTTTCTTTGCTTTGTCAGCTCTTGGTAGCCCTTTTAACACATGTGGCTCACTTACAGTGCTTTTTTCTCCTGCACAGTGATTGGACTCTGTAAATCTCTTTAATTAATGTTTTGGAATATCTTTTTGAAAGATGTTTCCGGGGAACCAATGGGAAACTATAATCATTGTTTTCGCTTTCTGCTCTGTCACTAAAGATAAAAAAAATCTCTTTAAGAGATGTTTTTGGATAGATTTATTGGGACATCTTATTATATTTGGGGTAGAACAGTTCCTGCTGGTCATTTAACCCCTGGTTTAAGGATGCTTATAAATTTTAAAAAAGGGATGAAGGATAAAGAATTGTTTAGTAGATGTAAGCCTCAATTACAAGTGGCTTGCAAATTGCAATGGGCCCAGTAACAGGGTTTTTGTGTTTTTTTTCACATGGAGATTTCACCTGCAGAGAGCAGCCAATATCTCTGTGCAAACCACAAGGGGAAAACATGCTTGACTCAGCATGGAAAAGGATTCTCACATTATTTCTTAAAAGTTTGTAAACAATATTATTACATCTACCCTGGATTTACTGGGACCTTCACCCCAGTAATGGAAATTCCGGGGCAAGGAAATAACTAGGATCAGCCTGTGACACCTGTAATCTGTCATAGTCTGCACCCTTTCCACACACTTTGCACTGCTAGCAAATAGAGACAGGGTGCTGTGAGTGTTCAGCCTTAAATAGTAGCTTTAAGGCTACTATTTAAGCAAGGTTTTTGTTAAGTCTTAAGTATATTTATTGATAGACGTAGTACAGCTTGAACAAGAAAGTTAGGGGAAAATATATATATATATATATATATAGAAAAAAATAGTGTTCCCCTGCTGCTCTTCTTGTCTTTCTCGTGGTTATGGTGAGAGGTGGAGAGAGAGAGAGAGAGAGACCTTCTAGTTCTGATTTCCAATTCTCTTTTCCATTTCTGGTGTATGCGGCCAGACTGGTTCCTTGGTGACCCCACCTCAGAAGAAAAGGAGGTAATGGTGAGGTATGTTTTTTTTTACCTTCCCTTTTATCTTTATATTTTTCCTGTACCTCTTAATCACTAAAACCCTTGGGCCTTTTCTAGGTTTGAAGATAGTTTAGGGCCCTACTTCCCCAAGCGTTCCCACCTTTCTGTATAATTTGGTCAAAGAAAGCAAACAACATAAAGAATAGCTATCTACTTACTCCTGCATACTCCTCAACACTCACTCCCTCACTGAACATTCCACCGAAATTTGCTATCTGCTACAGGACCACACACTGGACCTCCTCTTCCTGACCAAAACCTGACTGACTACCTCGTCAGCCCCCATCATCGCCATGGCAATCCCTCCCCATATACAAGATTGTACAGAACAAACAGATCGCTATCATCTTCAAAGAATCCATCCAATGGTCTACCACCTCAGAAAGCACCACTTGCAACATGGAACACTTGACCTTCAAACGCCTCATCAGTACCAACTACACCCAAACTCCTCATCAGTACCAACTACACCCTAAGCGCCATTCTCGTCTACAGCCAGCCCTCCCCTTACACACCCGGCCGGAACCTGCATGAACTTCGGCAGCATCATCACATACTTCATCACCCCCCTGATCCTCAACTCCAGCACCTTCATCCACCTTGGCGACCTCCACTACCACCAGGAAGACCTCACTGATTCCAACACAGCCAAACTCCTTGAGGACCTGTCCAACCTTGGACCCCCCCATTGAGTGGATGGCCCTGCACATGCCACTAGACACCTACTGGACCCTATCTTCACCAGTTCCTGAGACATCACAGTAGACAAGCCCACACCAATCACCTGGATGACCAAGCCCTTGTCAACTTCAGCATATTCTTCCTACACCACTCCAGGAACACCATCACCAAGTCTTCACGACGGGACTGGAACAAGATCCTAGAAGCATCCTAATCTTTCAGTCTCCTACACCACTTGCCGCGACACAACAACCTCCCCAAATCCATCTGCAACTTTAATACCTGGTTCACCGCCTGCGCAGACACCCTAGCTCCTCTGAAATCCACAAGAACCAGACCACAAGCAAGCTGGTACATGGAAGAGCTCAGGCTCATCAAAAGCCACTGCAAGCAATTTGAAAGCAGATGGAAACAAAGTCAGGACAACACTGAGGTACAAATCCACACCCAGATGATATCAGCAAATCCAAGTCACCAAATGCTCCACGCTCACTGACCGCATCAAAAGCAGCACCAAGGGTGCTAAAGAAATCTTTACCATAGTGAAAGGCTTCACCTTTCTGGCAGCAAGCTGCTCCATTGTACCCTCCCCCCCCCCCCCTTCTCGGAACATCTGCACCCAGCTGTCTGTTTTTTTTCAGCAATAAGATCATCAGCATCTACGACAACTTTGAGCCCCAGCCGGACCCTTCCACCCTCCTGCTCAACTCAACCATCACCCAGAGGACCACCCTGACTACCTAGCCCACCATCACCACTCAAGAAACCGCAACAACGATGCAGTCCATGCCCTCTCCACAGTTTTATCAAAAACAGGACCCCTTCAGTGCAACCCTCACTCCAATCCTGAATGACTCAGTCATCTCAGCCACCTACCCGGACGCCTGGAAATTTGCCACAGTTCTTCTCCTCCTCAAGCAGCTCTCAGTAGACCTGAAGATGCTAGCCAGTTACTAACCTATCTTTCTGCTTCCCTACCCAACAAAAGTCATGGAAAATATGATAAACAAATGCCACCCACCTTAACATCAACCACCTCCTCAACACAACTCAATAAGAATTCAGGCCCAACCACAGTACAGAGAATGCCTTTGTTGCTGCCATGGACGACATCCGGATGATCATGGATAGAGGTGACACCATAGCCCTCACCCTATGGACATTTCCATAGCCTTTGACACAGTCTCCCACCCCTTGCTTATCCAACGACTGCCTATAGCCAGCATCCAAGGACCAACACTTTGATGGATTTGTTTCTTTCTGATGGGATGTACCCAGTAGTCCCCCTTCACCTCAGGCGCCGTCAACCTCATCTGCGGAGGTCCACAAGGATCCTCATTCAGCCCCACTCTGTTCAATGCCTACATGATCCCATTCGCAAGCATCGTCCGCGCCCATTGAATCAATATCATATCCTACGCTGAAGACACCTAGCTCATATTCTCCCTCTCCACCAAAATGCCAAACACTTGGACAATTTCTCCACCTGCATGACCGAAGTCATTAGGTGAATGAAAACCAACTGCCTTAAGCTCAACACAGACAAGATGGAAGTAGTGATCACTAGTAGAGACACTTGCTCTCAAACTCCACCTGGAGGTCTGCTGAACTCAGACCCATATCCCTCCCAGCAACCCATGCAAAGAACCTTGGAATAGTAACAAACAACCAACTCACCATGACCAATAAAGTGAATGCAGTCTCCATCTCCTGCTTCCACACACCCAACATGCTCAAGAAGATCTTCAAATGGCTTTCCACCAACATTCGCAGTACCATTACCCAAGCCTCCATCACCAGGAATCAATCAACGCTCAACTGATCAGAAGACTCCAGACCATACAAAATTCAATAGACAGACTCTGCATCAACCTCTCACCCCGCACTCACATCACCCTGCACCTCAAAGAGCTCCACTGGATCCCAATTTACAAACAAGCACTCTTCAGACTCCTCACGCATGTACAAAGCCTTACACAACATTGGCCCCACTTACCTCAACTGCATACATTTTCACAAACTTACTAGACACCTCAGCTCACTCGGACTCCTACTCTCACACAACCTGTGCCAATGCAGACCCAGATTCAGCTGTTGGGCCTACTCCTACCTCTCTCTTAAAGCCTGGAATAATCTGCCGCTGCACATCATAGCTGCCTCCTCAGTTCTTAAATTCCACAGGAAACTGAAGACCTGAGTCTTCATCTAGCCACAGCCGTGGCTCGGCCTATACAGCTCCACCTTCTGCACCAGGATACCCTTCAGGGTGAATCGTGCGCTATACAAATACACATAACATTCGCAACACAACTATCACCTGGTGCCAGATTCTCAGTCAACAAGCAGAGTTACTCATTGTACTCTCTGAGGTATTTCTAAATTTGTGTCCCTCTTCCCATGCCCTTCTCACTCGCCCCTCTCCCTCAGCATTTTATTTTAGCATCAGGGCTTAACTTTGCCCAGCCTCTGTTGCACCCCCCCCACCCCCACCTCTCTGGGGTTTAACTGTAGGGTAAAGGGAGTGGGACCAGCCGTGCACTCTGGCATCCACCTGGCAAAACCATGCTCTTTCTGGAACGCAGTGGGAGACTGTGGCATCTCTGGTCCTTTTTGCAGCTGGCAGGTGTTCTGCACTAATGGTTTGCCTTTTCCATTATTCTTCCCTTTCTCTGGCGTTGCCCGCCTCCACTTAGGCCATGCCACTCCCTTTTTCTCTGCTTTCTTCTTCTTTTCTGTACTTTCTCTTCCTGCTGTGTCCTCTGGTCGGTCCCTGGTGTGGAGTCCGGTCTCTGCCTCTTCTGACTTCGTGTACCTGTGAGGAAGTTGTTACCTTTGTGTTCAACTCCCTGTGTCCTTTGTATATTTCAGTTTCTCCTTTTTCTTTTGCAGGTTGGTATAGGAGACAGGGTAAACCCTTCTGGTAGTTAGTGTTTCCTCACATTTCTCGCCCCTTAACCCCTTCCATTCAGAAAGAGTGTTCGGATATCTTGAGAGGAAGTCGGCATTAGTGTGTTCCTTGCCTTTTCTATCTCTGACCTCAAATGTATAGGTTTGTAGGGACAAAACGCACCTTAATATTCTGCGATAGTTTCCTTTATTAAAAGTCATCCAATTAAGTGAGGCATGATTGGTGTACAATATGAAATTCTGGCCCTCTAAATAACATCTTAACTTTTCTAAAGCCCGCTTGAAACACTCTTGTTTCAGTAGTGGGATATTTTTGTTCCCTTGTGTAAGAAGTTAGGTTATTGGTTGAAAGGGGTGGAAGCCCCACTCAGGCAATGACCACAACCCTTGTCAGAGTGAATCACAGAAGTCACTAAATTAACCTATGCCTAACCCTCTAGTAACTTGGCACAAATGCAGTCAGGCGTCACTTAGAGGTAATGTGTAATGTATTTATGCAGCACACAAGCAGTAATAAAGTAAAAACACAACACAAGAAAAATTCCAAACCAATTTAGAAAAATGGAGTAGATGTTAATAAATATGATGGTACCAGAACAACTAAAATCCAATCAGTAGAATCAGAGACATGCATTCTCACCCAGGTCTCACTGGAGCTTCAAATTTGTGGCCGTCACAGAGGGCAGTGTCTTGGCACGAAGGGGCTTGTTTGTGGTCATGAGGAGCCCAAACTTGAGGATTTTCACCTTTCCTTGCAGAGGTGTACGTCTGATGTTAGCAAAGAGTCCAGGACCTGGGGAGGTACCTCTTGAGAATCAGGGACTCACTGCAGAAGACACCAGCAGGGCTCAGGCAGCTCCAGTTGCAGGTCCAGGTAGGTCCAGTGCAGTAGGTCAGTTGGGCAGTTGCAGGAGAGGTCTCTGAAGCTTCTTGTGTTTCTGTAGCTCATACATGAGACTAGCCAACTGACCCTTGGAGCCACTGTGTGTTCGCCTGGGATGAAGGTAAGCAGGTATAGTCTTCCTTTTCAGACAGCAAGGCAATTCTCAAGCAGCAGGGCAATCCTCTGGCAGCAAGGCTGTCCTTGTTCTGTAATGTCCACAGGTCCAGGAGTGTTCTGAAGAGGGACTCTGGAGGTTCAATATTTATACATGGTGCCAGCCTTTTGGGGGCAGGAGGGGCTCTTTGTCCTACATCTGCTTCTGGAAAGTTCTTCCCCTGTGAAGGCTCCAAACTGTCTGGGGGTGACAAAAGGCCTGATGTCATGTTCTCTTCCAGGGGATACTCATCAATAGTCATAAGCACTGAATAGTCCCGCCCACGTGTGGGGACCCCGGAGCAATAACAAATTATATGCATATACCTATATATATATATATATATATATATATATATATACACACACATATATAGGTAATATGGATATATAGATATGCAGCCTAAAACGATATTACTAGGCTCAAATATGCCAATATTGCATTGTAAATTTTTTACATTTGAAATAATAAAGAAAACTTACACCATGATATTTTCATGATACAGAGAAAAAACTGTTTTCAGTTTGTTTTGAAAACACAGCCTTTATTTTCAAAGGTAAGGCAAGATCATAGAAGCAGATTAGCTTAGAGAGGCTGCATACAGAACAGTTGGAAAAAACTGGCGCCGTGCCTTTAAGACCTCCAGGCTCCCATCATGCCCCACAGGTGACAGTTAGGTCAGTTCTTTTTTCCGGCTCCTTCTGTGAGGATCCTGGAGCATTGAGCTCGTCAGTGGTTTTTTGTCACTAATTGTTGGTCTAAAGTGATTTTTTTGACTTTCACTCAACGTCTTTAGTACTTGGGGTACTAAATCCTTCTGTTTTCCTGACTTTGGTCAATTTTTTCCTGTCAAAATGCCGGCCTTATTTAATAAGTGCCCGGCCTGTGGAAAAAAGATGGCTAAATCAGATTCGCACTCTGTCTGTATTGCTTGCCTACCTTCATCTCTCAGACCAGATGAGTGCTACCACTGCAGAAATTTTTCTAGAAGAACCCTTAGAGAAAGGGAGAAAATCAAGCTGCATGCTATGCAGGAGAGGGGAAAGGAATCAGCAAGTGGCCGAGAAGAACATCCCTCGAAGAAGCCCACCTCTTAGAAAAGGTTGGAGCGCAAAGACAAGGGTGAGAAGAGAAAACACCGGTCTCGTACGCCTTCGGGGGACAGATCGACGTCGAAAGTACCCTTGTGCTCCCCGTCAGCGTCGAAGTCGACGTCGAGGCCCCATTTGCCGGAGAAGCGAACGACTTCAGGTACGAAGTCTCATCACAGGCCGACGTAGACACCATCTTGTAGGCGGTCCAGTTCTGGCTCGCCTACGACGGCGGGAGGCAGTCGCTCGACGTCGACATATCAACGTCGACAGAACAGCCCGCCTCCGAGAGGACCTGTGGCGACGTCAAAGACACCACCGACGTCGAGAGTGGCACAAACATCGACGTCGAGCCAGACACCGAAGGGCTCGACGCTGGTAAGACGCAGTCATATTCCGACTGTGCGTCATAGCGGGCGATCGCCGTCGAGGAGGTCGACGTCGCCTACGAGAAAGTCGCTGTCGAGGCACTCGGCGTTGAAGCATCCGTCACCGAGGAGGTCGACGTCGAGACCACACAGATCACCCTCGGGGCCTAGATGGTCACCGCGGAGAACATCGCGGTCCAGATCGATTTCGAGGAGATCGACGTTGAGGAAGTCGCAGTCCAGTCACAGGTCCCCTCCTGCCAAGAGACCTAGGGCGACGTCGAGGGACAAATCGACGCCGAAGGACGTCCAGGTGGTAACCTCCAGGAGTGTTTCTTCTTCCCCGGAACTCCGGATAGTGCAAGTCACTCCTGAAACCTCGCCACCGGATCCAGCCCCTCCAACTAACATCTCTCCGAGATGGCTGGGGAACATAAGAGAGTGGAAGATTCTGAGAATATCAAGGTCGGCTCATACTCCTAGCAGGTCCAGGTCTCCGATCATACAATCGGTTCACTCGTCTGTGGGACGCGAGCAACGTGCCACTCCTCAAAGGTCACCGACTTTGAGAAGGCGCAGGTCAAGATCTCCTAGGAGTCGGTCTTCAAGAACTCGCCACCGCTCTCCTAGAAGACGAAGCCACAGATCTTCTTCGTGGTCCTCAGACTCCAGACCTTCAAAAGCAGACTGCTCTCCAACTCTCTTCTTCACCACCGAGTAGGGTATCGCTCATTGATGACATTGTGACCTTCAACGAGGTCTTGTGTAGGGGGGCTGCAAAACTTAATATCGAGATGCCTGTCTCTGCCCCTTCCACATCGGTCATCTTCGAGACCCTTCATCACAGGTCTTCATCTAGGCCTCTGCTTCCCCTGGTGCCGGGACTGCTAGAGCCTGCTCTTCAGAAATTCCTGACTCCAGCGTCGGGTGGGAGCAGCCCCGTCGCGGATCACCAAGAAGTACAAGGCTCCTGAGCAGGACCCACTTTTTCTGAGAGCTGACCCTCCTCCTGACTCGGTCATCGTGTAAGCAGCACGGAAGAACCAGACGGGGGCAGCATCATCTGTGGTACCTCTGGATAAAGACAGTAAGGCCATGGACTCCATCGGCAAGAGGATGTATAATACATCAGCATCCTATATGAAAGTAGCCAGCGCCTCAGCATTACTGGGTCGATATGACCCTTCTCTGTGGGACTCTCTCTCACGCTTCACAGAGAAGCTACCGAAGGAGGACAGGCAGGACTTCCAGGAGATCCTCCAGGAAGGGGGTCTGGTGGCCAATCCGGTCATCAGTGCGGCAGCGGATGCCTCTGATCTTGCGGCCCATGGGTATTCACATGGGATCTGTGCCCGCCGCTCTTCCTGGCTGAGACTGACTGGTTTGAAGCGAGAGGCCCAACATCGAATCCTCACTCTCCCCTTCAATGGGACATCGCTCTTCGGCGCTCATGCTGATGACGAAATGTCTAGAATGAAGACCGAACTAGACACCTTGAAGGCGGTTGGTCTGGAGAAGAGGAAAGTCTTCAGACGACGCTACCGTCCCTATGACCGACGACAATACCAACAGAGGGTTCAAACCCCTCAGTGGTCTTCCCAGCAACATCAGGGAAGATCCCATTCAAACCAGCATCGTCCCGGTAGAGGACGAGGAGGAAGCTCCAGACAGTCCACACCTGCTGCCAAGCAACAACAGAAGCAGTGAGTGCTTGCTTCCCCTAGCTCCGTTACCCACTCCGGTGGGGGGAAGTATCCGTTTTCATTTGGAAGAGTGGACCAAACTAACACTAGACAAGTGGGTGCTCAATATTGTGAGGAATGGGTACTCCATCAGATTCAAGTCCCCTCCACCTTCTGTTCCTCCTCGAAAAACTGTAATCCATCGCATAAATCTTCTGAGAGAGGAGGTATCCACTCTATTCCTAAAGGAGGCCATTGAGGAGGTTCCATGGCACCAGCGTCGACAGGGAATCTATTCCCGATACTTCTTGGTCCCAAAGAAAGGTCCAAACAAGGCGTTCAGGCCTATACTAGATCGCAGGCTTCTCAACAAGTTCATTCTGAGAGAGAGGTTCAAAATGCTGGCTTTACACCAAATAATCCCGCACTTACATCAAGGGGATTGGATGTGTTCTATAGTGCTTCAAGATGCCTATTTCCACATCCCAATCTCAAAGGCATTGGAAGTTTCTAAGATTTCAGATTCAGTCAGACCACTTCCAGTTCACGGTCCTGCCTTTCGGGCTGAAGTCGGCCCCTCGCACATTCTCGAAGTGCATGGCTGTACTAGCTGCGTTCTTGAGGAGGAAGAAAATCTTCGTCTACCCTTACCTAGACGATTGGTTACTCAAGAGTGCGTCTCCAACTCTTCTGCAGAAACACCTCGCTTGCTTCATTCAGCTACTGCATCAGTTAGGTCTGCACGTCAATTTAAAAAAATCCATCCTCAATCCAACTCAGAGGATACATTACCTGGGTGCAACTCTGGATACAGTAAACGCAAAAGTGTTTCCTTCGGAGGAGAGACTATCATCCATTCTCCACAAGTGTCAGACCCTCCTGAGGATACCTCATCCCACGGCCAGACAGATTTCATCTCTACTGGGTTCGATGGCCTCGTGCATTTTTCTGGTCCCAAACGTCCGACTTCACATGAGACCTCTGCAGCAAACTCTGGAGGATCAATGGTCTCAAATCTCCAATCGCTGGGAGGACACTGTAACCTTGCCTCTGTCTGTCCAGCTCTCCATCAGATGGTGGATGCAACGGTCTCATCTTCTGATAGGAGTTCCCTTTCACGAGGAGCTTCCCAAGCAGACTCTGGTGACGGACGCGTGCCTTCAGGGATGGGGCGCTCACATGGGGTCCCTACAGATACAGGGAATGTGGTCAGAAAGAGAACGGCTATACCACATAAACATGCTGGAGCTCAGAGCGGTGCATCTGGCTCTCAAGGCGTTCTTTCCCTCCATCAAGTCGACTGCTTTGCTTGTTCAGACGGACAGTACAACAAC
This sequence comes from Calotriton arnoldi, assembly GCA_963921515.1. Taxonomy (NCBI): domain Eukaryota; kingdom Metazoa; phylum Chordata; class Amphibia; order Caudata; family Salamandridae; genus Calotriton; species Calotriton arnoldi. Next base: position 1,980,281 of record CAWUFW010000593.1, on the reverse strand, counting down.
GATGTATTACCTGAACAAGCAGGGGGGCACCAGGTCCAGACCCCTGTCTCTGGAAGCGCAAGCGATTTGGAAGTGGCTTCTGGTGCGAGACATGAAGATCTCCGCAGTTCACCTACCAGGCGTCGTCAACGTCCAAGCGGACGGCCTAAGCAGGCATTTCGCAGGAGTGCACGACTGGGTGCTAAAACAAGAGGTTGCGCAAGACATCTTTCGCAGCTGGGGAACACCAGACCTAGATCTCTTCGCGAACGCAGAAAACGCAAAATGCCGCGTCTTCGCCTCCAGATACCCTCAACCAGGCTCCAAGGGGAATGCTCTGTTGATAGACTGGTCGGAGACATTACTCTACGCTTTTCCACAAGTCCCCCTCATTCCCCTGGTGATCAACAAACTGTACGAATCCAAGACAGATGATCCTGGTTGCACCAGAGTGGCCTCGCCAATGGTGGTACCCGGACCTTCTTCATCTGTCCAAAGTACCACACAGGAGGTTGCCATGTCATCCGGATCTGCTGACCAAGGCGGGCGGCAAGGTGTTCCATCCCAATCTGCCATCCCTGAGGTTAGCAGCATGGCTCCTGAGTTCATCCAATATGGACATTTAGGTCTCTCTCAAGACTGCATGCAGATCTTAAAGGAGGCACGGAGACCTTCTACGAGAAAGTCTTACGCTTTTAAGTGGAAGCGTTTTTACATGTGGTGTACTGCTGAGGGTCATGACCCTATTCGAGGTCAGGAACAGGTACTGTTACCCTACTTGCTGTATTTGGCCAAAGCAGGTTTGCAATATTCCTCCATAAAGGTGCACCTGGCAGCGATTACAGCATATAGAAAGTCCCCCACTCAGGCTTCTTTCTTTCGAATGCCAGTTGTTAAGGACTTCCTGGAGGGTCTAAAAAAGGTCTACCCACCCGTTAGGTCTCCATCCCCTTCCTGGGAGCTTAATGTGGTCCTCTCTAAGTTAATGGGTCCCCCATTCGAACCTATCCACAAAGCCTCCCTTCAACATCTTTCGTGGAAGACTGCATTTCTCGTGGCAATCACATCTGCTCGCAGGGTGAGCGAGATACAAGCCTTGTGCTCTACAGAGCCTTATCTCGTTTTCCATGCGAACAGAGTGGTGCTAAGAACTCACCCGAGGTTCCTTCCTAAGGTGATCTCGGAGTTTCACATCAACCAGTCAATCACTCTTCCTACTTTCTTTACGAACCCTGTCACTCCTGCTGAGAGAGCTTTGCACTCTCTAGATCTGAAAAGAGTGTTTAAAATGTTATCTAGATAAAACAAAGAGTGTACGAAAGGCGGACCGGCTTTTTGTTAATTATGGTCCATTGAACACTGGTTTTCCTGCCTCTAAAAGGTCCATTGCTAGATGGACCTGTATCATGTTATCCTATCAGCTGGCACACAAGCAGCTCCCGGGCAAGCCAAGAGCTCATTCTACAAGGGGCAAAGCCGCTACGATAGCGATGCTTAGAAATGTACCTATTCAGGAAATATGTAAAGCAGCCACAAGGCGTTCGGTTCACACTTTCGCACGCCATTACTGCCTTGATTCTGACACTCAAGCAGATGCTCTGTTTGGACAAGCATCCTTGAGAAACTTGTTTGGGTAATATATGTTTTGTTAACAGGTTATGATATGCTGGTATTCGTCCGCAGGGTATAGGGATGAGCTTGCTACTCTATTCAGTGCTTATGACTATTGATGAGTATCCCCTGGAAGAGAAGGATAAGTTACTTACCTGTAATCCTAGTTCTCTTCCAGGGGTATACTCATCAAAGTCATAAGCAACCCTCCCTCCTCCCCGGACGAATACCATGTCCATAAATATGTATCTGTTACCCATGCTGTGCTTACACTGTTATACGCCATCCAAAAGAACTGACCTAACTGTCACCTGTGGGGCATGATGGGAGCCTGGAGGTCTTAAAGGCATGGCGCCAGTTTTTTCCAACTGTTCTGTATGCAGCCTCTCTAGGCTAATCTGCCTCTATGATCTTGCCTTTTTACCTTTGAAAATAAAGGCTGTGTTTTTAAAACAAACTGAAAACAGTTTTTTCTCTGTATCATGAAAATATCATGGTGTATGTTTTCTTTATTATTTAAAGTGTAAAAAATTTACAATGCAATATTGGCATATTTGAGCCTAGTAATATGGTTTTAGGCTGCATATGTATATATGCATATTACCTATATGTGTGTGTGTGTATATATATATATATATATATATATATATATATATATTCACTGAAAAAACCATAGGTTTTAGGGACAGTTATAGTTAGTTGGACATTTCACTCGTACAAAACCATAGAAATTCCCCCGTTATAGTTAGTTCAGCTAACTATAACTCGCGCCCCGCAATGCACTTCTGATGACGTCACATATTACATCACTCATGACATGGTCAGTGACATCACTGATGACATCTCAAATGACATCACTGATGACATCATCCAGTGACTGTGTTTCTGTAAAGTTTAAATATGTTTAATATATATAGGGAAAGGCGTATTGAAGAATGAGTGGGTGTATAAGTGTCTGAATGGATGATTTAGTACGTGAGTGACTGACTCTACAAGTGAGTGATTAAATGTATTTTACTGAATGCATGGGTTAGTGACTAAACTGTGTGAATGTCTGTATCCGTCTGTTGGTTTGTAAGCGGCTGCATGGCTTTCTGAATAGCTACATGAGTGTCTACATGGGTTATTGATTGATTGTCTGAGTATCTGTATGGGTGCCTGAGTGTTTGTGTGGGTGGGGTGTGTGTGACTCTGTGCATAGATGTGTGAGTTGGTGATTCACTGGGTGCATGGTTTCAAGAGTGCATCTGTGATGGACTGTATGGGTGGGTGAGTGTGTGTATGGGTGTGTTAGTGATTGAATGTATATCTCAGTGGTACATGTGTGAGTAACTACATATGTGAAAGGCAGTATATATGTGTGTTGGAGTATATAAATGGCTATAAGTGAGAGTGTGTGATTGTGAGAGTGGCTGTATGGATGAGTGTGTACTTGTATCAGTGATTGTATAAGAGCGTAAGAATGTGCTAGTATTTGTATGAGTAAGTGAGCTGGTGTGTGTATAACTGTATAGGTGAGTAAATGGGTGTGTGATTAAGTTTTTTGCATGACTGACTAGGTGTGTGAGTACCTCTATGGATGAGTGGCGGTGTGTGAGTGTTTATATAGGTGTATGAGTGCATATGATAGTCCTGTACTGAGTGACTAAGTATGAGTGACTGTACGGGTGAGTGAGTGGATGTGTGTGTAGACCTAAGAATCAGTGAGTGGGTATGTAGTTTTTGGTGTTGGAGTGTCTATGGTTTTGAGAATGGCAGTCTGTAATTTAGAGTGGGTGTATCAAAAGTTATATTAGGGTGTGAGAAGATGCATGAAATTATCACATGGATGATGTCATCAGTGATGTCATCAGTGATGTCACTGACCATGTCATGAGTGATGTAATATGTGACGTCATCAGCAGTGCATTGCGGGGCGCGAGTTATAGTTAGCTGAACTAACTATAACGGGGGAATTTCTATGGTTTTGTACGAGTGAAATGTCCAACTAACTATAACTGTCCCTAAAACCTATGGTTTTTTCAGTGAATTTCAAAGGTTTTTTAAATGCTAATTTCTAACTATAACGTGTCTGAAACCTATGGTTTTTTCAGTGAATTTCAAAGGTTTTTTAAATGCTAATTTCTAACTATAACGTGCCTGAAACCTATGATTTTTTAAGTGAATTTCAAAGGTTTTTTAAATGCTAGTTTCTAACTATGCCTACAGAGGTAGGACATGTGAAGAAAGAAGAAAAACGCACAGAAAGAAGCAAAAGATGTGCAGAAAGAACCAACAGAGGAGCAGAAAGAGGCCTTGTTGCAAAATCATCCTGTGCTCACAACTTTTTCAGACGGGTACTGGTGGTAACTGACTCTGACTAACCAGAGCCAGTGCTATGCTAAAAGACACTTAGAATACAGTGAAAACACCTACATACACTAGGGAACACTATGCGTTGGGGTACCCCTGTGATTAGCATGACCTCCTCTGCAAGTCCCTAGTACATAATAGGGCAGGGGGATTAAAACTACCTCTTAAAACGCGCTACAGGGCGCGTTTGCACAGTGGTGAAGGGAGGGGGGCCTGAGGTGACATGTGTGCAAACGCACCCCGTGGTGCATTTTAAGTTGCGGGATTAAGTCCCTTGAATTCTGAGGGTCCCTGGGGCCCAACTAGCCCCCAGGTACCTACAGTTAGGACCACAGAGCTGAGTTGCAGAGAGGCGTTCCGAGGCCACGCACCTTTTTTCACCTCTCTGCAACGCAACTCTGTTGTGCTTACTGAAGGTACCTGGTGGGCTAGTTGGCCCCCAGGGTCCCTCAGGATTCAAAGGAATTAATTCCCCAACTTAAAACGCACCACAGGGCGTGTTTGCGCACATGTCACCTGAGGCCCCGCCCCCTCCCTTCACCACTGTGCAAACGCGCCCGTGGTGCGTTTTAAGTTGGGGGATTAGGTCACCTTGAATCCTGAGGGTCCCTGGGGCCCAACTAGCCCACTAGGTACTTCCAGTAAGCACCACAGGCCTGCGTTGCAACGCCTGTAACAAATTGTGCAGTTGTGTTTAGGTAGTGAAGAGGGTCGTGCTGGGGGTAGTGTTTTAGGGTTTAGGGTAGTGCAGTGGTGTTTGTGTAGTGTAGGGGGTCATGCTGGGGGTAGATTTAGGGTTTAGGGTAGTGCAGTGGTGTTTGGGTAGTGTAGGGAGTCGTGCTGGGGGAGTGTTTTAGGGTTTAGGGTAGTGCAGTGGTGTTTGGGTAGTGTAGGGGGTCATGCTGGGGGTAGTGTTTTAGGGTTTAGGGTAGTGCAGTGGTGTTTGGGTAGTGTAGGGGGTTGTGCTGGGGGTAGTGATTTAGGGTAGTGCAGTGGTGTTTGGGTAGTGTAGGGGTACTGCTGGGGGTAGTGTTTTAGGGTTTAGGTTAGTGCAGTGGTGTTTGGGTAGTGTAGGGGTACTGCTGGGGGTAGTGTTTTAGGGTTTAGGGTAGTGCAGTGGTGTTTGTGTAGTGTAGGGGGTAGTGTTTTAGGGTTTAGGGTAGTGCAGTGGTGTTTGTGTAGTGTAGGAGGTTGTGTTTTAGGGTTAAGGGTAGTGCAGTGGTCTTTGGGTAGTGTAGGGAGTCGTGCGGGGGTAGTGTTTTAGGGTTTAGGGTAGTGTAGGGGGTCATGCGGGGGTAGTGTTTTGGGGATTAGGGTAGTGCTTTGGTGTTTGGGTAGTGTAGGGGGTCATGCGGGGATAGTGTTTTAGGGTTTAGGGCAGTGCAGTGGTGTTTGGGTAGTGTAGGGGGTCGTGCTGGGGGGAGTGTTTTAGGGTTTAGGGCAGTGCAGTGGTGTTCGGGTAGTGTAGGGGGTCGTGCTGGGGGAGTGTTTTAGGGTTTAGGGCAGTGCAGTGGTGTTCGGGTAGTGTAGGGGGTCGTGCTGGGGGAGTGTTTGAGGGTTTAGGGCAGTGCAGTCGTGTTCGGGTAGTGTAGGGGATTGTGCTGGGGGTAGTATTTTAGGGTTTAGGGTAGTGCAGTGGTGTTCGGGTAGTGTAGGGGGTCGTGCTGGGGGTAGTGTTCTAGGGTTTAGGGCAGTGCAGTGGTGTTTGGGCAGTGTAGGGGGTAATGCTGGGGGTGGTGTTTTAGGGTTTAGGGCAGTGCAGTGGTGTTCGGGCAGTGTAGGGGTCGTGCTGGGGTGGTGTTTCAGGGTTTAGGGCAGTGCAGTGGTGTTCGGGCAGTGTAGGGGGTGGTGTTTCAGGGTTTAGGTTAGTGCAGTGGTGTTCGGGCAGTGTAGGGGGTCATGCAGGGGTGGTGTTTCAGGGTTTAGGGCAGTGGTGTTCGGGCAGTGTAGGGGGTCGTGCTGGGGGTGGTGTTTCAGGGTTTGGGGCAGTGCAGTGGTGTTCGAGCAGTAAAGGGGTCGTGCTGGGGGTGGTGATTCAGGGTTTAGAGCAGTGCAGTGGTGTTCGGGCAGTGAAGGGGGCGGTGCAGGGGTGGTGTTTCAGGGTTTAGGGCAGTGCAGTGGTGTTCGGGCAGTGTAGGGGTGCTGCAGGGGGTGGTGTTTCAGGGTTTAGGGCAGTGCAGTGGTGTTCGGGCAGTGTAGGGGGTCGTGCTGGGGCTGGTGTTTCAGGGTTTAGGGCAGTACAGTGGTGTTCGGGCAGTGTAGGGGTCGTGCTGGGGCTGGTGTTTCAGGGTTTAGGGCAGTGGTGTTCGGGCAGTGTAGGGGTCTTGCTGGGGCTGGTGTTTCAGAGTCTAGGGCAGTGCAGTGGTGTTCGGGCAGTGTAGGGGGTCTTGCTGGGGCTGGTGTTTCAGGGTTTAGGGCAGTGCAGTGGTGTTCGGGCAGTGTAGGGGGTCGTGCTGGGGGTGGTGTTTCAGGGTTTAGGGCAGTGCAGTGGTGTTTGGGCAGTGTAGGGGTCATGCTGAGGCTAGTGTTTCAGGATTTAGGGCAGAGCAATGGTGTTCAGGCAGTGTAGGTGGTTTTGCTGGAGGTGGTGTTTCAGGGTTTAGGGCAGTGCAGTGGTGTTCGTGCAGTGTAGGGGGTGGTGTTTCAGGGTTTAGGGCAGTGGTGTTCAGGCAGTGTAGGGGGTCTTGCTGGGGTTGATGTTTCAGGGTTTAGGGCAGTGCAGTGGTGTTCGGGCAGTGTAGGGGGTCGTGCTGGGGGTGGTGTTTCAGGGTTTAGGGCAGTGCAGTGGTGTTCCGGCAGTGTAGGAGGTCGTGCAGGGGGTGGTGTTTCAGGGTTTAGGGCAGTGCAGTGGTGTTCGGGCAGTGTAGGGGTCGTGCTGGGCGTGGTGTTTCAGGGTTTAGGGCAGTACAGTGGTGTTCGGGCAGTGTAGGGTGTTGTGCTGAGGGGTGGTGTTTCAGGGTTTAGGGCAGTGCAGTGGTGTTCGGGCAGTGTACGGGGTTGTGCTGGGGCTGGTGTTTCAGGGTTTAGGGCAGTGCAGTGGTGTTCGGGCAGTGTAGGGGTCGTGCTGGGGGTGGTGTTTCAGGGTTTAGGGCAGTGCAGTGGTGTTCGGGCAGTGTAGGGGGTCGTGCTGGGGCTGGTGTTTCATGGTTTAGGGCAGTGCAGTGGTGTTCGGGCAGTGTAGGGGTCATGCTGGGGGTGGTGTTTCAGGGTTTAGGGCAGTGCAGTGGTGTTCGGGCAGTGTAGGGGGTCATGCTGGGGGTGGTGTTTCAGGGTTTAGGGCAGTGCAGTGGTGTACGGGCAGTGTAGGGGTCTTGCTGGGGGTGGTGTTTCAGGGTTTAGGGCAGTGGTGTTCGGGCAGTGTAGGGGTCTTGCTGGGGGTAGTGTTTCAGGGTTTAGGGCAGTGCAGTAGTGTTCGGGTAGTGTAGGGGATCGTGCAGGGGTGGTGTTTCAGGGTTTAGGGCAGTGCAGTGGTGTTCGGGCAGTGTAGGGGTCTTGCAGGGGGTGGTGTTTCAGGGTTTAGGGCAGTGCAGTGGTGTTCGGGCAGTGTAGGGGTCGTGCTGGGGCTGGTGTTTCAGGGTTTAGGGCAGTGGTGTTCGGGCAGTGTAGGGGTCTTGCTGGGGTGGTGTTTCAGGGTTTAGGGCAGTGGTGTTCGGGCAGTGTAGGGGGTCTTGCTGGGGGTGGTGTTTCAGGGTTTAGGGCAGTACAGTGGTGTTCGGGCAGTGTAGGGGGTCTTGCTGGGGGTAGTGTTTCAGGGTTTATGGCAGTGCAGTGGTGTTCGTGCAGTGTAGGGGGTCGTGCTGGGGATGGTGTTTCAGGGTTTAGGGCAGTGCAGTAGTGTTCGGGCAGTGTAGGGGGTCGTGCAGGGGGTGGTGTTTCAGGGTTTAGGGCAGTGCAGTGGTGTTCGGGCAGTGTAGGGGGTCGTGCTGGGGGTGGTGTTTCAGGGTTTAGGGCAGTGGTGTTCGGGCAGTGTAGGGGTCTTGCTGGGGGTGATGTTTCAGGGTTTAGGGCAGTGCAGTGGTGTTCGGGCAGTGTAGGAGGTCTTGCTGGGGGTAGTGTTTCAGGGTTTAGGGCAGTGCAGTGGTGTTCGGGCAGTGTAGGGGTCATGCTGGGGGTGGTGTTTCAGGGTTTAGGACAGTGCAGTGGTGTTCGGGCAGTGTAGGGGGTCGTGAAGGGGGTGGTGTTTCAGGGTTTAGGGCAGTGCAGTGGTGTTCGGGCAGTGTAGGGGGTCGTGCTAGGGTATGTGTTTCAGGGTTTAGGGCAGTGCAGTGGTGTTCGGGCAGTGTAGGGGTCGTGCAGGGGCTGGTGTTTCAGGGTTTAGGGCAGTGCAGTGGTGTTCGGGCAGTGTAGGGGGTCGTGCTGGGGTAGTGTTTTAGGGTTTAGGGTAGTGCAGTGGTGCTTGTGTAGTGTAGGGGGTCATGCTGGGGGTAGGGTTTTAGGGTTTAGGGTAGTGCAGTGGTGTTTGTGTAGTGTAGGGGGTCATGTTTTAGGGTAGGGCAGTGGTATTTGGGTAGTGTAGGGGGTCGTGCTGGGGGTAGTGCTTTAGGATTTAGGTTAGTGCAGTGGTGTTTGGGTAGTGTAGGGGGTCGTGCGGGGGGTAGTGTTTTAGGGTTTAAGGTAGTGCAGTGGTGTTTGTGTAGTGTAGGGGGTCGTGCTGGGGGTAGTGGTTTAGGGTTTAGGGTAGTGCAGTGGTGCTTGTGTAGTGTAGGGGGTCGTGCTGGGGGTAGTGTTTTAGGGTTTAGGGTAGTGCAGTGGTGTTTGTGTAGTGTAGGGGGTCATGTTTTAGGGTAGTGCAGTGGTGTTTGGGTAGTGTAGGGGGTCGTGCAGGGGGTAGTGTTTTAGGATTTAGGTTAGTGCAGTGGTGTTGGGGTAGTGTTTTAGGGTTTAGGGTAGTGCAGTGGTGTTTGTGTAGTGTAGGGGGTCATGCTGGGGGTAGTGTTTTAGGGTTTAGGATAGTGCAGTGGTGCTTGTGTAGTGTAGGGGGTCGTGCTGGGGTAGTGTTTTAGGGTTTAGGGTAGTGCAGTGGTGTTTTTGTAGTGTAGGGGGTCATGTTTTAAGATGCAACGCTCCAATACCTGACCAGTCTGCACTACATAAAACTGCAAAAAACTAAAAATAAAAAGTGTTTTGCACACTTTTGTCATTGGGCTATATGTGGGCTACATCTGGGTAATATTTGTGCTACATTTGGGCTCTTTTTTCACTGGTGGCCATCTTGGAAGACTTCTTTGTTATGAAGTTTCCTAATTTCCTCATTTACTGCAGTCTCCTCAGTAGGAAATGCTTTCAGTTTTTTACTTTGATTCCATCAAGAAGGCATTCAGATGTGTCACACATTTGCCATAAATTCAGAATGTTATTACTCTAGTTGTTCATTAGATCACTGTAGTAAAGCTACTGCTCACCAAGGAGTTAACTGGAAGTCTACTGCTGGTATTGAAAGTGATTGTTTCAGTCTGCATGTCAGAATTTTCTAATGAAATAGAAGAGGATTTGAGATCTCACTTAAAACATGCACTAAATTTTCTTTTTGCAGCACTAACCATAATTTCTATGGCAAAATGAACCCCCTCATTTTGTTCCTTTTTAAATTAAATGTTTTAAGTGTTACCAGTTTATTCCAATCAAGATGGCTTCAGGTGTGCCATACTTTTGTCATAAGTAAGGCTGTTAGCACTCTAGTTGTTCTTTAGAACACTCTGGGAAGCTGCAGTAGAACACAAAGGCATCAACTGACAGGCTGCTCCTGTTGAAATATAACAGGAAGATATTTGAGATCTCACTTAAAACATGTCCTAATTTTTCTTTCTACAGCACTAACCATAATTTCTATGGCAAAATGAACCCCCTCATTTTGTTCCTTTTTAAATTAAATGTTTTAAGTGTTACCAGTTTATTCCAATCAAGATGGCTTCAGGTGTGCCATACTTTTGTCATAAGTAAGACTGTTATCGCTCTAGTTGTTCTTTAGAACACTCTGGGAAGCTGCAGTAGAACACAAAGGCATCAACTGACAGGCTGCTCCTGTTGAAATATAACAGGAAGATATTTGAGATCACACTTGAAACATGTCCTAATTTTTCTTTCCAGAGCACTAACCATAATTTCTATGACAAGATGAACCCCATCATTTTGTTCCTTTTTAAATTAAATGTTTTAAGTGTTACCAGTTTATTCCAATCAAGATGGCTTCAGGTGTGCCATACTTTTGTCATAAGTAAGGCTGTTAGCACTCTAGTTGTTCTTTAGAACACTCTGGGAAGCTGCAGTAGAACACAAAGGAATCAACTGACAGTCTCTGCCCTTGTTGGATGTACATGTTTTACTGAGAATGTCAGACTTCATTCTCACATGACTGAGAAAGATAATGTGAATTTACAGAAAATATGCTCTCATTTTAGCTTCTGGGGCACCTTCCAAAACTGTATGGGACAAGCATGTGAAAATAGTTTTCTCTCAAACATGATTCATGATATCCCAGCAGAAGGTTTTTCACAGGGTAAAATCACCTTAGAACACACCACAATTTCTGAAATTAGTATGGTACCATCAACAAATGAATTCTAATGTAACTAAAGTCTGTTATCACCCTTTATAGTTCTCCTTTTGGTAACCCTCAAAATCTTCGATTCACTACAATGCATTTCAATGGGGTACTATCATTTATATTGGTCCCAAGATGGCTGCCAGCAATTCCAGGATGAAGTGCTGACAGCCAATCAGATCTCACGATGACATGTGTGGTTAGGCTCCGCCCAGATATATGTGTTTTTACTTTTGATTTTCTCAGCAACTACTGAACGGATTTACACCATTTAACAAAAGGGTTCTTTTTGAACCAAGAACTACCTCTTTGCCAAATTTGGTGTAATTCCGTTCAGCAGTTCGGGCTGTAGCCTTGCATAAAGTTTCCTATGGGAAATTGATTTTTGACTCTTATTTTTTAATTTCTCCGCAACTACTGAACGGATTTACACCATTTAACAAAAAGGGTTCTTTCTGAACCAAGAACTACCTCTTTGCCAAATTTGGTGTAATTCCGTTCAGCAGTTCGGGCTGTAGCCGTGTCTAAAGTTTCCTATGGGAAAATGAATGGGGAAAACACGTTTTGGGACCCCCTTTTTCTCGGCCCCCGCTTAACGAATCACCCTGAGACTTTCAGGGTAGGAGCGGACCGGAGCGGGCCATAAAGTTTGAAAATTTCGCGAAGATTCGTCAACCGACGCAAGAGTTATTTCAAATAGAATGTCGTGGATTTCCTATGGAAAATAGGTCCTAACTATAACTATCTACTGGCGACCGCCAGTAGATAATATATATATATATATTGGGGTTTTTGTACTGGATTTTAAGACGGTTGGGATTTTTGCTATACATTTTATCCATCTATTTGTGCCATTTGACCATTTGATGTATATAATATGGAGGTATCTGAGTTTAGTCTGCCGTATTTCTATGTTTTGTTGTCAGTCTGCTTCTCTTGAATTGCATTTGCACTAGCACTTTATGTATTGGATATTTTGCCCTTTGGTGGGTTTTTTCTGCTGCTATGCTCATTTGCATTTGTGCACTTGCACTTTATGAGACTTTGTCTTTATCCCCATTTTTTATATTGCCTCCTTTGGCATATTGTTTTTATATTCTATTTAAATTTACATGTCATATCTTTATTGCACATGCACTTTAGTACTTTACTTCATTGGAGTTGAGTGATTAAAATCTTTTTTATGACTATTGTGTATATAAACATAGCTTGAGGAGGTAATTTCCTGTCACCAACAATGATGTCGATGGTGACGGGTGATATGGTAATTTTGGGATTTAGACTACTGTTTAAATATGATGATGCATCTATAGCTATTGATTTGAGGCAGCGGGTAATATCCGTTCATGGTGCAGGCTTGTTGGTGAGAGGCAATAGGAACATGCTCCCCCTTTTTTTAATATGGACTTTTCATCTATCAGGTGTGATGATAAATAAATCACATATGGGCTAAATCATTACGTTCTCTCTTAAATTTATCACATGTAATTTATTACCCAACGGCCTTGTGAGAGATGTAAAATCCCTTTTTTGATTATTAACATTTTAACATTTTGCACTTGCACTATTTTTTATTATATTTCACTGTATCAGCCTGTTTTTTACCGCTTTTTTAATTTACATTGTATGATGGTTTTTTGATCAGGGTGAACCATTTGGGATAATGATTATCGATTGTGGTAGATTAATTTAAGTGTAAATTCATTTATTATACTGCAGAATGTATTTGTATATCCCTTAATGATAGTCTGTTTTCTGCTATAATGTATTTCTCCTGATCTAGGTAGTATGTTGCTTATTTTCATGGTATACTGCGATAGGCTGAGAGGGTAGGGGTTAATTGTTGTCACTATTTAAGGTGTAAATGGTCCTAGCGTGTCATGTGATCAAGGCCGTGGCAACACGGCCGAAACGCGTCATGCTGTTCTTCACGCAATAAAGAACACTTTTTGAACTTTCAGCACGGTGTGGTCTGACCTGTTTTCCGAGGAGTTGGAGTGACGGGATTGTGGAGTTTCATATATATATAATATATATATATATATATATATATATATATATATATATATATATATATATTCACTCCGTTCTGCTCCTCCAACAGACGCAACACGTATGCTTGTGAAATATTTAATTGCAGGAAATGTATCGGGCTTCCGGTAGCCCTAACTCGGACCGCCCGTGAATTTGCCAGGCAGATCCCGTAACCGGAGTTGGTGTAAAATATATATAGATATATATATATATGCATATAATTTGTTATTGCTCCGGGGTCCCCGCACGTGGGCGGGACTATTCAGTGCTTATGACTTTGATGTGTACCCCTGGAAGAGAACTAGGATTACAGGTAAGTAACTTATCCTTCCTCGCCCTTGTAAATATGAGAACCCCAGTAATCCTAAATAGCAGAAAACAGTGTTAAAATGGCAATAGGCCTCGACAACATGTACTTGTCCAGTAGCACATCCACCTCAATTGAAGCAACCCAAACTTCAGCCAGTTAGATGGACGTGCCAGCTTTCCTACTGCACCCCCCTCCCAGAGGCCCCCATAGCTCAGATTTCTATCACACGTCATGTGTGAGGAAGTCCCCAAGCAGAGCTCTGCTTTAACCTCTCGGTGACTTTATCCTGTTACTATGTCTGATCTACCCTGGCAACCTACAACAGCTACTGAACAGGTGCACGTGTAGGTGGATAGCTCGTTGCCATACAGTTGAACATGGCCTCAACACTTTGGACGAGTGGAACAACACCATCACCTGTTAGAGTTCTGCCACGTGTCCTCGCCCTGGGCCATACTCAGAGTACAGACACTCATGTCATCCCTTGTGTCTGCACTTCATCTGAACACACACTGATACCCCTGTGAGCTTCATTCAGCAATCCATGCTCCCTTATCTGTATCAGTTTGCTCACACTGTATTAAATGTGAGGTGTACATATACATCCATCCAGTGTGTATACACTATTTCCGAATGCATCTCATTTCGCCCATGTAGTATTACTGTCATCTACATGGCCTGTTATTTATTTTTGGTGCAAACCTCTTTGTCTCACTTATATTGTTTTGTTTATCATGCAAAATACGAAATGTATATGCATCCATACATGTTTTTCCTAAAAATACTGCTATACCTTCTAAACTTTTATTTTCTGTTTTACTCCAAAAATTGACCAATGTAATCAATTGTGGTTTTGAAATGTAATCGCAGCTATTTAGGCTCCGTTTTCTTTGCATGGGGTAACGAGCCTACTTTCCATTTATTGGATCTTATTTCCCAATACACACTTCCTTTCCCTCACACGACCCCCTTCGGGTCTCTCTTCCATTTCTATTAGCTCTCCTTACGTACCTACGTCATAGCAGGCACACCCCGCCACTTCCAATTAACCATAAGACTCCCCGTATCGGGTATTCAAATCCTCCTCCGGACTCACGCCGGAACCGCATTGCCTTTCCTTGTTTCAAGCAGACTGAACCCGGCTGCTCCTGTCCCCAGCTGATTGACTCCGGCTGCCACTGCGATTGCCATGACTAATGTAAGTTTTCCAACACGCCAATTCCACGCGGTCCCCGCTCTTTCATTTTCATATTACCGATAGCCCTGTTCTCATAGTTTATTTTAGTTGGACGACCCTCCCTACCAAGCTTCTGAACATTGAGATCACCCACTGGATTCTAGTTGATCTCACCACACAACTTAATTTTCCACTTTCCGACTACAAGCCTTTATCGTTTTCCTGCTGTACACACAAGTAAGTGTCCTCGCCACCACCTTACCCTCCCCGATCCATCATCACGCCTCCTTCACCAACCCTTAAGCGGATCCTTACCATTCCCCTCTCCCCTAGTTGACCCTCGGATCAGCGCCTCGCTGCCTTTCCTGCAACTCGCCGCCTGTCCGGATACCCTCTGTGGCTTACGTTTAGTTCCTATTCAGTAAGTGGCCCTTTCGCCTCCCTCTTTCGCTCTCCTGTTCTTCCAATTGTCCCACCCTTAACCCTCCGTCCTCTTCCCCAGCGTTCCTGCTTCTATTGACCTCGTGAGATATGCAAAATTTTACCATTCCCTGCTCCCCAAGACGAACATTGGATTAGCGCCTCACCACCTTTCCTGATGCCTAACGTGGCTCACCATTAGATTCTGTCCAGTAAGTCGCCCTTCCATCCTCCCTCTCCTCCTCCTTTCCTCCCATTCTGGTCCACCCTTACCCTTCATCCTCCTCCAGCGTCCCAGCATTCACCGGCCTCATTCTGAAGCCTATTTCAATGCCTCACATACCTATTCACCATTCACTATCATTACCCGGCTTCCCAGGCTGGCGCCTAATTTTACCTCCCCGTTCTTTCTTTTCACGTTTGTTGCCCCTCCTAACTCTCTGAGCCTAGACACAATATCAATTTCTAAATCCCGATTCTAACAGACTTGCCTGTCCTGTATGACCTGACGGGGCCCTTTAATGGCCCAGCGCTACCACTGTCTACTTACTTTTGGCTCATTACCTTGCCCCGTGGCGTTTATTCTGTCTTCTTCCAATCCTTTACGTGTCACCTTTAAAGGTCCATCATTGAAAGTTATCATTATCTTTTCATACAGCACAGGATCCCAAATCTGTAACCTGGTCCTGATGATGGCATAACATTGTACATAGGCCGAAACGCCGTCGACCCCCACAGTGTAAGTCACGGCGCCTTCTCTGTGATTGCCCAGAAGAATTAACTTGTCCATAAATGTACCAACTGTACGGGCATCATAGATGACCACACTGTATATATAACCTTGTTTGCGCCTCTTTTCTCGCTGTACATATTCCTTCACGTGTCACCAGCGCCGTTCACCTCTCACGAGCACTTGTGCACAGTATCACAGGTTACATGACATTTAATGTAATACAGTGCATTTATGATTGTTTGTTTATTTATGTTTTGACCGTATAATTAAATATATGTGGAAAGCATTTCCTTAAATCTTTTCACTTCACGGTCTTTTGTTTCCCTGTGCCCCTTCGCCCGTTCTCTGCAATTCATTGTGCACTTTAATTATTTTTCTACCAAACGATACCCCTCGAGACATTGTCTATGCTATACTCCCCTATGACTGAAGCAGCCCTGCTTTCAGAGTAGATAGTTGTTTTTATGGTGAATCCCTTTTTTCTGGGCCAGAGAGACCTTTCCTTTCTTTGTCACCAGTTGTCCACCATGACTGGAAGAAACAATAAATTCTTATTCAAATCCTGCTCTATCTGAGGACATAAAAAGATTTATGATGTATATTGATGATCCACATGACCAATGCATTTACTACATTTATCCTACTGACAAGGGTTTACACTGTGATATATGTAAGACTTTTCCTTCTACAACTCTGAAGCACAGGCAGAGGAGATTGGCACTATATCTGCTGGAGAGTAATAAAAGAATACCCTTCTAAGGGGAATGCACCCTTGTTATGGCATGATTCAGTGAAAAGTGCCCCACCAAGCACTTCCACAAAAGCAGTGCAAAAAGGAGACATGTAGAGTTCCCTGAGTTGGATTTATTTAATAAAGCACCTGCAGATACCTCCTCTCTGAAAAAACTCAAAATTCAGTGGAAAAACACTCCAGGGGGGAACAACACTTCTCTGCCCCAAAAAATGCACACAAATCTCAATACTTCGAGGAAAAAACATTTAAGAAGAAAGGGCCTATGCAGTTGACAGAAATCACCTTGTCGACAGTGACCATGAAAAAAATTCCAGTCAACGGCATCAGCACTGTTGACATCGACACTGTTGACGATGACGCAGTGGACTACGACACGATCTACGAACACTCCAAAGATATCCCTGTTTCCGCTGGTGACATTGTGAGAAGTTGGCCTGGTATATGCTGTCCACTAATTAAAGTGGGCACTTTGTACCAGTCCAAACGACCCTTATTGATGATTAGGTCAAAGATAACCTTTATGAAAGCTATCCTAGTGGTAGCTTTGGAGAGCAGCCTTCAGGCTTAATCTTGAAGGAATGTAAAGCAGCTTGTTTTACCAGAATATCACCTCCTGAATGACTAAATGAAAGGAGAACCACACAAGTGTTATATAAAAATATGTATTTATTACTAAAACACTCTCTACTAATCTCTACCCGAGATTAGAATGTACAGTACACAATCTTAAATCAATAGAACGACAGTAAATAGCACAATACACAGTGGGCTCCAGGGGGAGACCGAACCATATACTAAGAAAGTGGTATAACACCCACGACTTCAATACACACAGTGCCTAGAGCACGTAGAATCGCTGGGACCACAAGGAACCACCCACAGGAGTGACACAGGGAGCCCACGGAGGACGGGTGCAGTGTGGGAACACAGACGCGAGCTCCGTACACCTCTATGGGAAAGTCGTGGTTGGAAAATTACAGTTTAAGGACACTTCGGAGAGGACTTTAAGCAAACCCTTTGGAACATAGAAGGTTCTAAGGCCAGCACCCTTGCGAGTACCGAGGTACCCGTGTTACCTATCCCAGAGGAGCCGGGTGCATAGGGGTCAAGTGGTGTCGGAAACCCTCGTCGTTTTCAATGGCGTGATGCGAAGAAGTGCTGCTGCCGGGAAGATGAAAAGTGTCCGGTGGAATTCAAGCCTGGATTCGGAGTAAGAAGAACCTGAAAGCAGAGGGGACAGAGTCTGGGGCACTTCACGTGACCAGGGGCTCGATAGACGAATGCCCACCGATGTCGGGTGCTTCAGGTGTGAAGATAGGATGCTTGACTCTGCAGCCACGGGGACCAGGAGACGTCGACGACGACCAAAGTCCGGAGGTGAGCTGTCCCACAAAGGATGTTGAGTGCTGAGGGGTCAGTGTCCGGATTGAACACCAACAAGCCTTGGCAAAGGCAACCCACACGGGCAGAGGAAACAAGTGATAGTATGGACCAGCAAGGTCCAGGAAACTCTCCAAGCTATGGGGAGTCGGGGCACGTCTGGAGCAACCGGGGAAGCCCAAGGAAAGTCAAAGTGACCCTCGCTAGGACCCACAGGCCAACGGACCAGGGATCGCGAAGGCACCTCGAGTGGAATCACAAAGTACCAGTCCACGGAGCACTCGTGGAGTGGAGGCCGGAGATCTTTGGTGGAAATGCTGCTCGGGGTCGGGACTACACGTAGTCCAAAGCACAGCCTCCGGGATCGCCGAAAAGCATATGCCGCTGCAAAAGTACACAGTGCACAGGGGTTCGGGTTGCACGGTCCCCACGAGGGATACTGGTCTCAGGATTGCTGAGAGAGCAGATCGACCTCAGGGACGATCGGGAACCCACCTCCTGTGTTGCAGAAATCTTCGGAGTCCTCAGGAGCTCGGGAGATGCAAACCGGTCAGATGCATTTAGGTGCCTGCTGCTGCAGGTGAGTAACTCCTTTACTCCAAGGGAGATTCTTCTGTCGTCCAGCGAAGTGTAGACCGTCGAAGTACTTGGTTTCTGCTTGCAGAGTTTAGTCCAGGTAAAATCTAAAGTTCTGTAGTCAGGTTTCCTACTTTATACCCAAGGAAGGGGTTGGACTAACTCTGGGGACCCACCTATGGGAGGGTCAGGACAGAGGGGTGGCTACACCCATGTCCTTTGTCCAGTTTCACGCTAGAGCAGGAGCAATTGGCTCCTGCAACCGGTTTGAGCTGGACTATGCACGGGGACACCAAATGTGCCCCCAGTGCAGACTTTCTGGCACTCTAAGAGTGCACCCACCCAGCCCGAATACACTAAAGCCTGTCTGGGAGGTGATCACACCTCCCTGTGACAGGAAACCTATTGTCAGGCCTTCCTCTGCTCGAGCTTGGCTCAGCAGCAGGGGGGCAGACTTGTGTCTGTGGCTGGCAGCATCCATTTTGTGCTGCCCAGGTCGAGAAAGCTGATACCGGGTAGACCGGTGCCCCATAGTAGTGGTACTACAAAGGAGGAATCATACCTCCCACACCAGTTACTGGTGTGGGGGTATGATTCCAAGCTGTTTGACACCAAACACGACATGTTTCTAAGCAGCCGTTTTAAAGTTAGCATTTACCGCGAGGTTATAATGCACTTAAGTATATATGGTTGGCTGCATCACAGACAACCCCGGGGAATAGATTCCAAAGGCTGCAGAGGGGCTCTGCTCATGCTGGGGCACCCTCTCACGTAAAACCCAGCACCCTGCCTTCAGGATTGATAAGGCCTGCCATAGGGGTGACAGGTTTATATGTGCAGTGATTTAGAATAGATATAGGTAACCTATATCTAAGTATGGGGTGCATGCACTTCCTTACATAGGTTGCAGTAGCAGACCTGTGGTGTCATTTTGAATGGCCTCTCAGGGGTGGCACAATACATGCTTCAGCCCCTGGGAGGCCTCTGGGGTACCTATGCCCTGGGTACATGGTGTACCATATACTAGGGACTGATAAGGGTACCCCAGAATCCAATCTGGAGTGTACCTAAAGTACATGCAATCAATTTACAGAAGAAAGCAGATAGGCTGGGCTCCTGAATAGCAGGATCCCAGTCAGACTAGGCCAAAAACAGTGAGATATCAGCAAAAAGTGGGGGTAACTATAAGAAGCAGATCCTACTCTCCTACAGGATAGGCTGGGGTCCTGAATAGCAGGATCCCAGTCAGACTAGGCCAAAAACAGTGAGATATCAGCAAAAAGTGGGGGTAACTATAAGAAGCAGATCCTACTCTCCTACAGACATCAGTACCATCGACGTGGACAGCCTCGACCACGTCGATGACAATACCTTCAACATCAACACCATAAAAGAACACCTTTGATGTCGATGACGAGACCATCAGCTAGTTTTTCCAGCAACTACCTTTTCACCAATAAAGGTGGCAGCAAGTTTACCTACCCAAATACTAGACTCAGAATTAGAGGAAAATGTCTGTGGCCTCACCTCTAAGACTGCTTACAGCTTTACGCAATTGGATGCTTGCTACGTCCCAGATTTTGAGGACATAATGGATGAAGAGTACCTCTACCAAGAGTATGGGTATTAACAGGATTATACCCTAGACAATCCAGGAGCCTTAAGTCTTATAGATGTCTTTTCTTACCCACACTGCAGCAAATGATGGACATTGTTCAAAGATTACTGACTCCGCACCCTAGGGGACCACCTACACCTATTCCACCTGTGGTGCTTCCTTTACCTGCTCAACCACCTCCTCTGCCATCTACACCCTCTCAGCTACCTATGCCTCCACCTCCACCTCCAAAAGAACCATCTCCAAGAATAGTCACCAAACCACTTGTCAGACCAACTCCTAAGGACAAGGAGAGACTCATCCGACTCTGTGCATTCAGATGGGGTTGCAGAGGAAGGTGAACCTCCGCCAGGGGATAACGAGGTAATGATGACTGAGAGGACTACATCATATCCTAGGAGGATGATAACCCAAAGTTAGACCTATCAGCCTTAAGGTGGTCTTCTCCCAAACATTTGGCATTCTCCCCCCCCCCCCCCTGTTTTGCTGAATTTGTTTTTGTTGACCTTAAGACTGTGTACACTTTACTACTGCTAATCCGTGCTGAAGTGCTTGTGCTCACTCCCTAAAACATGGTACAATTGGCTTACACCCGATTGGCATACTTAATTTGTATATAAGTCCCTAATAAAATGGTATACAATATACTAAAGGCCAGTAAAGTAAATGCTGCTAGTGTGCCTGAAGCACTTATTGTGTCACCCACTTAAGTAGCCCTTTAAAACATGTCTCAAGCCTACCATTGCACCCAGTGTGCAGTTTTAAACTGCAATTTTTGCCTTACCTAAACCTTCCTTTTTAATACATGTCACCCCTAGGGTAACCCCTAACTAGCCCATGGGGCAGGAGGCATTGTATTTAAAAAGGTTGGACATGTACTTTTAAGTTTTACATGTCCTGGTAGTCAAAACATTGTACATTTGTTTTTCACTACTGCGAGGCGTACCTCTCCTATAGGATAACTTTGGCATATCGTATTATATTTAATAAGTGATAACTTTTGTTTGAGAATAGGTAGAAAGGTCATGTTTGATGTCTAAAGAACTGTAACTTAAAATCCTCTTTCGTGGTAAGGTCTGATTTTAAGTCACACATCTGAAAATGCCACTTTTAGAAAGTTGGCTGTAAAGACTGTCTGCACACTTCCTGGTGTACAAATGTGTTTAATGATCATCACATCTCCAGCACACGATCAACTGCCCTGCCTCCCTCAGCTTTCTCCAACCAACTCCCCACCATTCCAAATGATGTCACTATTACATGCTCATAGTTCTATCCACTATACAGTCTTACAACTCTACATCATCTTTCCCCTATAATACTTTCAGCAAATAAACAAAACAATGAACATGCCTAAATAATAACTGTACATACAAAGGTAGATAACAGTGAATATAGCAAAAATTATTATCCCCAAAACATAGGAACTACAACTGATAAATATGGTATTACAACAGCAATCATTACCCTTCACTCGCTTACTCAATTTCTTGCGGTTTGTTGATATTACATTCCCAAAACTCAACGTAGTTTCATCACTTAAAACGACTATGTTGCGCTTCACTTCCTTGACTTTAGGCGGACTGAAATATTTGCTGTCACCCTTCCAGAGAATCCCTCCTTTCCTTATGACCACCCACTCATCACTCTCCACCAAGAGTTTCTTGACATTCCATTTTTAGTTATAGTATTCCTTCGCTTCTCTCTGCACACCACTGCCTCTCTCTCTGAATTCGTCTCAGTCAATCCAAACACTCTCCGTTCCACCCAACCACACAGAACATTCTTTTCTTCTCGGTTCCCTTCCATTTAAGGACACGAATGGTGACAAACCTGTTACAGAATGAAGAGTCGTTCTATGTGCCCATACCATTTTTTTCCAACTCCCTCTTCATAGGAAGCCGATTAGCTAATGAGAGTTATATATTTGCTATCACAAGACGATTCACTCTCTCCACCAACCCAACGGCTTTTGATCTAAATAATGCACTCTCTCATGAACAATCCCCATCCTGGAAAGATAATCAGTCATCTACTTAGAAATAAACTGCACTCCATTATCAGAAACTATAGTCCTAGGAACTCCTTCCTCTGTAAAAACTTTCTCTAGAAACTCCATGATATTGGCAGTATTCACCTGTTCCATTGTTTTTGCTACAAAGCATTTTGTGTGGTAGTCAACCAGTATCAGGATATACCTACTCTTTGGCCTAAGTATTAGAAGAGGCCCTATAAAATCAATAGCTAGTCTTTCCCAGGGTCTCACAGGAAAATCCATGCATTCAAGCAGAGTTTGTCTGACAATTTTAGTTTTGTTGCTATTGGCACATGCATGGCAATGTTTTACAACTTCCTCAGTGTCACCGTCCATCCCGGGCCACCAAAATGACTGTCACATCTTTCTTTTTGTCATATGCCCCTCATGTCCAAAGATAACTATACATTTCCGAACTTCACCAGCAGGAACAATGTGGTTCCTTCTCATCAGTTTTCCTCTGGCTAAACTTAATGAACCCTTTACCTTGTAAAACTCACTAAAGTTTTTGCTCAGAACATTGTCACCCCATCCTTGTACTACTTTGGTTTCCACCTCTCATCAGGAAATGTCGATTCTCGTAGGTTTACTGCATAGAGAGTTGTGATTTTATTAAAGACAAGGAAGCTAGCATTATGCAGAATAATCTCGTTGAGCTCTTTCCTCACCTTCAGATTACGAAAAATACTCATCAGCATGACATCTTTTTCTATTGGACATGGCTGATCTTACAGACTCTTGAACTACTCTCCTAATCTCTTCAGTAAATAATTTCTTAATCATAATCTCCTGTGCTTCAGTACTCTTCTCCTTTTCAAACGTGACTGAAGAAAAAAAAATCCCTTACAAACTTAAACACAAACTAAAACTGCTCTTACACCTCCAACTCTCCAAAACTCTAACGTACGTCCCTTCAGTAAAATCTACTTCCTACTGCCCAAATTTCTTAAAATTCCTCACAAATGACAGGCTCTCCGATAACCTGATGCGCACACCGTTAACACTTTATCTTAATAAAACCTAGGAACATCACATAGGCAATGCAACATGCCCAAATTTGGAACTTCTCCGAAAAGGAATTCCAATCAAAAATGGTGCCTCCAATCAGAGTCGCACTCCTTCAAACCCCAAATTTAATTTCTTACATTTTGTCAACTTCATAGTGATAAAATTCTCAAAGTGCTTATCTGCGCAACAGATCAGATCCTTTTTTGGCCGCCTCTGAGGCTCGCGTCTATGTAAATGAACACTAACGCGCATGTCGCTCCAGTTAGAAAATGGCCGCTGGACCGCAGCCAAAGCCTCGCGCTCCCCGCTACGAAGAAACCTCGCGCACCAAACAGTAAGCGCGTCTGCCTACCGCGTTGTCTACCTTAAAACTGATCATTTCTGCCAGCGCGCAACAAAATACTTACCTTTACCACATAAATATTAGAAATAAGGCCTCCCTCAATAATCAGCCCATTCACTCTCTATTTAATGGTTAAACTAGCTTCACAAATAAAATCATTAAAAAAAATTAAAAAAAAGAATAATCAAATATACTTAAATACAGATAATCTTCTCGACCAACAAACACACTTGGCCCATAAATTGGAACCTTTACAAGAAACAAACACTCCACACTCACTATCCAAATATACACAAATCACATAGAGTACTTATCTGCTCTAGAAGCAGCAGATAAAAGAAGGAGAAGATGGCAGATGGCTGGATTATATGGGACCTTAAAGTTCTATTTCTATTGTTTGGTGTTTTAAGTTTTATTCTGAGGATTCTTTGAAGTGTTTGGTGCTCAGAAGTAGTGAATAAAACTATTATACATAATGCTAGTCTCCTGTCTTGCCATAAAATCCTCTCCCCTGGCCACATCCCACGCAACAGTACTCAATGCCATCTTTCCCTCTCTACTGCCTTCAACTTTCTCACACTCTTCTTCAACATTCTCCTCCTCACTCACCAGCAACCTTGATAAACAATCTGCAATTACATTCTTTCAACCTTTTACATACTCTACATCAAAATTGTAATCAAGTACTGACAACATCCATCTTGAGATACATGGAGCAACATTACCTTCCAATCCTCTCCCTCCTTTAAATAAAATATGTTACAGGTTTATGATCCGTCTTTACTCTGAAAGGTAAACCCCACACATACGATTGGAAATGCTTGATTCCCCAACAACAAGCTAGGACATCTCTCTCAATCACTAAATATGTAGACTCTGCTCCACTTAATCTCCTTGATGCAAAACGAATTACCCTTCTTTTCCATTCACAACTTGCATCAAAACTTCTCCAACACCTACACCACTAGTATCAGTAGTGATGTACGTTTTTACAGACGCATCAAAATGCCCCAACATAGGTGCCTGTATTATGCCCCTTTTTATCTTTTCAAAAGACTTATCACAATCATCATTCCACACAAACAACATTCTTCTTCATGATTATTCTTAAAGGTTCTACTATATCAGCAAAGTTCTTTACATATTTAGAGCAATATTCAGCAAGCCCAAGAAATTATTTCAGTTCATCATTGCCAGATGGATTTGGTGCCTTTTATATAGCCATTACTATGCTCTCCTTTGGTTTGATTCCTTTAGCAATGATTTCATGGCCCAAATATGTTACTTCCTTCCTCCTTAATGGGCAATTTTCCTTCTTTATTGTTAGACCGTGTTTTTCTAATTAAATCACTTCTCCAAATATGTTTTTATGTTCCTCTTCACTTTTTTCCACAATAAGTATATCATCTGGAAGCACAGAACTTGACTCATGTCACCAAAAATGTTCTTCATAATCTTTGAAAAACAACGAAGGCTAAGGCTAGCCCGAATGGCATCCTCTTGTATCGGAACGCACAGAGAGGTATCGCAAACGATGTTAAGTGCCTAGCTTCTTCCTGTCGATTCACCTAATGATACGCAGCACACATATCTAGCACACTAAACATTGATCCACCTCCCATAGTTGCTAGCATTTTCCATATGTTTAGAGGAGGTTGCTTGTCTACCCATATGTTCTTGTTTAATTCTTGTAAGTCTATACAAAGTTGAATCTTTCCTCCCTTCTTTGGTCCTACAGCCATTCGGATGCTTCAATTGGTTCAATTATTCCCGGACTTAATAATTTATCCAGCTCCCGAGGCAGTGGCTCCCTCATCATGTTTGGAACATTTCTTACCTTATGCACAATTGGCTTAGCACCCTTCTTTAGTATAATCTAATGGGAAAAATCCTTTTAATAAGCCCAGATCATCTGTGAATAGTCGAGGATATCTTAGCATTAAATCACTTTCATGGTTACCTATAACTTCCTCAGCCTCCACTCTTTCTATTACCATCACTGGCTCTATAGCATTGGGATTTATGATGATGTTCAAATACTTCTGATGACGCCACCCATAGTTGGTTATATAGATCTACCCATGTACAGCCTCTCCTTTGAATTCAATTGTCATCCATCTGATTCACAGAATTTTTATTCTCTTGCCAGCATACCCAGCAGCCTTATTATACGACTCCTCCAATAGCGGGTAACTACCCTCCATCCAATTTACTTCATATGTTTTCTTTGATAAAAGTGTATATGAACTTTCTGAATCAACAAATATTCATATGGCTTTGTCATCTGCTTTGTCATCTATGAATACATCACAATGCAGTTTTCCAATTTACCTGTACGTTTTGATCTTACTGTACGTATCCTTGAGACCAATGCACCTTCTTCTCTAATGTTTCCTGTCATCTCAGCAGACTTTTCCTTTATGGTTAAAATTATGTCTTGTACACTTTCACATACATCATTAATATCTTGCTTAACTTCTTGTATAATTTTACCAGCACCTTGTATCTTACACACCTTCGAGAAAAATCCTCTCCTCCTACAATTTCTGAAGATTACATTTTTGGCAGTGCACTTTGTGCTAGAAGCAATATGCCCCAGAGCTCTACAATGAAACACCTTATTTCTCTGAAAGTATTATTTCTTTGTTTTGTACTTCTGTCCTTCTTAACTTCTACAAGTTCAGTTGTTCTCATCTTCTCTTTACTATTATTAACAACTTTACCTGCCATATCTCTTTTACTATTGAGATCACCATCCATCTCCTTTATCCACATCGCTGTATGTTCCATGCCCTTGGCTATCTGTATGGCCTCCTCTAAAGTGGGGTCGTTGGTTAAAAGCTTCTCCTTCACTCTTTTACTATTTGTGCATCTCACTATTTGATCCCTAATCAGAGAATCCGTTAGCTGTTCAAATAGACATGATAGAGCCGAGCCCCTCAACACAGCTACATGAGAAGAAATGTCTTCATCCATTCTTTGTGTCCTAGAAAAAAATGTATGACGTTCAAGGACAACATTAGTCTTTGGAGTACATTGCAAATCTAACAGCTGCAACGACATTTCATATACATTATTTAGCTGTCCATCACCCATCCCCAAGGACATTTCTGGTAAGTGTTCATACAACCTCATTCCCTCAGTTCCCAAGTGATGTAGCAAAATAGCTTGTCTTCTAACTGGCCCATACTTATCACAATCACTTGCTCAAATATAAACCAAAAATATTTTGTTCCATTGTTTCCAGGGCACAGGATAATCACCTGGCAGTAGAAATTGTGGGGGAGATGCCATGCTTTGATCAGCCATTTTCCTGCAAGAAAATACTCAAATAACAATCTAAAATAACAATCTAAAATAATCTAATATAATAAGTTGAAACAACAAGCTACAATAACAATCTAACATAAAAACTTTGGATGGGTTCTCATGTAATCTTCTTTCTATTTCCCTTCACTCGTTGCTCATCAGGGCCATTCCTCTAATTTCCGAAAAAGGAAACAGTCATCAGAAGCAGGAGAAAAGCTTCAGCTTCACAAAGAGGAAACAGTCATCCAAAGAAAGGCTTCAGTTTCACATGATTTATCACAAGAGTACACCTCTTCTTTTTCTTTTTGTTTTCCTTTGGGGTGCCAGACGCCTGTAATCTTAATTTTAATCAGCAGCCTTAGCCAGATCCAATGACCCGCTCGGAGCGGTGGAGGCCGCATGTGGCTTCAGCGAGTAGTTTACAGTGAATGTTCTCGGGGCCTGCAGTCAGCCTCAGCAGTTGCTTTAATCAGCCGCTGATGCGATGATGCACTCGGGGCAGCGGGGCTGCATGCGGCTTCCTACCGTCACTTACGCTGTATGTCTACGGGGCCTGCAGTGTGCCTCACTGGGGCCACGCATGCCTACTATTAAGCACAGCACATGCGCGGAGCATCGCGGCGTAGAAACACGTGCTTGGCTTTCAAATGTTCACAGGTCTTTTGTCACACGCTTGTGCGGCGAAAGGGGACCTTTATAATTATCTTTTAGGCAGCGCCAATATAATAATAATCTTTACCTTCTAAGTAAATAGGCGATTCAGTTTTTCTTCTCAGCCCTCCCATAACTGTAGCAAGTCGCCAAGTTGTAGTAATTCGTCAAAGATGTAGGAGAGTAGGATCTGCTTCACATGGGTACCCCCACTTTTTGCTGATGCTTCACTGTTTTTCGACATTAGTCTGGCTGGGGCCCTGCTAATCAAAACCCCAGCCTAGCTGCTTCCTCTCTAAAATGGTTTCCATGTGCCTTAGGCACATCACTGATTGGGATCTGGAGTGACCTTATAAGTCCCTAGTATATGGTATACTATGTACCAAGGGCATAGGTACCTCAGAGGCCTGCCAGGGGCTGCAGCATGTATTATGCCACCCCTGGAAGGCCATCCAAACTGACACCACAGGTCTGCTACTGCAGCCTGGGTAAGGTGGTGCATGCACCCCTTACTGTGAGATAGGTTACCTATATCACTAAATACATACACACATATAAACCTATAAGTCACTCCTAAGGCAGGCCTTATCAATCCTAAAGGCAGAGTGCGTGGTTCCTATGTGAGAGGGTGCCCCTGCATGAGCAGGGCCCCTCTGCAGCGTTCGGAGACCCTTCTCTGATGCTGTTTGTAGTGCAGCCTGACCATATACTCTTAAGCGCATTATAACCTCGCGTTAAATGCTAACTTTGGAATGGCTGCACCTAAACATGTCGTGTTTGGTGTCAAACATCTTGGAATACTACCCCCCCCGCCAATTCTGGTGGCCGGGGTAGCATTCCACCCTTCTAGAGGGAAAGACATGTTAACTCTGGCTAGCCCGGTAACTTCTTTCCAAAGCCCTGGAATCACAAAATGGATGCTGCTGCCACAGACACAAGTCTGGCCTCCTGCTGCTGGACGAAACTCCGGCAGGGGAGGCCTGGACAATAGGTTTCCTGTCCCAGGGAGGTGTGACCACCTCCCCAGACAGGATAATGTGTATTGGGGCTGGGCGGGAGCACTTTCGGGTGCTTTGAAGTCCTGCACTGGGGGCACATTTGGTGTCCCTGTGCATACCCCAGTTCAAACCGGATCAGGGGCTTGCAGCCCCTGCTTTGGCGCGAACTGGACAAAGGGAAAGGGGTGTAGCCACCCCTCTGCCCTGACCCAGCCATAGGTGGGGCCACAGAGTAGTCCAACCCCTATCCTTAGTATAAGTATAGGAACCCAGTCCTTAGGACTTTAGATTATCCCTGGACGAAACTCTGAAACTGAATCCTGGACCTTCGACGCTCTACTCACGATTAGAGGACAGAAGAATCTCCCTTGGGGTCAAGGAGTGACTCCCCTGCTTGGCAGGCACCAAAGAAGCATCTGTCCGGTTCGCATTTCTGAAGCTCCCGTCGGACGCCGAAGTCATCGCATCACCAGAGGTGGATTCTCAGACTTCCCCGAGGCTACCCTGAGTCCCCAGCAAAGCTGAGGCCCGTGGCTATCGTGGGTGACTTGAGACCGTGACCCCTGGACACCGAGCACATTTGCAAGTGCATCCTCTTCTGGGTCTCCCAAGAAGTCGTGCTTTGGGCTCCGAGTAGCCCTAGCCTCCAGCACCACCTGCACCGAAGATCACTGACCCCCACTCCACGAGTGTCCTGTAAGCCAGATCCACGTGCGGCGTCACGAGGCTCCTTCGCGGTCGCTAGCCCGTTGGCTAGTAGCCCTTAATGAAGGCCAATCTTTTCCTAACTTGGCATCCTGGTTGCTCCAGGCCTGCCCTCACTTACCCTCGCTGGGTGAGTTCCCCAGACATTGCTGGTCTGCACCATCGACGATCTTCCTCTGCATCGAGACTTGCCGTTGCCAAGGCTTGTTGGGTCCAATCCGGTCGCCGACACCTCAGCACTCGACAGACATCGTGTACCAGCCCGAATCCTGCTCCTGGTCGCCGACAACGCCTCCTGGACCTCGTGGCTGAAGAGTCAAGACGACCGTCAACGCACCTGAAGCACTCGACATCGGTGGGCATCTGTCCATCGCCTTCCTGGTCACTGGCTAGTGACCCAGACTCTGTCCCCTCTGCTTTCAGGTTCTTCAGAACTCCGATCCACTCTTGGATCCACCCGGACACTTTTCACTTGGTCGCCAGCAGCACTTTGCAGCAGATCGCCATTCAAATCGACGACGAAACCCGACCCCGAAAGGCACCTATGCACCCGGCTTCCCTGGGTGAGGTAAAACGAGTACTCCGGTGCTCCCGTGGGTAGAGACTCTTCAAAGTCCTAGATCTCAAAGGGTTTGGTCCAAGTCCTCTTTAAGTGTCCCTTTTCTCTAATTTCCCGATCACGACTTTCTCCATAGAAGTCAACGGCGTATCGCGGTTGTGTATTTACACTGCACGCGTCTCCCGTGGGTCCCCTGTGTCACTACCTTGGGTGGTTCCTTGTGGTCCAAGCACTTCTAGAGGCTCTAGGCCTAGTGTCTAGTTCAGTCGTGGTTCTTATACCACTTTATTGGTATATGGTTTGAGTACGCCCCTAGGGCCCAAACGTGTATTTGTGCTTTTACTGTGTTTAAATAACTTCTAACTTATGTACTTCGAACTCTAGCCTCATAAAGAGACTAGAGGGGTGTGTTTAGCAATAAATACATATATTTTGAATATATACCTGGTGTGGTGCTCTTTCATTTGGTCACTCAAGAGATTATAGACTGGTAAAACAAGCTGCTTTACATTCCTTCAAGACTTAGCCTGAAGGCTGCTCTCCATAGCTACCACTAGGATAGCTTTCAATAAGGTTGTCTTTAACCTATCTCCAATAAGGGGTTGTTTGGACTGGTGCAAGGTGCCCACTATAATTAGTGGACAGCATATACCAGGCCAACTTCTCACACAAGACACATAGATTCTCCTTCTTTTCATATTTCTTCAACTCCAGGGTTGGAGATGTGGTACGTCTGCCCTCCTACACAGACAGTTTCTCATCGCCCTATAAAACTGCACACAGTTTCTTGGTGTACAAATTTGTTTAATATTCAACCCATCTCCAGCACATGATCAACCGCCTCGCCTCCCTCAGCTTTTTCCAACCAACTCCCCACCATTCCAAATGATGTCACTATTACATGCCCATAGTTCTATCCACTATGTAGTCTTACAACTCTACATTGGTGTTTTCTTGTCCCAACCATTGAGGTTCTAATTCACAAAGGTAAACGTAGGCTTGAAGTCTAAGTTTACCTTAGTGAATTGGGCCCTTAGACTTCATTGGGCCCTTAGACTTCAGGTTAAACTTAGACTTCGGGTTAAACTTAGACTTCGGGTCTAAGTTTATCATTGTGAATCGGGCCCTTAGTGCTTTTAGCCTGCATCCTGGATCACATGAATATGTATATTTGGCAGTTGGCCTTTGTGTATTCCTCCTAGACCAAGACATAAAGAGGGTCTGGGTTGTGGCAGGATGGGCCACCCTGATAGGATTGGAAGAGCCGGTGCTGTGCATGGCCTCGCTTACATTTCAAAGGAGCTGCTGCAGCACACATACACAAAGAACTTCACACTTGCTTTTTGTGACCCCGACATTTTGGAGCCTAGGCAGGGAGACAGGAAATTCCAGAACCATCTTTGGTGGAAAACGCCAGAAGTTTCTTCCATTACAAAGTTGGCACCAAATATAAAAATAGGAGCCTCAGACCCACTCTTCAGTTCACTTCTGGACCTGCGGAAGACTTTTAAAGGTCTGTTTAGCTGCTGATGCCTGCTGTCAAAAAGTGCTCTGAGAACCAAGAAGAGAAAGCGGGGCCTACTTGCTCGCTGATCTGTCCAAGGTGCTTCGCCGGTAAGCCTGACTTAGCTGTAGCAAATCCTATTTAGTGGCTACTCTCAGGAAGCGTATCTGGCCTCCTGAAGCCCTCATCGGATACAGCCTCCAGCTTTGGCCTAATGGAGATTTTCGACTTCCAAAAAAGAGATCACATGTAGAAATCTTCACCATGACTTTGTCCAGCTGCTCCCTGACGACAAAGCTTCCTCCTTGAACACTGCCAGCTGCCTTTCCCTGCTGAACTTTGGCTTCTCAGACATTTTTCTTCAAAATTTCTTCTAAGTTCGAAGGTAAGCGGACACCATGCCCAATCCACCTCGTGTATCCAAACTGCGCCCCATCCCTGTCAGCCATAACTTTTAACTTAGCCCCGGTCTCGGGCGACTGGATGTTCGAGATTAGCGCGTTGCTCTTTTAGGCGCTAGATTATAATAAAAACGTTAAAATTAATTACTCCATGTAGGAGGCTGGCTTAGTATATGGTGCACACTTATTTAAGTGAAACACCTTGCACTAATCCAGGCAACCCTTATGGTGATGTTAGTGGTCTTAGACAACAATAGAAATCTCTCCAAGTGGTAGCTGTGGAGAGCAGCCTTCAGGCTTATCTTGAAGGAGTGTTAAGCAGCTTGTTTTACCAGATCTAATCATGTAGTGTAGGTTAAATGAAAAAGAACCACACACTGTATATATATATGTCTGTTTATTACACCACACTCACTAACACATTGGTATATCTCCTACCCGGAGGTATAAACACAAATACACAACAATACTTCAATTCCAGTAGGTAAGTAAGCACAAAATACAGTGGTCTCCAGAGGGAGACCAAATCATATATTAAGAAAGTGGAATGCGAACTGCAACCGAAGTCGGGACTTGGACCAGGAGACTCAAAGGAGCTGGGGACACCAGGAACCAACCAAGGTAAGTACCCAGGAACCCCAGAGAGGCTGTGTGCAGAGTGGAAACACACCTGCGTGTCCAATAGAAGTCAACGTGGAAGTCGCAGTTGCATTTTTCAAGAACTACCATTCCCAGGGGACCATAAAGAAACCCAGTGGAAGACAGAAGGTTCGAGAGTCACCCCACCCGGAGTAAGGCCAGGAGCTGTGCAGAAGCTGTCTCACGTCAGAAGGCGAGAGCCTTGGGGTTATTGTCCAGCGGGAGCACCAACAAGCCTTGGCAGCTGCAACAGGCGTGGAAAGCGAAGCAGGAGCAACGTTGGGACCAGCAAGGTCCAAGGGACTCACCACAAGCAGGAGAGTCAGAGCAGGACCAAGCAAACAGGGGAGCCCACTGGAGCAGCAGAGGAGCTTCAAGATGACCCACATGCCGAAGGGACAGGAGTCGCAAAAGGACCTTAAGCAGCTCACCAACAAGGAAGGCCCACGGTGCAGAAGATGCAGCGAAGACGCTGTACTTGGTAGGAAGAGATGCTGGAGGCTGGAGCTTCTTGTAGCCCGAAGATCTCTAAAGTGCAGAGCCAACAAGCCTTGGCAACGGTAAGTCGACATGGTGCACATGGGGTTTGGTCCCAGCGGTTCCGATGAGGGATACTGGCCTTAAAATTGCAGAGAGGACAGATCAGATCTCAAGGGAGTTGCAGAACCACCACCTGTGTTGCAGAGTTTTTCGAAGTCTGTAGGACGTCAGAAGCACCAGACCGGTCAGCTTCGTTGCAGTGCCTGCAGATGCAGGGGAGTGACTCCTTCACTCCAAGGGAAATTACTTCAGGTGTCCTTGTTGCCCACAGGTCTGTTGAAGATTCTAGACGAAGCACAGACACAGACGACGAAGAAGACTTGCAGAATAGCGAGACCAGGAGCAGCAGGAGTCTTCCTAGATGCAGTCTCGGTTCCAGGTGAAGTCCAAGTGTCCAGACGGTCGAAGAGTGACTTGGTTTCAGGCTGGAGTCTTACCCCATGACGAATCTGAGGACCCACCCACAGGTAAGCCCTTAAATACCCTGGGAAGGGGTTTAGGACGACACGGGGGTCCCTCCCAGAGTAGGGGCTGGACAGAGGGGAGGATACTCCCATGTCCTTTGCCAAGGGCTCCCTGAACTGGCTCAAACTGGAGTATGCAAGGAGGGCACCAAATGTGCCCTTCAAAGTAGTCTAGTGGCGCTGGCAAGCGCCCCCAGCCCAGCCCAATACACTGAGTCCTGTCTGGGGAGGTGATTGCACTTCCCTGCGACTGGAAACCTATAATTCTACCTTCCCACGCACAAGCTTGGCTCAGCAGCAGGAGGGCAGAATTGTGTCTGTGATCGGCAGCAGCACTAGCATGCTGTCAAACCCTAAAAGGCTGTAGCCGGGAGTATAGGGGGGTACCCCAAGGGAGCCCCCCAGTACGTGGGATCATCCTTCCAACTGTGGAATTGGTGTTGGGGTATGATTCCAACATGTTTGATACCAAACATGACCGGTTCGGTGCAGCCACTATATAGTTAGACATCTCGTAATGACTGATGTCCACTATATGTACTCAAATGGCTGACCACACTTACAAAGCCTGGAGAATCGACTCTGGGGTTTGTAGGGGTGTCCTGCTCACAGTACATGCTGCAGCCCATGGGAGACCCCTGGTGTACCTATGCCCTGGGTACCTTAGTAACATATACTAGGGACTTACAAGGGTACACCAGTAGCCAATTGTGGAGGTACAGAAGTACTTAACATAGTCAATTTAGGGAGGAGGCACAGTGACTGGGGTCCTGATTAGCAGGGTCCCAGTCAGACTAGTCAAAAAAACAGACTGACACCTGCAAAAAGTGGGGGTAACTACGAAAGCAGATCCTACTTTCCTACACTCCTGTTCTACTGATTGCATTTTTGTCATTTTAGTGTCAATTTATTACATTTTACCTATTTTTTCTAAATTGGTGTATGATTTTTCTTCTGTGGTGTTTTCACTTTATTACTGTTTACGTGCTGCATTAATACTTGAAAACATAAAAAAGTGATGAATAGAACGCTTGAATTAATCTCAGCCACTGGTAGTTACTCAGGCCACATCCCAGTCCATCATTATTTTGCACACCATGCCACCTCAGTTTGGACCCAACTATATGCAAATCAGTTTTTGCCCTGCTACAATGGGAACAGTCCAGCCCGAACTGCCAAGCCAGGTCCTCTCTGAACCAGAACACAAGCAACCCAGGACTGGTATCCCCCTTGTGATGGGCTCATCAGCCAGGTATAGCTTGGTTCCAACTAGGTTATTATTAAACAGTTATTAATTCCAGGGCAAAAATTCAAAGGCTAAAATACATTAAACAAAAGTACAAGACCCGTAATTCATAAAATATAAAGAATGCCAGATCCTGTTCTCCCTATTGGCAAGAAAAGGCATACGAACCATTGAAAAACGATTGGAGGGACTTGGGGATCAAGAACGGTGGCGGTGGCTGTATCCAATCAGGTGTTTGAATCCCCGTGGTAATCTATATAATTCATGTAGCTATAAATTATCCTCTCCAAGTAAGTTAATCCCTCCAAAATTCGGGGGAATCAATAGTCATCCTTTTTGACTCCCCTGCATAAATTGTAGTTCTAAATAATAAATGAAAACTCTAACAATCTCCAAATTTAGGGGTCCATTACGATGACTGGCGGATGCACCTCCGCGATAAAACGCTGTTTTCCGCCCATGAGCAGCGGTGCACCCGTCCGCCATATTACAATGGTCAAACACAGCCCATTGTCCGGCCGCCACGGTGCGACGTGCATCGCCATCAAAACGTGCCCGCCACCGTGGCAGAGACAACCAATAGAGAGCCACCGCCGTGCGGAATGACGTTCCTCCCGCCGTACAAATTAGAATGCGCCAAAAAGCCAGGCACACCGCAGCGGAGAAACCGGCCAATCTGAGCAGGCGGAAGCACCACAGCGGAGCGCAAAAAAGAATACCGGACCCGACCGCCATGGACCCGGCACTACACGTCTTCCCGGCGCTGTACATGATACACCTCCAGCAAGCCATGGACCGTGGCGGACGCCGCCGCAGGTACGCGAGCACACAACTCTGCACACAAACACAACCCACAACCCCATGGATGATGTAAGGTCCCTGCCCCCACCAGACACCCTGGTGGGGACAGGAACACAACCACAGGTGTAGCCACACATGTCCTACCTGCCACCAGTCCACCCCTCCTCATCCCGATCACCATGTCCGCGATCTCGAAATAATGTCCAGGTCATGTGACCGCAGCGGTGAATCCGCGTTAAAGAATGCGCACAATATAGTAGGCTGGGCCAGCGCAAGGCATGGGCAGTGCACAAAGTACACAGGGCAACACCTCCACACACACTAGGCCCACACACAACATGAAGGGACATGCCACGTGACCCTCCTGTGCCCACACATGCCCAATAACCAGCCAGGTGAACACACACACTGCACCACACAACAAACAACTAGGGAGACAGCCTCATCAGGTGTGGCTGCAGAGTAACACACAGCGTAGAAGCACAGGGCCAGGGGAACCCACACACCACAACAACACCACACTCATGGCAAGTAAACTGAGTCCAAGCACAAAATAAACACACACAGACAATGAACAAACACTCCAATGGACATACAGCCTGCCAAGTCACACAGACATACCCCACACTGACACACAGCAGCAAACACAGACCACATGCCAGCAGCAATGGAGGACAACAAATAGGAAACCTAAAGTGAGGTGCACACAAATGGAATGGCAAGGACCTGAACACCAAGAAAGTGTACATCACATGCAAGGGAAGGAACATATAACAACAACCCCAGCTCAACAAATCACACATGGCAGTCACAGTGAGTGAAGTCAAACCACAGACACCTCACTGCAACAACTCAGGGAGACAGGAAGACAAGCCATGTATAGGCACAGGGATGAAAGGAAGGGTAGTAAGTCTAACACTGAGCAGCCACACATCTGCATCCAAATACATCACAGGAGTATGTCAGCAGCACAACACACAGGGCCCATTGCAACACTCCATGACTGTCAAACACAAGTATGAACCTCCACACAACCCCCACACCCATCACACCTGCAGCACACAACACCAGTGACAAACACACAGAAGCTTGCCAATAATGTCCAGTCAATACACTGACAAGGAAACACACCCCCTGGGGGGTATCCACAAACATCACACACACACAGGGATGGCAGAACCACTGTACGCACAAAAACAATAGTCAGACACAGAACTCAATCAAAACACACACACACAGAACTACTACAATAACAGACAAGACCTGTGCAGCCAAACAGTGCAAATTCAATGGGAGCACAGACACAACAGGAGTACACAACCTCATCAGTCAGGAAAAATGCACAGACAACATACCACAACACATATAAGAAGTGCATCCACACAAAACAATAATGGAGACAAACAGGGAGAAAGGGGCCTACAATGACACACAGACAGACATACCACACCACCCATCAACTCAAAATGGTGTCATAGTGTACCACATGCCTGCACATGTACAACAATGACAAGAGACACATCAAATATGAGAGGAGAAAACACCAAGGATGCACATAAAACAAGCACGGGAACTACAATAGACCTCAGTCCATGTGACAGACACACAAGTAAGGCACACCACAATGGCAACACACATCTGAATCAAACACAACAACAAAACACACACACTGACAGGCAAATAGAACACCACACACAGAGCATCTGTCAACTGCATGAGACAACCAACACAAACACTGCACACAGCCACATCAGACATAACACATGCACATGCAAAGATATCAACATGCTACAACAGCTAAACATCAGGGGGTGCACAACAGGCAAGGACAAGGCAACATACACTCACAGCACTGCATGCACACCAAGCAGTGTGTGCACAACAGACATACCAGTTACAAACAGAGATGAGTGACACACCATGAACACACACAACAACAATCTAAACATCACACAGACAACAACACACCCAGGAAGTTAAACAGTCCACAGCAAACACACCTACATCTAAGCCAACACACACAGATGCACAAGTCTGGGACACCAAAGTTGAAACAACATGATCAGAGGAAACAAGACATTGGCAATGTTGAAGTGGCATATAGAGCATGTGTCACAGTAAACCATACCCACACAGTAACCCTTTAGTTAGCAAGGACACTGACAAGGCAGACAACAGGAGTACATTTCTTTTTTATTTACATTTCACACCATTATGCAGCAAAATTTAGACAAGAGCAAGGCCAGTGGCCAGTCCAAATTGCAGGTGAGGTACATGAGAAGCTGCACAGGCAAGGGGCAAACAGCAGTGAACAGCAAGACCAGTGGCCAGTCCAAAGTGCAGGTGAGGTACATGAGAAGCTGCACAGGCAAGGGGCCAGTCCAAAGTGCAGGTGAGGTACATGAGAAGCTGCACAGGCAAGGGGCAAACAGCAGTGAACAGCAAGGCCAGTGGCCAGTCCAAAGGGCAGAGTGAGTACATGACATCCAGCACTGGGAATGTGTGGTACAGTACCCTGCCATGGTCAGCAACACACTCCAGGAGTAAAAAATGGGCAGTCCATGGTACCACTGTGGGAGAGACGTGTGTGAGGGTGACCAACACTCAGACTTGGCTGGCAGTATGACTGGGAGGTGGCTGTCTGTCGGGGCCAGTTGGGGTACTGGCTCGGGGAGAGAGAGGCCCAGCTGGGGTAGAGCCATCCATGTTCTGGGAAGCTTGAGGGCTGCTAGGTCCAGGTGTGGTAGAGCCAGCAGTGGTTCGGGAAGCCGGAGGGCTGCTAGGACCAGGTGGGGTGGTGGCACGTGGAGGTGGACTCATGCTTGCACGAGACCCAGTGTGTGTGGGAGAAGTTGGAGGGGTGCCCTTCCGCTTCTTGGGGATTTCCTGTCCTGGGATTAATGCCAAGTGGGGTGTATACAACAGGCACACTCGTCACAAAAGCTGGCTCATGTGCAGATGCTGGTCCCCCCTCTGGGGACGTGCTGGATTCTTTGGGAC
Source organism: Calotriton arnoldi (assembly GCA_963921515.1). Lineage (NCBI taxonomy): Eukaryota > Metazoa > Chordata > Amphibia > Caudata > Salamandridae > Calotriton > Calotriton arnoldi. The sequence goes on along the minus strand of CAWUFW010000593.1, from coordinate 1,942,593 downwards.
GCTTGGCCCCGGATTACCTCTGCCCCTGCATCACCTGTTTACCAGGTGTCCCCCCTACAGTGGCCTCCTTTCCCTGCTTCACAGGGCTCTGGATGGGAGTAGATGTTGTGGGTGAACTTGTGGGTGAACTTGCCTTGGAGCTCTTCTTACGTGTACCCTTAGCAGGCACCTGTTTGTCACTGGGCACGGAAACTGTGTGCTTGTCTCTGCGAGACACTTTTGGGACAGGTGAGTCCTTGGCTGGGGATGCCTCTGAGGCATGTGAGCCTGAGGCCTGCTCCTTGCCATCTTTGCCCCGGGTGTGGCCTGAAGGGCTTTTGCCTCTGCGCTCTGGTGTGGGTTTACCTTTCTGTGGGGATGGTGTCTGCGGCCTGGACTGCTTGGGCTGCTGCTGCCGTGTGCTGCGTGTGCCGTATCTGTCCCTTGATGTCTGGTGTGTGTGGTCACTATCATCAGATGCAGCCACTGGCAGGGTGGTGGGCCTAGGGACTGGAGCTGGACTATGGGATTGGGCAAGTTGAATGGCTGCTGTCACTGCAGAGGACAGAGACTGTACAGTCCGGTGTAGCCCACCCACATCGGAATGAACGCCCTCCATGTAAGCCACCACCTGTGCCAATTTTTTGTCATGGTCCAGGAAGGCATTGAGGAGAGCTGTCTGACCCACACACAGCTGGCGCAAAAGGTCCACAGACTCAGCACTGATGGCAGCAGGGAGGACAGGGGCAGGGGTGCTTTTTTGTGGTGCGAACAAGGGCAGCAACAGTGGGAGTAGCAGGGAGGGTGGGCACTGAACGCTGTGTGGTGGACGAGGAGGCAGAGTCCCCGTTTCCCTCGGCCGAAAACATAGATGCGTCACCGCCGTCGTTAGATGACGTAGAGGTCTGCGTCTCTGGCTGTGAGTCCTCTAGAAGACTACGGTCCCCCTCTGATGCGCTGGTGACATCCGTGTCACTATGCTGGTGTGCAGCAGTTGTGTTTGATGCCTCACCACTGGTGTCCGTCCCCTGTCCTTCCGTGCCCATGTGAGATGCTGCATGAGAGAGAGATAGAGGTAGGATCAGTACATTTGCATCAGGTTTACAAATATCTGCAAGGGAAGCATCACTAATGATGAACAATCATCCATGTTGGACAACACCATGGGCAGTAACACTGTGCAGCCTCAATCCAAACATCGAAATTACCGTGGCATAATGCAAACTTGGCATAATTCACCCATGTGATGGACACACAGCCAATTAGCCTGTTGGTGGCTTTAGCTAACCAGACACACATATCCCTCTGTGCACACCTAGGGCCCTGAGGGGGTAAAAGATTCTACTCACAACATGTTGCCACTGTCACATCTTGAGCCAGCAGAAGTGTCCAACACAGAAACAGACTCCAACATATCCGCACACAATGGCCATGAGCACATGCCATCCACCATGTCGTATCTTGGGGCACAACTACAGTTGCACATTGTTGTTAGATGTGTAGCCAGCACAAATCTGACGTCGGGCAATGCACACATTGATGATGGCACACTCAGATCATGCACTCTGCTGGACCCTGACATGGGATGTCCGTGACGACACCAATGAAGATGATACCAGAAGGCCACAACTACAAATGTGAACTCAAGGGCCATTACACCAATGACATGGGAAGGTACATGTTGGGGGAATGCATGACAACTGCACCCAACACCGCGGCCACTTACACGCCATTGCATCACACTAGCAACATCACAGCCGTGCACTGGCCCAGGCTTGGAGCACATGCAGCCAAACAACACCCAAAGTCACACTCACAGAATACTCACCACCAGCTTGCTGCTGATGCCCCTTCAGACGTGCATCCAGTTCAGGCTGCGTCACAGCTAAAATGCATGCCATTAGTGGTGTCATGCTGCGCCGCGCCAACCTGCCGGCCCGAGGGATCAGCCCCAGTGTCATCTCGGCCACCTTCGTGCTCAGCCGGCAGATGTTATCCCACCTCTTGTGACAGTGGGAGCGCCGTCGTTTGGAGACACCCAGTGCACGCACCTTGCATGCAATGCCCCTCCACACGGCCTTGCGCTGGTTGACTTTGAGCTGCAGACATGGGAGACAAGAGGGTGCAATAATCAGTGTAACCTACCACCATTTCACAGTGCAGGAGCATGACACTGACTCATACCAACTTCAGCCATAACTTTAGCAGAGACAACAAATCTGCGACATTCAAACATCATCATGTGTGAAACACACATTAATGCATGCAGGTATGAGGGTGGACGCAGTACATGCCTATCTCAAAGCCATGCAGGATGCCAGCAGAGAGCAAAATGTGTATGCTGACCACATCTACTGCAAGTTTCTGGGAATACCAAGACATGCAGGACATTACTACATATGTCACTGTGAATACTCACTGTGCCCAACACTGCGCAGCCCTCAAAGCACTTGCCCTTAAACTGCCACACTGTGTCATGGATGTCACATTGAGGGACATGACCTCACAAACGCAAACCCTCATCACAAGGCCTGTCGTGTGCAATCTACATCTCTGTAATGGCTCATTGATGGAGAGTCAAGAGGAAAAGCACAGATTTGACACTCTGTACATTCAGTGTTGTGTCACTGTCTGATTGGGCAGTGAATGTGCAGGCCAGTTGGGGTCACACAGAGGTCCAACGTGGGGCATCTCATCTTTTACATGGAGGGACTATTTGAAAACACAAACGGTGCCAACGCATGCGAGTATGTGCACATGCTGGTGGTGATGGAAGGGTCTGGGCACAAGAATGTTGGAATGTACGGTGTCATAGGTGAATGACCAACAAGAGTGTCACCCTGGGGGACTGAGGTCCTGAGCATAGTGCAGAACTAGAGATGAGGCACATATTGAGTCAGAAACAATGCCCTCACTACCCTCTGGACAACAACACTAGCTAAGGCCACAGATGGGCCTGTGAAGGACATCAGGGACACACACAGACATTCAGACTGAAAATCACTGTCCTGACTCCTGAATTGAAAAGGTGCAGCCTCACTGTATGTCTGACAAGACATTACATTTCCCTCACATCTGGATGTGCAGGCAGGGAAACGTGTTGAATAGGCTAAACACACCTTCCCCTGGAAACAGCATGCTAGGCAGTGCATGACCCAACCCTACACTCTCACGCACATACTGCAGCAGATCAACTTCATGTGTGCCCCCCCTGCACTCACTCACACCCTGAGATACTTACCACGACATTTGGCGCACCATATAGCCTTGGATACTGGGTGAGCACCTCGTCCACCGTGACCTCCAGTTCCTCGGGGGTGAAGGGAGTGGCACGGATCTTCTCAGTCCTCACCATCACTGTGGGCAGGAGACAGCAGCAGCGGCAGTTGGTGGTGAGGGGTGTCAGGCAGCAGTCCCTGGAGGCAGCAGCAGGTGAGGGGTCTCAGGCAGCAGTCCCTGGAGGCAGCAGCAGGTGAGGGGTCTCAGGCAGTAGTCCCTGGAGGCAGCAGCAGGTGAGGGGTCTCAGGCAGCAGGCTCAGTGAGCTGTGGCAATGTGTGGCTCCCTCACACACATATATAGCCCCCAGGACTCGAGTCTGTGGTTCTAAGCTGCTGCAATTGGTGTTCCAGGTCTGCCTCATTCAAATACATCCAATGACCGCCTCCGCGGTGGCGGAGCACGCCTACCGCGATTTTTAAACTTGCATCAGGCAACCGCGATTGCGCTTCCCATTGGCTGGAAGGGCATGGTCCATGGCGGTGACACACCGCAGGGGACAGGCGTGCGGTACCGCGGTGGTGCATCTTTCAAGTGCATCCAATGACCGGCCCGCGGTGGCGGAGCACGCCTACCGCGATTTTCAAACTTGCATCAGGCAACCGCGATTGCGCTTCCCATTGGCTGGAAGGGCATGGTTCATGGCGGTGACACACCGCTGGTGCCAGGCGGTAGCTACCGCGATTCCGGGCACATGCATTGCTATGAGTGACCGGGATCTGGGTGTCGGAGCATGCCAACCGCCATTAGCCATGTGTATATGCCTATCAATCCCGCTATGGTGTTTTGGGCCATGGCGGTGACACACCGCTGGTGCCAGGCGGTAGCTACCGCGATTCCGGGCACATGCATTGCTATGAGTGACCGGGATCTGGGTGTCGGAGCATGCCAACCGCCATTAGCCATGTGTATATGCCTATCAATCCCGCTATGGTGTCTTGGGCCATGGCGGTGACACACCGCTGGTGCCAGGCGGTAGCTACGGCGAGGGTGCAGCATGACATTGTTCACTATGGGCGTGACAGTGTTGTTTGAGCACGTTTAAGGCACCAATGGACACATCGTGCTGTGTCAATGTCATGGGTCATATCTGTACTTTGAACAGTGGTCACTTACAAAATATCATGGCACTTGATGGAATTCAAATGGGCTATAGTTAGTAATGACAGCCTAAACTTCATATCTAACACCAAATGCCACACTGAAAGAACTAATGGGGCACATTACTCCTACACAATTTCATATCTGAGCCCACATTTACTCACATTTTCATATCTCACCCCCAAATTTATCCCCAATTTCATATCTCACCCCCAAATTTGGCCCCAATTTCATATATGGCACCACATTTTAGCCACAATTTCATATCTGACCCCCAAATTTAGCCCCAATTTCATATATGTCACCACATTTTAGCCCCATTTTCATATCTGACCCCCACATTTAGCCCCAATTTCATATATATCACCACATTTTAGCCCCAATTTCATATCTGACACCGAATAATTACCCCCAATTTCATATCTGTTCCCAATATTTACACACATATCCATATCTCACACAATATGTCACTATACAGTACATGATTGTACAAACATTTCAGCATTATTTTCATTACTCACCACATATGTCACACTGTTGTCTGTTTGGTATCACCTATTACAGCCTTCATGTAATGTTATTGTTCGCAGTAGCAAATCCAACAGTATATGTCCACATGGACATGTGTGTGTTCTACATACTCAAGGATGTTAATTACATCACCGGCACACTTGGCATTCTGTACATCCTTATTATTTTTCACTTGTATCTCTGCCTTTGGGTATGTTTTGTCTCCATATCTGCCAAATGTTATCACCATTACTTGTGACATTGTGTCTGGTATGTGCTCATGTTGTTCAGCCTGTCATATGTGATTTTGTTACATGTATATTTCCACAGTTGTGAGTATGTTGATAGTGGATTTGATGTGTGTCGTGTGTTACGTTGGTACCCACCAAGGACAGGTGCATTGACCTTGTTCACATGAAGATTGTTGCCTTGGATGATGGACTGTAGCCAAAAGTGGTGATGGTGCTCACTGACTGGTAAATTTGATATGGCATCTGTGAACAGTAGACGGTGTACCACAATTGGCTGCACATTGATGTAATGCGTGTGCTTTCATTTGCAGTAATTGTGTGCAGATTTGGCAGGGTGCACACGTAGGACACGTGTGCAGTGATATTAAACCAACACTAGTGGATAAGCCTGCTATGGCGTGGAAGCCTTTCTGGGGCCCAAGCTGTTCCTGCGCAGTGTGGGTGAACTGATGGTGCTGTTGAATCAAGCTAATGATGGCATCCAAGACACGTGAGATATACCTTGATAGGGCTGGCTGTGACACTCATCCAACTCTAACTTTTGTTGTTTTGAAGGTACCAGAGGCCAACAAGTGATGCACAGCCAGCATCTTTGTCTGCGGAGGGATGTTGATAGTCCGCTGTGTTGTTCCTGACACCCTGTGGGGAATGTGGCTCAGGATGCTTTTGATGTTTGTCCTTTAGTACCTGTGTTGTGCGATGACATCCGCTGTTATGTGTATGAGGCTGTTGTGTTTTTGTTATGTACTCAGCATATTCATGCGCTGAGTTGTAGGTATACTGGTGGCTTTGTCCTGGTGGTGTTGTAGGTTGTTTTTGTGGCACTGTTGTGTCTCCAGGCAGCTGGATGATTAGCTCCATGGCAACTGTTGTACTTTAGTTGTGTGTTTGGGCAGTGCTACCTTCATACTGCATGTCATAGTGCAACTTAAGTGCAGATTAACGTTTGTCTGCAGTCCTTTTGGATCACGTACCTTTTCCACTTTTTGTGTGCCACATTGACAATCTGTCTGCTTGTTGATGATATTGTGCAGTGATGTCATTGTGTCTTGATCCACGGCGACACAAAATCTGCAAATGCTTTTCATTATTAGTCATTGACTGACTTTGAATTGTGATTACCAGCATGTATGGCATGTGTACTGATGACAGTGGATATTAGCACAGGCTTGTGAATATGTATGTGAGTGTCTCTAAACTTGTGTGAATTTGCAGTGGCTCAAATTCCATAATGAGTCCATCAGAACTAGACAAATTGTGTTGTTCATGTGTCCCATGTCATGATTGCACAAGAATGTGTGGCAGGTACAGCAGCCACTTGGAAGTCAGCAGTGTTTCTGTTTCACACATATCCTGTATCATGTACTGTCAGGGCTGATTACACAAGACTTTGAAATGTGACTATTAGCATTCACAGAAACAGTTTCCATGTTGGTTGTTCTCACTGTGCGAATACTGAACAAGTGTACTACAATGTTTTCTCAAGGTGTCACGACTTTTGACTTGCACTGTATGGTGCATTGTGATGCCAGTCAATGTTTGCGCTGGGTCAATCAAAAGCTACGGATTTGTGCACATCTCATGTTCTGTTGCAATGACGTGTCCCCTTTCATCTCACCTAGGAGGTGACCTAATGTGTATCGTCCAGTCACCCTGCTGGCTAACATTGAGGATGATGACATAATACGCAGATTCCGTCTGGACCGCACAAACATCCAAGACCTGTGTGCCATGTTGGAGCCACACCTGCGGGCTGGAAGGACATACCCAACAGCATTGACAACTGAATCGAATGTGTTGGCGGCACTGCATTTCCTGGCTAGTGGGTCATTCCAGGAGACAGTGGGCATTGCAGGGGGGATGTCTCAGCCCACCTTCAGCATGGTGCTACAGGATTTCCTGTCGGCCATGATGCAATACAAAGACCGATACATAAGTTTTCCAAGGAGGGCGGCTGTGAAGGTGGATTTTTATGCCCTTGGTCACATCCCTAATGTTGTAGGTGCTATTGACTGCACACATGTTGGCCTGGTTCCACCACAGGCACGGGAACACATATATAGGAATCGTAAACATTCACATTCCATCAATGTGCAGGTGGTGTGCCAGGCCGATATGATCATATCGCATGTCTGTGCCAAGTTTCCCGGCTCTGCACATGATTCCTACATCCTGCACAACAGCATTGTGCCCCAGCTGATGGCCAATCTACTTCCGGAGCGGGCATGGATTGTGGGTGAGTGGGCAGAGTCAAGTTGTGTGCTGTGTGTGCCATGCTGTCCTCTGCCACAGTTGTATCACTTAATCGGTATGTGTTTTTCACACCTAGGTGACTGCATATCCCAACAGACCTTGGTTGCTGAGCCCACTACGCAATCCTAGGACACCGTCTAAAGTCCGCTACAACAATGCCCATGGGAGAACACGTCGGATTGTGGAGCGAACCTTTGGTCTCCTAAAATCGAGATTTCGCTGCCTGGACAGGACCGGAGGGGCACTCATGTACTCTCCCAAAAAGGTGTGTCAGATAGTGGTAGCATGCTGCATGCTGCACAACCTGGCCTTACGGAAAGGAATCCCCATGATCCTGGATGATGATGACCAGCCGAGGCCCCCACCTGCGATCCCACAAATGTCCAGTGATGAGGATAGTGGAGAGGAGGAAGGTGTCGACCAGCGTCAGCAGCTCATCAACCGCTACTTCACTTGATGGTGAGTGACAATGTACAACTGGTCTATTGTCTGTTGATGTAGTTGTTTGCGTGAAGGTCTATGTGATCTTTGTGACTGCATCCTGTTGTTGACTCAGTGCTGGCTGCCTATGTGTTGGATACAGGGTAGTTTGGCACAGCTACAGGATGTCTATGTTGGTACTGTTGCACATTGTACTGTGTGCATATTGGTGTACTTTGAGGACATGTGTTGTGTGATGGCTGTGATTCCACCACCTGACTAGTGACTTTTGTTTTGTTGTGTTTTGCTAGGTCCCTTCTGCCTCTCCTTGCCTACAGAGGATCCATGCTACTGTGACATTGTAACCATGGTAAACATTGCACATACAGTGATAAACATGCAGCAGACTCAACTACATTGGTGCGTTATTGTTGTTTATTTTCAATGGGTATATGTGAGAGGGAAGTGGATATTTACATAAGTGTGAATGGTGAATCTATGAGTTGGCAGTGATGGTAGATGAGACCATCAAGTAGGCACCACATTGATGTGGTGACACAGTCCAACAGACGGATGCCATTACCATGGCAGTGTGGGTAAGGACAGTGTACAGAGTCAATGGTTGGGTGAAGAGTGTTGCCATCATGGCTGGCTCTTTGACTGGCGTTTGGCAGGTGCTTTGCCACGGGTGAGTCCCAAGTTTTTCTTTGGACGGCCCCTTCTTCTTTTGGCAGGGGGGGGCATCGTCCGCTGGGCCAGTGGGGTCTGAGGAGTCACCCCTCTCCGTGCCCGCAGGGGTGGATGATGAACTGTCATCCTGCGTGGCAACGGGGGGAGGTGGAGGTGTGGTCTGTGGCACTGGCCTGTCCCTCTGTACCGCCACTAACTGGCCCATGAGGTCCACGATTTGTCCCATACGATTGTCCATGGATCTCAGCAGACGTTGGAGCTCCAGGACATCTTCGTGGGCCTGGCCCATTTGTGCCTGTGTGCGTTCATAGGCACCCACAACTCTGGTGATGTTAGCCAGGGCTTCGGTCACAGTGTCCTGTGGTGTTAGAGTCCCACTTGTCCTCCCACCTGCCCTGCTATCACTGACCTGTTGCCTCACCACTCTAGCCACACGCCTACTCTCCCTGCCCTCCACAGTTGATGGTGTGGGCTGGGCATCCTCTGGGGCAGGGCGAGTGTTGCAGGCAACAGTGGTGGTGGTGGTGGCACAGGTCGTTCCAGCAGGGGTCAGCGTTGATGTTGTTGCTGATGGTGGGGGGCAGTGGGATCATGTGACCGGTTGCGCCCTGGCACACCAGATGGGCCGGCTTGGAGCTCCTCATCCAAAGAATCCAGGGACTCCGCATCAGAGTGTCCATGTTCCGGGGGAGGAGACTGGCTCTGCAGGTTGTCGTCCTCTGCAGTCAGTTGTTGGTCACCTGTGGAACAGAGGGTACATAGTCATTGACTTACACCCATCTGGCTTGCCGTGTTTGATGTCTCTTATTTACATGTTATGCAACACACAGTTACGTATTTCATAAATTGTATGTCTGCACAGTGATGTTCGTCATGACATGATGTGGAGGTACATACATCTTTTTCCATGGTGTGACAAGTCATTGGATACCATGCCCCACGTGAAGCGCTTTGTATTAAACTGAAAGGTTGTCATCTGACAACTGGCTGCTATGCAACTTGATGTAATGCATCTTTGCTGATTACTCTTCCTGGCAAATGTTACATATGCACATGTACTAGACATTGTACCATTGTTATCTCATGCATACCTTTGTAATGTTCTGTGCTTGTATTTCATTGTTCAACAGACCATGCCTTTTTATTGTTACTATGGTCCTTCATGCTCAGCACCCATGGAATTTACAGATAGCATTCGGTGCAGTGCATATATGGTCCCTGATTTGCTTACACATGGGTTTAGTTGAGTCACAGTTCTGTTTCTGTCACAGTTAAATACGCATAGCTGTCTGCATACTATCAAATGGTATTTAATTGGGGTGTATTTTGTTGTGATGTGAGGCCTTGTGTTGGCATTAGCTCAATGCTTTCGTTGAGGAATGGTGGGGTGCATGCACTGTCTGCTTACCTGTCCAGGTGTCATTTTTAGGTGGACTTTCTGACACGTGGTTCTGGGTGGGGGGAGTAGTCTATCCTGCTCAGCTGTGGGACAAGGGGGCCTGGTGGGAGTTGTAGTGCAGGCCTCCCTATTCCAAACACACCTCCCTGGAAAGATGGCTACCTACCTGTTAGGTGAGGGTGAAGAACACAATGGCTGCCACATGGTTATGGGGGGAGTAGTCCATCCTGCTCAGCTGTGGGACAAGGGGGCCTGGTGGGAGTTGTAGTGCAGGCCTCCCTATTCCAAACACACCTCCCTGGAAAGATGGCTACCTACCTGTTAGGTGAGGGTGAAGAACACAATGGCTGCCACATGGTTCTGGGGGGGAGTAGTCCATCCTGCTCAGCTGTGGGACAAGGGGGCCTGGTGGGAGTTGTAGTGCAGGCCTCCCTATTCCAAACACACCTCCCTGGAAAGATGGCTACTTACCTGTTAGGTGAGGGTGAAGAACACAATGGCTGCCACATGGTTCTGGGGGGGAGGGGGTGCTCCATCCTGCTGAGTGATGGGGCAGGGTGTGCCTGGTGGGAGTTGTAGTGCAGGCCTCCCTATTCCAAACACACCTCCCTGGAAAGATGGCTACCTACCTGTTAGGTGAGGGTGAAGAACACAATGGCTGCCACATGGTTATGGGGGGGGGGGTAGTCCATCCTGCTCAGCTGTGGGACAAGGGGGCCTGGTGGGAGTTGTAGTGCAGGCCTCCCTATTCCAAACACACCTCCCTGGAAAGATGGCTACCTACCTGTTAGGTGAGGGTGAAGAACACAATGGCTGCCACATGGTTCTGGGTGGGAGGGGTGCTCCATCCTGCTGAGCTGATGGGGCAAGGGTGTGCCTGGTGGGAGTTGTAGTGCAGGCCTCCCTATTCCAAACACACCTCCCTGGAAAGATGGCTACCTACCTGTTAGGTGAGGGTGAAGAACACAATGGCTGCCACATGGTTCTGGGTGGGAGGGAGTGCTCCATCCTGCTGATTGATGGGGCAGGGTGTGCCTGGTGGGAGTTGTAGTGCTGCTTGCCTGGACACATACAACACAGTTGATGTTGTCTACCTTTGTGATGTTTCAGGTGGGGTGGATGTTACATCAGTGTGACCTGTGTTTGTTTTTGGGGTGCAGATGAGTGTACTTGTGCCTCAGGGATGTAGCTTTGTAGTTGTGCAAGACAGTACATGGCAGTTTCATGGTATCCATTAGGTGGTACTTACCAGCCTCCACTCCCCGGGTATTCCTTCCAGACTCTCTGGATGCAGGATGGCAAGCACCTTCTCCTCCCACGCAGAGAATGGTTTTGGTGGAATGGGAGGGCCTCCACCAGTCGCATCAGCCAGCTGACGGTTCTTGGCCCTCTTCTTCTTGACAACACTCTTCAGGTCATGCCACCGCCTCATGAGTTCATGCTTGTTGCGGGGTACATTCCCTACTGCATTGACCTTGTCCACTATCCTTACCCACATGTTTGTCCTTGTGGCTAATGGTGTCTGTTGGACCATGCTACCGAAGAGTTGTGGTTCTACTCTAATTATCTCATCTACCATTACTGTCAGCTCAGTGTCTGTGAATTTTGGCATTTTGTGTGGTGCCATGGTGTGTGCTGTGCAGATGTTTTGGGGTGCAGTTGTGAGGGTGGTGTAGGTGGTGTGTGTGTGTGTGTGTGTGTTGTTGTGCTGGTGAGATGTGTGGTGTTTTGCCTATCCAATGTGCTGCAGGGTTTGGTTCCTTCAGGGCTGGAGTAGTGCAAAGGATTGTGGTCAGGGAAGGGGCTGGTTTTATGCTCAGCTATGTGGGTGTGTCAAGATGGTATAATGCTGTCAGGTGTGCTGTGTGGGTTGTCCTGTGATTTGTATATTTGAATTTGCCATGGGGGTGTGTCATTGGGATGTTTCAGGTTCATTTGGGGGCAGGGCTATTTGCCTGTGTGCATTTGGTGGCCTTATTGTGTTTTTTTTTTTCCTTGGCCGCCATTTTGTTGGCAGAGCATCTGCAGCGATGGCTATGCTGCAGGCCTTCCGCCGTATCTCACATTCATTACTGTTAGCGACCGCTGCGGATGGAAACAGTGGAACGTACCGCTGTGACATCGGGGATATCATAATATCATTGGCGGTCACTCCGCGTGCCTGGCGGTGGTTTTAGGTGTTTCCGCTATGATACCGACCGTCGCGGTTGGATTTTCACATTCTCCAACGTCTACGGGCGGTTTTTCGATGCCTCCTACCGCCGCGGTAGGAATATTTTGGCGGTTGATCATAATAGTGTCGGCGGTGTTTCCGCGGTACCTGCGGACAGTAATTTTCCACTACCATTGCGGTTGGATTTTATTCCGTCCGCCATCGTAATGACCCTCTTAAATCGGATCGCCAACACAGTGAATGCTGTCCCCTTTTATTAGTTCTCAGTTCTTTATCCTTGACACTATGTGGCGTCCAGAGCTGATGAGGCAAACTATAGACCAATTTCCCTGCTGGACGCTTCTTCTAAACAACTTTGAGCAGTTTGGAGCTACGATTTTCGACTAGTAAAACAATCCACTGTGACAATCGAGATTTAGAACTGGGACTCGCCACTGTAACAGCTGCTCTGCGCTGCCTTACCCACACCAATGGGAAGCAGCTTCGAATGGCTGTTCTGTAGATTTTAGGGCAGCTTTGTATTCATTAGATCACTTACTTTTCTGCAAGTAAGTGCAGGGGAATGCTCAAATCAAAAAGCTGTTGTAGGTTTAAAGAGAAATATGAAGAACGTCAATAACAAATAAAGTAATTACCTAGGAGATCACTGTTTTGGTAATTAAAAAAGCACAGAAGTGTTGGTCACCATTCTTCCATTTCGCCCCCACGCCCTGCCGCCACATGAGGTCTGCGTTATTATAATATTTCAGTGAAAAGCTCACACTTTTGATCATTTTGAAGTTTAAGGGGCCAGGTAAAGAGTCTAGCCTATAAGTCAAATGATAGAATCCTGGCAAAGGTGACTTAGCTTTTCACCCATCCGAGGTTGAATAAAATGAACACCAGTGACATAGCTGAATAGCTTCTGCTGTTTTCTTGTGAATTTATCACAGTTACACCGACAGTTTTTCTACCCCACCTGTTATAAAGTTCACCAGTGGGCAATTGCAGCAACCTACAATATTGTGGTAGCAAATCAGTTGGCATATATCGGTGGTAACTAAACTAGATTGTATCTATTTCTGTAACATAATTTTATTAATCTTCCACTTATTGTACACTTTCATTAAAACTTCAGTTTTTCCCTTCCTGTGATGGCACGAGGGGTAAAGGTCATGTGACATTACTTCTCTGAAGTCTTCATGCCCAGAGGTCATGGATGTCACCATCTGTGTTGTCATCGGGATTGTATGGTGCGCGTTGTCACTTCTGCTACCCCTCTGATTTTGGTGAATAGATGTCAAGGACAATAGCACAAAAAATATTTACCAGAATAACAATCTGCTGGTTAACATTTCCTTCCAGGCTATGACTTGCTGCTTCACCATGTAAGACATTGGGTAACTGGTTGAGGGGAGTGAAACCGTACTCAAGCAGCAGCCACAATCCTTGTCAGGGTGAAGTCACAAGCAACCTCAAATGAAGCTGTGCTTAACCCTCTGGTAGCTTAGCACAAAAGAAAATCCACACCAATTAAAAAAAATAGAGTAACATTTAATAAATAATTTAACACCAAAATGACAAAAATCCAATTAGTAGAACTGGAGATATGAAATTTTAAAGATTTCGGTTAAAATAGTTCTAAAAAGCACAAAGCGGCAACTGCGGTTATCTGGTCGTGCTAGACCCGAACAAAGTCACAAGCTTAGGCCCGCTGAAAAAATACCTTAAAACCTGGTTGTGGAGCGATGCGGAGTTCTGCATCGAGGATGCGTCGCGCAGCGGCGGTTACTAGGAGCTGCGACGCTGCAATGCGAGGTCCTGCATTGCCACCGAGGGGGCTTACGGTGCGAAGTCCTGCGTCGAAGATGCGTCTCGCTCCGGCAAGTTCTGAATAGTTGTGCGGCTTGCGATACGGAGTTGTTGAGGATGCCGTCGGCAACGGTCTTGCGATTCAAAGGCCTGCTTAAAGGATGCGACACACAGAGGCGGTTACGGGGAGGCTGCGGGTGGCAATGCGAAGTCCGGCATTGGGGATGTCTTGCACAGGGGTCCCGATGCGGAGTAGTTTGTGAGGCAATGCGCCGCGGCTCTGATTAGGAGTTTTGTGAGGCGATGTATAGTGCTGAGTTGGTTCTGCGGGGACCACAGATGGGCTGGCAGAGCATCTTCAGGTCCACTTACAATGCTCCATGACTGGGGTGGCACCACTCGTGAGGGCAGGGCCCACAGCTGCTGAGTCCAGGTGATGGGTTCAGGATGGAGAAAGCCTGTTCTGTTCCTGAGGCTTCTGATCAGGAGGCCAGCCAATTAGCCCCTGGAGTCAAGCTGGTGGGCCAGGGCTCAAGATGCAGGTCCAGTCCTTCTCACTCAGGCAAAAGGGCAGCACAGTAGGGCAGCATAGTGGCAGTCCTTCTGTTGAGTCTTCCACAGGTCCAGATGTGTACTGAAGAGTGGGTCTAAGGGTCCAATATTTATACCTGGTGGCCACTTTGAAATAGGAGACATTTCTAGGGTGTTCCACCCCCTGAAGTGTCAGTCATACCCTTCCTCCCTGCCCTGGCACCAGCTTGTCTGGGGACACAAAAGATTAGTGACAAACCATTTGTGAGTGTGTTCAGGCAGAGCCTTTGTGATGTGCATGTGTGGTAAGTGACAGCTCTTCCCCTCTTTAAGTCAGAGTGACCTATCATGCCAACACCTAGCTTCCTTTCTTTGACTGTCTGAGAGCAATATACAAAGACCAACTGCCATGTGACCCAGGAAAGGTGCAGGTGTTGGAATGGGTAAATACGATGTCAGTTACTACCATGATATGTGCAGGCCCGACAAAGGCAATACCAATCAATGCGATGTTAACTTATGCCACAGCCTGTGCCCATATGACAGTGTCAATGCCCATAAATGCAATGTCAATGTATGCCATAATCTATGCCTGCACAAAAGAGACAACACCGGCAGTAGCAATGTCAATGTATGCCATAATCTATGCCCGAATGGCAATGTTGTTGCCAGTAAAAGCGATATCGATGTACGCCATGATTTAGGAATGCATAAATATGTCAATATCAGTAAAGACAATATCAATGTACGCTGTGACAACTGTACGCACAATGTTGAGACTGTCGATAAAAATGATACCAGTGACTGCCATATTATTTTTAGGAGTTCCAGTGAACTTGCATCATTGCTGTCGAATTTGGTGGGCAGTCAAAATATCGAATTGTGAATATCGACCTACACTAATATCGAGTTTTTAATATCGTAGGGACAGAATATCGAAGTCAAGAATATCGTTGACCAGAATATCGACTTTAAGGTAAGTAATATCGAATTTTTTTAATATCGAAGTAAGTAATATCGAAGTCATTAATATCTTTAGCAAAAATATAGTTGTGAATAATATCGATTTTGTTTTTGTGTTATGTATGTTTAACATTTTTTTAAAAGTTTTTACATTATTTTTAAATATATGTATTAAGGGGTCTATTATAATGTCGGGCGGATCGCCACCGCCCGCATGGCGGTGGCGATCCGCCCGACATTATTTTCCGCCCGCCTCCCATTTCCCCCGCCACATTACGGGGTACCGCGGCGGACGGGAAGACCGTCCGCCGCCTTTCCGCCCGGTCGACGAGTCGACCGGGCGGAAAAGGGTTGATTATGGTGGCGGTGTCTGCTAGACACCACCATCCATATTACAATGCATGCGGGAAGCAGCCTTTCGCCGCCACGGAAAGGCATGCGGTTTTCGCAGTTGGGGGCCCGTTACGGGCCCCCAGGATGTTGGGGGGGTGGGGTGGGCACATGGGGGGTACCTATGGTACCCGCCTGCATTTGCATGCACAACGTGGCAGGCACCGCGCGGTGCCAGCCACGTTATGCATGCAAATGCACAAATGCCTTTCTTGCATTGCGGCGGGTGCTGCTGACAGCACCGCCCGCCGCAATGTAAAAAATGCGGGATGCGTCCGCCAGTGTGGCGGGCGCATCCTAATTGTGTATGCGGGACCGCCGCACACATAGCGGGCGGTCCCATTTCACGATGCGATGGCGGGCGGACTTTGTCCGCCCGCCATCGTAATAGACCCCTAAATGTTTAGAAAATAGTAAAACATTTTTAAGGAAATTTTGCGTTTTAGTATCAGAGCGGGTTGTGGGTTTATAGGGAAATAGGGTGGGAAGTAATTTAATTATAATTAATATGTTTTTATTTATTGTTATTCATTGTTAATTTATTGTTAATTAGTTATTAATTGGTAATTAATTTATATTAATTGGTTAATTTATAATTATATTAATTATAATTAATTTATTATTAAGTTTTATTTATTATTATTGTTAATTAATTTATTGTGAATTAATTATTAATTGGTAATTAATTTTAATTCATTGATTAATTGGTAATTACATTAATTATGTTATTTTTAATGTGTAGCGGGTTGTGGGTTTATAGGGGAATAGGGTGGGAAGAAATTTAATTTTAATTAATTAATTAATATGATTTTATTTATTGTTATTCATTGTTAATTAATTATTAATTGGTAATTAATTTATATTAATTGGTTAATTTATAATTATATTAATTATACTTAATTTATTATTAATTTTTATTTATTATTGTTAATTAATTTATTGTAAATTAATTATTAATTGGTAATTAATTTTAATTCATTGATTAATTGGTAATTAAATTAATTATGTTATTTTTAATGTGTAGCGGGTTGTGGGTTTATAGGGGAATAGGGTGGGAAGTAATTTAAATATAATTAATTAGTTAATATGTGTATATTATTGATTATTAATTTTTTGTTAATTAATTATTAATTGGTAATTAATTTTTATTGGTTAATTAAAAATGATATTAATGATAATTAATTTATTATTATTTTTTATTTGTTAATTTATTGTTAATTATTAATTGGTAATTAATTTTTATTAGTTGATAATTAAATTAATTGTGTTTATTTTTATGTGTAGCGCGTTGTGTGTTTATAGGGGAATAGGGTGGGAAGTAATTTAATGTTATTTAAGTAAATATTAATTTAATTTAATAGGTATTTATTAATTATTTTGTTAAATAATTATTATGTTATTTATTCTAAAAAATAATAATTTATAAGTATGTTAATTTAACCCCTAAGCGATCCTACATTTTCCCTACTGTTGCACTCACGGGAGTGGGAATAGTAATTTTTACCCCTACGCTATCCAACACTTTCCCTACTGTTGCACTCACTGGAGTGGGAATAGTAATTTTTACCCCCCGCTATTCAACACTTTCTCTGCTGTTGCACTCAGTGGAGTGGGAATAGTAATTTTTACCCGTACGCTATCCAACACTTTCCCTACTGTTGCACTCACTGGAGTGGGAATTGTAATTTTTACCCCTACGCTATCCAACACTTTCCCTACTGTTGCACTCACTGGAGTGGGAATAGTAATTTTAACCCCTACCCTATCCAACACTTTCCCTACTGTTGCACTCACTGGAGTGGGAATAGTAATTTTTACCCCTAAGCTATCCAACACTTTCCCTACTGTTGCACTCACTGGAGTGGGAATAGTAATTTTAACCCCTACGCTATCCAACACTTTCCCTACTGTTGCACTTACTGGAGTGGGAATAGTCATTTTTACCCCTACGCTATCCAACACTTTCCCTATTGTTGCACTCACGGGAGTGGGAATAGTAATTTTTACCCCTCCGCTATCCAACACTTTCCCTACTGTTGCACTCACTGGAGTGGGAATAGTAATTTTTACCCCTCCGCTATCCAACACTTTCCCTACTGTTGCACTCACTGGAGTGGGAATAGTAATTTTTAACCCCCCGCTATCCAACACTTTCCCTACTGTTGCACTCACTGAAGTGGGAATAGTAATTTTTACCCCTACGCTATCCAACACTTTCCCTACTGTTGCACTCAATGGAGTGGGAATAGTAATTTTTACCCCTACGCTATCCAACACTTTCCCTACTGTTGCACTCACTGGAGTGGGAATAGTAATTTTAACCCCTACGCTATCCAACACTTTCCCTACTGTTGCACTCACTGGAGTGGGAATAGTAATTTTACCCCTACGCTATCCAACACTTTCCCTACTGTTGCACTCACTGGAGTGGGAATAGTAATTTTAACCCCTACGCTATCCAACACTTTCCCTACTGTTGCACTCACTGGAGTGGGAATAGTAATTTTTACCCCTACGCTATCCAACACTTTCCCTACAGTTGCACTCACTGGAGTGGGAATAGTAATTTGATTTTCTCCGCTATCTAATATTTTTTATTTTTTTAGCTAATGTACTGTATAATTATTTTTAAAAAGATTTAAAATAATTTTATTTTTTTTAAATTTGTTACATATATTTATTTAAATTTTATTTATATTATTGTTTTATGTGTATAGATGTATTTATAATTTATAAAAAATAAATTAAACAATGTATAAGTTATTAAAAGAAATATTAAAACATATTAATAAGTAAGTATATATATATATTATATATTATATGTATATGTTTAATGTATTTTTAAATTATATATATTACTTATAATTTTTAAGCATTTTAAAATATTTTTAACTGTTTCTTTTAATTATATGTATTATTTACTTTATTTTACAATATTTTTTTAACTTAAATTAAAAACGATATTTTTAACGATATTTTTGACATCAATATTTTTTTTTCGATATTATTGTACTTACCTTAATGTAGATAGGATGTCGATATTCTTGTCTTCGATATTTTTGCTGCAATATTTTTGTAGGTCAATATTGTGACCTTCGATATTTAGTCAGTGATTCGTTGAATTTACCCAAGGTGACCTCCCCATCAACCCCGAGTCAGAGATATGTGGTCAGACAGGTCATGTGACCCACACCCACGTCTATCGAATAACAGGTCACAGGTGGGGCCTCTCTGAACCCAAAGACAAACACACGCCCAAGGAAAACCCTGATCGATCCCACAGATGGATAGTTGCACCGCAAAGAGGTCCGAGGCACTTGGCCCCAATAAAACACATTTGCCAAAGGCTCGCATTCCCCAAATATACCACAAAGCTGGATACCACATGTAGATAGAAACACTCAGCTAATCAGGACATGACATGCACATCACACGTAGTATTTGCAAGTTCCTCATGCCGGACCTCTGGATAGATACACACTGGCCCACACTAGATCTCTCTGAGGTCGAGAGCTATCTGTGTCCTTATCAGATACTCAAACTTGTTAATTTACGACTGAGATGCTCTTTCAAGAATGCAGAAATTGTTTTATAGTACCTCACGAGTTGTATATAATACTAGCCAAAACTCAGTTATACTGAGAGACTTTCCTCAGACTGATTCTGTTGAGACTCTCCCAGCCGCTGCGTTTAATTAAACCAACTTGTTCCTATTTTGCAAAAAGCCTCTTGTCTTTTCATTTCTTTAAGGTAAATTCATATCCGGGTAACACAGAAAAAAATGGTTGGGACAAGACAATGCCAACTTTTTAAAAGTGGCATTTTCAGAATTCTGACTTACAAACCAACTTTACCATTAAAGAGGGTTTTATTTCCCAATTCCTTAGACACCAAACTCGTCATGCCAATCTGCTTCCAATTGAAAGTCATCATTTATTAAATGTAATAAGGTAACCCAGTGTTATCCTATGGGAGAGGTGGGCCTCACAGTAGTGAAAAACGAACGTAGGAATTTTATCACTACCAGGACATGTAAAACTTAAAGGTACCTGTACAAACTTTTAGATACACTGTACCCTGCCTTCTGGGTTGTGTAGGGTCTACCCTAGGGGTGAATTATATGTAATAAAAAGGGAGGTTTGGGCCTGGCTAGAAGTTTATATTGGCAGCGTGTAATAGCAGTCTAAAACTGCACACACAGTCTGCAATGGCAGGCCTGGGACTGGTTTAAACAGGGGCGGCTGGTGGAATTTGAAACTGGTGGGGCGTATGCAGAGCAAATCAACGCATGCGAGCGCAGCGAGCGAGCCCGACGGCAATAAGGGGGGTTCGGGGGGGTTCTCCCCCCGTGAAGATTTTTTTTTAAATTGGCATCTTTTTGGTGCGATTTTCAGCACTATATCTGTGATAAATGGACTAAAAATTCAGTAGTTCTAGGCATTCATAAAAGAAAACTCAAACATTATTTCAGAGAATTTCTGGGTTGCCAAGCAAGTCTGACTTCTGAAGAGGGCAAGGGTACTAAGCAAGACTGCTTTGGCTCTACCCTTTCTAATAGAAGACACTAGTTAGCGATGTGAACAAGTTCAATGGACAAACCTGGGGTCTAGGGAGAGTCCCTCTCCTGAAAAAGAAATTTTTAAAAAAATTGGCAAATGGTGCATTTTAAAGCAAATGAATGCAGCGATAAAGCAAGGCTTATTAAGCAGTGGGAACGTATAGTCTTGAAATATTAAACACATTAAAAACTGCCCCGTATCTTCCTGCATTAATTTGTTCAACAGTTACTGTAATATGTAAATTGTTCTGCATGACAACTTTAGCCCTTTAAAATGTATGCTTAGCTTGCCCAGTGTCTTGCACTGCATGCAGCATTAACTTTGGAAAAATATGCTCTAACCAGACTTCGGGAAGCACCCACAGCTGCTGGCTGTAACCAGTCATATAGAAATATGTGCAGACAGGTCTTTAAGTGAGATGAAAAAAGTGGGTGCTCCCTATAAAGGAACATGCCAAATACATTTCTGTGATTCCCATAGTGTGCCATCAGACCGGTATTTTGGTTTCTCTCAGATGTAATTTTATCCAGATAAATGGCACAGCAACTGACATATGCCTAAAGCCTGTCAGTATGATTGGCTTTGTCACTGGGTGTTAGCTGTTTAAGATAAATGAGTAACAACAATGATTTCTTATAAATAATTAACATTGAAAATGTTTAAATTCTGAAATAGTGAGTCCGTGAATTAAATAGCATTGAGGCCTGTGGAAGGAGTTTTGGCCTTCAATTATGTTTGCTTTATGTTAGATATGTATCCTCTTTTTTCTCTGCATATCTTGTCCATCTGCACATCTTCAAACCCCTCTCTTTCCTCTTCAGCATCCTCTTTTCACTCTTCCCCGAATGCCCTTCCTCACATCTGTCACTTCACCGCCCCCAACATGCACTGCACTCCCTCAAATATAAGCACCTTAATTTCTTACTTTTGCCTTGCAAATATTTTGACATCAGTGTACCCCCTTCACACACATTTCCACAGAATTTCAGTTGCAAATGGAATACACAAACACTGTTCTGTGTGCTCTGCAGAGAGGCCAACCCACTGACAGGCACTTTGTTTGGCTTTAGCCTTAGCGCCTGCATGCTCAATCAAAGTCCCTCATAAACATGGATCAAGCCTCAAAGTATGCACAGAAAAAAATACAGATAAACAACAACATTATAAAATAGCTAACTCGTGGGGAATGCAAGATTAAGTAAACATGTAAAATAAGAGAGGAACTAACTCGCTAAAATGCATTCCCTCGACGTTTTTAACATTCATTGTTTGCAACTCAATCTATGTTTTTGGCATCAGTGTTAACTTAGGGGCATGTACACAGGGCCAGTTTTAATGCCATACATCAGGAGGAAACTTCTTTATCAGTACATGGTGCACCTGAAGGACTCTAAACCAATACCGCACAAGAATGCAGCTCTAACCCTACAATGTACAAGACAGAGATGTGCCCCTACAACAGTACACGAACAGAGCGCAGCTGTGTACATGCATCAGTTTCACAGAAGGAACCGACTTTATAAGTTCACCACTGCAATAGGACGCCATGTAAAACCGTAAACCACATGTCAATATACAACGTTATACTGGGACACAGCTGCATGTGCAAAGCATTACATGGAACGGCCTGCGCGCGCTTTGGGAACATCCGGTAAAGTGAGGGTTACATGGTCCCTCTGCCGTGTTGTGACCCTGAGTGTTCCTGTCTTGGCCTATGCCTTAATGCCTAGTCAGGGTGGTCCCGGAGTTTGTGAAGCAAGCAGCCCATTTCATTTCGTATATTGTAAGTAAATAAACAGCTGCAGACTTAAAAAAAAAAAAGCAGTCAAAAATTCTTTCCGTTGCATAGGGTATTGAGAGCTTGAGTCAAGGAGAAATGCTGACTCCACAGCGAGAGCGTCTCTGGCAAGAATGAACTACCTTTCTTGTCCTGTGGCCAAAAGAGGGAGACGTTTTATCTGCATCTGCATTGATGCATCCCTCTAATGGAGTTCAGGCAACAGTGGTCAACATACAAGGGCTACTCAAAACGTTGACGTTCGTGGAAATACAAAACAGAATCACTGATGCACATTGTTTGCACTTGCCCGGCTTTCCAACCCAGACGCCGTAGATGGCAAAGAGCGCTTTTCAATTAAAAAAGGGTGTTGTTCTGTGAAAGATGCCCTGAAACATGTACAAAACGGGGAGAATCTCCAAATAACCACACGCCTTGTTAAAATCATAGGCGCTGCCCTCTCACACCTTAAGGCAAAAGAGCCTGAGCCATACGAGCAAAATGACCACTGATCTGATTGTAACTTCAAGTATAGACTTTTATTATCATCGTTTTATATCGAGGTCCAATTAAGGCGTGACGCTATAATGTCGGTTTTATTTCTTTTCTTTTAGGCCAGGATGAAGGATTCTGGTGATTACGTTTCTAATAAAGCAGATGGGTTATATCAATCAAGATAAGACTGGCTACTCTACTTCAATTGTTAATTTTACTGCTGTATGTATTGTATATTTTAAATACACTTTACAACAAACATTTACATTTTTTAGTTCATTTTAAACCCTTCTATTCAGCCTGTAAAGATTCACTCCCCTAAACAAAATGATTAATTTCGCTATGCAAAGCCTCTATAGCTTCCCCGGACTGGCAAGTCCTCTCCCAATACCGACATCATGCCAGATGACAAATGCACAAAAAATGGCACACTACAAACTGAAGGTCATTACCTAGAAGGCCCTCCATGTTTATGTCATGGCTCGCCAACATGTTTTTTTCTGCTACACCACATGCCTCTCATCCAGTTTTCAGTTTTTCAGCCTCCTATGCCCCCCCCCCCACCCCAGCCCCGCCGGCACATTCACTGCCAATTACCTGCGGGCAATCACCATCCACCCACCATTTAATACCACTCTAAAAAGTCACCTCTTTCACCTTGAGTGCATAACCGCAAATAACCCATACACTTCCACTTAAGCACTCACCAGTGAGGCAAAATGGTCTGCAGGCCACTGGCTTTCCTATTGAACATTTATTAGAAAGGGTAGAAGATACAGTCTAGTGCAGTGCATGGTCTGTTAGCGCCTAGAAATTCATCACTGCTTAGCCTTGCAGAAAGCACACAAAGTATTTACCAATAATGGAATCATACAGCAACTTCCATGAGCCCTTCCCCCTTCTAAAGAGCAGGACTTAAACGCACACACAGGAACATTTTCCAAAAGAATAGTAGTAAAGAGAACAAGCAATATCTACAGTACCGGACATTTGAGAAACAGTTACATTCAATAATCACTCATTCACTCTGTGCACTGATGCACCTGGCATTCGATGAAGCATTCGATGAAGCAATGAAACCATGCACGGGCTTTCAGCATCTCAAACTAGTTACCAATCTTTCCTACAGTGTACAGACATTGTACCAGTCTTCACAACCAGCTCTAAGTGTAGATTGGGATGCAGCAAGAATATGGGAGAACTAATGAGGAAAGAAGGGGCTGAGAGTGGTCAAATATGCATGTGCTGCCCGTGCATGAACTGAGAGAACAAGCCCTTTAAATCCCATAGGGAATGTCTGCAGTACACTTACAAAAAAACGGAATGAGATTGATTCCAAATAAAAAGACTACCTGCATTCTCTGTAGGCGAACTGGAGCAGGCCGCCTGGTGTGATAGCTTCAAAACTGCGAAATAAAAGAGGCAATCACGAGCACAGTAACTGTGCCTTCCCTCAGCAGTAATTTGATGCACTGTGTAGCGTACAGCAGCAGGACGCTCAGGAGCCGTGCCGGGCCATCCTTGAACGAGCATGTCAATGAGGTGGTGCATACGGCAGCATACCACCCCTGGGGAGCCAGCTGGCATTAGCGGTATCGCTGCAGATGGTTTATGAACCCACTCTCAACCCGTTCTGAAGGGATTTCCGTGCCTAGATTAAAGTGGCCACTGAGGGTGCAGTGAAGTGAAGCGGAGGCAGCTGCCAAGCAAAGCGAGGAGCGCTCTACAGTGCCATGGAGCCAGACTGATGTGCAGTGACTGCACGGGGCATCCGGTGAGACACAGGGCAAACGAGGGTTTAGAGAGAAGTGTGCGTGAGAGGCAGGGAGAGATGAATGGTTAGAGAAGGATGGGGCAGGGAAGAAGGAATGTGTGAGGAGTGGGAACGGAGGGCGGTAGAGAGTTGGTGAGGAATAGAGCACAGTGGATGAAAGAGAGAGCTGGGGTAGCGGTGCAGAGAGAGCGAGAGGAGAGGGTGGGGGTGCTTGGGAGGAATGCTCTTGGCCACAGACTCAATGGAAATACTTCTGGGACAGACACAGAGGGTCAAAAGCAGACATGGCAGGAGCCAGAGACGAGGGAAACATCGGGAGCGAGAGGAAAGTAGGAAGAGAAGTGAGGGGGTGAATGGAGAGACCGTGCGAGAGCTCAGCAGCATGAGATGCACCCTTATCTAAGGCTTAAGCAATAAAAAACATTTGTCATGGTAAATTTAAAAGTAAGTGACAATAATTTGGTTATTCACTTGCAATGAAAGAGTATCATTAATAGTAAACAACAGTATCAACCATGCCGCTTTGTCCCAGGGTCACAGAGGGAAGTTCTGGTGATGTTGTAGTGCTGCCCTGGAGTGTAACAAGGGGTGTATTTTTCTTCACCTGGAAAAGGATATAAAAGCGGGCCCCTTTGGGTTTTGATTCAATGTCCATTTTTTAGCGTCATCAGGGCTCCGGCAAGGCAAGCCTTTGCCTACACAGACCATCACTTAGGGGTCCTCTTCGTGACTGTCAGAAAGAACAATCTGGACAAGATGTAGTCTAACCCTGGGGAATTTCATCCATTGTTGATCCCAAGATAATCTGTTCGGTTCATCTGGCAGCTCCTATATCTCCCAGCTTCAATTTTCCGCTCCATCGCTCAAGCGCCTCCACTCTCAACACTCCTTTCTCGCTTGGCAACCAGTCAGAATGCTGTCAATGAGCAATATGTAGTGTGTGGAAAAAGTGGTAACCTGAGCGCAGTAGAAAAGGTGTCTTCGGTGAATGCAAGGATTCGTAGGCAAGAGATATGTAGGAAGAGCAGCACGTTTTGTCGGCATGTCACAAACTGCGACCCCGGCCGAACATCATGAAAAGAAATAAAATCAGCAAGAACGAGGAAAGTTCTGAGTGAGTGTGTTGTTTTAACACGAGTTTTAAACGGTTATACTTATATGGTGCCGTCGAAATGTTCTCAAGGGCCCGGCAGGAGTATTCTTTGCACTTGGTTGCGAACTTGCGACCCACGGAGATAGATTTGGTTCCGGAAGAGGAGAGAGCGGGGGAGTTTACAATAAAAAAAAAAAAAAAACACAACTTACCTGGTCTGCGCCGCCTCTGTTCCTGGGCCGGGGTCCTGCGTTGGGGGCTGCTTGGCGCCTTCTGTTCTGCTCTGTCCCGCGCCTTCTGAACAACAGCCCTGGCGTCTCAGGCACCCAATCCTGGCTCTGCATTAGCAGCGCCAGGATTGGCTAGGGCACGGAGACGCCACGCCCATTAGAGACCGGGGGTTGCTGCATGAAGCAACCCTCGGCCTCTCGGGTCCCGACTCCTCCTCGCTCTCCTGGTCCTGCTTAGGAGGTGGCTGTAGTGCGCAGCGCATGTTCGGGCTGGTCATAAAATGACCAGCCCAAAATCGAGCATGCGCACAATTGCAGCTGCGCTTTAGTAAGCGCTGCTGTCAGTCACCCTCCTTGCTGCCGCAGCCAGCCCCGCCCCCACCCCCTTCAGCGCCGATTGAATGCCTGCTTGAGCGGAGCGACTCGCGACTCGCGAGTACTTTAAAGTTTTCTATTTTGCTTGCGTGCGGTGCGACTTGGGGCCATGTGGCCAGGTGGGGCAACGCCCCAGCGCCCCAATGGACGCACCGCCCCTGGGTTTAAAGGCCTACTTAAGAGGGTGGCACAATAAGTGCTGCAGGTCCACTAGTAGCATTTGATTTACAGGCCTTGGGTACGTGTAATACCACTTTACTAGAGGCTTACAAGTAAATTAAATATGCCGATGGGGTGTAAGCCAATTCTACCATGTTTACGGGAGAGAGCACAAGCACTATAGCATTGGAGCAGTGGTAAAGTACACAGAGTCCTAAGGCCAACAAATACGAATTCAGCAGTGGTGAAGGCAAAACGTTTAGGGGAAGACCAGTGGAGAGCACTACCCAAACTCCTAGGAATTCTCATCACTAAGGTTGAAAAACCCTGAGAGACCATCAGCATTGGTGTAGTCTGACCCAGGACGGTATTTCACCGTAAAATCAATTCCCTGCAGGAAGATGAACCACCTCAACAATTTGGAGTTCTCACCTCTCACCTCTCATCTGCATCAGCCATCTGAGGGGCCCCACCTTCCTAAACTTAGCCTGGGACTGCCCTACACTCCACAAATATTGGTTGACCGTCTTTACTACATTAATGACAGCCATGGGTATCACTTTGGAACGTTTGGCAGGGATGTTTCCTCGCCCCGTTACTTTTCTCCATCTACATAAACTGGGTTGAGGCAGCTCTTTCGGGCTCATCCCTGGACGTGCACATGTTTGTCAATACCCCCCTACCAATATTAGCCTATGCTGATGATGCGGTGTTAATTGCAAGGACGGGGTTAGCTCTCCAAAGTCTCATAACATCATACACATCATTTATGTCCTCGCTGATCTTAAAGTGAATGTAACAAAATCTTTCATCATCATAGCAGGAACCGGCAAAGGTGAAAAATCCCCCCACTTCAACATGGATTCCAGGAAAATAGAAGTGGTAGAGTCCTTTCCATATTTGGGAGTTTTATTTGATAAAAATCAAACTTGGGTAAATCTGGTAGCGGCAAGAGTGTTAGGAATGGAAAGAAGTTTGAAAGCTATCAAGGCTTTCTCCAAAAAGTTAGGCGCCAGTCCCCTGGACCCAATCAAAAATATTTACCTAGCCAAGACAAAGGCAGCAGTTACATACGGGGCGGGAGTCTGGAGTATGGCCCACATTGACCAGCTCCAAATATTGGAAGATAGCTTTTTTAAATCCTGGGTGTCTTTACCTCCTTCTTTCTCAAATTACATCCTACACTTTGAACTAGGGTTACCTTACATGGTAGATACCATTAGACTAGCGCCAATTATTTTATGGTTCTCTATATGGCGTAGGACCACAGTCAATTTAACACAAAACATAATTAAAGATTGTCTGAAATTGGACTATTATAATAAGATCAGATGGCTTAGTTATGTGGAGTCAGAATTGAGAGCAATTGGGCTGGGAGAACTATTCACGGATCAAACGCCATGCAGGAGGATTTCAAAACAGAAATTAATTTAGACATATTTGCGGAGGGCTAGTCATGTCCGTAGGGAAAGGAATCATAGACAAAAGGCGGCCCTCGCTTATGATCAGATCCCCTCCAGATTAGAGGGAGGATATTCCTATCTACCACGCACTACAAAAGCGCAGCATAGATGTATACTACTGAGATTTCGCCTGAACCTCGTCCCTTTGATGTTGGGTTACCCAGAGAGAAAATTTAAACACTCAGACTTGACGCTGTGCCCCTGCGACAGCCATTCTCATCAATCTGACCTACATCTAGTATTATTCTGTGAGTTCTACAAGACAGAAAGAGAAGCCTTTATTCTTCCAATTTTAAGGTGCCACAATTTCAGTCAATGTCGGATGGCACTCTATTTTTTAAAATCCCTACCTGATCCTTTTGTCTGTTTTTCAGTAGCCACCTTCTTGTGGACCTGTATGAAAAAGAGAAAGGCGCGAGCTGATAGATGGTAAAATGCCTTAAGCAATAATTATATGTATATAAATTAATTGGACCCGGTTTATAAGGCACATAAAGCACTGCATGTTTTTAAACGTCTTTGAAAAACTTTTTAAATGTATTTTTAAGCCCATCTTTTCCTCTTGGGTTCTTTTAACTTGTTATTTTATGGGGTGCTTGGTCAAACACTGACTGAATTTGTGCTTTTATGATCTGTTTCTAAAGAGATCGAATAAAGATTTTATTGATTGATTGAAGTGGGTGGCACAATAAGTGCTGCAGGTCCACTAGTTACAAAAAAGGGGTAAACCCAATAAAGTCACTGGGACCTGGGTAGAGAACAGTACAGTAAAGAATTGGTCCCAGCAGAACAATTCTTAAAAACACGCAAAATTAGAACACATCAGGCATGAATACACTAATACACTATGAATATATAGAACAATGTTATTTAATCACATTGATCATCATTGGATGCTTGTAAATCAGCAGGTAACTCAGCATAAGTAACTCAAAATACTTGTACCAAACAAGTGCCCCACGTTAGGGGGGGAAAGAAGAGGGAAAAGGTATTGTGCATCAAGTGAGGCTTGGAAAAGTGTAGAGGGAAAGTAGTGACATTCTATTCATCACATAATTATTTACAGTAAAACACGGCTTTATTAAGCCACATAGTTAAATGGTGCATGATACATAGCCATGATTTGAAGTATTATATCACAGTGAAAAAAGCACTGTTGATCCAACTGGCATATGACAATGACACAGTCGACGTTTCGACCCCCAAGAAACAGAGTAGGCTGCTTAAGTCCTTATGATGGGGTCTTCCTCAGGACTGAAAATAGGGCACCATGAACCACCCTGACCTGGATGGTATTAACGTTGTGGTTGGGCCCCTAGGCTCCAAAAGACGGAGAGCGGATTGATGGCACTGGGGGCATTCAATGTGAAAATGATTGTCCCTGCGGAACATCCATTACACCAGGGGGAATTAATTACATATTCTGAGTCCGAAGTGACGGAAATGTTGCAAATGCGCTGTTGCCAAATCTAATCTGGAAGAACACGGTCACAACTCCCGTGATTATCCGCAATCTGAATTCTTACAGAAGCATCCGTCTAGACTGCAGGTCCACTAGTAGCATTTGATTTACAGGCCTTGGGTACATGTAATACCACTTTACTAAAGACTTACAAGTAAATTAAATATGCCAATGGGGTGTAAGCCAATTCTACCATATTTACGGGAGAGAGCACAAGCACTATAGCATTGGAGCAGTGGTAAAGTACTCAGAGTCCTAAGACCAACTAATACGAATTCAGCAGTGGTGAAGGCAAAACGTTTAGGGGAAGACCAGTGGAGAGCACTACCCAAACTCCTGGGAATTCTCATCACTAAGGTGGAAAAACCGTGAGAGACCATCAGCATTGGTGTGGTCTGACCCAGGACGGTATTTCACTGTAAAGTCCATTCCCTGCATGAAGATGGACCACCTCAACAATTTGGAGTTCTCGCCTCTCATCTGCATCAACAATCTGAGGGCCCCCACCTTCCTAAACTTAGCGTGGGACTGCCCTACACTCTACAAATATTGGTTGACCGTCTTTACTGTATTAATGACAGCAATGGGTATCACTTTGGAGCCCAGACCTGCACAGGGCATATTAGGAGTACTTCCCAGAGCAAAAAGTAAAAAGATGAATGATAAATTCCTTAGATTGGCGCTGGTCCTGGCGAGAAGACGGGTGGTGATGAGATGCAGGAGCACTCACATTCCTCAGATACCCAAATGGCATAGAGATGTGCTGGAATGGGTGTCAGCGGAGGAAACACAAATTAAACTAACTAGAAGGGATTAAAAAAATGCAGGATGTCTTGCAAACATGTTGGTGGATATATTTATAGAGGAGGAAACTTTGGGACCGATCACGATGGCGGGCGGATCGCCCCCGCCGGGCCGGCGGTAGTCACCGCCGGCCCGGCTGGGGCGATCCGCCCGCCATCCACCTGAATATTCCCACCGCCAAATCAGGATGGAATGTGAATGGTACCGCGGCGGACGGAAATACCGTCCGCCGTGGTCCCGCAAGGCTGTCCTTTTCCGCCCGCATTGCGGGACACGGGACAATGGGCCAATGGCCGCGGTGCCGTGCAGGCACCGCCGTAGGCATTACGATGCCTGTCTTCTGCGGCGGAGATCCCGCCGCAAGAAGACAGGCGGAGAATGCCTTCGGGGGCCCGTTGCGGGCCCCCAGAGTGTTGAGGGGGTGGGGGGCAGGCACCGCACGGTGCCTACCACGTTGTACATGCAGATGCACAACATGTTTTTTTACATTGCGGCGGGTGCTGCTTGCAGCACCGCCCACCGCAATGTAATAATACAGGATGCGCCCGCCAGTGTGGCGGGCGCATCCTGATTTGTGTAGCGGGAACGCCGCACCTATGGCGGGCGGTCCCTTTTGATAATGCGATGGCGGGTGGACTTTGTCCGCCCGCCATCGTAATCGACCCCTTAGTGTGGCTTTAGCAATGATTCCTAGAGATGGGGAGGGCAGATGAGGATCAATATTTCTGCATTGTAGCAGATCTCAAGGTGGGATGGGGCAGGATCGAAGGAGGGATGGTCAGGTGACTTGGGCCTGTACAGATTGTGTTCAGCAATGATGGACGAAATAAAAAGTCTGCATATTCTTATGTACATTTGGGTGTCGACGACTGTAAAACATGGATGTCTTTTGGTTATGGTTGTAAAACGTATACATTAAAAATCCAATAAAGAAATTCTATTTAAAAAACCATCTGAAGGGCCTGTGTTCTGCCTAAACCCAGAAGTGAGTTCCAAACCGGTATGGTCTCAGTTTCTTCAGCGCCCAGACCACAGCAAAGGCTTCTCTCTCAATTGCACTCCACCGCTGTTCCAGGGAAGTAACCTCCTACTGATTGAGGCTACAGGTTGGTCTAGGCTCTCCTCATTTAACTGTGACAACTTCCTCTATGCCATGCTCTGAGGCATCCGTTTGCACAATGAACTCCAGGGAAAGGTCAGGGTCCTTGAGTACAGGGGCTGTACACAGGGCTTGTTTGAGGGAGTCAAAGGCTTTCTGACAGGCCTCTGTCCAGATCATCTTTTTGGGCTACTATTTCTAGGTCAGCTAAGCCAAGTGGGCAACAATAGTGCCATACTCCTTGACAAACCTTCTGTACTATCCAATGAGCCCCAGAAAGACCCTCAGTTCTATCTGAGTTTTGGGGGGGTCAGGCCATGATGGTTACTATCTTCGCCTGTAGGGGCTGCACCTTACTCCTGCCCACCAGGTGTCCCATGTACACCACTGAACCCTGCCCTATCTGACACTTACTGGCCTTGATAGTCAGGACTGATCTGTTGCACAGCCTGAAGCACCTCTTGGAAGTGAAACAGGTGGTTTTTCCAGCTGCTATTGAAGACAGCTATGTCATCCAGGTAAGCAGCAATGAAGGACTCCATCCCAGCCAGGCCCTGATTTACCAACCTCTGGAAGGTGGCAGGAGCATTCTTTAGTCCAAAGGGCATTACCTTAAACTGGAAGGGTCCCTCTGGAGTGGAAAAGACAAACCTCTCTCTTGCTCCTTAAGTTAAGGCAATCTGCCAGGACTCAGATGTTAGCTCAAACGGTCTGAGGAACTTGGCAGCTCCCAACCAATCAATGAGCTCTTCAGCTCGGGGGTGGGGTGAGCATCAGTCTTCATGACTGAATTGAGTCCCATGCAGTCCACGCAGAACCGGAGTTCTGAGGTGGAGCCCAGTGGGGCAGCCTTGGGAACCAGCACCCCTGGGCCGGACCAGGGACTACTAGTGTGCGCAATCACTCCCAACTCCAGCATATTGGAAACCTCATCCTTGATATTGACCCTCACCTTGTCTGACAGTCTGTAGATTTTATTTTTGACAGGAGGACTGTCACCAGAGTCAATGTCATGAGTACACAATTGTGTGAGTCAGGGGTGAGAGAGAACAAAGAGGCAAACTCCCCCAATAGCTGGCGACAGTCCCTCTGCTGCTCTGGGGGTGCAGAGACAGAATATCGAATCACAAATATCGAGTTGCACAAATATCGAGTTGCAAATATCGTGGGTCAGAAATATCGACAGCAAGAATATCGTGGTCAAGAATATCGACTTATGGTAAGTACTATTGATTTTAAAAATATGGAAGTGTTTAATATCATTTGCAAAAATATAGTTAAAAATATTGTTTGTTTATTAATGTTATGTATTTTAGTATATATTTTATATGTACGTGTTGTATGTTTTTTTTGTATAAGAATTGCTTGTATTTTTAATATATGTGTTACATTTTTAGTAGTTATTAATTTTTTTTAATTTGAATTTTGCATTTTTAGTTCTGTAGCGGGTTTATAGGGGAATAGGGTGGGAAGTAATTTAATTATATTAAATGTATTGATTATTTTTTATTAATATTTGTTTAATTCAGATGTTATAGTGTTAAATGTGTAAAGTAATTTATTATTAATTAATAAATAATTGGTTGTTAATTTAAATTCATTGGTAATTTATTATGGTAATTGTGTAATTCATTTTAGGTGTGTGTTGTGCTGTTTATAGGTGTTAAGGGTGGGAAGTAATTTATTTTTTATTGATGAATTAATATTTGGATGTTAATTAATTTTAATTAATTAATAGGTAATTATGGTAATTGTGTAATTAATTTTAGGTGTGTGTTTTGGTGTTTATAGGAGTAAAGGGTGGGAAGTAATTTGTATTTAATTAATTAATATATAGTTGTTAATTAATGTTAATTATTTGATATGTATTTTGGGTAATTGTTTATTTTTTTGTCTGTTGTTTTTACTTTTAAAGGGGTAAAGGATGGGTATTAAATACATTTTAATTACTTAGGGGCCCATTACGATAACCGGCGTTAAAAATCCGCCATCTACTATAGCCTGAGAAAACCGCCCGCCTGCACCATGGGAATACCGACCGAGCAATTATGAAGTCGCGAAGCAACCTCCGCCCGCGGCGGTAAAAACACACAAAATTCCACCCGTCCATGTCCGAGTAGAAGATTAACCGTCCGCCACGGACGCAATCCCTCCCGAAAACCCAAATCCGCCCGCTCTGACGACCGAGACAACGACCGTGAAATTATGATCTCCCCGACATGAGCACGGAAAATCCACATATTCCCCGCCCGCCACGGTCAACAACAGTGATGAATAACTGACACGGCGGAAGGCCTGTCGGCCATGTCCGTGCACGGAAATCCTTTCCGGAACAAAGAAATACACACAACATGGCCAACAAGTCCACACAGCAAACTACGCCAAAATACCCAAACACAGAACACATCCCAAAGACACATCCCCCCTGCCAAAACTAAAAAACTACAAATCCCAGGACACCAGACACAACACACCTGAAAACGACAGCCCATCATGACACACCCACATAGGTCAGTACAAAAGCAGCCCCTTCACAGACCACAATCCCTTGCACTACGACAAAGTGAAGACGCCATCAGAGAACCCAGAGAGCCACAAAGGAAAGCAGCACACCACACGCACGCACACATCACACTCATCACCACCACTACCACCACCATCACCACTGAAACAACGGCACCACGAACCCCCTGCACATCACACACCACACACCACACAACCACCACACCAGCACCACAAATAGCAAACCACACACCATGGCAACACAAAGAATGCCTAAGTACACTGCCACTGAGTTGACGGTCATGGTCGACGAGATCATCAAGGTGCACCCACAAATCTATGGGAACCAGGTCCAACAGACACCAGTAGCCACCAGAAACAGAATGTGGAGCAGGATCGTAGACCAGGTGAATGCAGTTGGGAACGTGCCACGCAACCGGGGTGAAATCACAAAGAGGTGGCACGACCTGAAAAGCGTGGTCAGGAAGAAGGAGGCCAAGAATCGTGAGCTGGCTGACAGGACTGGCGGCGGAAATCCCGCGCTATTCAAGACCTTCAAGGCGTGGGAGGAGAAGGTGCGAGGCATTCTACATCCGGAGAGTCTCACCGGAATACCAGGGGGAGTGGAGGCTGGTAAGTACAAACAAATGTATACCAGCACACCGCTATGTACTGTCATGCACTACCAGAATGCCATAGCTCCGAGGGCCAAACACCCCCATGTCCAGTACACAATACACAAGACATCTCTCACACATGCAACAGACACTCCCACACACTCAGCCCAAAGGTACCAACAAACAAAACCATGGGGGCATGTGTACAGTCAGCCAGCACCACAACTCCCACCAGGTCCCCTTGTACCCCAGATGCGCCGGAAGGAGCACTCCCCACACCCACACTCATGTGTCAGCCATAGCTGCACTAACCAACAAGTAACAGGTAAGTAGCCTTACCACAAACTCCGAGTATCGGAGGGGGGACTGCAGAAGTACAATCCCCACCAGGCCCCTAGTCCTACAGCGCAGCAAGATGGAGCACTCCCCACACCCATGTGTCAGCCATTGCAGTGCACAACTCCACCCGACAGGTAGATATGTTTCCCTACATGGAGGGGTGTCTGTGGGTGGTAACCCTTCACCACAACTCACAACACGGCCCCCACTCCCACAGACCAGCAAGATGGAGCACCCCTCCCTCTCATAACCATGTGACAGCCATTGCATTCCTCCCTCCAAACCAACAAGTAGGTAGACTACTGTACAGGGCGGGGTGTCTGTAGGCATGAGGACTGTACTACGACTAACATTTGGGACATGTCACGTAGCAGAGGAACAGGTAGCACTGCTCCCTGTCATAATCATGTGACTAATGTGCACACGGACATGAATTACAGAGTCATAGCCCACATGAGCCATCTCAAATACAGTAACACGTAAGGAGTCACGTCTGCATGCACAAGTCTCACTGGAGTACTGACCCACATGGCGTGCACTGTGCCAGTCATCACACACATCAGCAACACCATCGAAGTCTTGTCCATGTAGTCGTGTCTGCTTGTTCCGTTGACATCGTACATCATCACCCATGTAAGTCTATCTTGTCTCAATGTAACAGAGTGGAACCACAGTAATGTCACATACACCACTGGACCCATGAACCACACAGCTACACAATGCACATTCAATATCTCATCCATCTCATCTTTCAGCCCCAGTGTCATGAAAGGTATATCATCTAAACAGTTGTCCCATATACAGTAGTTCAGCAAAGATTCCTGCCGATGACCAATAATGTGTCTGCAGTGTCTGAAGCGCACGTCACACTGTGATTTACAACATACCTAATATAGTCAACACCCCAAGAGCACTGCATTGCTGCACATGGCTGAGGGTAGCACGCACACCAAGGAATTGTCCCATCTGCAATACGTTGTGTGGCACACAACCATTACTCACTCACTACAATGCTTGCAGTGTAATGTCCCTAAATGATAACAGTGAGCAGATATGCTGGGTATGTCAGACATACACACACCTTTGTCTCTGCAGTGTCGTGTGGCCAAAACACATGTCCCCTTCTGCACCCATATGTCACAGTATGTACCACAAAACCATATTTCACCTCAAAAGCGTTGATGGGGCTGTACCCCTTTTGCCATCTGCGTTTCTAAGCGTTTCATCTGAACCCCAAAAACATATTTCATCTCAAAAGCGTTCATGGGGCTGTACCCCTTTTGCCATCTGCGTTTCTAAGCGTTTCATTTGAACCCCAAAACCATATTTCACCTCAAAAGCGTTGATGGGGCTGTACCCCTTTTGCCATCTGCGTTTCTAAGCGTTTCATTTGAACCCCAAAACCATATTTCATCTCAAAAGCGTTCATGGGGCAGTACCCCTTTTGCCATCTGCGTTTCTAAGCGTTCCATTTGAACCCCAAAACCATATTTCACCTCAAAAGCGTTGATGGGGCTGTACCCCTTTTGCCATCTGCGTTTCTAAGCGTTTCATTTGAACCCCAAAACCATATTTCATCTCCAAAGCGTTCATGGGGCTGTACCCCGTTTCCACCTAAGCCACAAAATGTAGGGGTACTGCAACACACACCAATTGGCTATCCAAATCCGTCCCATGCCATGTGCACCCATCACACTATTCCATTGCCTTGATCACGCACACACATTGTAGAGCCATACACACGCATCTGGGAAATCAGTGCACAACTGTGCACCAACTGTGAATGTCAGACATCTAACACAAACCTTGCAAGGTGCAACACAATAACCTTTCATCTCCGCCCCACAGGTGACGAACAGCATGATGCTGGAGAGGGAGACAGCAGCCATCACAGCCAGTCCACAAGCCCTCCACCCGGACTCACGGATGTGGAAGACCTGGACACCTCTTCGGACGAGGACTCCCGACCAGGCACATCTGGTGTGGCAGGGCGCAACCGCTCCCCAGGACCCCTCCTACCCACCAACCCATCTCCCAGGGCTGGTGCCCAGTCCCAGGTCCCTGCTGCCACGGTCATTGCGGCCACCACCACCGCCGCAACCACCACCACCATCACCAGGGCCTCCCTGACCACTCACCCTGCGCAAGGGGCTGCACGCACGTCGACATCGACCCTGGGAGCCACAACGAGGCCCTGGGTGACCACTGTGGCGAGTGGGCAGGTCGGTGGCAGCAGTTCAGGTGGGAGGAGCAGGGTCAGGCCAACGCCATCAGAGCCTGGGAGCCAAGCCCTGCTGCAAATCGCCAGAGTCCTTGGGGCCTATGAAGAGGCCCAGGGACAATGGGCCCGGTCAGCTGCCGATACGCGGGAAGACCTTGGGGTGTTGAGGTCCATGGACGCCCATATGGGCCAATTCGTGACCCGTATGGGCAAACTTGTCGACCTCATGGGCCAGCTAGTGGTGGCGGTGAGGGCCCAATCAAGGCCAACCACAGCACCTCCGCCACCACCTGCTGGGGCGCAGGTCCATGCAACATCCAGTTCCCCTGCGTCCTTAGCGAGTGGGCAATCCTCAGCCACCACCAGCAGCCCACAAACACAACCCCCCCCTCTCAAACGTGGAAGGGGTCATCCGAAGAGGAAACAGGTGTCCAGAGATGACTTTGCACGCTCCAAACGCCAGTGAGACAGCCAGCCACGGTGGCCATCTACTGCATTCACTTGGACTACTATCCTACCCCACACTGCCATGTGAATGGCATGTGTCTGTCGGACTGTGGACCCAGAACAACATGGGTACACCTTGACCATCACGCGGACATGTCCGTCAACTCATTGTTCCAGCATGCACCACTTTTGTCATCACCTTGCCCACAATCACATGTCACTGCTCAAAATAAATACACCTGGATCACATTCTGTTGTATCTGCTCTGTGTTTAATCAAGGATGTGCAACCGTCACCATGATCAGAAATGCATCAGGAGTGTGGTATGTCGATGGGCCAGGAGAGGCTGTAGGGACCTAGGGGTGAAAAACAGAACAAGAGTCCATTGAATGTGTGTGTCACACACTCATCACACAGTACTTGTCATCAAGTTTAAGCAATGTACACACCTCACAGAGCAACAGGGCACAATGCCACAGCCACTGTCAGTGGCATACTACCCTGGACATGGACCATTGCCACACAGCACTCAGTGAACAATAGGCCGCCGTGACAATGCACACATACACCTACACAACTACAGCAACATCAGCCGACGTACATGGTCACTCACCGTCAAGTGAAGTAGCGGGCGATGAGCTGCTGACGCTCATTCACTGCTTCCTCCTCTCCACTGTCCTCGTCACTGGACACGGCCTGGTCTGCAGGCGGGGGCCCTGGCTGATCACCGTCATCCACTATCAGGGGGATCTGCCTGCGAATAGCGAGATTGTGCAGCATGCAGCATGCCACAACTATCTGGCACACCTTCTGTGGGGAGTGTGCCAGTGCACCCCCGGTGCGGTCCAGGCATCTGAATCTGGACTTCAGGAGTCCAAAAGTCCGCTCCACCACACGTCTGGTCCTCCCATGTGCCTCATTGTATCGGACATCAGCTGGTGTCCTGGGATTACGAAGTGGGCTCAGCAGCCATTGCCCGTTAGGATATGCCGAGTCACCTGGGTGTGAGAAACACAGAGAATCGTTGCAATTCCTACAGGATACAAGACAGCATGTCACACCCAGCACGCTACACGAGTATGCATACCCACCAACAATCCATGCACGGTCCGGTTGAAGATTGGACATCAATCGTGGGAGGATGCTGTGGCGCATGATGTGCGAGTCATGGGTGGAACCGGGAAACTTCGCACACACGTGTGTGATGATCATGTCCG
Organism: Calotriton arnoldi; assembly: GCA_963921515.1. NCBI lineage: Eukaryota > Metazoa > Chordata > Amphibia > Caudata > Salamandridae > Calotriton > Calotriton arnoldi. The sequence continues at coordinate 1,904,232 of CAWUFW010000593.1, read as the reverse complement.
CCAGGCACACCACTTGCACATTCAGGGAGTGGAAATGTTTCCGGTTACGAAAGATGTGCTCCATGGCCTGTGGTGCAACAAGGCCAACATGGGTGCAATCAATTGCACCAACAACGTGGGGGATGCGACCAAGGGCATAGAAAGCACCCTTCACTGCCGCCAAATCACGAGCCCTGGGGAATCGGATGTACTGGTTCCTGTACAGCATCATGGCTGACAGGACATCCCGTAGCACTATGCTGAACATGGGTTGGGACATTCCACCTCCACTGCCTACCGTGTGTTGGAAAGATCCGGTAGCGAAAAAATGCAGTGCAGCCATCACCTTAGCCGTGGGGGTGAATGCTGTTGGATACACCCTGCGAGGACGAAGGTGGGGTTCCAACATGGCACATAGGTGATGCAGGGTGGGTCGGTCCAGCTGGAATTTACGAATGACCTCCACATCCTCCATGTCTGACAGCAATTGGTAGGGGCGATGTATGTTTGGTCTCCTCCTAGGACAGATGGAAGTGGACACATGTCAATGCAACACACCACATGGCACTTTCACATACACATAACTAAAATTACTGACAAAGCAATAGAATCACAGAACAGCTGACAAGTAGGGACAGCACAGCTACAATACTCTTACACAGGTCCCCTTACCAATAGCAATGGCTACTGACACAAACCATTGCTATGAGCATGCACATGGGGATTTAGGCCCTAATAGCTTGAAAGGCATCATGATGATTTCAGACTGCATATGTGGGAAGCGGCAACACCACGGCAATATACCTAGCTGCTGTGCCAGACACAGCTTCCGAGGCTGGGTGAGTATGGCACACACCAACAACACAATGTACACAGGCTGAGCGGCCAAAACAAGTGGGTCCTGTTGTACAACGGGATATGAGACAGTCAATGATGTCCCTAGTTCACCCAATGTACAGCACTGTACGTATCACACCTCCAACACACATTGACAGGTGTACACATTGACAACTCCATGACAACACAGCTGTGTGAATGCAAACACACATCACAAGTGACACGTAACGTTGCACGTGCCAAGTGGGAGATGTACATTGAGAAATATGGCATGTGTGTGCATATGCACATCCCATGCTCCCATGCTAATGTGTACATGATGATGTGCCAACAGACATGTGGAGGCTGAGCACTGGCCGTCAATGCCTATGCACACAGCATGAAGTGGCCCTGTCCAGTGTGGACATGCTCCCACACACAAATCATGGCCACACCTGCAAATGCATGGCGCACATTCAACTGTGGATTCCACATGGCACCAGCGGACTGTACCCGCCATGGACCAGGCCCTTGAGGCCAACTCCAATGGCCCTCGCGACTGCATCCTGCGTGTTCGACGATAGAGGTAAGCGTACCGGGACAGCTCGGTGCAGGCCATTGTGTGCATTTGAAGTAGGCAGACATGGTACACCAATTGCAGCAGCTTGGACCCACTGGAACAGCCCCAGGGGGCTATATGAGTGTGGGAGGGAGACCGGCATTACCACAGCTTCCAGGGACTGCTGCCTGGCATCCCTCAACAACACCTGCCGCTGCTGCCACATGTCCACCTACATGTCGACGACTCTGAAGATATGTCCAGGTCCACTCACCAGCGAGGAGCTGGAGATCATGGATTCCGAGCTCCACGCACACTGCCCAAGGCTATTTATAGCAAAAGTTGTGTGTGTAAGACAACTACAGTGTGTGTGGGAGTGCATGTGGGGGACACACATGTCGTTGATCCGCAGCACTATGATTCTGAGCCTGTGGGGTTCCAACATGCACTGCTTACCATGCTAACCACAGGTGTAAGGGGTATGTAGGCTCTCTGGCGCTTTCCCATGCATGTCCCTCACGAGTGGTGGTACATGGCATTTCCATGTCACACATCCAGTGATGCAGCCACTTGGCAATGCAGGACTCAGGGCAGTCATTGCTTGTGTCAATGGCTGGCTGGGTCCCTGCTGGCCTTCTCAGTCACAGCAGACCTGGGCTGCACATTGACCGCACAATCCTAGAAGGAGACAACACTGACTGTACAGTGGGTTACATGTGTCTTTTGTTCAGGACTCTCCTGAAATGCGCAAACTCAGCCCTGTCGATTGGACACACCATGCCTTGTGATAGGGATGTGTGTGAGAGATAGTGGCACTGAATGTGACCTCCATTGCGGGGTGAGCCATTCACAGGGCGAGTACGTTGAGGGCTGCGCAGTGTTGGACACAGTGAGTCCACCCACAAAGATGTGTTGCCTTGTGATCTATGTGTTGGTCCACCTGACAATGGACAGTAGATGTGGGCAGACTACACATTGCTCAATGTGCTGGCAACCTGCATGTGAATGGGATGGACAGGTACTGTGTACACACTCCCACCAGCATGCATTCACGTGTGGTGTAAACATGCTGTTAGGCCATGTCCGATTACTTCTTGGCTCTGTTGCACGTCTCTGAGTATTTGGGATGGGTCAGCAGCATGCCACTGTGATTGGTGGATGTGGGTGATGTTGAGAAGTGTATGAGTGATATTCCAAGCCTCTTGTGTACCATCCCTGCAGTTTGAAGTCCTCCAGCCCAAGGGCTTGTGATGAGCCATTGCATCCAAGTTGATGCCTCTGTGTATGTGTGACCGACAGTGCAGCCAATTCCACAAAGGGTGTGACGTCATCTGCCGGATGAGCTACTACGTGGCGATAACGAATCGGGAGATGCCCCCTCGTATTGTCAGGTCAGCACGGCGCTGCATTTCACCAGTAATGGTCTGCATCTTGACAGTCACACAGCCTGTGCCGGATGCATGTTTGTAGGGGCATCAGCAGCAAGCAAGTGTACAGTATTGTGGGATGGTGTCTTTTGCTGTGAGAGGCAGCATGTGTCCACAGCCTACCCATAATCTGGGTAATGTGATGTTTGTTGTGTGATGCAGTGGGTTGTAAGTGTACTCTGTGCTGTGTGCATCTGACATGCATATGCTATTCCTGAGGCTCAAGATGTAATTTGAGCACTCTGCATTCTCAATGCACTCAGTCGTAGCCCTCAGGAACAACCTGTAGTAGGCTGGAGTGGCAATTCACATGTATGTTTGAGGCACTGTGCCTACTCTGATTTCGTTCGGTCATATGTGTGCGATGCCTCACCTCATATCTCTGGTACTTACACATCCGGCACACTGCAACAGCAGTTGTGCTCGTGTGAACGACAGGTGAATGGCATGGGCTCATGGCCATTGTGGCCTGTCATGTTGCAGTCTGTGTGAGTGGTTTCCCATTCTGCTCCATGCAGGTATGTCGTTGGCCTAATTACGTAGTGGTCATCCTTGCCACCATCAGGACAGTGGGTGTGCACACCGCGATTTGTGGCTATGGTCGCAGGGTGACACAGGCCGGGTGTAGTGCTATGTGCACAACACATGTGCCACTTATTAGCGGCTTCATTTGCTGTACGCCAGCCATTACGTGTTGATTGTGGTGGCTGTATGCAATTGCACAGGTATCGTGCAACATGTGGATTTGGGTATGTTCTGTGCTGCTTCCCTTGAACAAGTCTGTTTAATTGATGCCAGATGAGTGAGGCCACCTCGCTCTCTCTCATGTGGCATCTCCCGTGGGTGCTGAGGGACAGGGGACGGTCAACAGTGGTGTGGCATCGGATGAAGCAGCTGCACCGACGTGTGCTGGATGAATCACAGGCCGAGACGGCAATTTCTGAGTCATCTGAGGACAGAGGTGATGCATCCATGTTTGCTAACACAGGGGACGTGGACTCTGGCTCCTCTTCAGCCACGCGGAGGCCAATGCCCGCCCTCCCATCTACTTCCCCTGGTGCAACACGTGTCGGCACAGGGATGAAGGATAGAGTGTCCTTCACACCAGGCACAGCTGCCCCTGCACATGTGACCCCTGCTGCCCTCAGTGCTGGGTCTGTTGAGCTTATGCGCCATCTCTGCGTGGGGCAGACAGCTCTCCTCAATAACATCATTGCCCATGACATCACTTTGCCGCAGGTGACATAGTTCATGGAGGGCCCACATGTACGCGTGGGTGGGCTACACCAGACTGTCCAATGGTTGTCCCCCCCAGTCAAGGTGGGCCTTCAACTGGGCCAATCTCAGGCTGACATTCCTGACCCTTTCTCCACCCCCTGGGAAGTGGCACATCTGACAACAGCAGGGCACGAGTCCTAAAAAAGAAGTGGGGGACGCTGACGTCACGACAGGAAGTGACATCACGGAAGGTGGCTTGCACCGTCAGACTCATTGCCTCCCCTCGCTCACCCCTTATATGCGATTGCATCGGAGAAGCCAGCGCGTGCACAAGCAGCTCCGATCTCGTCCCAGAGAGGCTAAAGAGTGAATGTGTGGGTCCATTTGCCCCAGTTATCTGTCTCGCGGTAAAATAAGTGGGGGGACGCCGTCCACCCGCGTGGTACCCCGACTCGAGACCTGGACAACAGTGACAATGCATGACAGCCTCCGGAGTCCGGATACACCACATGCAACACACAGAGGCTGTGGCTGCCCTAGCGGGCCAGGCCGCAAACACAATCCCAGACGAAAGGTAGACCCACCCCGGCGCGCATAGTCATTACAACCGCTGCCATTGACAAGGGACCCATGTGGTGAGACATGGGCCTCAGGGTGACGGGCCTCCGAGCCATCCCCCGCCAACGAGTGTCATGCAACTCACACATATCGCAAAGCCAATAGGACACTTTGCCTGCACACCAGGTCTCGAGTCGGGGTACCACGCGGGTGGACGGCGTCCCACCACTAATTTTACCGTGAGCCCGATAACTGGAGCAAATGGACCCACACATTCACTCTTTGGCCTCTCTGGGGCGAGCTCGGAGCTGCTTGTGCACGCGCTGGCTTCTCTGTTGCAATCGCATGTAAGGGGTGGGCGAAGGGAGGCAATAAGTCTGATGGTGCAAGCCCCTTTCGTGACGTCACTTCCTGTCGTGACGTCTGTGTCCCCCCACTACTTATTTTGGACTTGTGCCCTGCTGCACACTGAGAATGTGTTGCCTGCGAGATGTGACCAGGAAGAGGGCGCCATGACCTCCCACCCACCAAGCTCCACTGCCATCCCGTGCCCTGGGTAGCCTGTGCAGGTGGACAATGTAGGGGGTACACCTGGTGGACAGGTGATGTGAGGGCCTTGGCAAGGGCCTGGCAGACGCACAGCAGTATCCAGCATGTCCCCAGAGGGAGGGCTAACGTCTACACCTGATGCAGCATTGATCGTGTGCCCGCCTGTTGTGCCCACACGAGTTCACATTCATCCCCAGACAGGTGGGCTTTCCAAATACCCAACACAGTGGAAATCTAGCCCTCCGGAATCCTCCCCACACAGTCTGTTTCAACAATGCACATTTACATTTTTACATTTACATGTGTGCACCTACCCGTGCCACCCACCCACCTGGGCCAAGCGGAACTCCCGCTTCACATGCCACATGTGTGTCTTCCACAGTTGTGCTTCTCTCTCAGGGGCGGACCTCCAACTGTCCCGTAGCACACAGACAGCACCGAGTCGAATTGGCATCCTGTTTGAATGGGAGGCACACTCACACATCTACCTGTGACACAGTGGTGGCTGTGATGGCTATTGTGACTGCCATGGCAGTGTTGGTGGCCATGTCAGGGTACACTCACACACATTGCATACGCAGCTTTTCGTGTCACTACTCGGCACATCGGACTGGCCACTGTCCCTGGTGTTGATCAATTTTGCCGCCTGTCTATGTAATCTGTGACTGGATGCTGTTGTTCCTGTAGTCGGTTGTGTCTGTGTAGTTGCTTATTGCAGTTGTTGCTGTGTGTGCATGGTTAAGTGAGGCACATGCCGTGTATGGTACCTCAACAATTGCAATGTCTGGTCTCACATTCCAATGTGTTGTACACGTGGCAGGGACTTCACTTCTTTCAGACTCTGCTACTTGTGTGTGTGATGAATAAGTATTTTTGTGACACGGATTGTCTGCATGTATTTGGTGGTATTTCAGGGAAAATGTATCAGTGTCATGTTTGGGTGCAAGCAAAGCACAGGGTGTGAGTCTAGCCACAGGATGACAGGTAGCATGTGCAGAGTATGCGGGTATGTGTGAGCTTACTTGCTGTGTGGCCAGCAGTGTAGGTGTATGTTAGTCTTGTGATGAACATTGGGCCTGGGCACATGGCTTACTTTCAATGTGTGCATTTGGGAGGTGTAGGTGTGTGTGGTGTGAGTGGTGTGACTTTGGGGTAGTATTGGTGTGTGTGTGTGCGCGCTCTGGCAATGTCGACTACACACATGTGTTACCCAGGCCCATGGTGGATGTTTGTATCCGTGTTCAGGTCTGTGAATGTGTTCACATGTGTGTGTTGTATGTTGCACAGTGTGTCGTGTGTGGGTGTGTCCTTGCAGTTCAGGATGACTCCTACTTGATATGTTTAGGACATTGTGTGTCTGCAGGGTGTGTGACTGTCAAGATTGTGCCTTGTTCAATTGAGCATGTATGTGAATTTCTGCAGTTCTTACTCACTGTGCAGTCCTGCCCACCCACACTGATATCGTGTGTGTGTTTTGTCATGCATTGCTGTAGCATGCTTTTGCGTGGCTCCTACTTTTGCTTGATGAGTGTGATGTCAGACCGTGAAGGTAATTATACACATATGTAGGACTGTGCTTTGTAGTGACCAGGCCGTCAGTGTTAATGTGATGATCTGTTGGGCGACGTCAGAGTCTGACAAGTCCAGGCCCACGAGCTGTAGTATTTCACTAGGTCCACTGTTGCGGCAATTCATATGCATTGACATCCAATGACACTAGACTACATGGTCATCTCACGACTCTCGTGTACTTCACACACTCTCATCCTCTCTCATTCGTACTTGTCTTCGTAAAATAATTCTACCGAGTCACATATTTGCTTCAAGGCATGTATTTGGACTTACTTCCTCTGTGATGCAGATAGTGGACACTACTGGCAGCAAAATGCATGTGGAGGATATACTTAGCATGATTACACATACAAAAGGGGGTACGGGTAGATGTGATTAGTTGTTGACTGTGGAATGAAGGCTTCAGAGTTACAACTGCCTTGCCCTTGCTATGCTAAAGTACATTTGCTAATTACTGAGGAGCTGTAGACTTTGACACAGACAGTATTCATTTTGCCTACCAGACAGCTTGACATCATAGGCACAGTACATCTCAGTTCCATGGTACAGGTTTACTACAATAGTAACTCCGACACACCTGCGTCAGAGGTGACATCAGAGCATGAGCCTACATGCATGCAGCAGCGTCTCACTAGTTGTTGCAATGTGGTGGCTACTGAACATGACACAATAACTAGGGCCATGTTGTAGGGGGTTGCATTTGTTGTCCATGCAAAAGTCCTGGCACGGAAGTACAGACGATGGTGAGGTGACAGTTCTCACGTAATACAGCAGACAGATAAGTGTGCACTGACAGGTGCATGTGTTCAGGTGCGCAGAATACATATTATGGCATAGTTGTTCGTGCAGTATTGGCCATGTGGTTACTGTACACAAGTCCCATACCTCTGCCTCCCCCTGTTCATGCAGAGACACGGGATATGGTGAGGAACAGAGTGCATGTCCCGAAAATGTCCGATGTCATGGAAGTGGAGTTGATGGTAAGGTGTTTGTTGCAGATTGTATGGTATAGTTGTTGTACAGCTAACTGCCCACTCCGTGCGAAAGCCAAGCATAGGTACGGTGTTGAACATCATTGTTCAATTGGGGGTATTGAGTCGGGGACCGATGAATTGACAAGTTGTCAGGTATGCGATACCTTCCAGCAGGGCATCCATGGCATTGGTGGTAAACATGGATGCCATCCAATGAAGCGGATGGTGGCTAGCAACGTGTTCATCGTAAGTTGTCCCTTGTAGAAGCCTGATGGGACATGTTGGATGACATTCGATGAAACTGTGATCCAGAATACGTTGTGTGGAGGCACACTGGTCCCATTGCAGTGTGTGTCCGATTGCAGCCACATACGCCATGCCCCCATACACTGAACAGATCCTGTCGTGGGCGTCCAGGGGTGCAAACAAGTGTACCAAGTCCGCCTTTGGACATGCCGGGTTGGAGAGACATAAATCCACAGGACAGTGGAACGGACACCTCCGACAGTAGAAAACGGGGATGACGCAGCTGAACATTGCAATGCGGTAAGTTACTCGGTAACTTACGTTCAGCATAGCCAGATTTTCACAGCCCACTATCTGTAGCAAGCTCTCAATGTACAGCTGCATCTGTCTGGCGTAGTTGGGAAGCAGTGGTGCAACAGCCATTTTGCTACAGGGTGATGTGATGGCGTGCTCCGGCTGCCTGTGCAGTCAGCAGAGTGCAACCTCCGACGATGCTGGGAATTCTGGAATGGTTGTACGGCAGCAGGACTTGGGTTATAGCTTGGGCGGAGGACACAGGCCCTCATCCCACATGCTTCAATGAATGGTCAAGGCCAGTGGTGTCTGACTCCTTCCAGATTACTTGCATTTGACCCACATGGAGGAGTAGTATAATTTTTTTTGTGTTATTAACTTTCTTTCATGTTGGGCGCTATCTGCCAGTGGACGGTTTACTCTGCATGGCTCTGTTTGGCTTCTTGTTGGTACAATGGCTCCATTCTCCTGCATAAATTGTTGCAAGGTGATTTCAGAGTAGGAATGGAAGGCCATTCAGTGCTATCTGCTCTCCCGTGTGTGGGCGGGACACTGCGTTTCCGCTATACATTGGGGCTTCTGTGTGGGTGTAGTAATTGGAAACACCTGTTCTCAGGCAACAGGGTTTTTCAATTTTGTACATTGCATGGCTTGATATTGCGAGCAGGATGGTATAGGTATTTTTGGATGAGACTGGCGTGCCTTTTGCGGACGAGGTCCATATTCTGCGCTGTTATGTAGCAGCCGCCGTGTGCTTCGCCATGTTTTGCACACAAGGGTGTGTCCTATTTTGCCATCACATTACTCCCCTGTTCGGGACACTTGTGTGACATCAGGTTGACAACTGTGAGTTGTCGGTTGGGGACATGACTGATGCAGGAAGGCCACGTGACATGTGCCTTCAGGGTGGGGCTGGTGTGTGGGGTGTGTAGTTGTGACCCTGTGGTGTTTGTGTGCAGCCCATGCATGGCGCTGTCGTTGGCCTCTGCGTTGTGCGCATGTGTACCTGCGTCATCGCCGCTGCGGTGCCGTGACAGGGACGTCACTTCCTGGTCCCGGGTAGTGGGTGCCCAGGATGTTGCGAGTTGTTTTATTTTAACAGGTGGGACATGTGTGGGTACAGTGGTGGATGTGTCCTGTCCACACAGGGGTGTCTGGGGGGGCCATGTACAGTTTTTCCGCCCTTGCACTGTGTGCAGTGTTTGCGTGCCCTTGTTGTGTGTCTGCCTACCTGCGTCATCGTGGCGCGTTCACTCCTAGGTGGTGCATCAGGTAGAGCATGGGGATGGCCTGGAGTGCAGGATTCATCTCTGGGTGGGCCGCCTTTTTAGTATCCGTACTGAACAGTCGGGTTTCCGCCTTGGTATCTCGTGCGGTGTCTCTTTGCCGGTGAGGCTGTTTGGTTGTGGCATCGTAATTTGTACGCCGGGCGGTACGTCATTTCGTCGGACGGTGTGTCTCCATTGGCTCGCGCCGCTACGTAGACGGGCGCACTTTGATGGCGGGCGGCGTCGCAGGCTTACGGGCGGTGTTTGCCTGACTTTTCACATCCTAATTTTGCGGGCGTGTGGGCCGTTGCTGGTGGACGGTAACTAGCGGTTTTTGCCTCCGACAGCACGGCGGTTGTGCTTCTGCCCGACATCGTAATGGGCCCCTTAATTATTATTTGTTAATAGTAATAGTTTTTAATTTATAAATAAAGTTTTAATTGTGTTTTATTATTTTAGAGTTTAATTTAGGTGTGTGTTATGGATATCATAGTGTTAAAGTGTGTGTAGACAATTCATGTTTATTTGTTTTTACTAACAATATTTTTTAATTGATTATTAATTGTGTTAATTTTGGAGAAAAAAATATATATTTTATTTTTATATAATTTTAAAGTTTTAAAATAAATTAAAGATAGTTTATTATTTATTTTAAAGTAAATATATATATGTATAAATTATTATGTTTGTGTGTTTATCTTTTTTTATTAAGTTTATTTGTTATATTTTGTTAAAATGTATATTAAATGTAATTTATTTTGTTAAAATGTATATTAATATTTAATATATATGATTTTATATATATATTTAAATCGTTATTTTTTACATCTATGTTTTTTACATCGATATTCTTGATTCGATATTTTTGTACTTACCTGTTTTAGGTATGGGAGTCGATATTTTTGTAGTCTATATATTTTTTTCGATATTTTGAACATCTGTATTTGTCATCGATATTCTATCAGTGAACCTGCTCTGGGGTCATAGTATGAGAGTTTGACACCTTACATTCACCCATCTGTCTCCTGGGATGACAGAAGGTCAGGGTGAGGCTCATTCTCCTCCTCTACTCCATCATCCGTCACCGACAGCATGGTGATCTCAGACCTCTCATTGTGGGGCTTGTGGTGAATGATGTGGTGGACCCGTAAGGGACTTATGGGGTTCTTGAGGTCCACTAGGTAGGTGGCCTCCCTCTTGCTCTCAATCACCTCATAGGGCCCTGTCCAACACTTTTAGAGGGCCCTGGGCTCAACTCATTCAATCACCCACACCTCCTGGCCATACTGAAACTCGACCAGAGTGGTCTTCTGGTCATACCACTGTTTCAGGACCCACCTGGCTAACTTCTAAGTTCTTGACTGGCTTCTTCTAGGACTTCTGCATTGGGTTGTGGAGGGCTAGTGTGAAGCTAACCACATCCTGAGGGGGCTTCTTGGGGGCTTGCTCCCACATCTCCTTCACCAAACTCAGAGGTTCCTTTACAGGGTGACTATAGAGGAGTTCAAAATAGCTGAGCCCTACTCCCTCCCTATATGCAAAGAGCAGGCAGGGCAAGAGGATGTCCCACTTCCGCCTCATGGATATTTGGACAAAATATTGGAAACACAAATATCGTAAGACAGAATATTGTGTCAAATTATTGAGGACAAGAATATTGTGTAGGTCATTTTCTATGGGTAAGTAAAGTTTTGCTAGATATAACACAACATGTATGTACCTTGACAATATATATATATCTTCAAGGTACGTAGATGTGGAGTCCCGAATAGTACATTTATATTTACCTATTTGCACTTACCTACTCGATATTCTTATCCGAGATATTTTTGACACGATATTCTGTCCACACGATATTTGTGTTTCCGATATTCTGTCACTGATCTGCCTAATGGGCTCAGGCAGGCCCATAATCCTGCACTTCAGGGTCTTGTTGAGCTGCTCAACAAGCCCATTAGTCTGGGGATGGTAGGGTATGGAGAATTTGTAGGCTGTCCCACACTGTTTCATGACATGAAGTTGGTGCCCCTGTCTGACACCACTTGCTGGGACATCCACTCAGGTGGAAATTCATATTAGGGCCCTAGCCACTGCAGGTGCAGTCACGGTCCTCAGAGGGATGGCCTCTAGATACCTTGTGGCATGGTCCACCAAAATAATAGTAAGCCTGTTGCCCATGGCAGTTCTGGGGTCCAGGGAACCAACAATCTTGATGCTCACCCTCTCAAATGGGGTGCCATCGACAGGCATGGAACTCAGTGGAGCCTTAAGCTTCTTCCCTGTCTTCCCACTGGCCTGGCAGGTGAGAAAAGTCCTACAGTAAGCATCTGAGGCTGTCTTCAAAAGGCGCCAATAGAAGTGAGTGACAAGCCTGGCAAAGATCTTGTCCTACCCCAGATGTCCTGCCAGGGAGCCAGACCCATTAGGAATGCCCTGTAGATTTAAGGGACCACCAGCACAGGTACTACCCCATGCTCAACGCCTTAGGCTCACCATAAAGGAGATTGTTCTCCCAGTAAATAAGGTGATCTCCAGGAGTGTCACTAGCTGGCTGGGCTTCGGCCTGCCACCTCAGCCCCTCTAGGGTTGGGCACTCTCTCTGCGCCTTGCAGAACACCTCCCTCGAGGGCCCACCTTCAAATTGCAATCCAGCTAGCTAAGGCAGGTCTTCTAGGGAGGCAATGTCCTCCCCAGTCAGCTCCGGGCCTGCCTACTCCGGCGCCCCATCCACCGGTACCACAGGAGTTTCAAGGGCTGGTTTCCAATGTCCCCTGCCCTTCCCCTTCTTTGCAGTTGCCAGGGCCATTCTTCCAGGCTCCAAGCTCGCTTGACTCCCCTCCTGGGCAGCTATGGACCAATTGGCCTTGCAGACCCACTCAGGCAAGTCTAGCATTTCCAGGTGTGACTTGAGCCCCCCTTCCTTCCAGTCAGTGCGGTCCAAGTAATTCCCTAGCAAACAAACCACAGGCCGGGCAGGGCTCACAGCTACCTTAAGAGGACCCGAGAACCCCTCCCCACTCAAAGGGAACCAGAGCCACTGGGTAGTGGCTCTCGCTGTTGTCTGCTACTACAACCTGGTGAAATGTATTGGGTATCACCTGCTCTGAGGACACCAGATGACACCTGTCAGTAGTCATACTTGCTCTGGTGTCTCTCAGCATCCACCCTCTGCCCATTGATGGTGACACACTGCCTATACTTGGAAGTATTGGCAGGCATGTGGGCCTTGGGCACCATCTCTGTCACCCAGAGACACTAACGTAACCTCAGCACCCCCCCACCCCCATACTGACTGAGACCATCTCCTCCCCAAGCGCTACACTGGCTATCCCCTGGGGCTACCCACCACTGGGGGCTGTGACCTCTTAGGACACATGGCATCTCCCTTGATGTGCCCATACTGGTAGCACTCATAGCACTTAGGGATACACTTACCAGTATTCTTATTTGTGAAGCCTTTTCTTCTGGTGACCTGATTGAGAATGGTTCCCTTTCCCGTGTGAACTATTTTGGGGCTTCGAAAACAACTCCTTGTTTTTATCTCCCCCATCCTCCTTCTGGTGGGACACCTTGACCACCCTTTAGGGAATCCCCCCCAGTTGACTTCTTTAACACTCTGGTACTGACCCAGAGCTATGCCTCCTCAGCAAGCTTCGTGGTATCAGTCAACTTGCTATCCACTATATGCTGGTGCAGCTCTGTAAAACAAGTACTGAGCATGTGCTCCCTCAAAATCAAGTTGTACGGCCCAACATAATCATTAACTTTGCAGCCCCTCATCCAGCCAGGCAGTGCCTTGCTGGAATAATCCAAGCAATCCACCCAAGACTAGTTTGGTAGTTTCTGTCTGTCGTCGAACCTCTGACGGTACTTCTCAGGGGAGTCATCTGAAATTTAGCAACAAGTATGTCTTTCATGGGGGCATACTTTTTCTGGTCATCCACCTCAAGTGTGAGAAGTGTGTCCTTCCCCACTACAGGCATAAGCTACCCTGCCCAGTACTCCTCTGTAAACTTTGTACCCTCAGGGCTACCTCATATGCAGCAAACCACTTGTCTATATAATTTCCCACCACATACTTTGGCACTAGATCTTTAGGAAAGTAGACTGTATTGTCCCCCTCAGACACTGCAAGCATGCTGACACCATTGCTGCTGGACTCTGCTTGTTTAGCTCGAAGGTCCAGCTCCCTGAGACTCAGCTCGTGGGCCATTTTCTTCTCTATGGCTCTTTTAGCCTCTGCCTTTCTTTCTGCTGCTTCCAGTTGAATTTTAGCCAATTTCAGCTTGAGCTCCCTATTTACCTTCCTATCTTCCAGCTCCTCTGGAGACAGGCTCCTTGAAGACACACTACTTCCTGCCCTCACACTTAGTTTTCAGTGGGCAGATGGCCTCCCTCCTCTGGGAGCTGTTGCTCAGTGCCCACAGCTAGGCCCTCATCTACTCCTAAATCAAGCCCCTCCTAATCAGAATCCTCCACATAAGATCCTCCACCTCCTCCTCCTCCTCAGGATCGGATTGCATCCTTGTGACCTCCGCATAGGTACCGAGGGCTATCTGAAGGACCTTCAGATAGCCCTCGGTACCTTTTTTCCTGCCCACAGCCCCTTCTCATTGCAGATTTTCTGCAACTCAGCCCTGCCGAGGCTGTCCACATTGATCATCTCCATGGTACCAGACAAAGAGGTAGGGAACTTAAATTCTGAAAAAGAAAAAACAGCCAATCAGAAACTAGGAAGAATTTTAAAAAAAGGCTTGAATTGGTCTCAGATTACTTACCTGGGAATTTCAGTACAACACAAAATCATTGTATGGCACTGCACAAACACAAGCCCTAATCCTCACCGCTGAACACCAATGTAAGAAATTGGGTGACTGGTTGAGGGGGGGTCAAGTCACAAGCAATCCCAATTTAACCTAGGCTTAACCCTCTGGTAGCTTGGCACCAAAGCTGTCAGGCTTAACTTGGAGGCAATGTGTAAAGTATTTATGCAGCACTTCAAGCAGTAATAAAGTGAAACACACAAGAAAAATCCCACACCAATTTAGAAAAATAGAGTAACATTTTTTTTTTGATAAACAAATTTTTGTTTATTAATTAATAAAATAAAGAAAAAGAAGAACAAACAAAACACCAGCCTTACAGTCCAACACCATAAATGTCCAGGACCTGGAAAGGAAAGCAGCGCCACAACGTTTACAGACAATGATAAAATCAAATACATAGGGGTACAAAATTGGGCGTTCCCTCTGACTACTCCACCTCCCCCAACCATTTCCCCCAAACCCTACGGTACTTCTTATGGCACCCACGAGCCTCGTACATAACTTTCTCCTGCGTGGCACACCAGTCCACTCCAGTCCTCCAGCGTCCAGCGCACGGAGGTTCGGCGAGCTTCCAGGAGGCCGCAATGTCTCTCTTAGCAACCACCATTGCGTAGTGTAAAACAATTTTTCGTTCCGTGACCCATCCAGCCCATCAGTGATATCCAGGAGTGCGTGCCTTGGGTCATGGGGGACCTCCCAGCCCAAAACCTCAGTGAGTTCCTCCTCAATCTCCTCCCAGAACCGCTCCAAGCGGGGACATACCCATACCATATGGAAAAAATCTGCGGGATCGTGACCGCACCTGGCGCAAGCACAAGTTGGGCTAAGTCCGGCCCGGTGAAGGCGCATTGGGGTAAGATATGCAGCATGTAAGTAATATAATTGCACTAAGCGCAATCTGGCTGAGGCCGTGACCGTCCTAGGAGCCATAAGGGCGTCGCGCCAGTCCTCCTCGTCTAAGGTGCCTACCCAACCCTCCCATTGAGCCCGATGTCGGTCTAAGGAAGTGGGGGCATTGTTGATCAGTGTACGGTAGATGCGGGTGATGCCGCCTCTCCCCAGGTCACCAAACATTATCTGGGCCTCAGGCGGACTGTGGTCATGAAGGCGCGTGCCAGTCGTTAGGTGGGTGTGAAGGGCGTGGCGTAACTGCAAATACCTATAGAATTGTGACTGATGTAAGGAATATCTGCTTTGAAGGTCATCGAAGGACCGCATGTGGTCCCCCACCCACACATCGCCTAGTTGCGAAATGCCTATCGAGTCCCAGGCTCTAAACCCCTGTAGTGCGTTGACTTCTTTGAGCCAGGTCCCTTGCCACAAGGGTGTGCATTGGGTTAACGTACATGTCCACTTGGTATGTCGTAATGCAGCTCGCCAGGCCAACAGCACAGAGCGTGTCACCTCTGGCAAGCGGGAGGGAATAGGGGCCCCATATAGCATAGCTTGGATCTTGGCGAAACCCAATTCTCCGACCTCGAGCCTGTACGCCGGGTCCGACCAACCCCCATTGAACCAATCGTGTATGGAGAGGAGCCGCGTGGCCAAGTAAATAGAGTAAAATTTTATAAATAATTTAAGATTAAAATAACAAAAATCCAATTAGTAGAACTAGAGATTTGCAATTTTAAACATTTAATAAAAATAGCACCAAAAATCACAAAGCGCCAACTGTGGTTATCTGGTTGCGCTAGACTAGGACCAAGTCGCAAGATCAGGCTAACCGCAATGGAGTACGGGCCAGTTATAGGTACCCAGTTAGACCCGCTGAGCAAAGTACCTTAAAAACTAGAAAGGGGGTTGGGAGCACACTGCCTCACATCCCAGCACAGTTCGCCACTTTGCATCCTGGTAAATGCAGTACAAAGTTAGTGCTTACTTCAAATATAGCTGTAGTTTTTCACCAAAGTTTGTGCAGACATTGCTGTACATCTATAGACGCGTGTTTCTGGGTTCAGCCCTTCATCAGTAGAGAGCAGCAGTTGTAGAAAGCAAAAGAAAAGCCATCTGGGGTTGCTGGAAATGCTGCCAAATTCCTCTCAGGTCACAGTACCACTCACAGGCACACAGGTGCATCTCCAAAGCTCCCTTGAGCCATTGAGCTAACGAGCTTGTGGAGAGGCGCCTGTGAGAGGTACTGAGACCTGAAAGGATTGTGGCAGCCTGCTCCGCAACCCCAGACTAAATTCGTTTTTATCTCTACTGATGACGGATGATATCCAGAAACACGTGTCTAGAGATTTACAGCACTAACCTGCACCAACTTTGGTGGAATACCCCAGTAAATATTCAAGTAAGCATGTACCATGAACTGCATTTACCATAATGCTAAGGGGCGAACTCTGCTGGGAGGTGAAGCAGTGTGCTCCCACCTCTTTCTACCTTAAAAACTAGTTGCGGAGTGATGCGGTGTCTTGCGTCGAGGATCCGTGGCACAGCACCCGTTCCTAGAAGCTGTGGTGCTGCAATGCGAGGTCCTGTGTCTTCGTGGAGGATGTTGTCAACGAGGGCCATGCGATGCGAAGTCCTGCGTCAAAAATGCGTTGCGCACTGGCAGGTTCCAAAGAAGTTGCGGGGCTTGCTATATAGAGTCCTGCGTCATAGTCAAGGATGCCGTCGACAAGAGTTTGCGACGCGAAGGCCCGTTGTAGGAAGCTGGCTCTGTATATACTATACCAAAGTAAGGTATGTCTTTGGACAAAGGAAAAGTCTTACCGGAGCCAGTCGCAGTTGGGGGACCCTTCATGTTGAGGCTGCAGGCGTCGTCGTGGAATCCAGGAGACGTCACTCTGGGGTGGACTTGCGCTCAGGACCACTGGGGAACCTTCTTGCGATTGGTGGGCCACTTCGACGTGGGACAAAGGCGTCGGGTGCAGAAGTAGGTCTGGTTGTGCAGTTCAGCAGTGCACTGGTGCTCTCTTTGTTGGTTTCTTTGTGGACAGAGCCGCTGTTGAGTTCTTGGTCTTTGGGGAAGGCAGGCAGTCCTCCCATGGTTGTGGAGGTTACTGGGCCTGCAGGACAAGGTGCTTTTTGGTGCTGGTTTTTAGAAGGACTGCAGACAGGCCGGTAGGGCTGGGGCTAAGTCAGTTGTCATCTGGAGTCTTCACTGCTGGTACGGCTCTTCGGTCCTTCTTCCTCTTTAGGTTGCCAGGAATCTGAGGATCAAGATTCAGGGGTGCCCCTAAATACTCAATTTAGGGGCATTACAGGTACTGGCAGGTCGTAGCCAATGGTCTACTTACCTTTAGGGTGACTACATCCTTTGTATGTTCACTCCCTTTGAGGAGGGGGCATACCCCTAATCCTATTGGCTGAAATCCTCCCAACCAATATGGAGAATTTTCAAAGGAGGGGGTCTCTTCAGCTCAAGACTCCTTAGGGGTGGTCCTGGTGTTGAGAGGGGACACACCTCTCATGCTTACTAATTTTCCTGCCGACCTTGCTGCCAAAAGTGGGGCTTGGTCAGGGGGGCGGGCATCTCAACTAGCAGGAGAGTCCCTGGCTAGCATAACAAAGGGAAGGAAGCCTTTGAGGCTCACCATCTATGAATACTGTTCCTGCTTGGGGGTAGGTGTGAAGCACCTCCACCCAGAGCAGGTTTTGTTTCTGACCCACGAGAGCACAAGGCTCCCACCTCAGGGGGGTCAGAAACATGTCTGAAAGTGGCAGGCTGGTGCAGACCAGTCAGCTATACACTAGCTGTTTGGTAGGTTTTCAGAGGGCCCCTCTGAGGTGCCGTCTGAGTGCATTTATTAATTAATCCAACAATGGCATCATTGTGGGCTCATTAATCTGAGATGTTTGGTACCAAACATTTTGGGATTCGGGGAAGCCATCATGGAGCTGTGGAACTTGTATTGTCAAGCTCCCAGCCCATGTACTCGGTATGGCTTCACTATGCACTTGTAATGCCTAAGAATAGACTTAGACACTATATGGGCATATCTGCTCATGCAGTTATGCCTTCACCAGAGATATAGTGCACCATGCCTTAGGGCTGTAAGGCCTGCTGTTGGGGTGACTTACCTATGTGTCTAGCAGGGCTGGCAGGCCTGGCACACAGGGATGTGTGCCAAGTTGACTCTTCACTTTTAGTTGCACCAAAACACAAAGGCTGCAGTGGCTGTGTGCATGTGTTTGGTGAGGGGTCTCTTAGGGTGGCATAATATATGCTGCATGCCCTTGGTACCACTGGTACCTTTTAGAAGGGGCTTATATGCGGGCCAGAGGTGTGCCAATTGTGGAAACAAAGGTGCAGTTTTGGGAAAGAACACAGGCACTGGGAACCTGATTAGCAGGAACCCAGTGCGCATTCAGAGTCAGGCAAAAAGTGGGGTTAACCATGCCAAAAGGAGCACTTTCTTACACCTGCGTAAAGGATGAGTCATGCAGTGGTGGTTTCGAGGAAGTTGTGGGCGGCAATGCAAAGTCCTGCGTCAGGGATATGTCACACAGTGGTCCCAATGCAGAGTTTTGTGAGGCAATGCTTCGCGCAGCGTCTCCGGTGCAGAGTTTTGTGAGGAGATGCGTCGCGCTGCGTTGGTTCTACTGGGACCACAGATGTTATGTTATAATAATTTCTATAGCGCTCTAATACCCTTGGGTGTCTAGGCGCTACGGACTGCATACTGTAAAAAAAGGGGGACTAATATTTAAAAAGCCATGTTTTGAGATTTTTTCTGAACTCAAGTAGGGATAGATAGAGCACCATCCGGCCCACTTCCATGGGTCCAGGACTGGGGTGGACCATTTGGGAGGGCAGGACTCACATCTGGCAGAGTCTAGGTGCTGGGTCCAAGATGGGGGAAGTTTGTTCTGTCCCTGAGGCTTCTTATCAGGAGGCCAGCAAACTATCCCTTAGAGTCACTCTGGTGGTCCTGCGATCAAGATGCAGGTCCAGTCCTTCTCACTCAGGCAGGAGGGCGGCAGAGCCGCACAACACAGCTGGGAAGCAGAGTGGCAGTCCTTCTTGCAGAAAAGCAGCACAGCAGTCCTTCTATTGAGTCTTCCACAAGTCCAGATATGTACTGAAGAGTGGGTCTCAGGGTTCAATATTTATACCTGGTGCCCACTTTGAAGTAGGAGACGTTTCTAGAGGCCTCTGCCCCTCTGAGGTGTCAGGCATCCCCTTCCTTACTGCCCAGGCCCCAGCTTGTGTGGGGACACAAAAAACTAGTGACAACCCCTTTGTTAGTGGATCCAGGCAGGGCCTTTGTGATATAGAAGTGTGGTAGGTGACCACTCCTCCCCCTCGTTAAGACAGAGTAACCCATCCTGCCAACACCTAGGTTCCCTTTGTCTCACTATCTGGGAGCAGTATACAAAGACCAACTGCCAGCTAATCCTAGTCATGTGACCCAGGAACAAGCTGCAGGCACCAAATGCTTAGGACAAAAAATTGCCAACTTTCTAAAAGTACAAGTAATGGGGGTGGGCCCTAAAACACACAGCTAGATTGGGCCAGTAAATTTGAAGAAAGAAGTACCAGCTGACCATTTATGTGCTGTCAACTATTTAACAGACTAGGACCAAAATCACGAATATGATGATCCAATCATTTAATCATTAGTATTTTTCTTCGTTAATTTTGTTTCATTAACGCATTGCACGAGAACAAGGAGGACAACACTTGATGATTTACACCAATTCTCAAATGAGTACAAAAAGCATGAAAACAACATATACAATTGTGACACATTTAACAAGTGATTACAGAGAAAAAACGATTCAATGTAATGACTAATAGACTGAAACACATACAAATCAATTAATACTGCTGCCAGTCAACAAAAGGACATTAAATGAGGTTACCCAGTGGAAAACATTCTCAGGGAACCAACCAACGGGGATATTTTCATATTAAGCAAAAGAGAACAGACATTATTAATACAAATTTATTCAATTGCTGTATCATTCAACAAAATAACTGGTCCCTGTTGGTTAAAATAATGCCAAATAAAGCCAACGCGTTTCGAAGCCCTTTGCGATTAGAGGGCTTCTCTTCAGGGCTGTGACTGGATTCTGTGGAATCAAAGGAAAAGAATACTTTGTTTAAGGGGGTGTTTTCTAAAAGAATTTAACACCGACCCCTCCTTTACAAAGAATTTTACAAAGAATGTGTTTCAGTCTATTAGTCATTACATTGAATCGTTTTTTCTGTGTAATCACTTGTTAAATGTGTCACAATTGTATATGTTGTTTTCATGCTTTTTGTACTCATTTGAGAATTGGTGTAAATCATCAAGTGTTGTCCTCCTTGTTCTCGTGCAATGCGTTAATGAAACAAAATTAATGAAGAAAAATACTAATGATTAAATGATTGGATCATCATATTCGTGATTTTGGTCCTAGTCTGTTAAATAGTTGACAGCACATAAATGGTCAGCTAGGTACTTCTTTTCTTCAAACTTTCTAAAAGTGGCATTTTCAGAATTCTGACTTAAAATTCGACTTTACCACTAAAGAGAGTTTTTATTCCCAATTCCATAGACACCAAACTCGTTATTGCTATCTGCTCCCAATTGACAGTTATCACTTATTAAATGTAATAAATATGGGAGAGGTAGGCCTCACAGCAGTGAAAAACTAATTTAGGGGGTTTTCACTACCAGGACATGTAAAGCTTAACCTTTTAACACACTGCACCCTCCCCTATGGGCTGTGTGGGTCCTACCCTAGGGGTGACATATATATTAAAAAGAGAGATTTGGGCCTGGCAAGAGGTTTATCTTGCCAGGTCGAAATGGCAGTTTAAAACTGCACACACAGGCTGCAATAGCATGCCTGGGATATGTTTAAAGGACTACTTAAGTGGATGGCACAACAAGTGCTGCCAGCCTACTCACAGCATTTAATTTACAGGGCTTGGGTGCATGTAGTATCACTTTTCTAGGGACTTACAAGTAAATTAACTATGCCAATTGAGCGTAAGCCTATTCTACCATGTTTACGGGAGAGAGCACAAGCACTTTAGAATTGTTTAGCAGTGGTAAAGTGCACAGAGTCCTAAGGCCAACAAAAATGAGTTCAACAAAAAAAGGAGGGGTGATGCCAAAAATGTTTGTAGGAAAACCACCCTCAGGCTGACAGGTCTAACACTCCCTGCCTTGAAAGCATGAGAATCTTCTGATCAGTATTAGGAGGTAAAGGCTTCTGACCAGAGGGACAAAAAGCAAGGCCTAGGTGAGCTTGTGATGAAATTGACTTGAGCAAGTGAGCTGCGGAAAAGCCATGGGGATCTTGCAGCCCAGCTGACTTCAACCCTAGAAGCATATATTTGACCAAGAGTCAAGCACCTGCAGAGAAACATTTCCTTATTGTAAGTGTGGTCAGCCTGCATTGCCCTGCTGTGATCTTGCAGATCATCATTTTAAACTGATGTTGGGCAGGTTGCAGGGCTTACAAAATAAACAATTAGCTTGCCTCCATGAGCCGAACCAAGTCAGTGACTGCAAGACAGTTTAAACATGCAAAAGATTCTCAGAAAAACAAGTGTGCAAGAAGACAAGCTGTAAATCACAGGTAAAAAAAGTGTTTCATTATTTTATTTTAGAAAATGTTTTTTGAGGAAAATATTTTTATAATATATTTAAAGACAACAGGACATGTTGATTGTTTCTCTCTCGGAACAATCAAATTAGTGCTTACAGAAAATCATGGGGGGCAAATTTACAAAAAATAGAAGCTGTGCAGCTACCGAAGTTGCTTCCCTGTGCTTCATAAAAGGGAGAAAACAGCACAGCGCCATATCGGTTAAGATATGGTGCTTTTTTTTTCTTTTGTCCTTCGCTGGCCCACTTTAGGCTGCCTTAGTGCAAGGGTGTGTGCATGATGTCAAACACAGGTTTTATACTGGGAGGGTACTCTTCCAGTACGAAATACTATGCTGTGACATAGTTTAACATGGTTATAACTTTATATATGTGCTGTACAATACAGCACATGTTCAAAATTAGAAAAGTTTTGAGAAAAAAAAATATTTCTCTAACGTTCATCTGCTTCGAGGCTGGTAGCATGCAGTGCTTGAAATGAAAATGTAAAAGTGTGGGTACTCTATGATCTAGAGTACTTGTATGCTAATGAGAAGTACTGGTACTCTCCCATTAAAAGTAGTGCACTACAGCTGAGAAGTGCAGGTACTCTCCCTTTACAATTTTAGAAGTGCAGACACTCAGTACCAGACAGCACCTGCCCATTTAAAGAACTGGTAGCCTGGGAATTCCCATTGCCCACCCATAGGACACCCCATGACCCCAAGTAGCGCAAAGCGCAATTTGTTCTTAACACTGCTTCCAAAAGAATATTCCGGATTACAAACTATAGAAGACAAGTGAAGATGCCTAGGGCTTTCTAACAGAAACTAATACCTTCTTTCACTATCTCCCTCTTTACTGCTTTGCAGGCAGGAGACACTTTGATGGAAGTAGAAACTCTTTAGCGTCTCATTAAAAGTTAACATAATGGCGAGTGGAGGAGAGAAGCACACAGTGTGATGATTCATGCTTACCCTCTCAATCTCGAGAAGAGGGTACCATGACAGGGGCAGCTCTGAAACCCCCAAATTACTGGCAGCTCCCAGCAGCTCTACGGAACTTACTGCTGTCATTAATGCCAACTGTTGATAAAAATGCCTGGAAGGTATTTCAAATTTAAGTAAGCCCGGCGGTGTTGTGTTCCATCATTACCACCGGCTTGACTTCAGCATTCCAGGAGGCTGTGCTGGGCTAACATAATTTCCAGTGTGTTACTCTCTGCAGGAGTGCCTAAATTCATACAGGGTATTCTGGCAAATAAGGTGGGAGACGGAAATGACCTCCCATGTGAATGATAAATACATTTAAAAAAATACATGCATTTGATCATAATTTAGTCTCTGTTATAGACTAGTATATAATCTGCAGATTGACATATGATTGATTGATTGATTGATTGACATATCAGATTGACCAGTTTAGGGCTTTCATTCCCTCAAATGACTCGTTTTTACAGTACCTGTCTCCCGAATTTGGCATTAATGAAAATCACATGCTGGACAGATTAAATGTTGTGGATTTATTTTTCCGATTGAGCGTTCGAGATGAATAGTTGGCTGTGTCCATGTTTAGGAATTTGCAGTCTAACCGTTTGCAACAAAGCGCTAGAAAGAAACCTATTTTGGCCTGGTATTTTTGTTATGTTATAATATTGCGGCATGATTACAGCCGTCCGCGCCTCATCGAGGTGCCGTGTGAAGAGAAGGCTGCGCACGCCTTCTTTCCTCCCCTCTAGAAGATGCATTAGGGGTCGAAAAGATGGTCAGCGTGTCAGAGAGCAGACAGAGTCCTCATATGAGGGTCCCGCTGTTCGGGTGCTCGAGGCGAGTCCGGGGATAGAGCCAGATTCTGCCCGCCAGAGAGGACGGCGCCAGGCTCAGACAGAGGTAAAGAGATCGTGGGGGCGGGGGTACCGAGGCCGCTCCGATGAAGGAGCAATCCCAAAGATGCAGCGCTGCCCCCACCTCCTCTCCCTTGCAGTGACCACTCCAATGCCCTCGCAATATCGTAACTGACTCACAAACCCGGGCGGGTCCCTGAATACAGCAGCCCCCACCGATTTAGCGACCTGGATGTAGACCCCAGCCCTCGCTTCCGGTGTGCCAGCTTTCCAGTGTGGACGACTGTCTCTCCCCTCCCCATGGAGCCCCCAACCCACACTGACTTCTTCGCAGAATCGCGGAGCGAGTCCCTCCTCCAAACCGTGTGACGAAGCTGCATTATTAGCAGGTGCGCGGTTGCTGCGTACCCATAGATATGCGCCGGTGGGAACCGTAGGTAGAGCAGGGGCTGCACTGGGGAGAAGAGGGGTCGTGCATCATTTATTTATTTATTTTATGCGTTTTTATATAGCGCGGACTTTACCCGAAGGTGCCAGAGCGCTTCACAATAGGAACAGTAACATTACATGAGGAGAAGGTTACAAGTGAGCATAATACAAAAGCAAGCGTTACATTACATGAGGGAAAAGTGACAATTGTGCAAATAACAAAAACAAACAAGATACAAAAAGAGGTATACGTTACAAGAGGAAAAAGTGACAGGTGTGCATGATACATAAGATACAAAATACAAATAGAGGTATAATACTGCAAGAAGTGGCAGTCACTCAGAACACACTGGGAAGGCACTTCTATAGGCATGGAGTACAGAATTTCCTATAGTGGAAGAACTTCCTTGAGGGAGTAGAGAGGGCGTGAATTAAACAGGAGACTTAAAATGAAGGGTACACAAACATAAAATCCAACACAGCACGCAAGGGTGAGGAATGTACAGAAAAAAGTACAATTTACAATGAAGAGTGAACTTCCTAGAGGGGCCTGAGAATGAAAGTATTAGTTCTGAAAGTGTCTTTGGAAGAGAAGAGATTTGAGGTCAGCTTTGAAGATCCGGGTAGAGGAGGTGGCACGGAGCAATGGGGGAAGCGAGTTCCAGATTCTCACCGCATTGCCTGAGAAGGATTGCGCCATCGATCTTTCCCTTTTGAAGACGGGGGGCTCAAGCAGAAGCTTTTCCGCATTGCGAGAAGGGCGAGAGCCACCGGACAATTTCAATTTATTCGCCAGGTAACGAGGGGAGGACGTGTGTAAGGCTTTGTGTGTGATGCAGGCAGTTTTGTAAATAGCTCTTGCCTCGATCGAAAGCCATCGAAGAGAGGACAGGATAGGAGTGACGTGGTCGCTTTGTTTAGACCCTGAAATGAAGCGAGCTGCTGAATGGAGGACGGATTTGAGAGGGGAGAGGTGGGATTTGGGTAGGCCCGTCAGAAGAGAATTGCAATAATCCAGTCTTGAGAGAACCAGAGATTGTACCAAGGTTTTTAAGTCTTTCTCCGGGAAGAACCGACGGATCCCCCATAGAAGGCGCAACTGGTAACGTGCGTTCTTAGCAATAGAGTTGATGTGGGAGATTAGGTTGAATCTTTTGTCAAGAATGACACCTAGGGATTTAGCGCTGTCGACAATGATGGGTTTGTTGTTGAGTAGGTTCAGCTGATCCATCCAAGATTGAACAGGAGGAGGTGAGAGAGAGGTAGAGAGGAGGAGGAATTCAGTTTTGGCGGGATTAAGAATGAGTTGATGAGCTAACATCCAGTTGTGAATAGAGTTGAGAGTAGAGTTGAGTAGTGAGAGATTGCGGAAGACACCTTAAGGTAGATTTGAGTGTCGTCCGCATAAAGGTGGTAATGGATCCCAGATTTGCTTAGAAGGTTCCCTAATGGTTCCAGGTAGAGATTAAACAAAGTGGGTGCCAGGATAGAACCTTGAGGGACGCCTTGACCTACAGCCAATGGAGATGAAAGACTGTTCGCTATCTTGATCATTTGGGATCTGTCCGAGAGGAAAGAGGCAAACCATTTGAGCACTGTGCCATCCAATCCCATTCTCTGTTGAAGAGTGTTGAGGAGGGTGCTATGATTAACAGTGTCAAAGGCTGCAGAGAGGTCTAGAAGAATCAGAAGACACGATTCCCCAGAGTCGAGTATATGCAGCGCATCATCAATCACTTGCAGCAGGGCTGTTTCAGTGCTGCAATTTTGGATGAAGCCAGACTGGAAGACGTCGAGGAGGTTATTGTCCATAATATGTAAGGAAAGTTGTTTCGCAACACATTTTTCGGTGATTTTCGAAAGAAAAGGGAGGTTGGTGATAGGGCGGAAGTTGTTGAGGTCGTTCGCATCGGCGGAGGTTTTTTTTTAGAAGAGGGGTGACTTGTCCTGATTTGAGGGCAACCGGGAGGGAGCCTTGACTGAGGAAGAGATTGACTAGCCTGGTCCAGTAAGAGAGAGTATAGGTGTAGAAATCGATGGCGATGTCGCTAGGGATGGGGTCAGAAGAATGGTTGGAGGGTTTAGTTTCGAGGATGCAATTGAGGAGGTCATCTTCCGAGATGACGTCGAAAGCTCTGCCAGGTAACTAAGGATTTCCGCTCCTCAATGGGGGTGGGGTGGGCGACCTGATCCACCAGTGCTTTGACCTTTTCATCAAAGAATATAGCGAAATCTGCTGCTTTCTTTGTGGAATCCTCAGGCTTAATGGTTAGGGGAGAACAGTTTGGGTTTTTGATGAGGTCAAAAAGTTTTTTGGGTCTGTTTTTGGCTGAGTCAAGGAGGGATCTGAAATGTGATACTTTTTCAAGGAAGATGTGGTTGTGATATTTGGATCTTGCTGAACGTAAAAGAGAGAGATTGGAGGTGGAAGGAGATTTTCTCCAATGTTTCTCCAGGATTCTAAGGTTTTTCCTTTCATCGTAGAGAGCTTTATTGAACCAAGGTGCTGAGAGGGTGGGTCTTTTCCTTTTGCTTTGGAGTGGAGCGACATTGTCGATTTCGACTGCTAGTACTGAGAGGCACTGAGAAGTGAGAACGTTGACATCCACGTTAGGGTCTAGTCTAGGAAGTGCCCGCATAGCAGAATCACAAAAAGTGTCAAGATCAATGTTCTTAGTGTTGCGGAACCAGGTAGTAGCTCTTTTAGGTTGGCCGAGAGTTATAACGTGCGATAGGTGAAAACGGAAGGGAATGAGGAAGTGGTCAGACCAGTCTACATGGATGGGGGGAGCAGTAGTCAGCAGGTCTGCTTTGGACATGACAAGGTCCAGAATTGAGCCCTTGGAATGTGTGGTTTCCGAGCAATGTTGGAAGAGATCATTGGCTGAGAGAAAGGTGGCAAGCTTGTTGGCAGCCGAGTCTTCCAAAGAGCCCCAGTGGAGATTAAAGTCGCCCAGGAAGATCTGTCTGTCACTTTGAGAAAATTGGTCACTGATGAAGTCAGTCAGTTCCTCCACAAAGGAAGAGCAGTTACCGGGCGGGTGGTAGATGGCATGGAATCTAAAGGGTGAGCCGTGATGTATTTGAAGTTCTAGGGATAGGCATTCGAATGTACGGAAAAGGGTGGTAGGGAAGGCTTTCATTTGAAGGGAGTTCCTGACGATGATAGCGACACCGCCCCCAATTTTGTCTGCCCTGTCATTTCTGAGGATAGAGTAGTCAGTGGGTACCAGAAGATCAAACAAAGTATGAGAGGAGTCATTAAACCAGGTCTCAGTGAGGAAGAACATGTCAAGATTCTGGTGGGTGATAGTATCAGAGATTTCCAATTTGTGTTTGATTGCAGATCTGCAGTTGTGGAGCAAGCAGTGCAGCTCTGACGCAGATGTTTTGGTGATGGGGGTGTCAGGGTTGTTAAGGGAGATAGGGATAAGATTCTTGAATGAGGGTGCCCGGTAAGAGGGAGGCTGGTAAGGTCTGACAGAGGAGATGGTCTGAATAGGGAACTGCGTAGAATTATTAGGAGAGGAAGGTGGAGGGGGAGTGACGTTGGAGGTCTTGTAGCTGGCCAGTAAGTTGGTGATGTCTGCAGAGGACAGACTGTGGTTGGCTTTATTGGGGCGCGGGAGCAAGGAACTCCTCGGGAGGTTGTTAGGGAAGGGGGACATCTTGGCGCTTAAAAGTGAGATGGACGCTACAAGCTGGGAAATGGAATAGATGAGAGAATCAAGTTTATTTTCCAGGGAGAGGAGAGCTGAGCACGGAGTGTTGGGTGGCTCGATGGATAAGGGAGGGAGTGCAGAGGGTGAGGGAGGACGGGGAGGGATGGGGGAACGGGTTAAGGGAGGCGGTGCAGAGGGTGAGGGAGGATGGGGAGGGATGGAGGAGCGGGATACGAGAGGGAGTGCAGAGAGTGAGGGAGGACGGGGCGGGGTGGGGGAACGGGATAAGGGAGGGAGTGCAGAGGGTGAGGGAGGGAGGGGAGGGGTGGGGGAATGGGTGGGGAGTTGGGGAAGAAGGGTAGAAGGTGAGGAAAGATGGTGGACGATAGGAGTGGATGGTGAAACAGTGGTGGGAAGAGAAATATTTTTACTGGTGTTGAACAGAGGGGAAGAGAAGAGATCATAATTATGAGGAGAAAGTTGAGGAATAGGAGGGGGGACAAATGAAGGCCGGAGCGGAGGTAAGGGGAGAAGAGGGGAGAAGAGGCTGAACAGGGAGGGGAGGGCGGGGGGTCAGATGAAGGCCAAAGGTACGTGGAGAAGAGAGGAGAGGGGGCTGTACAGGGGGGAGGGCGGGGGGTCCAAGGAAGGCCAGAGGTATGGGGAGAAAAGAGAGGATGGTGCTGGACAGGTACTGTAGGCTATGAAAGGTGAATATAGGGGGACAGGTAACAGGTGGAGTGGGGGGGATTGGGCTAGATGGAAACTGAGGGAGGAGTAAGGGACTGCAAGGTCAGAGGGAGAGACGAGGAAGGAATTGTCGGGGAGGGAGACAAGGTTGGGAAGCAAGGGATGAGGAAGGTGGGGTTGAAGATAGATGGGAGGTGGAAGAGAAGAATTTAGGGTACGGGGGACGGGAAAGAGCGGAAAGGGATGAGGTGAAAGGGGGAGGGAAGGTGGAGGTAAGGAAAGTTGATCGGTAGACCAGGTTGTAAGAAAGGTGGAATAAGAGGGGGGAGGTGGGTTGGCTTAGGGGGATTAGGGGGAGGCGAAAACGTTGGAGAATCGGGCAGATGCAGGGTGGGGAGGGGGGTGGAGGCCGGAGGCCAGACAGACAAGATAGGGGGAGGAACATTTTGGGAAGGGGGAAGAGGGGGAGAGGAGGGAGCAAAGGCAGGGGGGAACAAAGGGTAGGCCTGTGTCTCCCGGGAGAGCGGCCTGCTGGAGTATTGGGGGGTCAGGGGGGGAGAAAGGGAGAAAGGAGCTCAAAGAAGAGTCGAGGGAGATCATAGTTGTGTGGGTTGGGCGAAGGGAGTGGAAGAGATGGTCAAAGAGAGAGAGACAGGAGTCTGTAGCTTGAATCATGACCGTGCCATTATTGTAGAGTGTAATGGTGAGAGAGCCATTAAAGCTAGTGGAGGGGGACATTTTTAGCCGGTGGCCAATGCGGGATAGATGAGGAGGAGGAGACGTTGAAGAAATTGAAGAAGCTGGTGGACCAGGAAGGGATGTCGTGAGTGAAAAAAATTAAGTCATTTTTTAGCTTCCCTAGGTGCCCATTATGGAATTGATCAACAAAGAGGGAATCAGGGAATTGTTCAATGGTGTTGTGCTTGAACCGTTTTGCTGCTGCTTTGGACAGATTAGGGGGATAGATCACTTTGAAGCAGTTAACTCCCGACTTAATTCGAGTGGAAGCCATGATAGGGAGAAGAGGGGCCACTAGGGTAGCGATAGAGCAAAGAAGAATAATAAGAAGAGGAGGGCACATAATCCGGAAGACGAGTGAGGATAATCCAATAAGAGTGAGGTCAGGAGGCGAATAGAAATGCAGGTCCAGGGACTCTGGTCTAACTCCCTAATAAAACATCATACCGGTGGGATAGAAGGCTGGGTTGCCTCCAGTGGCGGTGAGGGTGTGGGATCATAACGGGGCAAACCCTACCACCAGGGATTAGGACCTCCGAGTATGGAAACCAGCATGGAAATGGGAGTCACCTAGAGGATCACAGTGATAGATATAGATATTCTTCAGCTCCCCAGGGAGGAGGCCAAAATGGACACCAAACCTCAACCAAGAGCACTATTAGAGGAGAACAAAATGGGCGCCCATTAAGTGAATCACTCATCTCATGGGCCCCCGAGCGAGCCAGGACAGCCCAATAGGAAACAACAGACCCAGTCTGGGTCACATGTTCAAACATGTCAGCAAAATGTGAGAGTCATTAAACCAAATGTCAGTGTTCCCTTACTTGTTACTTGCAAAACGAAGGGATAGTCAGGGGGGGTCAAATGGGACCGTAGGAGATCAGTCCAATGAACGCATTACACTCAGCCTTCATCCAGCGCCACGTCTGATTTACGAGACGCTCTGGCGATGCCGTAGCGGACCGGAGACACAGCGTGAATGCAGGGCAGCTGCGGAGGCCCCTCACCCTCGGGATACTGCCTGCCGCCTGCCTGCGATGCGTAGCTCTTGCTGGCTCCACGCGGCCTTACGGGGTTCTCTTGGGGGGGTGGAGGGGGGGTCCTTGGGTGTGCAGGTTCTGGCTAGATCTCCACCGCTTCGTGTCTACTCCCAAGCCAGGAGGCGGACCTGGACCGCCCCCTCGCGCTATGGGGTGCCTTGATGCTTTGGTCGTTTGCTCAAGATCTTGCCGGTTGTGCCTCTCAGGCAAAGCGACAAGACTAGTTGGGGGGCTCCCGGGGAGTTGGATCTCTACTTTGCTTCACTGCGGGTCCGAACAGGAGCCGACGTGTCTCACGGTCACAATTATTCTGCTGTATTTCCCCTGTTCACGACTGCACACCCCGAACCAGGTCACCAGGAAGGAGATGCAGGCCCGTCTGAGCGGTCCTCGGCCACTGCTCCCCCGCAAAGCGCACCTCCGGCCCGCCTTGCGTGGCTCCGCGAGTGTCCTCTCAGGGGGTAGGGCTCCGTAGAGGCGCAGTTTTCAAGTAGCTTTTCGCCACCGTTTTCCTCCTCTGTTCAATGCATGGGTTGTCACTCCGGGCTCCGGAGCACCCCAGGGCGCGGGCCGAGACCGTCCTGGAACTGTGTCCCCTTCTGGCGTGGCAGACCTGGACAGGAGTGTCCCGGGGTGACGCTAATTTATTGGGAGTTTGCTTCCATGTTTATGGGAAGAGGGCCCGCACCTCTCGCAGCCACCACTCTGCTATTCCTCCCCGCTCACACCAGCACCTTTGGGGCGGGGGCGGGTGACCCGTGTCTTCGGCATCCAAGTCGGGCCGATCTGGCGAGGCCAACGTTTCAAGATGGTCCGCGGCCGCCGCACACACAATCATGGGCCAGGGTGGTAGTTGCAAGGACTACCAGGACTCCCAAGACTGATCTGGACTGCCAGGACTGATCTGGGACTTCTAGTTGCCCCACTTCTCAGTCCCTCTGTCCCATTCGGAACGGGAGGCGGCCGCAACATTCCCAGACAGAACAGCGTAGTTCCGCTAACAATTTGACTAACTCTCCTCGGAATACTTCAGTCCCAGACTGCGAGTCTTTCGCAGCAATAGTGGGGACCGCTTTCACGTCTGTTGGTCAGTGTGTGGGGAGGTACTCTGCTGATGTGTCTGCCTTTTCGCCGCTCCTTTTGCTGCTCATCAGGCGCAGCGTGGGGCCTGTAGGGAGAAAGGGGACAGCCTGCACAAGGGACGGGGAGAGATTGCATAGAAAAAAGGAGGCAGTCTGCCCATTAGTGAGAAGAAGTCTGTAGCATAGCTGCCAAGGTTTCAGATTGCTATGTGTGACATTTTTATAATTTCTGTGTAATTATGAGTGACATTTTATCAACTATGAGTGACACTTTCTAAGGAGCAAAATCAAGCAATGAGACGAGGGAAACATATAAACATCATTAATTACACCCATTTGAGCAAAGATAAACTCTAAGAAGATCTTAGAACTGCTGTAAAGCACCAGAAATGGAAGGGCATTTTTGGAACCTGGATATCCAGCAACTGCTAACTGAGGAGGCTAGTCACACTACAGGAGTCTCGGGGGTTTGCAAGTCACAGTCTACAAAGGAGGCCTGGAAATTATCAATGCCTCTGAGTTTATATAGGAGAGAAGTGCGCACAGAGAAGGAACGGAGGATACATCCTGACATTTAAAAAGGTTATACAGGATGTCAATAGACTAAGTACTGAAGTTTAAGGTGAGGCTCAGGGCCCTCCTGTGGGTTGTGTAGAAGTATCAGGGAGCGATGCATGGGCTTGCTTGGTGTACAAAGGAGTTCCACGGACACCCAAAGCCAGTGCAAGTGCACACAAAATGGATAGGGGTCACATAGTGACACTGTAAGGTGTACAATCATGGAGGCCCAGTGGGCTGCCTATTCACCGGACTGCGTTCTGCTGTCTGTGCTTCATTAGGCTAGTGCTAACAATTAAAGAAACGTTCACGCAGACAGTGGTTGAGGTTTAGTGACAGAGTAGTAGTTACTTAACTCACGTCAGTGGCGCAGCAGCGCCTGCCCAGTGTGGCGGAAACTCTAATTAGAAACTAAGTAAGTAGAAACTAGTATAAACTAAGTTAAAACTTACTTGAACATCCGTCAACGCCGGTCAGGGTCTTCTCTGTCAGTAAGCCTGACACCGGCGACACGTGGTGACAAGCCTGACACCGGCGACACGTGGTGACGGGGTCACGTCGGGCGCACTCACTGGCACAGCACATGATGACCGGCGGCTGCACCACCAGTCACTCTGCTGGCAGTCAGACTCCCTGCAGGCAGCTCCCCCGATCATGACAGTCATCAGCGCCGCGGGCGGCCCGGTGGGCCATGATCATCGTGATCCGGAGTGTGACAGTACAGTGCAGCGAGACGACGCGCTGCCGTCCGTCGTCCAGCGGCCGCCTGGTGGGTTATGCGCAGCGCCAGCCAGCAGCAGCTGAGGCAGCACTGCTGCAGCGGCGACGCGAGCGCACTTCCACTGACTCCGTCGGACGAATCACCCGCCGCGGCGCGTGAGGTCACATCCGGATTTTGGGCAGGCCCCGGCGCCCCTGAATCGGGCACTAGAGTGTGGGCTGTGAGTGTGTCTGACTCCTGCCTCGCTGCGCCGTGAGCGCCCCCCCCCCCCGCCCGGAAATAATTAATTAATGCACCTGGAGCCAGGCTGGCAGGGGCTTAGTGAGGCCGCAACATTGTAGCACTGCAGCACTCAGTGACTCAGCCAGAGCTGAGGAGCAGCTGCAGACAACATGATGGTTAACTGTTTATGAGCCAGAGCTGCTCGGGTAAGTCTGCTGGGAAACAGCAGAGGCGGTGCGCTAGCAACGTTTTAAATGCGTGACAAAGCATTTCAGTGCGGTGATGCGGAACACCACACTGAAATGCGTTAGTGTCACACGTGATGCGTGATGCTTGGCAGGACTGCTGTAGGGAGAAATGGTAAATCGACCCAAGGAGACAAGGGAACCTGCAGGGTAAGGAGGGTCGAGCCCTCATGAGAGAAAGAAGGAAGACGGCAGGGAGAAATAATGGCCCAGTTACTTACCGGTAATCTCCATTACTAAGAGTCCTTATTCCTCTTCACAATCTTTACTTATTGAGAAGTTTAAAGCTAAACACAAAAGTTCCCACCCCCAAGATGTCTTCCATTTTCCGTCCCTCCTCTGATGATCCCTAAAGAGTGGAAGTCATTGTTCTCCACTTCCTGTTGTTCCAAGCCTTCCACCAGTTTTTAATGCAAAGTCGAATTCCACAATCCAAGGGATGGGTGGGGTGGAAAGCGTTGACTGTGACAAGGAAGACCACCGCTCAGAGTAATGAATATTATTCATAAGAAACCAGGTCATTACTGGGATATTACCTTCTCGTATGTCTTCCTCGTACCAGTCCTTACTTACTGGGCTTGTACCCAAACCACCAGGATCTCAGCTTCAACCCAGTTAACAACATATTTATCAGATCTGATTGTGAACCAGATTGAAGTTTATTTACTCTATCCTCACTCCACAATGGGACCCAACACCATGCTACCAAAAGATGCTGACATTTACCCCTCCTGCTGCCTAAAATGTTTCATTAAAGGTATGGGGGATAGCCCAAGGGGCTGCATTGTATATATCCTTCATTGAAGCTCCTCGGAAGGCCTTCCAGGAAGCTGAAATTCCCCTTGTTGATCTCTACTGAATCTGTGTTGTTCCCCTTGTTTCTCATACACCAGAATAGTAGCTTGCTTCAGCCACCTTCCTAGCATCGCTTTGGAAGGCCTAAGACCCTGATGAGAAGAACCATATGTAACTAACAAAAAATTCACCTCTTAAAGGGTTTTGTTCTTAAATACATTTCCAGCCCCCTAAGGCTGTTTAATGTACGCAACAATTCCTTTTCCTGGGAGGAAGGATCCTGATAACACACTGGTAACACTAAATTGGAAATACAATGAAAAATCAGAGAGTTTTGACACAAAATCAGGGTTTGGCCGTAACACCATGTTGTCTGGTTAGAATTTCGAAAAGACCCTGAACTCAAAAGTGCTCCTCACTCCTCTATCCTCCCACCTGAGTATATTGCAACCGAAAATAAAACTTTGTAAGACAAACAGTTTTAGTCTGTCAAATTTAAAGGCTCAGACGAAGCGCTCTGAAGTGTTTGAAGCACTATCGGCACATCCCATGCAGGGACTGGGCAGTGGATCACCAGCCTCTTTAGTAAAAGCTCCTCAACACCCATGTTATGAAGGGTACTAATGACTCCAACTGCGGGCTTCTAAACGCCTTAACTGCTTCCCACTGGGCTAGCAGAGTAGACATTGATAGTCCCAGGAGGAAACTATCTTTTAGAAAATCAAGCACAGACAAATCATCAGACGAAGTAGGGTCCACATTTTTAGCCTTGCATCATCTCTCCAACCTCTTCCAGTGCCTTGAGTACTCCGTCAACATCAAATGAGCAACTGCTGTATGTACATTGACTTTTCCTCAGAACAATCTATCGCCCACCGGTTCACCCTTTCAAAAGCCTTACCTTCACTTGTAGGTGAAATAGTGAACCCCACGAAAAGGAGGGCCAGGGGTATGGAAATAGCAGCAAGGTCTGTTAATCCTTCAGTGCTGGAGGTGAAGAGGAAACCACGGGTGGCACTGCCAACTTATTACTACCAAAATCACCTCTGCGCGATCCTCCTGGATCTTTTCAGGACACTCAGAATTAGTACGATGGGAGGAAAAGCATGCATCAACCCCTATAGCCATGGAAAGAAAAAAAATAATCCACTCTCCAAGCCTCTGCCCAGAGGTCACAACAACAAAACAGAGAAAGAATGGCATTCTGCCTGGATGCAAAACAATCTACCTCTGGCATCCCACACTGCTGAGTTTTCCTGTGAAAAACCTTCTGATTCAGCTCCAGCAATACCAAGAAGGGGAAGATCCAGCTAAAGTGACAGGGCCATTCTCACTAGCCTACTATTCTAATCTAGGAGAGTTTGAGTCGGATGAAACACTGCAAATAGAGACTGGAGATTGTCCTCCATTCTCCACCCAAATCAAATCTCTCTGCCCAGCAAGAATAAGCATGTACCCGTGATTGCCCCTAATGGTTTATATAGGCAAGTACCACTCCATTGTGCATTCTTATCTGAACAATGTGACACTCTGTAGCTGGAGCAAAATGCAAATTTCAATTGCAAAAAAGGCATGCCATGGGTCTTGCCTTCAATTCTTCCCATTGTCGCCTCCCATTCCATCCCACTCGCATCTATTGTGATAATCTTGGGAAAGACATTACCCTAGAAGGTGGTTCACCAATAGACACAGATGCAGCCTGGCCAAACGGTGTATCACCACAGTCGAGGTAACGACTCCCTGCACCCTCACCCACTTATATGTCATTGGTGCCTCCATGGCTAGGAGAGCAGACAAGAGATTAGAGTAGCTTCTCTTTTCTTGCTTTCCACAGAAAAAATTCACCCTAAACGTCCTGAAGTGCACCCCTATGAAGATCAAATCCTGTGACTTGTTGGGGTTTATCAAAAACCTATGCTCTTCCAGCAGTTCACAGACTTCTTTTACATGTTGGCCAGCCTTAAAACAAGAAGAGTTAGAAATCAACCAGACTATCCAAATAAAGAAAGACTTGAATACCTCTTGCATGAATTACCCCTACCAAAGGTGGCATATCTTGTTGAAAACTCTAAGCGAGGTAGTCAATTCAAAGGAGAGAACTTGGAACTAGTAGTGTTTGTTTGCGAAGCAGAATCTCAAGAACCTCTGAACAGCGCTGTGAACTGAGACGTACAAATATGCATCTAGGAGGTACAACGACACACGAAAATCTCCAGTCTTTATGTATTGTGAGATTATCTGCAGGGACGTAATCTTGAATGTCATATGCAGGATGTGAGCGTTTACTTCTTTTAGATCTAACACGGACCTGTATACGTCCATCAACATATGTATCAGTAATAAAATTAAAAAGAAACCTTTCTCTCTTTGGTAAGTCAGGACCTGTATTACCATTCCTTTGTCCAACAGTTTTCGTATCCCTCTCAACAATGTCTGGCTTTCTGAAGGTCTGTGGAAAGAGGGGTAGGGCAGAAAGAGTCACCTGGAATTATTTGAAATTCTATGCAATAACCTTGACAGACAATCTCCAGGACCCACTGGTCCAATATTGAGGACCGCCACCTTTCCAGGAATTAGATCAATCTTCCTCCGACTGGTAGAAGATGTTGCTGCTCAGCATAGTCGTGCCTTTGGAGGGGAAGGAGGAGGACTGGAAACTCATACAGACTGAGACCGGGACTTCTCTGTTGAAGGTACTACCTGACCTTGTCCTCTCTCACGAAAGGGCTGGTTCCCAAGTCTAGGTCGAAAAAATGAACCAAAACCCTTTGGCCTGAAAGTTACTTCCCTCTGGACAGGGTTCTAACTGGAGCCATCAGTTTTCGGCCCTCCTATGATTTTTTCACCAGTCTCCAGCTGGGATTCAAAAATCCTCAAATTGTGAATGGTTGGTGCATCAGTAAAGTTTTTGGCGAAGTGTCTGCTTTCTAGGCTTTCATCCACATCTGCCTTTCTGGCGGCTATCGCTGACCCTGCTGCAGCTGCCCCCAGTGAGTAGTTCGATATGTCCAACGAAAATCAGACTTATTGCTCCATCACTTAGAGTACAACTGTAAAGTCTAAACCTTGATCAATGTGGTTCCATCAACGTCTGAAAATCCATTAATAGGAATTGAACAGTATTACTGTAGGTCGATGCAATCATTGGCGTAGGACCTTTTGAGAACCAGATTCACCTGCTTATCCACTGGGTCAGTCGCTGCAGCATTCTCTGAAACAATTGTACCATGTGATGAGAATCCCGTCATCAAAGAGTCAGCTTACACCACCAGTGGAAATTCCCCTGTGAAACCCTCAAGTAGATATCTTTTTGCCAAAAAACAAAGAAATGTGCTCTTTTTCTCCTCCTTCCATACATTAGACAGAATCTTCCTTGCGGTCCCATACAGGGGCAAAGACTCCTGCTCCCTCCTCTGATACTGGAGAAATAAATCCTCCTCCACCTGCACAGGAACTCCTCAAAAAACAAGTTCTATCTAAGGTACTGCAGGACCTCTTCTAACTTGTTCCCCTGCACAAATCTGTCCTTGACCTCTTTGTCTTCCAGATCCTGGTTTGGGTCAGAAGAACATGCTCTAGGATGCTTGGGAGACCAAGAGCCTCTGTCCCTCATTCTGCATGGGAGCCCACATCATTTTGCCTTATGCCACTGCATGGAGAATAACATGAATCTTGCAGTGTTGAGAGCAGAAGAGCTGTATTAACGAGAGGATGGAGCATCCTAACGCTGAACCAGTCCCTACATGTCAAACCATCTGTACAAGAGACGGGCAGGAGTTGCACCAAGGAGAACCAAAAACAAACTGTCTACAATAAGAAAACAGAGAGTGAGGCAGCCCAAGAGGGCGTAATTACTCTGCGCCGCGGAGATCATTGAGTTTGTTAGGCCCGTCACCAAAGGAGGCCAGAGGGGCTATTAATCTCCAGGCCCTGTGCTTTTTGAGTGCCACACACTCTTGCTGCAAATTTTCTTTACCGTTTTTAAAGCAAAGCTGCCTTCTTTTCTATTCATGTAGGACAACTTCTAGGTGTGGCTGGATTTACTTTATTGGAAAACAAAAAGAGAGCATTAAAAATCTCTGCTCAGGGAGGGGCTTTGAATCCACATGTTGATTTTCTTGAGTTTTAGTAATGCATTTGTTTAGGCAAAAGTTGTGTGCGTCTGCTGAAAAACAGTGCTTGTATTGAACTTTTTGCCATGGGGGGGAAAGCTTATGCTCAATACAACAGCACTGAAATGTTTATGATGCCAATTCAACGATCAAGCATTTGGGCTGTATCATTTATTATTTAACTTTACAAAAAAAAGTGGTAGGCTTGGGGTTTTTATTGCGAAAGACCTGTTATAGGCAATAGTCATTTTTGGATGAATTTTTGTTACACTGTATAGAAGTATTTTACATGGACTCTCATAGATTATAGTAGTAGGCAAGAGGTTGGGTATTGACTACTCAGATAACCCTGGGGGTAGAAGATTTGAACTATGATAATCCTTGTTAGGCCCTTGTAGGCAGGGGTTTCGGGTATATCAGAAAAAAATTCAAGACTCGTAGATTCTATTATTGATCTTTATTTCTTCTTAGTCTTATTTATGCCACTATGATGACCCAGCCCTCTTTTGGCTGATGTCTGTTTTTGTAACAATCGGGGTTATTTCCTTAGGGAGAGTTGAGTTTCTCTTCTTCTTAATTTTCACAGGCGTTTCTCCTTCTTTTTAGGTGCAGAGGTGTCCATCTGGAGTCCCTCGGGAAAGAACAAACACAGCACAGGTAAGTATACTGCATTAGAATAGTTGTCTCCTTCCTTACGTCTTATGTTTTTTTTCTACACATTCTTTTTTTTCTTTCTTACTCTTTTCTGCATTCTTTGCTGTCTGGCTATCTAGTTCACTGCCTGATCAGCTATCTTTATGGGCTTCCGCCCTGGTTCTCACAAGGTTATCAATGCTGGGTTTACTTAGTCTCTCAGCACCTTTTATTATGAAGGCATTTTTCTTTCTTGGGTGAAAACCTAAAATGACTTAATTGCACCAGATAAACAAAAATAAAAAACACTTAAATCTCCTGGGATATTTCTCCCTATTCTGTTATGTCTTCTGTGTCGCATCACTCTAGTCATAGAATATGGACATTGGTGGGAATACTCACCTTTAGTTTCCCTGTGGCAGAATTAGTTGTTATAGGGCTGGTTGTGACCCGCATTCCCCATCCCCGTGCCCATCCAAAACACGATACTTGAGTTCTCATCTATGCTAACCACGCACCGCCAGAAGCATGGCGGCCGCGGGACCGACTGCCTATCTGGAAGGATCCCCTTTCAGGAGGCACATCAGTATTTATGTAGGCCTCCTGTACTTCTAGCGGGGTCCCTGGTCCAGCGCTTCTCTTCCAACTGTTCATTTCTGCTCTCGTCTCGCCTTCCCCCCTCTGTCCGTACTCTCTCTCTCCAGCTTTTTCCTCTTCTGGCCACATGTCCCCTTTTCTGTGCCCGTCTTCTTTCTTTATGTCTGTGTCGGGCAGATACTGTGGGAGGGGAAACAAAAGTCTTTCCTATGTGTTTGTTTTATTTCTATGCTGTAGTCTTTTATTTCCTTATTTGCGATGTCGGCTGCCCGTTTTTCCAAACGGGAGTTCAGGTAAGTCTTCGTATAATTCTCCCCCCCCCCCCCCTCCCAGCCCCTTGTTACACATCAGCCCTCAGATTTTTCCGAGTGGGGAAAAAGGGATTTGGTGACAAGAAATCTGCATTACCCTGTCCCCGACCCTGTCCATGGCGAACCTCAAATTGAAAGGGTCGAAGTTAGAGAAAACCAATATAATACCTTGGCATTGGAACCCTTATTCCAGCTTAACCAAGTTAAACGGGCATGGGTAATTTAGAGAATGAAAGGACAGCCTTCCAAAGAATACCGCAGTTTCTCAAGGACCCATTTGATTGCCAGGCATTCTTTCTCGATCACTGGATAATGGGTTTCCTTCGGGAATAACTTCAGATTGATGAAGAGAATGGGATTCTCGTTCCCTTCATCGATTTGAGAAAGAACTGCTCCTCTTTCAATGTCAGAGGCATCAGTTTGTGGCAAGAACAGTTTATTAAAATCAGAAGTTTGCAAAATGGGTTTAGAAGTGATTAGGTTCTTTAAGAGGTCAAATGCTTCAAGAGCATTTTTAGAGAGACATTCAAAGGACTTGGCTGAAGCAGTTTTTTTCAGGAAATCTGTTAATGGGACAGGTACTTTAAAATATTGGGGAATAAACCTTTTATCATAGCCTAGCAAGCCTAAAAATGCTATCATGTCTCTTTTGGTCCGGGGAAAGGGACAGCCGTGATGGCTCAGACCTTTTCCTCTTGAGGTGCAATAAGACCCTTTCCGAGAAGGTAACCCAAATACATGACCTTATTTTGTGCCAATTTGGATTTTGTTTCATTTATATGGAGGCTGACGGCTTGTCAGTCTGTTAGAACCGCTCTTAAATGGGCAAGATGATACTCCCAGGTCTTGCTAAAAACAACAATCTCATCTATGTATGCTGAGGAGTACTTCTGGTGTTTCGCTAGGATTTGATT
Source organism: Calotriton arnoldi (assembly GCA_963921515.1). Classification (NCBI taxonomy): domain Eukaryota; kingdom Metazoa; phylum Chordata; class Amphibia; order Caudata; family Salamandridae; genus Calotriton; species Calotriton arnoldi. Next base: position 1,863,825 of record CAWUFW010000593.1, on the reverse strand, counting down.
CATCAGCCTTTGGATGGTGGCAGGAGCCCCATGTAACCCGAAAGAGAGAACAGTAAATTGGGAACGGTCATATGGTGTTGAAAATGCTGTCTTTTCCTTATCCTAAAGGCGAAGGGGAATTTACCAATATTGCTTCTTTAGGTAAATGGTGGATATGTAACAGACCACACCTAGCTGCTCAATCAGTTAATCAATTCTCGGTAATGGAAAGTTATCAAACTTCGATATTTTAATCACCGCCCTAAAATCTATACAAAACTGAATGGTTCCATCTGGTAAGGAACAAGAACGACAGGAGAGCACCACAATCACCCCTATTTTCTTTTTAAAAACACATTTTATTGACTTTGTATGGTACCTTCTGGGCAGCAGCCCTGCATATACATATTAAAACATAAGATAGTTCAAGAGTACCAAGTTTGTATACAAAATTAACAACAGTTTGCTTATATAACAACAAAAACTTTGCGCAGACAGTCCCATTACCCGTGTATTTTAGTGAGTATGTTTGAGTACCTGCCTCGGCGATGATAAGATATAGTGTGTGGCGTGTTGTGGACAAGGACGTATGGAGAGGTCCACACATCAGGGGGTCTGAGAGGGAAGGGGGGGAAGATCCATACCCCAATATGTTGTCCATCAGGACCATATTTTCCTGTGTTTCAGGGGACAGCCTCGCGCATGGAATACCGCAATCTCTGCACCCATACATCTATCTAGTTCTTTTCGCCATTTCCCTAACGTCGGGAGGGAAGTCCCCTTCCATAACTGAGTGATATCACGCTTAGCAATAGTGAGGGCAATGAAGAGCAAATGTTGTTTATACCGATTCCCCCTATCCCATCGGTGCTGTGTAGTAGAAATAGTTTAGGGTCGTATGGAAGATCCCAGGATAACACCCTACCCAGGCAAGTCGAGACTTTACGCCAAAAGGGCTGTATAACAGTACAATCCCAGACTGTATGTATAAATGTTCCCTCATCCCTTCCACAGCATAAACACTGGGGGGATTGAATAACCCCCATCCTCCAAAGACGGAGTCGAGTATAGTATACTCAGTGTATGTATTTAAATTGGATGAGGTGGTATCGAGAGGACACGGCCGCGCCCCGGGGACTAGCTATGGCCTCGGCCTAGTCATCATCAGTTAAGTCCTTTATATCTGCCTGCCAGAATCAGTAGGCACAGCAACATTATATCAGTCCCTCACAAAGGTGGCAGACTCCCATGTGTATACACCCCTAGCAAAGGGGGGGATGGGGAGGGGGGGACGACAAGATCTTAAAAAAAAAAAATCCAAATTCTGAACTTTGTTCAAGATGCCAAGTCAGATCAGAAGCCTGCTTGATTTAGTTCACCCCACTTTCCAAAATCGAAGCCAACAATACAAAAGTCTATTATCCTGTGTATTTGTACTCTACTCTGGTCTTGTGTAGTGTCGTTCTGGCGTGTGTCGTCAAGGTCTGATATATCTGTTGGATATTATGAGACCCTAGATCACCCATGAGGAGGTGGCCCTCAAGGGGGTGAAACTCTGGGAGGGTGTCCATGGTAAGAATCTTAGGAGTGAGAGCATGACGCAATTGAAGATATTTATAGAATTGTGTTTTATGCAATTGAAATTCCACCTGCCACTGCTGGAAGGACTTTAAAGTGGTGCCCTTCATAACGTCTCCAAGGGTGGATATGCCTATCAGGTCCCGTTTGCGGAATCCCGTTAAAGCCGCCACCTGGCACAGATGGGTGCCGTGCCATAGGGGAGCTGCCTGGGTCAGGCGCCCACGCCACCCCATCTGCCCTACAGTATACCTCCAGAGCCGAACCGCTGTTCTGCTGGCATGAGGAAGGAAGTCTAGATTCTGGGTACTGTATAATAGCCGGAGAAGGGGGACACCCTCCATCGCTGCATGCTCCAGTGCGAACGCTGGGTCCATTGGCGTATTGTACCACCATTCATTTTATGATTAATAAATGGGAGGCAGCGTAATAGGAGTAAACGTCCGCCGCCGCAATACGTTGATTGTGCACAGGTTTGTAGTGCCACCCGGACTGCCCTTCCGTTCCATAGGAATTTATTATGGATGGCGTTTATTTGCGCAAACCATGACCGCGGTATATGGTACGGGAAATTCTGTAGCAGATACAGTATTCTAGGTAGAGAGACCATCTTAAAAATCACTGAGTGCCCATACAGCGAGAGGGGAAGGGATGACCATATTGTTGTCTCGTCTCGAAGGCCAGCTAGAAGTGGATTTATGTTATGTGCCCATGAGATCTTTGGACAGGGAGACATGAAGATACCCAAGTATTTAAATCCCTCCGTCGCGTGCGTCAACTGGGCCGCCCATGTACCTCTACCCTGGTTACCACATACCGGGAACAGTACGGATTTGAAGGGGTTGGTATGAAGCCCCGTGGTCTGACCGAAGACTCGGAGGATCTGTAGGATCCGTTGCCCCGAGATCCATGGGTCTGTCATAAAGAAAAGGACGTCGTCTGCATATAACGCAATGCGGTTGGGTTGCGACCGCGGCCACTCGAATCCCCGGAGCACTGGATCTCTGCGTACCCATACCGCCAGGGGTTCAACCGCTAGGGCAAATAAAAGGGGGGACAGGGGGCAGCCCTGTCTCGTGCCACAGCAGATGGGAAAGGGGTCCGAGCGGTGACCAGCGATGCGCACTGAGGCGGTTGGTTCTGTATACAGTAAGCGTATGTATGCTAGGAAACGCAGGCCGAAATTGACAGCTTCAAGAAGTTGAAAGAGATACTCCTAACTAAGGGAGTCAAATGCCTTATCGATATCGGCAAGTAGTATGGCTGCGGGATGCCCCAGCTCTGGGGCCAGAGCCATGGCATTACGGACCCGACGGATGTTGTGGCGGGTGGCCCGGTGCGGCATGAAGCCAGATTGATCTAAATGGATCAGATCTTGTATACAGGCCCGCAGACGATCAGCTAGGACCTTGCCCAAAAGCTTGGGCTCGAAATTAATCAAGGAGATGGTGCGATAGAGGATGGGTCTTCCGGTGGGCGACCTGGTTTTAAGAAGAGGACAATCTCGGCTTGCCGCCAATCCCATGCCAATATGTGCCGTTTGAGTGTGTCCTGTGTTGCCTCTAATAGGTGCGGGCCTAATGTGGGCATGTGTGATCGAAGAGATTCCATGGGGAATCCCTTGGGGCCGGGTGCCCGTCCAGGGCGCATTGCCACCAGAGCTGCATTTAGTTCATCAACTGTGTTGGGGGCATCAAGTTGGTCTCTCATCTGATCGGTGAGTCTCGGGGATCATCCCTATTTTTAACAGTTTCACTTTGTATAGCTCTCCTCCTGGCCTCTGGGATTCGATAGGGTTGTAGTTTTACCACTTTGTGAGATGGGTCTTACCAGGAAGGTCGTAGAAGATCTGGGAAAAGGATAACAAACATTGGCATAACTCGTCTTCCTGTTCCTGAGTTAACATCTGCCCTAAGGTAATCTCTCTCATGGTGCTTTCCTCCAGTTTTATTGTAGCTGTCCTCTGCACATTTTTGGAGGTGGACCCAACCATTTTTAAAATATATTTATATGGTAAATCTGAGTGCATCCTCATGGGAGTCTTAATTTATAGGTCTCAGCCGATCTTTCCTATAACTTCATAAGGTCCTTTCCATTCAGATTTTAACTTATCAGATGTAGGTAATACTAGTGTCCAGTCACCTATTTTTAATTTTCTCCATTTTTTTCCTTTTGATTATAAAAATGTGCTTGTTTTTTTTGGACTTCCTCTAAATGGATTTGGGCCCGTTCCCCGAGTTTACCTAACTTAGCTTTCAACTGCAGAGTATAATCTAATAAGCTCCTTTCCTCCTGGGAATCCTTTTTCCATGCCTCCTCAGTGATTTCCAGTAAAGTTTGGGGTTTTCACCCAAAGAGTAATTTGATTTTGGACCACATATAAAGTTAAAGGAAGTAGTTGGTCCCATTTCCTTCCCTCTCCAGTAGGCATTTTCTTTAGGGTTAGTTTTAGGATTCCATTATAGCTTTCTACCCGATCTAGCACAGCTCTTTCAAAGGGTTTCCCTATGATAGACCTCCGTTGCAGGGGAACATGAGGGTTTTTCTTTTGGCATACCTCACATTCTTGGCTGTATTTCTTGATTTGTGCTATAATATATGGGCAATAAAATTGGGATAATATTGCTTGGGAGGTTTTCTCTGCCCTGAAATGGCTTGCCATGAGATGGGAATGGGCAAAATTTGGTCACAGAACGAGTTGGGAACCAGCAACTGGAAAACATAATCTTTTTTTCCAATATGATATACCAACCCGTTTTTTTTAAATATGAAACAACAGATATACCTGTAAGGGGTTCCCGCCCTCTTCTTTGGCTTTTTGCCAGCCATATTGAAAAGTAGGATTGTTTATCTGGGTGGGCCAAAAAGTTTGGTCCAGCTCCCAAGGTGCCTGAACAACTGAAGCGTTTTGAGAAGGCCACTTGCGTTTTGGCTTTTGTCTCTCCTTCCTAGATTTTGTGACTTTTATAGGGTCCAGGCCCCCTAAGGTATCTTGTGACCCTAGTATTTCCCTTAGCCATGCTTATTCCATACTGCTTGTCTTTCTAAGAAGTGTGAGGAATTGAGGGTTATCAGCATCTAGAATTACTTCTTCTGGAAGACTATGTAGCACTCCAAACTCTATCCAGGCTTCTTGGCCATCTAGCCCTTTAACATGGACTTTTGCTATTAGATAATTTTTTTGATCCCCATGAACACATTGGATGCAGGCCTGTTTATTGGAAATAATCTGTTCGGGAAGAACCAAACTTTCTTTGATTACAGATTGTCTACAACCTGAGTCCAATAAAACAGTACCCCACTTGTGGTTAATCTGTAGGCTCACATGGTAGCTAGCTCTCATCTCTTGAGTGTAATAAATGGGTTGAGATAGATTGTTCAATTCCAGGGGCCCTTCCTCCGTTTTTTTATTTCTGTAGAATCGGGCAATGTGCCCCCATTTTATGCATTCATAACATTGGGGTCCTGAAGGAGCGGGCTGTCTGCTTTTACTGCTCCATTCATCTCTTGTCGGGGAGCCATGGTTTTTGTTAGACCTGGCATCCTTGGCGTGGGTCTCCCTTCCATTTTTTCGTAATGCCTCCACTGTTGCCGATATGTTTTTGCTGGACTAGATGCTCATGGGCACTTTGCCGCTGCTAATCAGTGCCAAAGTGCAAGTGCTCCCTATCGTTAATTGATGTATGTATTAGTGACTCCATGATTGGCTGATTGGTTTACTTGTCAGTCCCTAGTACCGTGCACTGAGTGTGCCCAGGGCTTGTAAATCCAATGCTGCTGGTGGGCTTGCAGCACGGGTTGTGCCACCCACAGAAGCAGCTTGTAAAGTGTGTCTCAGGCCTGCCATTGCAGAGCCTGTGTGCAGCCTAGGGCTGCCATGTCGACTTGGTGAGTGCACCCACTTACCAGTCCCTAAACCTTCCCTTTACTGCATGTTGGTCACCCCTAAAGTAGGCCCTAGGGCAGGGTGCATTGTAAGTATAAGGTAGGACATGCCCTGGTGTGTGTGGCATGTCCTAATAGTGAATTACAGCCATTTTCGTTTTTCACTATTGCAAGGCTACCTGCTCCCCATAGGCCAGAATGGGCAGACTGACTATTACACCTTATAGTCAGAACTGACCCCGGGAACATGGTAGAAAAACGAATTTAGTATGCCTGAACTCAGGATGATAAAATACATCTTTTAGTGAAGTTGGTTTTAACATTCTGTGTTTGAAAATACCACTTTTAGAAAGTGGGTATTTTCTTGCCTAACTATCCAAGCCTGCCTCTGCTAGGTTGTGTATTCCTTGTCTGGAGATTGAGTGACAGGGGCTGGGGGTGGCTACAGGAGACAGGGTGAGTCAGCGCAGGGCTGAATAGAAAGATCTGCATCCAGAGTGGAGGGAGGAGTTGCACCTGGGTCTGAATAGGGCTGTGCCTGCCTTCCACAATGCTGGCTCCACCTCCTGCCGGGCGGCTGAGCACTCTGCCCCACATTCTGAAAGGAAAGAAGGAGTCAGAAAAACAAAGTGCTCCAGAACTGACCAGAACTGGTTTTGGACTAGGCAGAGGCCTCTCTGCCTCCAGAGAACAAAGAGAATCAGGGTATAAGAGGGGCACCCAGACCCCAGGAAAATTAGATCACTTTTGGGAACAAGAAGAAACCTTTGCTGAGGAGCGGAACCAAGAAGAAACTGAGGAGAGACTATCCCTAAGCCTGAAGTGCTGCTTGGGGGATTGGCCTGCAGTGGTTTGCCTGACTGCCAAAGAAAGGAGAAAGGAACTTTTGCTTTGCTGTGACTTTCATCAACTTGTGAAGGATCTCCAAGGGCTTGGAAGAGAGCTTGCCCCCTGACCGAAGTCCCAGGACCATTGGACTTCACCCCCTTTGTGAACTGCTGCTGGAAACTCTGTTTCAGTGGCTGCAGAGGTAGGGAGCTGTGACCGACTCTCACGACCGACTCGGTGTCCTGTAAGCACCGCATCGAAGCACCGTCTCGCCCTGCAACGCACGGCCCTGGTCTCACCGACTCCGTCAACGAGCCGCTGCCTGCACCGCATCGAGGGACAACGCGTCCTGCAACGCTTCGCCGAATCGAACTGGTCCGACCGACACGGTCACTGTTGCTGAGTTCGAGTCCTGTGACCGCACCGGAGTTGGGCACCGCTCGCACGCTTTGCGATGCACCGCCCGACTCGCACCGCTGTCCGGACTGATCGACGCCAGCTCCTGAATCCGGCTCCGTCGCCGCACCGCAACCTGCCAGCCCCGCATCGAAGCACCGTCTCGCCCTGCAACGCACGGCCCTGGTCTCACCGACTCCGTCTCGACAACGTCAACGAGCCGCTGCCTGCACCGCATCGAGGGACAACGCGTCCTGCAACGCTTCCATTTTTGCATCGCGACCGCGACGAACAGCCATCCGGCTCGCACGCCCGTGCCTGCCGCTTCAAGTAAAAGGTACTGTGACCGAGTCTGTCTACGCTGTGTTGGCCCGTCTCGACGCGGTCAGCTGATTTGTTAGACTCTGTTTGTTCTCGACATCGCCGTAGCCGGAGGAGGCTACCGACTCGCACAGAACCTTGAATTAAGCCTTTTTAATCAGAACTAAGCATTCTTAACAGTATTGTGGATTATTTTTGTCGTTTATGGTCTTGTGATAAATCTATATAAAGTATACCTATTTTTATAAATATATAACCTGTGTGGTGTCCATTTGTAGTGTTGTCACTTGATTACTGTATGTGTTCACAAATGCTTTACACACTGCCTCTGAACTAAGCCTGTCTGCTCGTGCCAAGCTACCAAGAGGGTGAGCAGGGGTTATTTCAGGAGTGTACCTACTTTCCCTGACTAGACTCAAGGGTCCCTATTTGGACAAAGGTACATACCTCTGCCAACTAGAGACCCCCAAATCTAACATTGGTGGCAGCGGTGGGATTCTGGACTTGCATTTGTGACTCATGTACAGTGATTGGTGAACACTACTTAGTGAGTGCAGACCAAAACGCAACCACATACTTTTATAGCATTTTTTCTGGGATTTCCTATTTTTGCTAATGCCAAGTTCAGTCACTATGGAGAAACCAGCATCAGTAGCCTCTGTTGAGTGTGATTGGGAAGAAGAGAGGCTGGAGTGCTACACCCTCAAACAGCTCAAGCAATTCTGCAAAAAATTTAAAGTGTCCATGACCGGACTCTCCAGGAAGGAGGACCTTCAAAAGGCGCTGAGGGCCTGGGTCGAATCAAGGAGTGCCCCTGTGGATGGGGCTGAGAATGCAGAAGGGCAGCTGGAGGGGCTATTGGGTCTAGGGGCTAGAAGACCACCTTCCCCAGTAGGTAGCAGTGTTTCTGCCAGAGGACTGTCTCCAGAGGAGTTGGAGGACAGGAAGGAGAGTAGGATGCACGAAATGCAGATGACCAAGCTCAAGCTGAATGGGCAGTTAGAATTCGAAATGCAAACTAGGAAATTGGCCCTAGAGGAAAAGAAAATGCAGTTTGAACATGAGAAAGTTTTGAGGGAGTTGGAATTGAAGGCCAAAAGCTTAGAGATTACTCCCTCTGGTGGCAGTGTACCGCCTGTGCCTGTTGAAGCTAGGGTGTATATTCCAAAAGATGTGGTTAAGGAATTTTTTTTAAATGATGACATAGGGCAGTGGTTCAAAGCCTATGAGGTAGCCATGTCTTCCCACCGGGTCCCTGAGAAGGATTGGGGAGCGGGGTTGTGGGGACGGTTCCTCAGTGAAGGGCGGGATACCTTGTTGGATTTGCCCTCTGAAGTCTATAATTCGTACAGCCACATGAAGGATGCCTTAATGACTAGGTATGGTTTGACCCCTGAGCTTTATAGGCAAAGGTTCAGGAACTGTAGTAAGATTGAAAGCAGTACCTGGGTTGAATATGTGACCTTCTTTTGCAGAGCCTTGGATGGTTGGGTAAAGGGTAGCAAAGCGACTGATTTTCAGGCGCTCTTTGATTTGATTGCCTGGGAGCACTTGTCCGGTAATTGTTTTCCTGAGCTACGCCAGCACCTGATTGATAGTAAGCTGACTAACCCTAGGCAGCTTGCTGAGGAGGCGGACCGCTGGGTGAGTACCCGGGTCCACAAGGGTCACGTGGGAGACTCCGCCAAGGGTGGGCAGGGTCCCCAGCAGAAGAGTGGGGGGACAAGGGTAAACAGAAGGAGTTCCATAAAGGGCCCCAAAGTAAACCCCAAGGGAACCAAGGGAAAGGTTCTCAGCCTCCCCCTGAGAAGAAGCCAGTGGCCCTGACAGGCCCCCCTGTTCCCCAAGGACCACTGGTATGTTACAAGTGTGGCGCCCCTGGCCACAAGGCAAACGATCCTCGTTGCCCTTTGCATGGAAAACCAGCACCCACCAGTGCAGTCCCCCGGCAGTTGGCTAGTGTAGCCCTGGGGGAGGAGTTGGGTGCCCAAGGTGGGGGGGATCCCACAGTGTTTTCCCTTGTCTCATTAGGACACTCTGAGATGGTCCCTAGGACCCCGCTGCCTGAGAACACTAAGAAATACAGGCAGTGGGTGACCATCAATGGCCATAGGGTGGAGGCTCTGAGAGACACAGGAGCCAGTGTGACAGCTGTCAAGTGTCACCTGGTGTCTAAAGAGCAGGTTATCCCTGATGCATTCTATCCGGTTGTTGCCGCTGACAACACAGAGAGTCACTGCAAGGTGGCTCAGGTTCCCTTTGAGTGGGGGGGTCTCGGGTACTCTTCAAGTAGCTGTGAGGCCAGCCATGCCTGTTGACTGTTTGTTAGGGAACGATTTGGAGAGCTCACCTTGGGCTAAGGTGGAGCGGAGTGCGCATTTAGAAATGTTGGGCTTGCCTGATTGGGCATGTGTGACCACCCGGTCAATGGCAGCTAAAGGTGTTCAAGAGGACCTGGAGCCTGAGAGGGAGGCCCAGGTGCCTGCCGAAGAGAGAGGAGGCAGGGGGCGCGGGAAACCGGCCCCCGAAGTTCCCACGGTCCAGGAGGAGGCAGACCCTGAGGGGGATGCCCTGGAGCCTACAGGGGAACAGGTAGCTGAACTGGGGGACCTACCTGAGCTGACCCATTGGCAGCAAGAAGGAGGACCCTCCAGGGAAGAGTTCTGCGAGGAGCAGAACGCATGCCCCTCTCTCGTGGGTCTGAGGCAACAGGCCACAGACCAGGCAGCAGGTGATCAGTCTGGATCACATTGGGTTTACTGGGAGAATGGTCTCCTGTATTCAGAGCCTAAGGTTGCTGAGCCTGGGTCAGCCCGTGTGCTGGTGGTACCCCAGCGCTTCAGAGCCTTCCTACTGGGGTTGGCTCATGATGTACCGTTAGCGGGACATCTGGGGCAGGACAAGACCTTTGACAGGCTTGTTACCCATTTCTATTGGCCCCAGATGCGCAGGAGTGCCGCCACTCACTGCAGGACATGCCAGACTTGACAGGCAAGTGGAAAGAGTGGGAGGAAGCACAAGGCTCCTCTCCAGCCATTCCCTGTGGTCAGCACCCCCTTTGAACGGGTGGGTATTGACATTGTGGGGCCGCTGGACCCCAAGACAGCCATGGGCAACAGGTTTATCCTGGTCTTGGTGGACCATGCCACCCGGTACCCTGAAGCCATCCCTCTGAGGACAGTGACGGCCCCCGTGGTGGGACGGGCACTGATGGGAATTTTCTCACGTGTGGGATTCCCTCAAGAGGTGGTGTCTGACAGAGGTACCAACTTCGTGTCCAAGTACATGAAGTCCCTGTGGCAGGAGTGCGGTGTAACTTACAAGTTCACCACTCCTTACCACCCTCAAGGAAATGGTCTGGTTGAGAGATTCAACCGGACCCTCAAGGAGCATGATTATGGGTCTGGAAGAACCCATGAGGCGTAAATGGGACGTCCTCTTACCATGCCTGTTGTTTGCATACCGGGAGGTGCCACAGAAGTCTCTAGGGTTCAGTCCCTTTGAGCTCCTCTATGGACACCCGGTGCGAGGACCTCTGAGTTTGGTCAAGGAAGGCTGGGAGCAATCTCCCAGGAAACCTCCCCAGGATGTATACAGTTACATGCTGGCCTTCAGGAACCAGACTAGGCGTTTCAGAGAGCTTGCTGAGGCAAATCTGGAAGCCAGCCAGGAGGAGATGAAGCGGTGGTACGACCAGAATGCCACTCTGGTAGAGCTTCAGCCTGGTCAGAAAGTGTGGGTCATGGCCCCTGTGGAGCCCTGTGCGCTCCAGGACAGGTGGACCGGCCCTTTTACGGTGGTGGAGCGCAAGAGTCCAGTTACCTATTTGGTGGACTTGCAGTCTCCCAGGAACCCCTTGCGGGTCCTGCATGTGAACCGCCTGAAGCCCCACTTGGAGAGGTCCCAAGTGGGCATGCTCTTAGCTACAGATGATGGAATGGAGGAGGAGACCGAGCCTCTTCCTGACCTCCTGTCAGCCCGAGAGCAAGATGGATCAGTGGAGGGAGTAAACCTCTCTACCTCCCTGACACCTGAGCAGCAGGGTGACTGTCGCCAACTGTTGGGACAGTTCCCTGACCTGTTCTCCCTGGTTCCCAGTGTCACTCATTGGTGCGTCCATGATGTGGACACTGGGGACAGTCTTCCTGTGAAGCACAAGGCTTACAGGGTGACGGACAGGGTCAGAGCCTGCATCAAGGAGGAGGTCTCCAAGATGTTTGCGCTAGGGGTCATTGAGTCCTCTAACAGCCCTTGGGCCAGCCCAGTGGTCTTGGTTCCAAAGGCTGCCGCGCCTGGTGCCACACCAGAACTCCGGTTCTGTGTGGACTACAGAGGACTCAATTCCGTCACCAGGACTGACGCCCACCCCATCCCCAGAGCTGATGAGCTCATAGATCGGTTAGGGGCTGCGCGGTACCTCAGCACGTTTGACTTAACGTCTGGGTACTGGCAGATCGCCTTGACTGATGGGGCAAAAGAGAGGTCAGCATTCTCCACACCAGATGGGCACTACCAGTTCCGGGTGATGCCCTTTGGGATGAAGAATGCCCCTGCCACCTTTCAGAGGTTGGTCAACCAGGTGTTGGTTGGACTGGAGGATTTCAGTGCCGCCTACCTGGATGACATCGCAGTGTTCAGTGCCGATTGGGAAGAACATCTGCGCCACCTCTGGGAAGTGTTGATGGCGCTGCGGAGAGCAGGCCTCACAATCAAGGCGAGTAAGTGCCAGATTGGGCAGGGTTCTGTGGTGTACTTGGGACACCAGGTTGGGAGCGGCCAGGTGGCGCCCCTCCAACCGAAAATTGATACCATTCTGGCTTGGGAGCCCCCCAAGACCCAGACAGAGGTGAGAGCCTTCCTAGGACTCACCGGGTATTACCGGAGATTCGTCAAGGGGTATGGCAGCATTGTTGCCCCCTTGACAGAGCTGACTTCCAAGAAACAGCCCAGGAAAGTGATTTGGACTGACGCCTGTCAAAACGCTTTTGACACCTTGAAGACTGCCATGTGCACGGCGCCTGTGCTCCAGGCACCCAACTTCTCCACTGAGTTCATTGTTCAGACGGACGCTTCAGAGCATGGTGTAGGGGCTGTTCTATCACAGATCAATGAGGAGGGCCTAGACCAACCTGTAGCCTTCATCAGTAGGAGGTTACTTCCCCGGGAACAGAGATGGAGTGCTATTGAGCGTGAGGCATTTGCTGTGGTCTGGGCTCTGAAGAAGCTGAGACCATACCTGTTTGGGACTCACTTCCGGGTTCAGACAGACCACAGGCCCCTCAGATGGTTGATGCAGATGAGGGGTGAGAATCCAAAGCTGTTGAGGTGGTCCATTTCCCTACAGGGGATGGACTTTACGGTGGAACACCGCCCTGGTACAGAACACGCCAATGCTGATGGACTGTCCACATTTTTCCGCCTTAGCGATGAGAACTCCCTAGGGGTAGGATAGTTCTCCCCACATTTCAGCTGGAGGGGACACGTGTTAGACCTGGCATCCTTGGCGTGGGTCTCCCTTCCATTTTTTCGTAATGCCTCCACTGTTGCCGATATGTTTTTGCTGGACTAGATGCTCATGGGCACTTTGCCGCTGCTAATCAGTGCCAAAGTGCAAGTGCTCCCTATCGTTAATTGATGTATGTATTAGTGACTCCATGATTGGATGATTGGTTTACTTGTCAGTCCCTAGTACCGTGCACTGAGTGTGCCCAGGGCTTGTAAATCCAATGCTGCTGGTGGGCTTGCAGCACGGGTTGTGCCACCCACAGAAGCAGCTTGTAAAGTGTGTCTCAGGCCTGCCATTGCAGAGCCTGTGTGCAGCCTAGGGCTTCCATGTCGACTTGGTGAGTGCACCCACTTACCAGTCCCTAAACCTTCCCTTTACTGCATGTTGGTCACCCCTAAAGTAGGCCCTAGGGCAGGGTGCATTGTAAGTATAAGGTAGGACATGCCCTGGTGTGTGTGGCATGTCCTAATAGTGAATTACAGCCATTTTCGTTTTTCACTATTGCAAGGCTACCTGCTCCCCATAGGCCAGAATGGGCAGACTGACTATTACACCTTATAGTCAGAACTGACCCGGGAACATGGTAGAAAAACGAATTTAGTATGCCTGAACTCAGGATGATAAAATACATCTTTTAGTGAAGTTGGTTTTAACATTCTGTGTTTGAAAATACCACTTTTAGAAAGTGGGTATTTTCTTGCCTAACTATCCAAGCCTGCCTCTGCTAGGTTGTGTATTCCTTGTCTGGAGATTGAGTGACAGGGGCTGGGGGTGGCTACAGGAGACAGGGTGAGTCAGCGCAGGGCTGAATAGAAAGATCTGCATCCAGAGTGGAGGGAGGAGTTGCACCTGGGTCTGAATAGGGCTGTGCCTGCCTTCCACAATGCTGGCTCCACCTCCTGCCGGGCGGCTGAGCACTCTGCCCCACATTCTGAAAGGAAAGAAGGAGTCAGAAAAACAAAGTGCTCCAGAACTGACCAGAACTGGTTTTGGACTAGGCAGAGGCCTCTCTGCCTCCAGAGAACAAAGAGAATCAGGGTATAAGAGGGGCACCCAGACCCCAGGAAAATTAGATCACTTTTGGGAACAAGAAGAAACCTTTGCTGAGGAGCGGAACCAAGAAGAAACTGAGGAGAGACTATCCCTAAGCCTGAAGTGCTGCTTGGGGGATTGGCCTGCAGTGGTTTGCCTGACTGCCAAAGAAAGGAGAAAGGAACTTTTGCTTTGCTGTGACTTTCATCAACTTGTGAAGGATCTCCAAGGGCTTGGAAGAGAGCTTGCCCCCTGACCGAAGTCCCAGGACCATTGGACTTCACCCCCTTTGTGAACTGCTGCTGGAAACTCTGTTTCAGTGGCTGCAGAGGTAGGGAGCTGTGACCGACTCTCACGACCGACTCGGTGTCCTGTAAGCACCGCATCGAAGCACCGTCTCGCCCTGCAACGCACGGCCCTGGTCTCACCGACTCCGTCAACGAGCCACTGCCTGCACCGCATCGAGGGACAACGCGTCCTGCAACGCTTCGCTACGCCGAATCGAACTGGTCCGACCGACACGGTCACTGCTGCTGAGTTCGAGTCCTGTGACCGCACCGGAGTTGGGCACCGCTCGCACGCTTTGCGACGCACCGCCCGACTCGCACCGCTGTCCGGACTGATCGACGCCAGCTCCTGAATCCGGCTCCGTCGCCGCACCGCAACCTGCCAGCACCGCATCGAAGCACCGTCTCGCCCTGCAACGCACGGCCCTGGTCTCACCGACTCCGTCTCGACGACGTCAACGAGCCGCTGCCTGCACCGCATCGAGGGACAACGCGTCCTGCAACGCTTCCATTTTTGCATCGCGACCGCGACGAACAGCCATCCGGCTCGCACGCCCGTGCCTGCCGCTTCAAGTAAAGGTACTGTGACCGAGTCTGTCTACGCTGTGTTGGCCCGTCTCGACGCGGTCAGCTGATTTGTTAGACTCTGTTTGTTCTCGACATCGCCGTAGCCGGAGGAGGCTACCGACTCGCACAGAACCTTGAATTAAGCCTTTTTGATCAGAACTAAGCATTCTTAACAGTATTGTGGATTATTTTTGTCGTTTATGGTCTTGTGATAAATCTATATAAAGTATACCTATTTTTATAAATATATAACCTGTGTGGTGTCCATTTGTAGTGTTGTCACTTGATTACTGTATGTGTTCACAAATGCTTTACACACTGCCTCTGAACTAAGCCTGTCTGCTCGTGCCAAGCTACCAAGAGGGTGAGCAGGGGTTATTTCAGGAGTGTACCTACTTTCCCTGACTAGACTCAAGGGTCCCTATTTGGACAAAGGTACATACCTCTGCCAACTAGAGACCCCCAAATCTAACAGTTTTCTTCTGCAATTTTCCCACATTACCTGTCGTGGGCTTAGGGCCTTTAACACAGTCTAGTTAAAACTTGTGTGGTTGTGCCCTGGAAAAAGTAGTTGCTATTCCAATAGCGTGTCCCAAATGTAATCCAGGATGCTGCTTTAACCATTTTTGTGTCGTCAGTGGTAGGGCTTCCAAGTATTGTTCCAGGTACATTTTTGCCATTATCTCTTTGTTAGACCTGAACCATTCAAGCAGCGTTTCCCCAGACTTTTTGCTTTCTCCTCCCAGTTTTTACTGATTCTCTTGTGGTGGCCATAGGGATTGGGGCGCTTCTCCACTGTAGATGCAGTAGGAAAGTACACACACACCCTTCCTGCACCTGTTACAAAGTGGTGCTTATCTGGGGTGCGCACTTGCGGGTTGATGTGTACATTGGTACCAATGGTGTTTTCTACATACAAGACAGCCTGCCGTGGCAGACTGGTGTGTGTTTTGCCCCGCTAGTGTTTCTGAACACGTGTCCAGCCTGCCAATGCAGGCTGAGGTGCGCTTTGCACCAATGGTGTCTCTGCATACATGACCAGCTGCCATTGCAGACTGGTGTGTGTGTTGCACCGCTGATATTTCTAACTACGTGTCCAGCCTGCCATTTCAGGCTGGTGAGCACTTTGCACCGATGGTGTCTCTACATATGTGGCCAGCCTGCGAGTGCAGACTGGTGTGCGTGTTGCACCAATAGTGTGCCTAAACCTGTGTCCAGCTTGCCATTGCGGACTGGTAGGTGCACTGGCACCAATGGTGCCTCTGAATATGTGTCCAGCCTGCCATTGCACACTGGTACTTCGGGCTGCAACAGTGGATTGCAGTGGCACAGCCTCATCATGTTTCCTATTATTGGATTCGCCGTGACAACCCCTTTCCAGTGGTAAAGGTGGTTTGTCATGTTTCGCGTAGAAATGTCACTACTAGAACTTGGGCATTTCTCTGCTCTAAAACTCTTTTGTGTGTTTTTTGCTTGGCTCCAGTCCACACTGGAGGTTGGGGGAGAACACCTTTGGCATTCTCCAGCGACAGCTATAAAACACTGGGCATGCAACTGGAATGACAGACCTCTGCCATTTTCTGGCCTAGATGGAGAGTTTGGAGGAAGAGGTTTTGACACTTGGCATCTGGAGCCAGATCATGGCCCCACTAAAGATTAGGATCTGCATTCCACGGCCTCATGGCAGACAGGACTGAAATTTAGGGGAGACATTTGTGGTTCAAAGGGAGACCCTTTGAACCACCCCCAACTTGAAAGAGACACTGTAGGATAAATACTCGTGCCACACTTCAGCAAAGGGTGAGATACGCTTGTAGGGATGTGGGACCGGAGAACCTGGAACTACATGGTGTACACTGCCTGAGGAATCTGTTGTGCACAAGAAGAATTACTGCCACTGAAAGGGACCGCGTGTCCTTCCTGAATAGTGGCTGGCCTGGGGCAACTTCCTGCTGCCGTATGGCACCCAGAGGTGTGCTCCCCAAGGGCTTGTTGAGCTTGCCCCCTGTTCTTCGGAGATCTCAGGGATATCAAAGATCTCCTACGAGTGACCCCACCATCTACCTGGGTCATCCTGGAGAGCGTTGCCCTCTCAAGTGCCCACACCGTCGGCTGGAATCCAACTGGTAGCGCGGCGTGGGCATCGAAACTTGTCCTCTTCGAAGGCGTGGCCCCTGGATCGTGGGGACCTTGGAACGCATAAGCGCCTTTTTGGTGGTGAGCGGATTCGCCAGTTGCGGGATCCAAAGGGTCCGCTTTGTCAGTCGTGCTGCATCTCTCTCGTGCGACACGCTGACTGCATGCTCATTGCGTGTGTTGTCCGATTCACAGGTTTCAACCCTCAGAGGTGGGGGCGTAACTGTAGTAGTGTCTTATTCTACCTCGTCAGGCATTGCTGAACTTGTCCCTGTGTGTGCGACCGGAACTGTTTGGTGTGACCAATATCAACGTGCACCGGATGTTCTGCCTCATTTGCAGAGAGGTACGTAATTGCAACTCTTCGTTGTGTGTGACCGGAACAGTCTTGTGCTACTCCTATCATCGTGCACCCGACGTTGTGGCCGGATTGTCTGGTGCGACCAATATCACCGTGCACTGGTCGTTGTGCCTCATTTCCAGGGAGGTGCTGATTTTGCAACACTTCGTTGTGTGTGACCAAGAAGGTCTGGTGCGAACCGCATCATTGCGCACCAGACGTTATGCCCGAATTGCCTGGGTGCAACTGATCGTCGTATACGTGACCGTGTCCCTCTTCCTTTCGAGAGGCCCCCCTCCCCTGCTTCATTCTTCATTCCTCGATTGTTCCCTTTCCAGCTCTCAGCGCGGCGGACCAACTGCCCTCTCCTCACCCGGCCTTTCCTGACGACATTGTGGTGCCAGGTAGTATTGCCGGGCTAGGGCCTGGGTGGTGAGATTGATTGGCCTCGAGGAGTGCTTCCGAGAATGATTTGTAGCGGGTCAAGAGATTGCGTGACCCCCCCTGTGCTTTGCAGAATTGCGCTGGTCCCGGAAGACCCTTGTGAACCCCTTTGGTGTGACCAACTATTGCCCTCAGCCCGTTCCTGCGCTGCATACTGTGGGTGAACTTCTCGAGTGGCTGCCAAACCCCTTTTGCTGACTACCTCCTAATTGACCTTACTGCCTACCCCACCTGCTTCCCTGGGACCCTGATTAAGAGTGACTTCGGCCGCGTGCGGCGTAGTGCCTGGGGGGGGGAGGACAGGGTGTCTCCAATCAGGGGGTTGTAGGATAGTCGGGGTAAGTTGGAGGGTGGAGGGAGACTTGGGGCCACATGAACTGTAGCGTGTTACCAATTGACCTGCTGGGTATCAGTAGCACCGCAATAGGGTGCTGGGTGCGTATGTGTGTGAGCGTGTTTCGTACGGACTTGGCTGATACCATTGCACCGCTTAGCAGTGTGGAGTGAGTGAGTGTGTGTATGAGAGTGACAGTAGGTGAACCGCCTGTTATTCACAACACTGGCCTACGGTTTGCCAAATGCGCTGATTTCTTGCTATGAAAGCATTACATTTGACATTGGTTTTACCCGCGCGGCCTCGGTCCGCGGTGCTGCTAAAAAGTGGTATAATTCGGTACATGTACATATTTTTGATATCGTTGTGACCGAGGGTGCACTTTGTGGTGTTTCCTGATTATAATTGCTGGGCTGTACAACGTATTGTACCGCATAAGGGTGCTGGGGGGTGTAGAGTCGGATCTTTCCCAAGTGTGCATATTGCTGATGTCATTCGAACACGGCTGGGCTTAGTACAGCTAGAAATAATTCCAAATGTTATTTTACGCCCAGAAGTAAATGATGTACATTTTATGTTGCTTATTATGTGTGTGTTGAATACAAACTTCGTTTACATACATCAAGTAGGACATTTATTTTGTGACGCTCAAGGTATTTATCGTGGGCGAGTGCTGTGTTAATGCTTTACGCATTGCCTGTGTGGTAAGCCTGACTGCTCCGTGCCAAGCTACCCATGGGATGAGCGCAGGTTATACAGTGTGTGTAATCCCCGAGCCCTGACAGGAGTGGTGGGTTCCGCATGGCAGGGGGATTGCCTCAGCCAACCAGGAATTACCAGTTCCAACATTTGGTGGCATCGGTGGGATAGAACTTGCATTTGCACAGCTTCGCATTGTAACTAGTTGCGCTCCACAACTTCATGTAGGCAAAGTATGCCCTTGTTTCCTAAGGTGTCTCTAAAAGGGACAGGGGAATAGCTGGGGAGTGGCTAGTAATTTGTGTTCCTCATTGATCTCTAGTTCTACTCCCACTAGTTTGCTAACATGTCTGAGGGCCTACCTGTGGTATAGTTTGAGCTGGCTAACCTGGAAACCTATGTGGTGGCACAGCTCAAGGAGGTCTGCCAGACAAAGGGGACGCTTGCAAGGGAAGAGCCAAGAAGGCGGAATTGCAGGAAGCCTTAAGGGCCTGGGCAGAGGCCTACCCCGAGGGGGAAGTGACTAGCGAGGGAGTAGCGGAGCGTGTGGAAGGGTCCGAGCAGGGTCAGAGGAGCCTGGATGACCCACCTGTAGAGGGGGAGAACCACCTTCTTCCAGACCTGGGGGCCTCTCTACAACCGGCAGCAGTATATCCTCAAGGAGCTTCTCATCCGAGGAGCTGGAGGACAGGAGGAAAGAAAGGAAGTTAAAAGTTGGAGCTTGCCAGAACTGCCAAGAAGCAGGCCCTAGCCCTTGCTAAATTAGAAAACGAGCAGGCCCTTGCCAGGTAGGACAAAGAGCAAGCGCTGGCTGAAAAGAGACCAGCCATGGAAGAGAAAAAGATGGCCCATTAGCTTAGCCT
Source organism: Calotriton arnoldi (assembly GCA_963921515.1). Taxonomy (NCBI): domain Eukaryota; kingdom Metazoa; phylum Chordata; class Amphibia; order Caudata; family Salamandridae; genus Calotriton; species Calotriton arnoldi. The sequence goes on along the minus strand of CAWUFW010000593.1, from coordinate 1,844,630 downwards.
CAGAGAGTTGGACCTTAGAGCCCTATAACCAAGGTCCAACCACAATAATGTTGGCAGCGCCCTCCAGTGCCTAGCAGTGAGATTAGACGTCGAATCCCAAAGGATATGGTACAGGACTACCAGGTGGTGGACGATATCGACAAATGGCTGGCAGCCTATGAGGTGACCTTAAAGATACATCGGGTCCCCGAAGAGAGCCGGGTAGGTAGTTTATGGCGGTACATGCCCCCAGTGGGGAAGGACACCCTCCTTATACTGGACCTGGGGAACCAGACTAACTACCCTGTCATGAAAACCTTGTTGGTCAACAAGTTTGGACTGACTCTGGAGAAATATCGCCAGAGGTTTAGGGCCAGCCACAAGTTGACGACCCAAAACTGGGCGGACTTCCTGGACTACGTGGGTAAGGCACTGAAGAGTTGGGTGTTAAGCAGTAAGGGCAAGGATTATGAGGGATTGTACAATTTGGTCTTGAGGGAGTACTTCCTCAAGACCTGCTTCACTGACCTGCGCCAACACCTGGTAGACAGCAAGCTGGTGGATTGCCAGAAGTTAGCTGAAGAAGTGGACCTCTAGACCAGCACCCGAGTGTCCAAAAAGGCAACCAGGGGTGGAATCCCAAAAGGGGAGTCAGGATCCCCAATAAAAGAAGGAGGGGGTGACAAAAAGAAGGAGTCTTTTGTCGGCCCCCAGAAACATTCCCAGGGGAAAGGGTCTGGCCCAACTCCCCAATCCGGTCCCCGAAGAAAACTTACCTTGACAAGAGTCCGCTATCAATGAACCCTAAGTGCTATGAGTGTTAAAGGTACGGGCACTACAAAGGTGATCCTAAGTGTTCAAAGCTTGCGTCAAAGGCTCTAAAGGTGGCAAGCGTAGTAATGGGGGAGGAGGCGTTTCCAGGCAATGGGGAGGAGTTTAGTGGTGTCACCCTAGTGTCCCTGGGTGACAGTGAGATGGTTCCCAGGAACCATGTGCCTACAGCAAAGTATAGGCAGAGGGTCACCATCAGTGGGCAAGGGGTAGAAGCTCTGAGGAATACAGAGGCCAGCATGACTATGGTAAGGAGCCAGCTGGTCTCACCAGAGCAGGTAATTCCCCAAGCCACCCACCAGATGGTGGTGACTGACAACAGATAGGGTCATTTCCCGGTGGCCCAGGTGCCATTTGGATGGGGGGTGGTTTTCGGACCTGTTGAAGGTTGCTGTGAGTCCTGCCATGCCAGTGGCTTGTCTGTTGGGTAATGACCTGGAGCACACAATCTGGAAGGAAGTGGAGCTCCGGGCTTATGTAGAGATGTTGGGTTTACCTGACTGAATCTGTGCTACCACACGATCCATGGCTACCCGAGAAGGAAGTCAGACGGGGCTGGAGTCTGGAACAGTGGCCCAGCCCCCTGCAAAGAGGGGGAGAGGGCGAGGACGGGGGAACCCTGCCTCGGAATGGGCCTCCAGTGGGACGGATGGGGAACTGGCCAAGGCCACCCCAGAGTCCACTTAAGAGGACAGTATACCTCCTGGTGCCCTGCTCGAGCTTGCCATTTGGCAAAGTGGAAGGAGGCCCCACCAGGGAGGAGTTCTGTAGGGCACAGAGAGAGTGCCCCACCCTCGAGGGCGTGAGGCGGCAAACTGAGGCCCAAGCAGCTGGTGATGAAACCAGGACTCATCACCTTTACTGGGAGGACAACCTTCTGTACAGTGAGTCTAAGGCTCCTGGCCAGGGGGCCCACAGGGCCCTGGTAGTCCCCCAGTGTTATCAGGCCTTCCTATTGGAATTGGCCCATGACATCCCCCTGGCAGGACATTTGGACCAGGACAAGACCTTTGCCTGGCTTGCTCCTCACTTGCATTGACCCAGACTCAGGATGTCCTCTGATGCATTCTGCAGGACCTGTGTGACCTGCCAGGCCAGTGGCAAGGCGGGCAGAACCTTAAAGCTCTCCTTAACCCCTTGCCCTTCGTTGACACCCTCTTTGAGAGGGTGGGCATCGACATAGTTGGGACTGTTGATCCCGAGATATCCGCGGGGCACAGGTTCATCCTGGTTCTACTGGATCATGCCACTCAGTATCCAGAGGCAATCCCTCTGAGGACCACGTCCGCACCGGCGGTGGTGAAGGCCCTGATGGGGATTTTTACCCGGGTGGGATTCCTCATGTAGGTGGGGTCTGACAGGGGCACAAATTTCGTGTCCGCTTACATGCAGGCCATGTGGAAGGAGTGTGGAGTGACATATAAGTTCTCCACCCCAAACTAACGGGCTTGTTGAGAGATTCAACAAGACCCTGAGAGGCATGCTCCTTGAGGAAAAAGTGGGATGTCCTCTTACCATGCCTGTTGTTTGCCTACCGGGAGGTCCCTCAGAAAGGAGTGGGTTTTACCCCCTTCGAACTTCTATTCAGGCACCCGGTCAGGGGACCTCTGAGTTTTGTCAAGGAAGGTTGGGAGCAGTCTCCCAGGAGAACTCCCAAAGATGTGGTAAGCTGGCCTTCCAGATCCAAATGGCCAAGTTGTGGAAGCAAGCCTCCCATAACTTAGAAGCCAGCCAGAATGTCATGAAAGAGTGGTACGACAAGAACGCAGCTCCTGTGGAGTTGAATCCTGGACAGAAAATGTGGGTGATGGAGGCTGTAGAGCTGGGGGCCCTCCAGGACCGATGGACCGAGCCCTAAGACGTGATTGAGAGGAAGGGGCAGACCACCTATCTGGTGGATCTCAATCCCCCATGGCAGCCCCTCTGGGGAATGCACATCAGTCACCTCAAGCCACACTTTGGGAGGTCAGAGGTCACCATGCTAATGGTGATGGATGGGGAGGAGGATGAGGAGAGTGAACCTCTCCCCGACCTCCTTGACTCTAAGGAGATGGATGGATCGGTAGGAGGAGTGACCCTGTCCCCCACCCTAACTCCTGACGAGCAGAGGGACAGTCACCAAGTATTGGGGCAGTTTCCTTTTCTGTTCTCCCTTATCCCAGGGACTACTCACCGGTGCACCCACGATATGGACACAGATGACAACCTCCCTGTCAAGAGCAAATCCTACCGTTTGTCGAATAAGGTGAGGTCTAGCTTCACAGCGGAGGTGTCTAAGATGCTGGGATTCTGGGTCATAGAGCCCTCTAGAAGCCCCTGGTCCAGTCCGGTGGTTCTAGTGCCGAAAGCCATTTCAGCAGGCACCACGCCGGAACTAAGGTTCTGTGTGAACGATAGGAGGTTGAACTCTGTGACCTGAACGGATGCCCAGCCCATTCCTTGGGCAGATGAGCTGATCGATAGGTTGGGTGCGGCCCAGTATTTAAGTACCTTCGACCTCACCTCCGGGTACTGACAAATCGCCCTCACCGAGGAAGCCAAGGAGAAAACTGCCCTCTCCACTCTGGAAGGGCATTACCAATTCCGGGTCATGCCCTTTGGACTCAAGAATGCCCCTGCCACCTTCCAGAGGCTGCTCAACCAGGTTCTTGCCGGTATGGAGGCCTGATCAGCTGCGTATCTGGACGACATTGCCGTCTTCAGTAACAGTTGGGAGGATCATCTCTTTCACCTCCAGGAAGTACTCCAGGCCCAGCAGCAAGCAGGCCTGACTATCAAGGCCAGTAAGGGCCAGATAGGGCAAGGATCGGTGGTGTACTTGAGACACTGGGTGGGCCGGGGTAAGGTGCAACCCATCCAGGCCAAGCTGGAAGCCATCCTGGCCTGGGAGTCCCCCAAAACCCAAATGGGTGTCAGAGCCTTCTTGAACCTCGCGTACTACCGGAGGTTTATCAAGGGATACTAGTAAAAGGGAGGAGTGGGGAACCCAATAGACCCTTGGAGGCTTGGGTAATTAGTGTATCAACAGGTAAGAGTGCCTACAAGGGATTCTTTCTTCTACTCATTCTCAAGTGTTATGAAGTCATCTGCAATAAGCTCTGAGCAGTAGCTTACATTGAGTTATTTCGAAAAATTAATTCCTTATTTTAACATAAACAGATCTATGAAAGACTGTAAAGGAACAAAACACAAAACTTGTAGGCACTCTTACCTGTTGATATCAAGGGATACAGCACTTTTGTGACCCCCTTGACGGAGCTCATCTCAAAGAAGCAGTCCCTGAATATAATATGGACCGAGGCCTGCCAAACTGTGTTTGACTCCCTCAAACAGGCCATGTGCACAGCTCTGGTGCTCCGGGCCCCTGACTCCTCTCCGGAATTCATTGTTCAGACAGACGCCTCCGAACACGGCAGACGGCGGCACTGTCTCAGTTGAACGATGAGGGCCTAGACCAGCCAGTAGCCTTCATCTCCCGGAGGTGGAGCGCGATAGAAAGGCAGGCCTTAGCGGTGTTCTGGGTCCTTAAGAAGTTGACGCTGTATTTGTTTGGCACTCACTTCTTGGTCCAAATGGACTGCAGACCCCTCAGGTGGCTAATGCAGATGAGGGGTGAGAATCCAAAGCTGTTGAGGCGGTCCATCTCCTCACAAGGGGGGGACTTTAGGGTGGAATACTGACCAGGGGGTCGATGACTCCAACGCTGATGGTCTGTTTAGGTTCTTCTGCCTTAGTGAGGTGAACTACCTAAAAGCTGGGTAGAACCCCCCACCTTTCGGCTGGGAGGGACGCATGTTAGACCTGAACCCTTCAGGTAGAGTTTCCCCAGACTTTTTGCTTTCTCCTCCTGGGTTTTGCTGATTCTCTTGTGGTGGCCATAGGGATTGGGGCACTTCCCCACAGTAGATGCAGTGGGAAAGTGCATGTGCACCCTTCCTACACCCGTTAAGAAATGGTGCTTATCTGGGGTGCACGCTTGTGGGTTGGTGTGCGCATTGGTACCAATGGTGTTTTCTACATATGAGGCCCGCCTGTCATTGCAGACTGGTGTGTGCATTGCCCCGCTAGTGTTGCTGAACACGTGTTCAGCCTGCCATTGCAGGCTGGGGTGCGCTTTGCACCAATGGTGTCTCTACATACGTGGCCAGCCTGCCAGTGCAGACTGGTGTGCTCATTGCACTAATGGTGTGCTTAAACTAGAGTGTAGCTTGCTATTGCCGGCTGGTAGGCACACTGGCACTGATGGTGCCTCTGAATACATGTCCAGCCTGCCATTACAGACTGGTACTTCGGGCTGTAACAGTGGATTGCAGTGGCGCAGCCTCATCATGTTTCCTATCATTGGATTCGCAGTGACAACCCATTTCCAGTGGTAAAGGTGGCTTTGTCATGTTTCGCTTAGAAATGCCACTACTAGAATGTAACTACGGTTTCTTGCTGGGAGGTACGCGTCTCGATCGCCTTTATGTTCTTGGACTTTATCACTTTGAGAATGCATGTCACGTTGCTTACACTGATTAATTTTGACGCTCGTCCGACTCTTTATCTTCGTTTTTGGTTTTTGGTTTACACTTATTTATACATGTGCACACTCCCTTCATTTGCTTTATTTTTAACAGGCTTTTGACTTTGTTCGCTGGGAACTTGGTGTTGCCTCTTTGAGTCCTCTCTCTTCCTATGGGTTCCTTCCTACATTGGCTGTTTTTTCAATAATTGCTGACATAAGCATGCATCCTTGGTTTGTCTCGCCTTAGGCTCCTCTCATGGCCGTTTATGCTTTTGCAATATCAAATTATGCCGCACGTATTGTGACATTAATTTCCTTGTTTACAGACTCCCCTGACGATGGGCTATTGTTTAAAGCCCGAAATGCATTGGGATTAACATCAATCTACGCAAGAAAGTTGAATTGTTTTCCTTCGGCTCAATAAATACATTGACGAGCTACCGGCGGAGTTTGGTTTCTACTTTTTGAAGAATGGACTCTTGTGAAAATGGACATGTACAATAATGTGATACATAGTTTACCGCACTTTGTATGTTGTACAAATCGACAATTGCATTTTGTTTACACTCTTCGAGTGATTTCTTGTTGTGCACTCGATGTCTAGGACCTTGTCCTATGTTTCTTTTTCTCTTACTGAATTAGGAGGTTCGGGCTGACCCTCCTCTGATGGTGCACACAATACTATTTTACTTTGGTCCATATTGTTTACTTGGTACAATTCTTTACAAACACGAGTGCATCAGGCTGTTTTCATTTTTCTCACACTTAACTACTAGAACGTGGGCATTTCTCTGCTCTAAAATTCTTTTGTGTGCTTTGTGCTTAGCTCCAGTCCATACTGGAGGTTGAGGGAACACATCTGGGCTTTCCCCAACGACAGCTATAAAACACTGGGCATGCAACCGGAACGACAGACCTCTGCCATTTGCGGGCCTAGATGGAGAGATTGGAGAAAGAGGTTTTGACACTTGGCCTCTTGAGCCAGATCATGGCCCCACTAAAGATTGGGATCTGCATTCCACGTCCCCATGGCAGACAGGACTGAAATTTAGGGAACCACCCCCAACTTGAAAGACACACTGTAGTATAACTACTGGTGCCACACTTCAGCAAAGGGTGAGATACGCTTGTGGGTACGAGGGACCTGGAACAGCGTGGTGCACGGTGCCAGAGGAATCTGTTGTGCACAAGGAGGATTACTGCCATTGAAAGGGACCGTGTGCCCTTCCTGAATAGTGGCTGGCCTGGACCAACTACCTGCTGCTGGGTGGCTCCCTGAAGTGTGCTCTTCAAGGGCTTGTTGAGCTTGCCTCCTGTTCTTCGGAGGTCTCAGGGACATCAAAGATCTTCTACGAGGGACCCCATCGTCTACCTGTAACACCTGGAGAGTGGTGCCCTCTCAAGTGCCCACATTGCGAACTGGAATCCAACTGGTAGCGCGGCATGGGCGTCGAACTAAGAATAGTGCCTGGAGACTGGATTGCCTTGTGCAGAGCCCCGAAGTCTTGGCCGTGTTGAATGCGTGTGGCCCCCGCATCGTGGGGACCTTGGCACGCATACGCGTCTTGTTGTTGGTGAGCAGATTCACCGGTTGCAGGATTGTAGGAATGTGCTCCTTTTTGCATGGTTGCCCCCCATTTTTGCCTAATGTTGATGTACTTTGACTGAGTGTGCCCTGGGTTCCTGTCAACCAGGTACCCAGGGCCTATGTTCTTTCCCCAAACTGTACTGTTGCAAAACCCAATTGGCAACTCTCTGGCCACATGTAAGTCCCTTGTAAAAGGTACCATAGGTACCAAGGGCACTGTGACCAGGGAAGACCCCTAAGGGCTGCAGCACTTATTGTGCCACCCTTAGAGGCCCTGTACCTCTACACACACACACACACTGCCATTGCAGGCTGCGTGTTTTGGTGCAGAACAAAGTGAAGAGTCTACATGGCACATATCCCTGTGTGCCATGCCTACAAACCACTGCCCTGGCATAGGTAAGCCACCTCTCTATCTGGGTGCACTATACTAGTGGTGAGCTGTAGGGGTACAGGTGCATGAGCCCTGTACCCCTACAGTGTCTAAGTCAATTCTTAGACATTGTAAGTGCAGTAATGCCATAAAGAGTATATGGTCTGAGAGTTTGTCATTACGAACTCCACAGCACCATAATGGCTTTACTGAAAACTGGGAAGTTTGGTAGCAAACTTCTCAGCACATTAAACCCACACTGATGCCAGTGTGGGATTCAATGAAAAATGCACTCAGAGGGCATCTTAGAGATGCCCCCTGAATAACGACCTAACTCTAGTGTCCTGGCTGAGTGGGTGCTTGCCAGCTGCCACCACCAGACATGTTTCTGGACCCCTGGGTCAAGAGCCTGCCGCTCTCGGGGTCCTGAAACAAAGCACATCCTGGTACGAGGTGCCAAGCCTCCTCCCACAGGATGGACTGGGTCCATGAAGGGGAAGCTTCCAAGGCTTGCCGCCTTTGTGAGCTACCCCAGCCATTTGCTGCTCCCAGCAACTGGCCCCCACCGGTTCTGACCCCCACTTTGGGCGGAAGAATCGGCGGGAAAACCAAGTTAGGAGGAGAGGTGGGCCCACTTTGCCAACCCCACCTCTCAGGTGGGGGAAGTGAGGTGAAGTAAAACTCTCAGTCCCCGCCATCTTGAAGATGGGGGGACCCAGCCAACCAGAGTGAGGCTTATGCCCTCCTCCCACTGGAGGGTGGCATAATAGGGTGTGTACCCACCCCAAGGAAGCGACCCCTTGGTCCCAACCTGTACCTACCTGTAACGTCCCCTAAATTGAGTATTTAGGGGCAACCCTGAACCTTGCCTCCTCAGAGAAGAAGAAGAAGGACCGAAGAGCCGTGCTGAAGAAGAAGAGGAGGACACCGACCTCGACCGACTACAGCGAAATCCTGGTGTGTCCTGCAGCCAGCAGCCCCCAAGAACCCGGAGGACCTGCTCTGCCTTCCCAAACCAGACTTAGTCTCCTGTGAGCACCGAATTTGCTCACCCACAGACTCTGGGTCCAGCCTGATCCACCAGTCTGCACCACTCTGCACCCGGCGCCCACGGCCCGAGTTCGAGTGGCCCAACACCCCGTGAAGGTCTCCCTTGCGATCCTGACCTGAGATCCAGTGACCCCCGACCTGCCTCAAGCCTCCAGCCGACATCTGCAGCCTCAATCCGGAGGGTCCGCCTGACCGCGACCAGGAGCTGGTAAGAAAACCTGACGCCATAGGACACCCCTGCACTCGACGCCCCACGGCCTTGGGTAGCCCAACCGACGGTGTCCCGGCAACACCCAGCATCCCAACTTACTTCTCCAAGTGGTGATCGCCTCCACAACAACCAAACCAGCACCCTGCACCCAGCCGCCCTAGTGCTGCTGTGGGTGCACCTTGGGTGCTAAACCGGATCCTCCTTTACCCTTAGCTTAAGTACAGGAGCTTTGCTGCCTCAACCTTGTGGCCTGCTCGTAAGCAGCCATTAACTGGAGGCCCCCTATCCCCCATTGGATAACATTGGGCCTCAGGACTCTGCACCCGGGCGCCCTAGTGCCGCTGCGGGTGCTTCGAGAGGGCATCCTAGACCCTGGGGGAAACCTGGTTCTAACCCCAGAATACCAACTCCAAAACCTAAGAACTTACGGATAAACCGATAACACTGTTTCTCCCATAGGACTGTATTGACTGCTTTTCTGTGAAAATCTGTGTGGAGTTGGTTTGTATGAAACCCCTAAAAAACTGCATATGTGTAAAAACTGAATTACTTACCTCTAGTCTAGGAAATGTCCCAGTGTGATATCTAGGCATATCACACTGATTTGCAAAAGTAACTTAAAATGTAATCCAAGACGTAACGTACACCATAATCTACAAAGGAACTTAAAAAGCAATTTTGACTGTTGACTTACCTGTAAATCAACCAACTGTATTTTAACCTGCATTCAACTGTAATTTACTGCATAAATTTTGCAAAGTATTATTATACTTACCTGTACCAGGCCTGGCTTGGTTCTAGAAAATAAAATATAACTAAATAATATTTTTATACAAACAAATTGGTCTGAGTTTAGTCTTTGAGTGTGTGACATCATTTCTTGCCTGAGTGTGTACAATAAATGCTTAACACTACCCTCTGATAAAGCCTTACTGCTCGCCCACACTACCACAAATAGAGAGTAAGGTACTATCTACTTTTACCTCTGCCTACCATTGGGGTTCCACTGGACTCTGTGCACACTATACCTTACTTTGGTATAGTATATACAGAGCCCACTTCCTACAAGGATCCAAAGTGGCCTGCTTCGTCGATCGTGCTGCATCTCTCTCGTGCGACATGCCGACTGCATGCTCTTTTGTGTGTGGTGTCCGATTCACAGGTTGCGACCCTCGGAGGTGGGGGCATAACCTTAGTAGTGTCTTCTTCTACCTCGTCAGGCATTGCTGAACTTGCGCCTGTGTGTGTGACCGGAACTGTCTGGTGTGACCAATATCAACATGCACCGTATGTTGTGCCTCAGTTTCAGGGATGTATGGAATTACAACTCTTCGTTGTGTGTGACTGGAACGGTCTGGTGTGACTCGTATCATCGCACACCAGATGTTGTGCCCTGATAGTCTAGTGCGACCAATATCACCGCGCACCGGATGTTGCACCTCATTTCCATGGAGATGCTGATGTTGTGCCCAGATTGCCTGGGGGTGACTCTGATTGACGTGTACTTAACGGGGTGCCTCTACCTTCCGCGAGCTCCCCCGCTTCATTCTTCATTTGTTCCCTTGTTCTGGCCTTCAGTGCAGCGGACCAACTGCTGTCTCCTTACCCGCCCTTCCCCGACGACATCGTGGTGCCAGGTAGTTTTGCCTGGCTAGGGCCTGGTGGTGAGATTGATTGACAGGGCTGGAGGAACGCTTCCGAGAACGATCGGAAGCAGGTCAAGATACTGCGTGACCCCCCTGTGCTTTTTAGAACTTGGTTGGTGCCGGAAGGCCCTTGTGGACCCCTTTGGTGTGACCGACTATTGCCCTCAGCCCTTTCTTGCTCCGCATCCTGTGGGTCAACTTCTCGAGTGGCTGCCAAATCCCTTTTGCCAACTACCTCCTAATTGACCTTACTGCCTGCCCCCACCTGCTTCCCTGGGACCCTGACTAAGAGTGACTTCGGCCGCGTGCGTCCTAGTGCCTAGGGTAGGACGGAGTGTCTCCTCCAATCAGGGGGTTGAAGATAGTGAAGATGAGTTGGAGAGTGGATGGAGGCTTGGGGCCACAGGTACTGCAGCGTGTTACCAGTTGACCTGCTGGGTATCAGTAGCACCACATTAGGGTGCTGGGTGTGTATGTGTGTGAGCGTGTTCCGTACGGACTTGGCTGATATCCGTTGCACCGCTTAGCAGTGCGGAGTGAGTGTGTGTGTGGGAGTGACAGTAGGAGAACCGCCTGTTATTCACAATACTGGCCTACGGTTTGCCAAATACGTTGATTTCTTGCTAGGAAAGCATTACATTTGACATTGGTTTTATCCGTGCGGCCTCGGTCCGTGGTGCTGCTAAAAAGTTGTATAATTCGGTACATGTACATACTTTTTATATCATTGTGACCCTGAGTGCGCTGTCTAACTGTGTGGTATTGACTTATAATAATTGCTGGGGTGGACAACGTATTGCACTGCATAAGGGTGCTGGGGGGAAGCGGGGTGGGGGGGGGGTAGAATCGGATCTTTCCTAAGTGTGCATATTGCTGATGTCATTCAAACACGGCTGGGCCTAGTACAGCTAGAAATAATTCCAAATTTGATTTACTCCCAGAAGCACATGATGTTCATGTTATGTTGGTTATTATGTGTGTGTTGAATACAAACATTATTTACATACATCAACTGTTAAGTTTCTTATGTCTAATCATGAGTGAGTGCTGTGCTAATGCTTTACACATTGCCTCTGTGGTAAGCCTGACTGCTCAGTGCCAAGCTACCCAAGGGTGAGTGCAGGTTATAAAGTGTGTGTAATCACCCACCCCAGACGGGAGTGGTAGGTTCTGCCTCGCTATGGGATTGCCTCAGCCAACCAGAAAGTGCCAGTTCCAACACTCTTCCTTAGATGCTTCTTGAGGTTTAAGCCACCGGCCGGCGGCGTATTTCATTTTAAAGAACAGTGTTCTAGGAGTGTCATCGGGTGGACCTCTTTCCTTCAGAAACCTTATTGGATGTTTTTCTTCATCAATCCCAAGCCTGTCAGGTATAACCTTCTTGATTTCTGTATACGGTGTGGTTTTTTTATTTTTATTTATTAATCTCTTTATTGCATTTAAACAAGAACAAAGGAGCATCAGATGCGAGCGATACACCAGAATATCAACACATTACAATATTAAGGCTATATAATGACAGTTGTTTAGAGAAAAGTGATTGTAGGTATAAGATGCAATAGGGCTACATACCAAGCTTTTATCGGCAACATGGATGACACTTGGAGAACATACACATAGGCTGTGATCAATCAAAGAAGTCTTGGGTAAAGACATTGCAGGTGACAGAACAGCTGAGAACCACTCCCTTACTTGCACTTACAGCGCAGAACCAGGGGCAACCCACACCCTCCAATTTGTAACACAGTAGAAGCTGAATCAAGACAATAAATTTACAGTTATACACCGTTCGACTTATCCCCAGCCCCAATAGTTTTAGTGGCCCTATACGTATTGTACAGAGTCCAGAAATTCTTGGGTCTATTTCGAGGGGGAAGGAGATCACTGAAATGTTCCGTTTGAGTGGAGCAATATACCATGTCAGATGCCCATTGGGACAGCGTAGGCAGAGGGCCCCTTAACCAGCAGATGGCCACTCTGCGCTTTACCATGAGTAATCCCATGTCAACCAACCTGCGTAGCCCCTTAGGTAAGGGTTTCGAGAAGCCCAGAAGCGCTAGAGCCGGATCCGGTTGGAGCTCCTGCCCAGTTATAGCCGTCAATTCCACAAACACCTGTCTCCAATATTCCGCCACCCCCGGGCAGAGCCACGCTAGATGTGCAAAATCCGCTACTGACTCATTACATCGTGCGCAACGCGAGTTCTCACATAGCCCGTATCTACATAGTCGTTCGGGAGTATAATAGACCCTGTTTAAAAACTTGAAGTGAATTAGACGGTGTCTGCCATTGAGGGAAACTCGCTTTATGTTGTAGCAACAGTATAACCACATGTCATCGTCTATTTCCGTAGCTAGATCTAGTTGCCAGGCAAGGCGGGCTTTGGTGTAGTGGTTAGCTCTGTATGACATAGCTTGCTTATAGATCCTAGAGACCATTCCCGTCGTGGCTTGCGTCTTTATGATCAGGGAGAGAGCGGTCACCTCTGGCGGCTCATCCAGGTCTGTGCCTAGCAGCTGCAATAACGCATGCTGTGTCCTATGATATTGAAATTTAGTTAGGAGTGGGGGCACCTCTGCTCCTTCAACAACGGAGTCCCAGTCTTTCATTGTGCCATCTGCAAACAAATCGCCTATAGTATTGACCCCAATAGAATTGAGCGCGCGGACGACACCTCCATCTCTGCATGGCAACAACCAGTGACACCAGTCAAGTGGCGCCAAAGGCGAGTACAGTAGGGTTCCCGCCTGTAACTTCAGAAGATGGTGCCAGGCGTGATTAGTCGCGTTGATCGAGTCGAGAATGCTAGTCCTGCGATCTGTAGGTGAGAAAATCAACATGGGAAGCGGATTCGGGGCTGCCACCTCTCGCTCAATTCGCAGGTGAGGGATATCAGGTGAGCCGTGTATCCAGAGCTGGGCATGAGCGCATTGAGCGGCTCTGTAATAAAGGTCTAAGTCTGGCGCCCCCAATCCACCCATGTGGTAAGGTAGGGTAAGAATTTGCCATTTGACTCTCGGCTGTTTGCCCGCCCAAACTAACTTGACCATCAATGCCGTGAGGGTCTTGAAGAATATACCAGGGAGGACCATCGGAATGTTCGTAAAAAGAAAAAGGAATCGGGGGAGAACCACCATTTTCATTATAGAAATCCTACCTAGCAGGGTCAAGGGTAACCGAATCCAACGATCTATATCGTCTTCCAGCTTACTCACCATTACTCCGTAGTTATCCCTAAAGACCACCTCCGAATCGGAGTGCACCTGTATCCCAAGATACCTCACTGAGTCCGACGTCCATTGAAGCGGGTAATCCAGGTCAAATTGTGACGTGGACGGCGTGAGGGGGAATACGAGGGACTTAGTCCAATTGACTTGGAGGCCCGAGACACCCCCAAAGAGCACCACCTCACGTAATACAGAGGAGAGGTTACTTTCGGGCTGGCGCACATAGAGAAGCGTGTCATCGGTAAACTACCATTAGTACGCGTCCAATACTACGCGTTACCTTTAACACGCATCTTTTACTTCGCAGGTGTTATTTCTACGCAAGCTTTTACAACGCACGCTTCTAGTTCGCAAATACCGATACAACGCAAATACTGTAACAACGAAAATAGTGTTTCAATGTAGGTAATTTTTTAAATAAGGGTATTTATTGAGTATTAAGTAGATTATTTAGAGTATTAATAGAGTATTAAATTAAGTATTAAAAGTAGTGAAATGGGAGTTACGGCGCATTAACGGCGCATTAATGGCCTTTGCTATCCCTAACTAACACTAAAGGATGCCGGCGCTTAGAAATGATTAATGGTTCCGTTCCACATGGCTCTCACCAACCTCCCTCTGAGATTCACGCTGTGGTGATTAATAACGGCCGCCTCACTTTAGCGCCTCTTTCGCTTGTTCCGCTATCCAAGCCGCTATCTACTTTTCCAGCTCGCTGGGCCTTTAACTATAAATTCTGCGCCAGTGTTAGGGCGATGACAAGGGGGACATCCTCTGAAAGCGGGGAAAGAGATCTGGGGCCCGTCATAACGAGTTGGGATTATAACAGGACAGGTCCCAATTAAAAATGCCATCTGTCCTAATGAAATGACTGGATCGCTCTTTTAACAAAACACGAGGAAAATCAGAAGGCAAAGTACAGCAAGTGCACTACAGATGGTGATAAAAAGAGAGGAAGAGTTGGGGCAGTAACAAAATGTGTCACATAATACAGAACGGTAAAAAAAAAAAAAGAAATGCAAGAAAAGTGTATGCGGATACAATTTGATAGTTATAAAACATGAAGATTAAAATGTATTGACACGGTTAAATATTAAAAAACACACAAGATGATGGACGGAATGTTGCACAATGGCAAACATTCACCCCCAGTCACAGATCTGGGTTTAATCCATCGTTATTTTGCTTCACCACGCCACCCCAGTTCAGACATGGCCATATGCAAATCAGTCTTGACCCTGTGCCTCATGGGAACAGTCCAGACCGAACTGCCAAACCATGTCTTCCCTGGACCGGAATCAAGCATCCTAGGACCGGTTTCGGGCATTCAGCCCTCATCAGCCAGGATAGCCTTACTCCAGTGGCGCAGTGAGCACGGGACCCACGTCTGGGCATACCCTTCCCACTTGGGGCGAATTGCAAAACACACAAGATGATGGACGGAATGTTGCACAATGGTTAAATATTAGTCTAAAAAAACTTTGTCCGTTCTTGATTTTTAAGTAAAATGTAGTACGTAGAGGCGTATACGTAATTACGTAATATAGAAGATCGAGGCGGAAAGGAGGAGAAGCATGGAAGAATGGTGAACAGGTAAGACGAATTTAAAAGTATAAAATGAAGGTTTGTAGAGGTATAGATAAATGGAAGTAGGGTTGCAGGAGGTTAGTTGTACTCCCCCCCACCCTAAACCCCTAATTACCATGCATCCAGTTACAGGGGTTAGCTTACATTTTAAAAAAAATAGATAGTTATAAATGCGTTGTAAAAGTATGCGTAGTATTTGATTTCGTTGTAAAAGTATTTTACATGATTTTAAATGCATTTGCGAAGTAACAGTATGCGAACTATAAATATGCGTTGTAATGGTATTTGCGTAATAAAATCTTCGTTGTAAAAGCATACGAAGTATTGGTTTCCGTTGTATCGACATATATCCCTGTCATCGGCATAGGCCGAAACGATGAGATTATATCCTGGTATGTGAATACCCTTATGTCCATGGTACTCCCGCAACGCACAAGCCAGGGGCTCCGCAACAAGGGCGTAAAGAATCGGCGAGAGCGGACAGCCCTGCCTCGTGCCCCGAGAAATAGATATCGGTTCCGTTACCAAGTCTCCAATTTTAATACGTGCCGAAGGCGAGCTATAGAGCACTCCTAGCAACTGCAGAAAGACCGGTCCTAAGCCCATACGTGTGAGCACCTGTCGCATGAAGGGCCATTCAACAGAGTCGAACGCCTTCTCCATATCGAGAAATACCGCTACCGCGCGCGACTCCGGGATAGTGTGTTGCAGCGCCCCAAATACCGTACGCAGATTGTAGGTGATACGGCCCGGGACAAACCCCGCCTGCTCCGGCGCAACTAGGATAGGGACCAGGGGTACCAGTCGGTTGGCCAAGATCTTTGCAAAGATCTTGGTGTCGACGTTGAGGAGGGAAAGGGACGATATGACAAACTTTCTTCAGGGGGCTTACCCGGTTTCAAAATGGCAACTATTATCGCCTCTCTCATAGAGGGCGGCATTGAGCCAGATACGCACATATCCTCGAATAGCGCCGCCAGGTGTGGTAGTAAGAGATCCAGGAACGCACTGAAGAAAGCCACCGTTAGGCCATCTATCCCAGGAGCACTACCGGCTCTCATAGAAGATAACGCAAGGAGTATTTCCTCCCTCTCGATAGGCCGCATCAAAAACTCACGATGTGTGGTAGTCAGCCACGGTAGCTTAATATGAGACAAGTAGTCAAATATTTCAGCTTCGGAGCCCGAGCCACGCGAGGAGTACAATGTCGAATAAAATTGTCTAAACCTCTCTGCTATGGCCTGCTCGTCCGTCAGTGGTACTCCCTCCGCAGAGTTCAGAACGGCAACCCCAGAGCAATCTTGACGGGTCCTTAATAACTGCGCAAGTACCCTACCTGGTCTTTCGCCCTTACCATAAACACGCGCCGTAGCGTATTTGCCAAGGTGCTTAATTTCAGCATCAGCTGTTTCCTGAAACTCTTCCAGGTGAGTCTTGAATTCAGTCAACACCCCATCATCAGCACCGTGCTGCAGCCGTGTCTCCAGCACAGACAGCGCGGCCTCCAAGTCGGTTAACCTTTTACGCAGCGCCTTGAGAACTCCCGAATGTTTAGATATCGTGACCCCTCGAACGTAGACTTTAAACGCCTCCCACACTACCTGGAGGCTCTCTACCGAGCCAACATTCTTGTCGAAATAAGTCTCAATTGCTTCAGCTAGCTCTGCCCTGAATACCTCGTCGAGGAGTGAGTAGGGAGGAAACCGCCATGTGTAAGGAGGGATGCTCCTAGTAGGGGTATCCAAGACGACCAGAATCGGGGAGTGGTCCGAGAACGTGCGTGCAAGTACCTCACAGGTTTGTACCTGATTGTACAGCTGTCTGGAGGCAAGCCAGTAGTCTATACGTGTGTGTAAGTCATGGAAAGTCGAGTAGTGTGTGAATCCCCCTTTATCAGGAAACCGCTGTCTCCAAACATCACGTAAGTCTGCTCGTACCATAGAAGCGACGAGAGTACGAGCCGAGGCAGTGACTCGTCTAGTCGGACCCCATGAGCGGTCACAATCCGGATTCATAACTAAATTGAAGTCCCCACCCCATAGCTGTTGCCTATCCCCGAGATCCTGTGCTCTACTGAACAAGTTTGTATAGAAACTGGGGTTATCATAGTTGGGCCCATACACATTAATTACCACTAGATCCAACCCCCTGCCCTTACAGCTAGATACCACAAAACTGCCTTCCATGTCTGTATGTAGGGGCCGCAGTGTGAGGGATGACTTGGGGCGCACCCATGTAATGACTCCTCTGGAGTGTGTGGTGAAACCGGCAGCATGTGTATTCCCCTACAGACCTCTGCTACGGAGTAGCGAGCTGGAAAGAGGGAGGTGGGTTTCCTGTAAAAGAGCAAGATCAATATCATGTCTGTTCAGGTATGCCAAAACTTTCCGTAGTTTCCTGTGGTCGTTAAGACCACGAACGTTCCACGTGAGTGTGCGTAGTGTGCCCTGTGTATCAATCCTGCGGGGCGTGCGATCAGCAGCGATTGACCCCGCCGCATCTACCCTACCAATTCCAGCCATAAGTTACCAGTATGTGCATCGTACCTGTGTAATGTGTATAACATCTACTAGCAGTGTTGCGCATCTTCAGGCACCCTTCAACCCAACCCCCCACCCACGCCAGGCCAACCCCAACCCAGCCTAGACGATGAACTGACCAACTGACCTCCTGCGTAATTACATAGAATAACAACCAATATAGAAGTACCAATAGAACACAAGAAGGACCCAACCCCCCCCCTCCCAGAACAGTACCTCCATAGTGAAAAACACACGTGGGCAGAGGTAGCACGCTTCCTAAACATAAACTGTAAGAAACCACGTCTGGTTCCCGCCCCTCATACCACCCATAAATTAAAAATCCCGAGGCTAAATATATACAATAGAACTCCCCCCCCCCCTATTCCCAGTTCCCAGGACCATATTAGAAGACTCATCCTGACCCTATAGAAGCATAATCAGGCAAACTAACTTGCCCGCATTACATCACAGCACCCGTCATCCCGGACAGTTACAGCACCCTATATAGGAAGCATGCACAAACAGCTCTTCAGTAGATTCATCTCAAATACCTACTCATCCCCCGCCCCTAACCCCAACAGCAATCATCTTATCTGTCTGGATCAGAGACGCAACATCAGTCCTGCTCTTCCAGAGCCCCTCCCGTCGCCTCATCCAGCAGAGGCCGGGGCGAACTGCGTCGGTGGTCCCTCGTCCAGTCTTTCATGGCCCTCTGTAGGGCCTTCGGGTCCGTAAAAATATGTGACTGTCCCTGGCGATTAATCCGGAATCTGGCGGGGTAGAGCATTGCGTAGTCAATATTATGGTCTCTTAGCTGCTTCTTCAAGGGGGCAAATTGTTGTCGTGCTTCCTGGACCTTAAAAGTGAAGTCTGGGTATAACGATATAGTGGAGCCCTCAAATTGTAGTGGCTGTTTGTCCCTAGCCGCTTGAAGAGCAGAGTCTCTGTCGCGGTAGTTGAGGAGCTTCGCGATGATGTGTCTCGGGGGTGCCCCAGGCACCGGGCGCGGGCCCAACGAGCGGTGTGCCTGCTCGACAACAAACATGGAGGAAAAGATCTCCTGCCCAAGGAGAGAGACTAGTAGCTTTTCGATGAACTGTTCCATGTTTCCAGTTGGGGTAGACTCCAGAAGGCCCGTGATCCGAAGATTGCTCCGCCTCGAGCGCGCCTCCAAGACCTCCGTCTTATCTTGTAGGACCTGGAGAACTTTCCCCAGCTGCTTGTGGCCAACATCAAGAGTGACTTGCGCTTCTTCGACTTCTGTGGTGCGGCGCTCAACCATGTCTAATCGCTGAGCATGTTTGTCTAGCCGTTCGGACATTCTGTCCATGCGGTAGGAGAGAGAGTCAATCTTAGAGCCGTGCACTGAGAGGCTACCCTGCAGGCCCTTCTCCATCGCCGCCAGCATAGTGCGCATGTCTCCCGCTGGCTCCTCCTGGGGCAGATCCTGTGCAGATTCGTCGTCCTCTACCACCGCCTCGCGGCCTTTGGTTCTCTTCTGGTCGAAGGTGAGCTTCGGCTGTGTTCTGTCGACTTTACCCATGGTTGGTGTCCCTCTGCACTCCGAAGCGAAGCAAGGGTACCGCTACGCAATCCAGTGTCGTTGCGGCAGAGTTGCACACCACCCGCAGTGACCTACCAGAGGAGGAGAGGAGACGCCACACTAGTTCTGAGCCTATCGTACGCCAGGAGAGGAAGGTATCAAGCTGGGCAGCAGCCGTGGGCGGCAGGCCACCAACGAGGCAGCTACGACTCGGACTCGCCCTCAGCACGTCTCAGGAGGGAGATATCAGACGACCCACCCAGGCACGGCAGCAGAGGGGACCATGGCCACCACTTCACCCCTCAGTCAAGTCCAAGTATCTGGCAGATGTATCCTCACTCAGTCAGCTCCAGCAGTAGGAAGCAGCAAGGGGCGAAGCGGGGTGCCCACTGACAAAATGGCAGGGCACGCACCTCCCCCAGCACGACACAGGGACCGCACCCAGCCGGCGATCCACGGATCAGAAGTGCAATCACTTGCACAATCCCCTCGGGGCTCACTGCAACCTAAAGCATAAGCGGGTCTCGCAGGCCAGTTTCCTCACTGGCCCAGCAATAATGGCGGCGTGTAGAAAGCGAGGGCAGGCAGGCACCTCTAAGGTAGCGCGCTCGAACTACTTCACCAGTGAGCGGCAGAGGTATCCAACTGTGGGCAGGACTTCAAAGGCGATGATGCGGACCTCGTCCGGCGGGGGAGGGCGCCAACTTCGCGCCAGCCGCTGGGCGCCGCGGCGTGTTGCAACAGCGTGATCAGTTGAGCGGCCGCGGCGGGCACCCCAGCCCGGGGATCCAGGCCCAGTCTCTGGCTTCGCTGCAGGCCGGGTCACGCTCCGCCGTCCGGCGTCCCACAAGGACGGGAGTGGCAGCAATAAACTCACTACCAGCTCCGGTCACCAGATCCGGTAGAGCTGGGTCTGCTTGTCGCCTCGGGAAGCCAATAATTGCAGGATAGTGTGGCGGTATATGGGAGCTGCGCGCTCAAGCGGCCATCTTGGTCGCGAGCAAGCTCCGCCCCCCATATACGGTGTGGTTCCTGACATATTGGTGGCTTAATACGCTGCTTGAGCTTCTCCTACCAATGAAGGAGCTAGGTAGTGTGGCCATCTCTCAATGGGCCATGAGCTAGCCCGTGCTGCTCTCTCGAAATTCAGGAGAAAAGCATTAGGATCTTCACCCCGACTGAAGTTTTGCAAAGAAACTGTGGGTCCAGTTGTCACCAAACCTTTACTTTGCGCAATTGCTGTGGCCAATTGAAGTTGACCTTCTGACACCTCATGTAATTGTTCTGCCTGAATTTTCAAGGAGTCTCGGAAGAAGTTACACTCCATTTCTGAGGTTTTAATGTAGCGCCCAGGGCCCTTCTAGTTGCGTCTGTCCTTCTGCCAATTGATGAATAACGTTCTCCATCTTTTATCAGCGACAGTATCTCACTTCTGACACCACGTGTAGGAGGGTGTCTCAGGTATATCAGAATAATATTCAAGAAAGACTCATGGATTCTTTTATTGATCTTAATTTTTCCTCAGTCTCATTAATGCCACTATGATGACCCAGTCCTCTTTTGGCTGAAGTCCGATTTTCTACCAATTGGGGTTATTTCCTTCGGGGAGGCTGAGTTTCTCCTCTTCTTATTTATTTATTTTTTATTTATTTAATAATAAAATAAAAAAATAAAAAAATAAGGTTGACGTAACCATGCCAACACACCCACCCACATTGCTACAGACATCGGTGAGGATATTCACCTTTAGTTTCCCTGTGACAGGATTAGTGTTGTTGATCTGGTTGTGACCCGCGTGCCCCTCCCCTCGCCTGCCAACCCTGTACTCGAGCACTCACCTGTGCTAGCCACGCTCTCGAGGAGCATGGTGGGACTGAGTGCCTCTCCGGAAGGATCCCTCTACAGGAGGCACGTAAGCGCTCATGGGGGCCTCCTCTTCCACTGGCAGTGTCTCGGGTCCAGCACTTTTCTTCCAGCTGCTCGTTTCTGCTCTTGTCTTGCCTTTCTCTCTCCGTCCATGCTCTCTCTCACCAACTTTTTTGTCTTCTGGCCAAGCCTCTCCTTTTCTGTGTCCTTCTTTCTTTATGTCCATCTTGAGAAGATAGCAGGGCACAAGTCCTAAAAAAAGAAGTGGGGGGGACTAACCTAGTTAGGCAGTATGCAAGTGACATCACGGCGCACGACATCACACATGGCATCACAGGAATTGACATCATAGAAAGTGGCATCACAAGCCACGACTTTACAGGAAGTGGCATCACAAGAAGTGACATCAGATCTAAAGCCCTCACATATATGTTTAGCAGGTCTATCATGTGTATGTTTGAGCGCATTGCGAGGATAATAGCACTGTGAACTATGGAAGGTGATATGTGACTTCTACACCTTGCAGTCCCCCAGTTTTATGTAACACATCCTGTACATTCATTTACAAACTTATATAATTTATTGTACATGTAATATGCACGTGTTGATGTAAAGCGCTCCAACACCCTGCATTGGGATGAGTAGGGCTTTACAAGAAAAAATAGTGGTACTTAAATTATTTCAACGCCTCCTCAGGTGTAGTAAGCTCTATATAAATGCAATTTGCTTTGTGTAAATACTGGGAAAGACCAACACATCTGACATTCTTACAGGGCATGCATCTCTCCTAAACCTGGACTGAACAAAGTGAAAACAAAGTGAAAAGCTGCCTTTCTCAAGTATGTGTGAAGTGCTGACCTTTGTTTCCCCTGCGCTTCATTTGTATCTAGGTGTGAGGCTCCTGACTGCTCCCAGCAAAGAGACTCACAAAAGGAGGCCTGATGACCCCTCAAATTCGGCCTTTGTTATGGGCCCAGCAGGAGTCTTAAATAAGAAAGCCCCCTCCCCGCCTGCACGTTGTTGCTTGTTGCAGATGGAAAGCAGACAACGTGCAGGCGTTGCTGAAAGTGTCCCGGTGTTCGGAAATTACACCGGGACGAGTTCAGCACATTATTCAGTGGGGCCCAAATTCTTAGCAGGGTGGACGGCGTTCACCCTGTGAAAAAAGTGGGTGGACGCCGTCCACCCGCGTGTACCCCCGACTCGTGCCCTGGTAGATAGTGTGTGAGGGGAAACAAAAGTCTTTCCTTTGTGTTTGTTTTATTTCTATGCTGTAGCCCTTCTTTCCTTTTAACCGCTTTACTTTCCTTTTCAGGTGTCGATGTCCCATTATCCTCCCCCTTCCTCCCCCCCAGATCCTGTGTTACAGCCCTTTTAGGAGGATTGTATTTTTTTGCTGACTGTAAATTCCTATATATTTGTAATATTATAACTGCATGCCTGATAGTTGCCTTGTGGGAAAACTATGCTCAATCTAGTAGCTCTGAGGTAGTTATGTTGGCAAGCGTATGATAAAAACTAATAGGCCTTATTGGTTAACAAGGAAACGTTATGGTTCGATGCCATGGGTCTGATCTGTGTATTATGAAAAGTTATGACAGAAGTGGTAGGCCTGGCATATTCATTGTGAAAAGCATTTGTTAAATCCTATAGGCCTGTAAGAGTAGATGGTTATCACACTGTGTGAAAGGATATAGACAGGTATTTTATTAATTGGAATCTCACAGATTATCATGTTGGGCAAGTGCTTTCTTGTTAGCAACCCACTCCTGAAAAACGCTAGGGCTAGGTGACTGTCACAGTGATAATCCTTGTTAACCCTGTGAAGAGGTGTGCCTCGTAGTAATGAGTAGAAAGAGGCGCTTGAGGTGAAGATGAAGTTTATTGCAGGTTACATATCAGAAGACCCCATCCAGCATCGAGTCAGGAGCAACTGCCACGACACATTCGAGCAGTGCTTGGTAACGATCACCACATTCCAAGTTCTGGAACTAAGACCAGCTTACAAAGCATGTGCTAATCTCTGCTTAGGAATGCTTGAGAACACCACATCACCTCCCCCTTTATAAACAAAACAAAACTTTGTACATCACAGAAAGGTTTGATAAACACACACAAAGGAGGAACGCTTACAAGTCTCAATCTTGGAGACGAAGAGGAACCCGTTTCACCCGTATGGGTCTCGAACTGCAACTAGATGATTGAAGATCACTTTCTCTTGAACATCCCACACAACTCGCCCCACATTTAACTACCCTTTCTAAATTCCAAATTTTGTGATCACTTGTCTTCACCGCATTTCTAAACACCTTGACCACCTGAAATGGTCGACTATATTTAGATATTCCAGGTGTTTTTCTTGGTAACCTGATCTTGACCCAGTCACCAACAGCAACAACGGTCTTTTTCACGGCCTTCCTTAGATCGTAGCTAATTTTCCTTCTCATCATACCAGTTCGTTCCTTGTCCTTCCACCCATCTACACAATCAAACTTCTCATCCACCAAAGCTCTTTTGCCGGAGATCCACGCTGGAGAGATCTCCACATTTGCTAACCTCCCTTTGAAAAGGCGAAAAGGAGTCACCCCCGTAGAAGAGTGTGGAGTGAAACGATACTCTCTCACCTTTTTCTTTACTGCCGCTTCCCAGCACGCTCCACACGACCTTGCTTGCTGTATCGCTTCTTTGAGGACGCGGTTAAACCTCTCAACCACGCCATTACTTTGTGGATGATAGAGAGAGGTTGTTTTGTGCTTAATGCCCCTTGCAGACAGGAATTCCCCCACCGAATGTGAAGTAAACTGCACCCCGTTGTCGGACAGCACAGTAGAGGGAAACCCTTCACGCTCAAATAACTCATCTAGGAACTTTATAACCACATCAGATTCAACTGAATTGACAATCTTTATCTCTGGCCACCGTGAAAACATGTCAACACACACAAGGAGATAACGAGTCTGTGCTTTCAGATTGATGGGACCTAAAATGTCGAAGGCGATGTCAGACCACGGGGCAACAGCTTGTTCTCTCACCACCATTGGTTGAGTTCTGCATTTGTAAGACTTATCACTATTTGCGCACTCAGCACACTCACGCACCAGCCTCTCTATTGAAACATCCATGGCGGGCCACCAAAATCCTTCTCTGACTCTTTCCTTAGTCTTAGCTATACCCATGTGTGAAGCATGGGCACTCCCCACCAACTTTTCTCTCAGGACCAGTGGGGGAATGAGCTTGCTCCCACGCATAAGCACGCCATCAACAACAGCCAAATCTTCTTTGACATGCCAAAAACCTCTCATGTCGACCTCACAGTCTTTCTTTTCGCACCAACCATTCTTCACCATTGCAATCACTTTTTGCAAGATCTCATCATCCAAAAGGTGCTCTTTCCATTCAGATTCCGAAACAACACCTTCACTAATTGTGCAAACGTTGACATCTTCTTCCAAATCTTCACCTCCAAAATTGTTAAAGTCTTCAACCGGGTCAACTTCATTACTCCCCAACCTTGACAAGCAGTCTGCTAGTACATTGTTTGAACCAGGTATATACAAAAGATCAAAATCAAATTCTTGCAGCGCTACCACCCATTTACGAATTCTGTGTGACACAAAATCTATTCCCTTCTTTGTGAACACCTCTTTGAGTGGTTTATGATCTGATAAAATTGTGAACTTCTTCCCCCACAAAAATGTTCTCAACTTGCGTACAGCCCAAAACACTGCCAACGCCTCCTTCTCAATTACAGAGTAGTTACACTCTGCACCCCTTAAAGGCCTGCTCACGAACAATATCGTCTTTTCCACACCACTTGTTTTTTGTAACAGCACAGCTCCTAAACCAGTGGCGCTTGCGTCAGTCATAAGAGTAGAAGGTTTGGATGGGTCAAAACTACTGAGGAAGGTGGCACCATTGAGTTCATCTTTTATGCTGATGAACTCCTTTTCACACCCCAACGACCATGAAAACTCTGACCCCTTTTTTAACAACAGTCTCATATGCGAAGTTTTCCCTGCAAAGTCTTGAATGAACTTGTGGTAAAACTCCGCCATACCCAAAAATTTAATGAGCTCATCTTTACAGGACGGAGAACGCAGACTCAGAATACAATTCACTAGAGACTGCTTAGGTTTAATTCCATGACCTGAGACTGTGTGCCCGAGATATTCAATCTCTAGCACATTGAATTTGCATTTATCGGCCCGTAGAGTTAGACCTGCTTTCTCTAGCTTACTTAAGACAGCTCTCAATCGCAGATTATGTTTGTCTGCATCACCTCCGAAAACTAGCACGTCATCTTGGTAGACCTTCACACCACCTAGGCCTCTGAGAATGCCCTCCATCACCCTCTGAAACACGGACGCTGCAGAGATAAGGCCAAAAGGCATCCTCAGGAACCTAAAGGTGCCAAACGGTGTGACAAATGCCGTGTAGTCTTGGGAAGAAGAGTGCAGCTTCACCTGGTGGTATGCGGAGCTCAGATCTAGCGAGGAGAAGTGCTTGGCCCCTTCCAGGGAACACAACATCTCAGCAATGTTGGGCAATGGGAAATGATCCACAACTACTGATCTGTTGAGCTCTCTCAAGTCCACACAGAGGCGTGCCTCTCCGTTGGCCTTCCGTGCCATGACGACTGGACTGACCCACTCTGTCGCTTCTACCTCTTCGATGACACCCTTTGTTAGTAGTTTGTCTAATTCTTTTTTCATATTATCTCTCACCAGGAGAGGTACTGATCTGACTTTGGCAACTTTGGGAACGACATTCTCTTTTAGTTTTATCTTGTGTACATAATCCTTACAACATCCTAACTCATTCGCAAACACAGCAGGGAATTCCTTAACTAACTCATTTTCAAAGTTATTGACCACTTTTACAGAGGTAACTTCTTTTAGACGGACTTGCGGAATTTCGTTTGGATCCAGAAAAACGTTAAGGTCCCTTTGGTGAAGCCAACTAATGAGAGAGTCCCCTTTCATGGACACATAAATCTTTCCAGAAACGACTCTCCCTTTGTAATTTATCACGCCCCAAAAGTACCCAAACAAATCTATCGGAACCCTCCATAACCTTTGGGCCTAATGTCGGGTTTCTCTAGAGCAACCTTACCAAGTAGGTGCTCAACATAGAACACCTTTGGAACCAACGTGATTTTAGCACCCGAGTCAAACAGCATGTTGACTACAGCATCATTTATCATAACATCTTCATAGGGACCATCAGGTTCCGTTCCCTTGACTTGACTAATTACAAACTCATCAGAGTCATATACATCAAAGTCAACTTCCTTCACAGTCTTGTTGGCATTAAAGTTGCCAGAGTTACAACATTTTGACACATGACCCTTTTTCCCACAGACTTTGCACGATGCTCTCCTACCCGGGCAATTTTTGTAATCTGCCATGTGACCAGAGTCCCCACACCTGTAGCACTTCCCATAGGATTGTTTCCTGGTCCATGGTTTTTGGTTGGTTTTATGATTGTCATATGTGAACCTCTGAGGTTGAACATATTGTCTTTGATCAGCAAGAACCTTAGGCTTAATTGACTTCTCCGCCACAACTTTAACGTCGCTTTGATCACCTTTCACCAGAGTAGTGTCTTTCCTTATGGTGTCTATACACGCTTTGGAGTGTTCATGACTCTTGGCTATTGTGATGACTTCATGCAGCGAGGGATTGTCTTTTTGCCAAAGAGAATCCCTTGTCTTATCTTGGGCACACCCTAACATGAATTGATCCCTAAGACGCTCCTCCAGGTTAGCCCCAAAGCTGCATGTTGACGCCAGTTTACGTAAGGTTGTGACATATTGTTCAACGGATTCATCTTCTCTTTGCATCCTCCTTCCAAAGTTCCATCGCTCCAGCACCGTGCTGACTTTGGGTAAATAGTGAAGGTCAAGTTTCTTTAGACAAATTTCATACTCATTGAGGGAGGCTGCTTCACTATCCGCGAGGTCTGGAAGGTGTTCGAATACTTCTTGCCCCTCCGACCCTAAGCAATGCATTAGAAGAGAAGATTTGCGCTCAGCACTAAGAGAGGTACCACAAACACGTGCGTAGTGATTGAAGACCTTTTCCACTTCTGCCACAATATTGGAGGGACACCTGGCGAAGAAAGGAAAACGGTGGTGCCGGGACATTTTGCATTATATGTCTTTAAAACAAGTGTTTTTATACTTGTTAACCTTAATGAAATGCGTGTGATAATTACCTGCGTGAATTAACCAAAATGTTATCAAATACACTTGTTAGTGGTTTAATACAACCACATTTTAAGTAGAGCAAACTGTGCACACTGGACACTCAAACAGTAGTGTAACAAACGTGTAAAGATGAAGCTGTGTGCATCAGCGTGTCGTTATCACATGTGCACTGTCATTTGTGAATCACAGTACTCTTATTTAGTTGACAGAATGCCCAGCGACAGAGGGAGAGGTGCGGGGCACTTCTACCTAGATCATAAGCAAAGAAGAAAGCTGACAGCTGATGGGGCGAATTCTAAATGAATTACAGGCAAAGAAGAAAGCTGTGCGCATCAGCGTGTTGTAGACAGCTGACCAGCTGAATAAGTGCTGTGCGCAGGCGTAGGAAGCTGTGCGCGTCAGCGCGTTGTCGACTGCTGCATGGAAGGATTTCTTTACAGGCGTCTTGCGTTGCTAGGTAACGTGGGACAGCCTAGCAACCATGAGGTGAGAAAGATCGTGGACGCACGCACGCAGCGTTCAAGTGCGTCACGTTGCTCCGTCGAGGGTCAGGCAGGACAGGCTGGGGAGGCGCGCGCGCCTGCACGCGATCCGCTGTGGAAAGCACGAAATTGGAGGAAGCTGCCACCACCACGGGCCAGAATAAGGGAGACACGACAGGGGCCCAGGTTTGGGTAAACTAACAGGTAGGGGTCCTCCTTCCCCCTTGCTCCTTACTTGAGTCTTTTGGTTGTGGTCAGTCCTCCTTACTCTCTTTTGCTCCGTAGTTGACTCGTGTTGGCTTTGTGTGGACAAAGCGGGTGAGGATGAGTTGTTCCTTTAGCCTTACACTGGTTATCGACGGTGTGTTGGTCCTTCGTTGACTCTGTGGCGGTCCGTTTTTTGACGGTAGAGGTCGGTTGAGTTTTGTCTTTTCAAGCTGTGGGAGTGCTGTTGGGGTCTAACCTTGGAAGTTGCGTGAGTTCTGGGTCGTCGCCAAAATGAAGAGGTGTGCCTCGTAGTAATGAGTAGAAAGAGGCGCTTGAGGTGAAGATGAAGTTTATTGCAGGTTACATATCAGAAGACCCCATCCAGCATCGAGTCAGGAGCAACTGCCACGACACATTCGAGCAGTGCTTGGTAACGATCACCACATTCCAAGTTCTGGAACTAAGACCAGCTTACAAAGCATGTGCTAATCTCTGCTTAGGAATGCTTGAGAACACCACACCCTGCTTAGGAAGAGTTGTACTTTTTTTGTCAACTGCAATTATATATATTTGTAATTGTATCCTTGTATGCCTGATTGCTGCCTTGAGGGAAAGTTTATGCTGATAAATTGGTTCTGAGTCTTTTACGGTAAGACAATAATAAAGGCAGTAGACCTCATTGGTTCACTGAGAAAAGTTATGTTAGATGTTTTGGGTCTGACCGCCTAAAATTATGGACAGCTATAAAAATGTGATAGTCCTGGATTATTTGTTGTGGAAAGTGTTTGTTTTAGCCATATTCATCTTTAAGCATTATTTGTAATTAAAGTGTGTTAAAAGCTGTAGATTGGTGTTTTGATACATGGAAAGCCACAGATAACCATAGTAGATAAGCGTTTTGGAGTTGGCAACCCCCACTGACAAACCCTGGAGGTAGCGATTTTCACTATGATAATTCTGTTAACCTTCTGAGGAAGGGTTGTACTTTGTTTTGTCAACTATAATTTTATATATCGGTAATGTTGTGGCTCTTTGCCTGATGGTTGCTGTGTGTCAAAGTTTATGCTCAGTTCGATTGGCAAAAGTTGGTTACAGTGACAAGCCAATTTTAAAAGATATAGGAATGATTGGTTCATTGGTTAAAGTTAGTTAAGATGCCGTAGATCGATCTTTTATGAAACATTACAACAGAGGCAGTAGGCCCGATCTATTTATTATGAGAGGCATATGTTAAAGACAACTTAACAGTTGATTGTCACTGCACCTTGCTAAAACCTGCAGGCAGGTATTTTGTTACATGGAATCTTACTCATAACCCTGACAGGCAAGAGCTTTGTTGTAAAAGATTTTCACTGCAGTAATTCTTGCTAGACCCTGTTAGGAGCACCTGAAAGGTTTAGTGATCTGCCAGGATCTTGCAATACAAACAAATCAATATAAAATACACACTTACATATAAATGCATGCATGTACGTGCATAGAGGGACTTTTCCAGTAGTCACGATATCACACCGGTGTTTGGACATGAAGTCAAGTATATGATACTCGAGGTACTGAAATCATTGTTACAATCCTCAATTGTGCAAGGGTGTGACAATACTGCATTCATCGTCTGGGTGATGTTTTTCCACGTATGTGTGCATATCTTCTCACTGTTTTTTTGCAAGAAGAGGACCTTTGAGCCTGGGTTCTTCCTATAGTAAATACTCAGCAAATACCTGTAGTTGACTCTCATTCAATTAGCATTTTCTAAGTATACCCATAGTCGTGCTGTCCAATTACACTGATAGTTTTGCTGGATGGCCCTTATTTGATGAGGGTAGCACCAAATTGTGTTTCACAAAATTACTGCCATAAAGAAACAATCTTTATTCAAGCATGTACCGAAAATTCTAAAGCTGTTTGTATTCGGGATAACCTCAGATCAGATGTTCATCAGAAAGTGTCCGACCATATTTAGATGTAGTAATCAGAAACTGAGTAACTTCCTACTAATATAAATGGCATATTTACAATTTAGAGGAGCACTGTATCTATACTTTTCTCAATTAACTAGACATTCATGATTAGTCAACAGTACCTCAAAAATTGTGTAATATTAACATTCAAGCACAATGACCGCAAGTGTCTTACTCTCCTCTCAATTAAATGTTAACAGGAAAAACGTACTAATTACATAACACTCCAAATGTCAAATTGTTTTCCATCTTCTTTATTCTTTCAAAAAATATTCTTCAGTGAGTCCCCTGTCACCTCTACAGTTGGTGAGTTGTTCTACTACACCACTGAGTACAAAGCAGGTTTCACTGTTGTTGAATTCTCCCCTACAGGTTCTGTGTTCAGTAACCAGGTGAAGAGAGCATATATCAAACCGCTAGGTACAAAGCTTCAAGACCGGCATCAATTACTACCGTCCCCTTTCCAATTTTTCAAACAAATGGGCATGTGATGCCCCCTGCCTCGTGTCGGCGTCCCCCGTAAATAGTTTCCGGAGCACTCGACATTTGGAGTGTTATGTAATTAGTACATGTTTTTCCTGTTAACATTTAATTGAGTGGAGAGTAAGACACTTGCGGTCATTGTGCTTGAATGTTAATATTACACAATTTTTGAGGTACTGTTGACTAATCATGAATGTCTAGTTAATTGAGAAAAGTATAGATACAGTGCTCCTCTAAATTGTAAACTTGGATGAATAGATTGGGGTTTTTTCGGTTGACCCAGAAGAGTGAGCATTGTACTGAAGATTAGCAGGGACAAACGGTGTGCAGGCGAATTCTATAACCAAAACCGGCTTTGCTATTGTATTATAATATAAATGGCATAGCCTGTTTATGCTAGTATCTAGAATATGTGCAATATCATGCAGTATACCTGCACCCTGGTTTACTTTAGGCTAATACGTGCATGTACAAAGAAGAGCATTTCGACAGGAAATGACATAAAAACAGGAAATGTGTAATTTTTGAATATTAAGCTCAATATCAGTGTGAAGAACAAACATCAGAGAACGCACCAGAGTTGTAGTAGTGGTAATTACTTTATTTAGGTTAAAAGTACATAACCATAAGGGTACAATAAAAAGTATCACAAGTAAAACAAAGCAATGGCACAGACTCCAATTCCTTACTGCTTGTTCCTTACCGCTGTCTTTATAAGAAGTGTGAGGAATTGAGGGTTATAAGTGTCTAGAAGGACTTCTGGCAGACTAAGAAGCACTCCAAACTCTACCCAAGCTTCTTGGCCATCTGACCCTTTAACGTGGACTTTTGCTTTTGGATAAGCTTTTTGACCCCCTGAGCACATTGGATGCAGACCTGTTTATTGGAAATAATCTGTTGGGGAAGGACTTAAACTATCTTTGATTACAGATTGTCTACACCCTGAGTCCAATAAAGCAGTAGCCCACTTGTGGTTAATCTGTAGGCTCACATGGTAACTAGGTTCCATCTCTTGAGTGTAATAAATGAGTCGGGGTAGATTGTTCACTTCCATGGGATCTTCCTCTGTTCTTTTATTTCTGCAGAATCGGGTAATGTGCCCCCATTTTCTGCATTCATAACTTTGGAGTGCTGTCTTTACGGCTTGTGCTCCATTCATCTGCTTGTTAAAATCACGACAGTCCGACAATAATGTGCTAAGTGAAATACAGTGTTCAGAAAGTAATCACATTAATGCAGCATGTTCTTAAGGACCTAAGAAGATCGAGAGGCAGCATAAACAAAGTGCACTACAAACATAATTTTCAAAGTGCAATAATCATAATTAAAGCAGAAGTAATAATCAATTAATGAATACATCAATTGAGGCATGGCAGTAATCATATAAACATATTAAAGTGGCGAGTGCAACCGCCTAAGAGTGGAAGGTAGACAGTGGGCATATCTGATTGACCCTGTGGATTCCCTCTAATGCGGTCCCTGGGATCAGAGGCCAACATGGCCCTAGTGTGACCTTCAGCTTGGCAGTGTTTAGTGCATTACTAAGGGTACAGGAATATGGTAAAGTGGCAAGTGCATCATTTAAAAACTGAGTCAATAAACAATTGGCACTTCAGCTACATCCAAGGTTTCCTCTGTGGCGACCTGCTGTTAAGGAAGGACATAGATCTTAAGCATGTAACAGCCTAACTCCAGTGAAGCAGTGCAAGAATCATGAAGATAATAAAAGGTGACATGTGCACAAAGGACAGTAGCTACTGCTGCCAAGGCCTTCAAATTCCCACGATTTTAGCTTCCGGCATCTTATGTGTGCAAATAAAGGCATTTAATTGAGGGTTCTAGACCTTATATGCCATGCCCAATTTAAGAACATCGATGATGTAAAGACTATTAGTTCTTTTGTGTCATATTTGAGTAGACGCAGCGACTCGACATAATGTCTGACACCCAAGAGGCGGCAAAGAGGAATAATCCACTTAGGTTATACCTGAGGCACAAAAAGATAAAGTGCTCTTCTGTTTCCGTTATTCCGGTTCAAAAGAGACATTTGGCCGCAGCACCTTCACTCCTGTCTAATTTGGCTAAAAACGTATTTAGGGGCAGCGTTCCAATTCTAAAACAAATGTACAGGTTTGTAGCTGCAGGAGGAATGGTCCTAGCCATAAATAATTTAAACTTGGGAGAGCATTTATGAGAAAGAAACTTATGGACCATACCATCGAGGCGTGGTTCATGCCACACTTCTGAGAGGATGTAATCCCAATATACATTCTTAATCAGAGTAACAGCGTTTCTTTTCAGATTTGCCGGATCTTTCATACATTCTTTATTTTTAGCTTACCACAGAGATCTTCTACAGCCTTTTACCAAGGGGTGCATCAATTTTTGTCTATTTCTATCAGTTCCTTCAGGGCTGTACTATAGGGGCCCAACTCCGGCGTTGCCATATTTTAAACCAGTAATTTAAATCTCTAAGGCGGGCAATGTGGTCTATTCTTTGGATGTTCAAAGCCCACCTTAACGATAGTAGGGCGGTGCTATTTGGAAGGTTAAACAAAGATCTTAAACATTTCTTTTCAGTACAAGCTATCTGACTAGCATCCCCGTCTCCCCATAATTCGGCCCCAGACAGGGCCCCACCCCGGGCAACCACTCTATAGACCTCAAGAACTGGTGAGAGCTCTGCTCGATCTTTGTACTTTTTCAGGGTCGCTGCTGATCTGTGCTGTAGGGTGGTTTTGCTTTTATCAAGTTGGGGCTTCCAGGACAAATTGTCAGAAAGTCTGACTCCCAAGTAGCCGAAACTCTTGACCCTCCCAATTAGAGAACCGCCCACCACCATTTTATTTTTGAATGAGCGGTGGGTATTTAGGACCATAAACTTAGATTTTTCAGCATTTATTTCTGGTCCCCTGCTCATACAGAAGTTGACAAACTTATCTAGTAGTGCCTGTATGCTCATGGGGGTGCTTGATAAAAGTAAAGTGTTGTCAGCAGACAGCAGCACCAGAGTGCTGATGTTTGCTGGCTACACCCAGAGTATATATAACAGTTTTCACATATTTAACGTCCTGATTTGATGAAGGCTGATTATGGAGGAATAACCAGCGGCTGGCTTCTTGGATATCACAATCCATTTCAATCCTCAGACCCTGACAGCCATCCTGCATTCCAAACCAACACCATTTGATAGCATGGCCCCTGGACGTATGAGTAAGGTGAAGTTCAGTGACTGTGAACTTCAGGTACTTGCTGAAGAGGTAGTGAAAGAGAAGCTTAGGCTCGTGGGCTACCTCAGGCAGAAAACAAGTGCAAAAATCATACATCAGATTTGGCATAGTATTACATAATAAGTCTGTACAGTTTCTTCACAACCTCATTGCAATAAACCACCACCCTAGGATTCCTAGTGGCAAGTGGCCATATAGAACACTTTTGTGTGCCTTAAAGGCACAAGTTGTTCCATCACTTAAGCTTCAGATGATCCAGAATGCTGCTGCAAGGCTCCTGCTGGGGATCCCCAAGTTTCAATCAGTGGGAAAGCATCTTCGGAGACTGCATTGGCTTCCAGTCAAGAGTCGTATTAAGTTCAAGGCCTTATGTATCACATATAAGGCGCTACACAGTACCGGTATTCAGTTTTTGAGGCGGTCACTGCATTGGTACTCTCCAAACAGATGCCTCCGGTCAGAAGGGGCAAAACTGATGCTCTCTCAGAGATTCTGTAAGTCTACGTGCGGTGGCAGAAGCTTCACAGTGGGTGCTACGAAGCTCAGGAATACCCTCCCCATTTCCATCAGAAGTCTCCCTTCTTTGACATCTTTCAGGAAAGCCCTTAAGACCTAGTTATTCAATGAATAGTGCTCCAGCTCGCTTCAGGACTGTTAGCGCCAAGACACCGCTTGGTATTTGTGCGCTGTATAAATTTAAATAACTGGGGAGAGGATGTAGCCTTACGGCTAGAGCGGGCGACCTCGAAGCTGGGGAACCGGGTTTGAGTCTCAGCAACGACGCTAAACATCATGTGATTCTGGGCAAATCACTTAATCTCCCCGTGTCTAACAAAAATGAATGTGACCTTCTGTAACGAAACTGGTGCTCATGTAAAGCGCTCTGATACCCGATGTCTCGGGTCTAGTTCGCGCTATATAAAACTAAAAAAATAAATTAAAAAAAATAACATAAACATCACTCTTGTATACCAATTTCAGTGGCATGCACGCCAACAAGAATCTTTCATGATTTAGCAATGAGAACATTGTTTGCACTATAAAGGTCCACATTAATGTTAATTTTAAAAATATTTATTAAAGTTTCCCATAACTCCTAAAGACCCTGTCTGCTCATCAACTAATCCCAGGAAGAAACATTTATTATGTAAAACAACTAGGCCCTATCTAGTACATCCTACCAGTACTCACTCCTAAACTAAACCATATAATTACATTACCTATTATCAGTGAACCTCACAACAGTCCGTACATTGTTTAAGTGTGTTTTTGCATGGATTTGGCCTGCATGTGTTTGCTGCCCAGCACATCGCAACCTCTGACAAGGTCTTATAAAGGTGACTTGTAACAGGAGTGAGATGGGGAGGAATTGAAAGCTAGCATTACTGCTACCTTGAGGACCTCCTCAAAACTGTTTTGTTGCAATTCTACCAGCACAGAGTAATTGTCTGAGCCTCCATCATCAACATCATTGCAACATAGATCTCTGCCACAAGCCATGTGAAGTTAGTGATAGCATGGGTGAGGTGCCAAATGACAGTTCTGTTTGCACTCCATTTTTTCTTAACTTTAAGACACAATGCCTGTCAGACTCACAGCAAAGGGCCACAGGGGCTACTGGGCAATGCAATAGTGGGTTGTGTTGTTTGCCTCTGGTGTCCTAACGTCTGTTCTACTGTGGCTCTTGGCCAAGTATTTCTATCTGCACTTCACTCTCAGGGTTGTGAGAGCAAGCAATACAAGCATTTGCAATGCAATAGGTCTCGCATTAGTGAAAGTTTAAGCTATTGGCGTTGCATTATTATTTG
The DNA here is from genome assembly GCA_963921515.1 of Calotriton arnoldi. Taxonomy (NCBI): domain Eukaryota; kingdom Metazoa; phylum Chordata; class Amphibia; order Caudata; family Salamandridae; genus Calotriton; species Calotriton arnoldi. Next base: position 1,809,324 of record CAWUFW010000593.1, on the reverse strand, counting down.
CAGCTCCAATAGCTCAAACGTTCAGTAATGCGAGACCTAGTGCATTACAAATGCTTGTTAACTCCTGCATGGAGTTTAGGATTATGCTAGAGGAAATAAAGCAGATGGGTCAAATGACCCTGAGTTTGGCATGCAAACAGAGCAGAGTTTTTTTCCTGAGTGTTTTTCCAAATTTACTTTAACTCTGTTCCGTAATTGTTCTACAGTTTAAAAAACATTTACTAGTCCTCAGGCTTCTCAATTTTAGGAATGGCCATGAAACCTTGAATGGCTGGTCAGCACATAATTTCAGTCATTTTGTGATCTTGCATCATGTCCATGTACTGTGCCGTCTGTGGGCTTTGTTCTGGAGAATATGTCACTGGGGGCTACTGGGTCAAGGATGTGCACACTCCACTCCCGGGCAAGTCCTGGGCACTGACGTACCCTGATCACATACCCCTCAGTCTTAAGTGTACTACTTGCGTGCCGCTGCAGCTCGCTAGCTTCCTTCCCACTACTGACTTCACTAATGAGCTCTTCAAAGACAGTCACGTACCTAAGGCCTCTGTCTTCCACGTCGTTGTTCTGTATGTGTTTTAAAAAAAAAAACATTTTTATTGGCATTTGTTAAAATGACACAGACAACAAAACTATGCATCACAACAGATCAACAGTTGATTACATTCTGTCACTCTATCTCTTCATGTATATTCCCTCTCCCGTCTAATCGTCATCCCCTGACTTAACGTTCCCAATCCTTGTTCCGATGGGGAGGTGCAGATATTCCCCCGATATGTGTTCCATTTCCCCCATATCTTGTCCCACTTCTTGGGGCGTCCCCTATTTGTATAGACCGCACGTTCAGCTAGCATGCACCAATCTACGTCTCGCTCCCATTCAATTATCGTTGGCAACTCATAGACCCCCCATTTGCGGGCAATGTTACTCTTCGCCAACATGAAGCCAGTAGCAGGCCATAGTTGTTCCATGCGGGTGAGGTCCGTGGCATCCCATATATTCAATAGGCATATTTTGGGAGATAGTGCTAAGGCAGTCCCGCATGCTTCAGTAGTATAAGGAGATACCATTCATCCCCATTCATGCCCTTAAAAGTGACAGGTCCCCCTCCGGTCCCCCCGCCCCTCGCTGTGTCCTTAAAAGTGACGCGTGTCCTTAAAAGTGACAGGCCTCAAACCCCTCACTGTGTCCTTAAAAGTGACGCATGTCCTTAAAAGTGACAGGCCTCAAACCTCTCTGTGTCCTTAAAAGTGACAGGCCTCAACCCCCTCGCTGTGTCCTTAAAAGTGAAGCGTGGCCTTAAAAGTGACAGGTCCCCCATCCCTTTGCAGTGTCCTTAAAAGTGACATGTGGCCAGCTTGTCCAAGGGGCGGTGCTAGGGGCGGGGCTGTTTCGGGAGCCACCAGCGAGCCAGAGCCCTATGACGCCTCTAAGGCCTTGTTGATGTATAGATGGTACGCCCCCTTTTAGGAGCTGTTTAGGATACATATAAGGCATCCTTAAGAGCGTTGTACAGCAAGCAGCCGCCGGAAGACAAGAAGGTTCCCATAGCAAAATGAAGAGATACAACCCTCTTGTGAAGAGCCCTATGTGGGTTTGCTCCAACCCCCTATCAGTAGATATTACCGCAGCTTACCAACGATGGTAATGGACGAGAATGCTCAGCAAGAAACACCTAAGGATAGGGGCTGCGACCTTACTGGCTTTAGTAATAGCATGTGTCGGGGGTGCAAAACCTCAATATCAAGGATTGCGTATGCCTGCTGTCTCCGGTTAAGGGCACCCCCAGCACGAGTGAGGGCTCTGGTAGCGGCAGCTTGTTTGCCGGCCCCAGTTTCGTGGATATGGAGGAATCTGAAGAGGCTGTAGCACCAGCTAACACAACCGTCTATGAAACCAAGGCCCTTCAGGAGGACCCTGATGCTGATGATGTTGTGCTGCAACCGTCGGGTACAGTCGCCGAAGATGTTGGGGCAACGCGGGACACTAGCGACTCTCAAGATTTCAGAACCGCAGCAGAGGCCGGTGAAAATGCAGAGGTTAGTAAAAAAATAAAAATGTTATGCTCGGTAGTTACAAAAAAAAAAAATGCGGTATTTTATTTCTTCAGCTATTGGCATATCAATCTTTCTTTTTTGTCCCTAGAGCGTAACACCAGCAGGATGCACCTACTTCATAAAACACTATGGTAAAGAGCCTGTAGCACCTCCTAACACCTCTGTCTACGAAGACATGGACCTTCAGGAGGATGCGGCTGCTGCGGAGGGCGTGTTGCAACAGCCCGGTACAAGCGTCGAAGATGACGGGGCATCGCAGGACATTAGCGACTCTCAGGATTTCAGAGCTGCCGCAGAGGGTTGTGAAAATATGGAGGTTAGTATGAAAATGTTATGCCCCTGTATCTATATAACGATGTATTTTATTTCTTCAACTAATGGGCTGTCAATCTTTTTTTTTGAACCCTAGATAGAAGCCCCAAAAAGTACGGCTGGAGCCTGGCGACCTGCAAAAGCGAACAATGTAATCTTTAATTGTCTGTGGTGTTCAAAACAGGCTGAAAGCTCAACGTGCCAAAACAGCGAGGGCTGCGACAAATGCGTATGCGGTTCTAAGAGCGCCGCGTGTGAAAAAGATGAAGATGTCGGATTGTCCTTCTTTGAACGGCGTGAAGTTAAGGGTTTCGCAGCGGCGGTAGTACTAAACTGTGTCAAACGTGACTATTACAGTCTTTGTCAAGGCCACCAAATAAGCGATCCAGAGCAGGCGGCTCACGAATGTTTGTGCGAATCATACAGAGCAAGAACAATACGCTATATTTGTGGCTTGTTAAACCCGTACAAGGTGTATAAGCTGCTAAAGGTGGTGTACGGCCTGAACCCTGAAAATAAACCTGTACACCCCGATATGTTGAGGATCTTAACAGCTGCACTCAATGAGATCCAATACGCCTATGACCCGAGCGTAAAACTACCTGAAATGCAGGAGATGTGCCCGACTCTTGATAGAAAGCTGCTACAAAGACTCGTAGAAAGGCGTATGTGTAACATGTATAAAAAAAATAATCTCAGGGGGCTTTGGCCCCCGAAGACTATTTACCTAAGTTCTTATGTAATGTTACAGGATAGTGTGTATTTAGAACAAACAAGCGGAATGTTACAACGCAAGGTGGTTATGTGTTAATACGTACTTATCACGTTTCCTATGAAAATGTAAAGTATCTTTTGCTCAGGTTTTTGTAGTATTGTTTATATGTTTTTTAATAAAACGCCCTTACACAAAACAATCGTCTTTCATTTCATTAATTGTACCGGATGCTATCATGTCGGGGGCTATGTTAAGAAAACTTTATTATGATACAAGAGGGGTTGGTAGCTTTGGAAGTGTCGAAGCCCTATACAGAAGGGCTGCAGATGAAAACGAGCCCGTGAGCAGAGACCTGGTCAAGACATGGCTATCAGGAGAGGAGGCGTATTCGCTCCACAAGCCGGCCAGAAGCCGTTTTAAGAGACGTCCTACAATCGTTAATGCTCAAATAGATTATCAGTGGCAAGCTGACATAATCAGCCTTCAAGATATAGCAGAACATAACAACGGCGTTTGTTATATATTAACAGTCATAGACGTACTGTCCAAGTACGCCTACGCAGAACCGTTAAGCGATAAAAGGGGGCCAGCGCCACGGCCGCTTTTAAAGCCATCTTCGCGAAGGGCAGGGTTCCTCAAAAACTACAAACAGACGCCGGTAAAGAATTCTTAAACAAGACATTTCAGAAATTATTAAACAACCACGGTGTTCAACATTTTGTAACACACACGGAGGTGAAAGCAGCGGTTGTAGAACGGTTTAACAGAACTTTAAAGTCTAAGATGTGGCGGTATTTTACGGCCAACAACACCTACAGATACGTGGATGTTCTACAGGCTTTTTAGATGTGTATAATGCCAGTTATCACCGGACCATCAAAACATCACCCGCAGAGGTGACTCCTAGTAATTCTTTAGATGTTTGGCGAACGGTGTACGGGCATAATTTTGCTACAAAGGTGAAGAAACCTGTTTTTAAAAAAGGCACGCATGTGAGGATTTCAAAATTGAAAGGGGTCTTCACGAAGGGCTACCGCCAGACTTTTAGCGACTGAGATATTTATAGTGGATAATGTGGAGCTTAAAGAAGGGCTGTATATTTACAGCTTAAAGGACTACGCTGGGGAAGCTGTATCGGGGGTGTTTTACAAGGAAGAGTTACAAATGGTACCTGATGATCCGAACAGGGTGTATAGGGTTGAAAAGGTTCTGAAAAGGAAAGGTAGGGGGCTAGCAGCCAGGCATATGTCAAATGGAGGGGATGGCCGGAGAAATTTAACAGTTGGGTGTTGGCCAGCTCCCTGAAGGGTGTGTGAGCTAAGGACCGTCTAAAATCCTCTAATAAGATGGAGACAGCCCCCTTTTATATCACCTTACCATCCAACGCTTCTAAGGGCATGTTCCCCGACAACCAGATTTCTAATTACACCGTGAAACTGGCTAAGCCTGTGGACCTGAAAGGGGATTGGGAGGTGGCCCTAACAGAAATTCAATACCCTAGAACATGGAATACATTCACACAGGCCGAGGCAAAGTTTTACATAAAGCGTGAGCAGGATCCAGTGAGCATGCACGAGAGCATTCCATACGGTTACTACCCAACCGTTATAAGTGTTGTCGATGCTGTCAACAAAGCCATAGCCAACCTCGAAGCATATCCGAATACGCATCTGTCATTAGATAACGTCAGAAGGAAGGTATTTCTTAAAGCACCAAGCCGTACCACGACGTTTAACTGCTCCGGTAAATTAAGAAGGGTTTTAGGCACCGTGCTGCATGCGAAAAGTCCGATGGAGCAGGATCACACATGCCCCGATATTAACGGTGGGTTCTATACGCTCTATGTGTATAGCGACATTGTAGAGGCCCAGAGGATCGGTGATACTTATTCACCGCTGTTAAGATGGGTCCATGTACAGGGTGAAAATAATACGATGGTTAATATTCAATTTAACAAGCCCGACTACGTCGCAGTTTCTAAAAACCATTTTGACACTATTTCAATTATGATCTACGATGATCAGTCTGAGCCGGTGGCCTTTAAATACGGGAAAGTTATTGTTAAGCTTCATTTAAGACCGAGACACGACAGCGGTTATTAACCAGGCATCATGGTGGTCGTGAAAACATACGGGGACCCGTCTATGTACAGGGACTATTACAGAAACCAAGACGGATATGGAGGTCCGCCGTACTTTCAAGGGTCGCCGGTTATGTATGGGGCTGGTTTAGGGGGTTTCTTCAGGAGCCTGTTTAGAAGAGCTATGCCGTTCTTGAGAAGAGGCTATGAAATTGTAAAACCGCATGTTAAGACGGCTGCTACGAACATTGCCCATGATGTTGTTGGGTCTGTTACTTCGGCGGTTACAGAGCGCATGAACAAACAGCCGCAAGAAGGAGCGGGTCTGTTGTACAAGCCGCGCGCGAGTGTTAAAAGGAAGCGCAGGCCTTCGAGACGCAGGGGTCCACCGGTCCCCTATAAAAAAGGAGGAGTTCTTCAAAACGCCCTCAGAAAAGAAGAACTCCAAGACGGAAGAGAGCTGCGAAGAAGAGAAAGGGTTCTAAAGTCAATATTTTTTAAAGCCTCGTAAACTAAACCATGGCCTTCGTACACTGTGCATCTGGCGAGTGCGCCAAATCCGAGTTAGACTTGTTTACTCTAAAACCAACGCAGACAAGCATCGAAAACAGCTTCTTCATGGAGGTATCGCCTTTAGCCGCCTTGACACCGCTGGCCCCTATAGAGTTTTTTGTGTCAGGGTCCACGGATATGTATTTGGATCTCAACAACACGCTGCTGCATCTTATGTGTAAAATCGTAAAAGCGGATGGGTCCGACATAGCAGCAGACGCTCGAGTGGCAACGATCGCTTACCCCTAGCGGCCATGTTTAATCAGGTGGACATCACCCTGGGCGATCGACTCATCACACAGAACGATAACATGTACGCCTACAGAGCCTACCTCGAGAGTATTCTAAATTACAGTAGCGACGCCCTTGACACGCAGCTTTCAGCTGGTCTCTTCTACAAGGATACATACGGCCAGTTTGAAACCACGGCTCTGGACGGTGCCAATCATGGTTTTGTAAAAAGAGCAAGGTTTGCAGCAGGCAGTCGCAACTTTGACCTCCTGGGTCGCATACATTCAGATCTCTTCTTCCAAGATAAACTACTTATCAATGGTATTGACCTTAAGATCAAGCTCACACGCAACAAGGACTCATTCTGTCTCATCAGCGGGATGCGGACCAGTACAAGCTGGACATCCTGGCAGCGAGCCTGTTTGTAAAGAGAGTGAAAGTGTCCCCGAGCGTCAGATTAGCGCACGCCGACGCTTTGCAAATATCAAACGCCAAGTACGCTGTGGAAAGAGTAGCTCTGAAGGTGTTCAGCATCCCAGCCGGTACCCGTTTAACCCAGCAGCAGAATTTATTTCTAGGGCAACTACCCAAACTCATCATCATCGGTTTTGTGGACAATACAGCCTTTAGCGGCACCTACGCCTTAAACCCCTTCAATTTTAGACACTACAACATCAACTACGCGGCGCTGGTCCACGAGGGCACTGTGATTCCTGCAAAACCCTACACCCCTAGTTTTATAACCTCCAACTACATCAGGGAATATCAGGGGTTGGTTTCAATAACCGGGAAGCATCTAAGGGACTGCGGTGTAGCTGTGTCAAGAGAAGGCTATGGGGACGGGTACACGCTGTTCGCATTCGACCTGACCCCCGACATGGAAGACGGCGATCACTACAACCTTGTCAAAAACGGGAATCTAAAAGCTGAAATACGATTCAGTAATCCGCTACCGACGAATGTGAACATGGTCGTATTCTCTGTATTCGACAGCATCATTCAGATCAACCACGCAAGACAGATTTTGTTTGACTATCTTTAAAACATTTTGTGAAATGGACACTGTGCAGATACGCTCGTTCTTAAGCAGGCATAAAGACGCTAGGAAATACTTTTTAGGTGTTTTCCCTAGCGACGGGTTACCACCTGAAATAGGGTTAGAAAGGCCCCGCACTCTAGTCTTTAACACAGACCCGCATGACAAGAGCGGAACACATTGGGTGGGCCTGTTTATAGACAGTGACAAGGTTATATTGTTTGACAGTGCCGGTGAATTCCCAGAACATCGTATCTATACAACCCCTATATTCAAGTTTGTGAAAAAAGCCGCTGCATGTGTTGGAGTATAACAAGCTGAGGCTCCAGGATTCCATAGCCATCACATGTGGGGAGCATTGTATTTATTTTATCAGTAAAATGTCTGAGGGTATGTCGTTTAGAAATTTCTTAAATCTATATTCGCGTGACCTTGTTAACAATGACAATATAGTTGTGAAATATGTAAAAGAAAACACAGTGGTCTCGGTCAGACCTGTGAAACCCGAATATGTCGCTTGTCAAAATTGTAAGTCCGTGGGACATGTGTATGTTTAATGATGAGCGCCTAAAATAAAAGACCATTATTTTTTTAAAAATACGGTATTCAGACTTTGTATTTCTATGCTACCACATACAACATAATTAAAACCTTTTAAAAGACAACAGAGGCCGGTTGTAAAGTTATAAAAAAGTGTTTTATTACAAACATCTATTTGTAAGTCCGTGGGACATGTGTATGTTTAATGATGAACGCCTAAAATAAAAGACATTATTTTAAAAAAAAATACGGTATTCAGACTCTGTATTTCTATGCTACCACATACAACATAATTAAAACATTTTAAAAGACAACAGAGGCAGGTTGTAAAGTTATAAAAAAAAAGAAGTCTGAAGAAACATCAGGGTGTAAGCCAGGTACTTGGTTTGAAAATTGCCCTTTTCGAGGTACAACCATCGTTGTAGGGGTACTCCAGGAGGGGGATAGCAGGGGTGTGTCAGAGCCTGTTGGTGATGGGTGTACGGGGGCTTTCAAATTTTCAAGCAAACGACGGTGCTCGTTATTACCCACGAGCGTGGAAGGTATGTTGAGTTCAGCAGCGGCTCGTAGAAACGCATCCCAACCACGCGGTGCGTTTTGAGGCGTTATGATTTTGGGGTGCGTGAGACCTTTGACTAGATCGTACATGTGTGACCCTGCAACCGGCTGTCCCTTGTAGAGAAATTCGCCTCGTTCATTCCAGGATGTCAGGTCTTTAGAAGTTGTAAGTTTACTCATCAGCATTTGCGCGGCCCCCTGTGTCTTTGACTTATATTTTTAAGAGATCTGTAACAAAGTCATCTGAGGGTGCTGCATGGGCCTGTGATGGTTGCAGGGGCTGAGGGCCATTTGGAGGCACGGCTGGTTGTTCAGAGTCCGGGGTGTATAGAGTCAGCTTATTTTCTCGGTATTCCATTGGTTGTAGGAACTTAAAAAGTTTTTAAGGGTGCTGGTGTAAAGGTTTGCCTTGTCATAGGGGTTTAGATCGGTTCTGTTCAAAATGTCTTTAATTTCAGCATCCAGACGCAGAGTCTCATTTCGGCGTATATCCCAAGTGTTGTCCTTTGAAGAGCCCAGCTGGTCCATTTGCTGCCTCGGAACCAAATACATCTTGGTGGCATGATCCATTACTGTCCCGAGAGGAGGCTCGTAATTATGGGTATAGCTATGCCCAGCAAAGAGCCTATAAAACCTCCAGACTGTTTCACCAGTTTCTTCTTGGTAATGAGTGAGGCCCTTTTATTACTGAGCTTCTTGATAAGAGACCTCTTCTTCTTCAGAACCTGTAACTGACTCTTTGATATAGGGACGTTGCCTTTTAGGGTATTTAGGGCAATTTCAGAAATGGCAGACACTAAGTCGTCAGAAGCAGCGCACAGGATGGCCTTTCGGTGCTGGGGACTGGCTGTAACAAGCATTTTCAGGAGAGCTAAATTGCGACGTAGGCGGGCCGACATAGTCAACACCTTGTATTATAAGGGGTCGGATTGTAAATGTCTCTAAAAGTCATCAGCGCTGCTTTTTATAGGCACGGTCCTTGGGCTTAGGGGTGTAAGCGACTGGTAGATCTGGGGCAAATATATCAGCCCTCAGTCTATAGTCTTCTAGAGTTTCATTTTTAAGTCGACCAGCAGGTAGCCGTGGGGTTTTGCTGTAGCATCGTTAAAGGCCTCCATGAAGAAGTGTGTGTTTCCTGGGTACATCTGTTTAGCTATGACTGATATTTGTTGTTTGTCCCGGGGTTTTTAAATAAAACAAGGTATGAAGCGTTGAGAGCTATAGACCTGCTGTTCTTGCCCTTGTAAAACAAGTTCTGCACAATGTAGCAGATGCTTAGATTACGATGATGCGAATATTGAGTAAAAGCTCTCTCTAACTCCGGATGATCCCCACCTTCACGCATAAGGTCATCGACAATTATCAGGTTTACAAGGGACGGGGGCAGTAACTCATCATCGTTGAGATTATCTGGTATGCCTTCTATAAATCTGATATGGGGAAACGACTGGCCATGTCTGTATAAAGAGCTTGCCAGCATGAATAAAGCCATACAATATTGTTAGGGGTTTGGGATAAAACAGAGGCAGCATTTTCTAAGAGCTTTTTATAAAGTAGCTCTTACCACAGTTTGAGGGCCCTGCTAACACGCATGCGAATGGATGCTGTAATCTGGTGTCCATGGTGTGGGGTCTGTATCTCTAATGAGGCTAATAACCATACGGCAGTGTTTTATAGTCGGCAGTCAGGACCCTTTTATCAAAAACAACCCGTAATGTCTTATGTAAGGGCTGGGTTGTAATTTCCCACTTCTTTTTGGACCTGACTATACACGGCTGGTTCACAACTATGGTTTTAGCATTTTCACATTTGTCGGAGGCCGCGTATTCGTGCACCAGATTCTTCAGACTATCAAAATTGATTTTTAGGGTGTTGCTGACATTTAAGGTTATGCCTTTGACCTTCATACACACTTTGTTCTTGTTTGTGCGGTAGGAGTATGTTTTAGGCCCGGATGACGTGTATTCTATGATATGCTCATCCTTATCTAGTTCGCTGGTCAAATTACCCAGATAATCCCCAAGAGGAGGGTCTTCATCCCCTGGTTTACTCAGAAAAATCACTGAGTCGGTATCGTGATACAAGCAACGGTCCTGGAGTTTGTCCATAACCTTGTAAAGTTCTAGACGGGCATGGGCTGTGGTGAAGCACGCTATGAAGATGTTGATGTTGTTACACGTTGTGGGGTACGCTTTTGTGTATTTCCAACACACAGCTGCGGTCTCGTCATCGATAAACCCGCAGCTGGCCACCTCGTAACATGGGGCAAACAGGTACTTAAACAGCTCATCAGGATCGGTTATTAAGGTCGTATTTGACAGGTTTGTACGCTGTGCGAATTTTCCCCATAAGGAGTTGAGGCAGAGCTTGGCTAACTGTCGGCGGGCAGGGTTGACCTCTATCAAATGGGGTCGTAAACGGATACCTTCGTGAGCGTAGTAGTCAGCGATGTATTTCTGCTTTGCATCCTGACTAGTACACCATTCGGGATACCCTGAGGCCTCCTGCTTGTCTCTGAGAAACATATTAATGTATGGGGCAAAGAGACGTGTCGTGGTCCTCTGAAAATGCCATACCTCGTGTATCCTACCGAGCCTGTAACCTTTCTCTAAGGCCGCTTCTACCTCGATGCTGCACCAGGTCCCTGTGAGCATCCTTTGTTCATCGGTGTGTCTACAAGCGTCAACCTCTTTAAGCACCGCACATGTGCGACAGAGGGGGAACATCAGTTTACCATCGACTCGGTATGGTAACACCGGAAAGTAAAGCTGTCGTGGAGGATAGATTTCACATTTGACTAGCCCAAAGTATTCGGATATGTGTTTAAAATCTCTATATATGATGGTGGGGTGTCCTAATGGGTATACCTTCATTTTGTTCACAAATGGGTACAGACTGGTGAAATCATAGTAGTGTATTTTCTCACCCTCACCCACGGCCCTGTACAGTTGTATGGCATTTGTACGACCCCCGAATAAGGCATCGCGGGGTTCCAGAGGTTCTGGTAAATCATGACTCTGAAGGAAAGAGCAGAGCGCTGTGTCGGTTGTTAACATCTCTAGCCACTCATGCTCCCAAAGAACCCTCATAGCAAAGCCACATTTTTCAACATACTGCGCCTTCAACAGTGTACGTCTGTGTAAGTGTTCAAATTTGACACCCATCAGTCTGTTAAACTCATGGGGTTTGTAACACTGGGGACAGCCGTGGTAAAAGCAGCCATTGTATTCAAAGGCCGTCGGCACCCCCTTAATTACAGCGTACCCATCCAGGTAGTAGGGACCCACACGGTATTCACCACCCTGTAAGGCGTGTTGAATATGTACGTCTTCCTTCTCAGAAATGTACATGAGCCACCGGATCGAGGGGGTTGAATAGCGTTTCTGTTTGCCATTATAGAGGTCTACAGGCACTAGTGCAATACTTTTTGGTCTTAAAAACATGTGTTTGTAGATGGACATACACATGGAGGCCAATGTGATGTTTTGAAAAGGGTCTATGTATTCGACAGCCTCCGGCATTTCAGGCGTATTGGGTTTCAAGACCCTGACTTTCTTTGTCATTTGAGGCTTCTTGGGTTTCATGATCCTGACTTTCTTTGTCATTTGAGACTTCTTGGGTTTCAGGATACTGACTTTCTTAGTCATTTCCACCACAACATCTCTGAAGAGGTTGCACGCTTGTCGTAGGATCATCACATCAGCCTGACAATAAGCTTTCAACTCTGTTTGAAAATGAAACTCCTTTTCACGGTTTTCAGAGTACCATTCTAGAAAGCTCTCCTTCTCGGATGGCATCATATATTCAACCCCGTAGCTGTCAGGAGGTGGCATGGGACCCACATAATTCTGGTTCGCCCAGGTGTTAAAAAAGTGTGGAAAATAACCTTTACAACCGGGGAATCCAAAGGCTTTTGGTAGCTTGCTCAATTTCATAGGCAGGAAATTCAGGGTGTCTATAAACCTTATTTGTAACCGAACTGCTGTTAACAACATCAGCTTGGACCCTTGAGTGATGAGTTCTACTTGGACCTTTTCACGAATCATATTTTGTAAAATAAAGAATGAGTCGTATGCTTTTGAGTTGTGGGCCAGCATGGTATACCCTTTGAATTTGGTTTGAATGAAAGTGTTAAGGAAATCACCAACGCACGTTCTGCCTTCAAACTCCCAGCTGGCGTCGGAAGTTAGATGGTGTGCGTAAATATAGTTAGGTTGGTGTACTCCCGTCTCTTGTGTGCACTCTATATCAAACACTATGTATGCTTCAGTTTTGGTCTGGGGTCTACCTTTAACCATGTAGCACTGATGGTTGGTACCCGCCTCAAAAGACGTCTGACACCTGGGGCATTTCATACCTTGGCATTTGTGATCTGTCGCCACATACCGACCACACTCAAAGCAATCCATTTTAGGGATGCATTTAACAGTTTTCTTATGGTTGCTCAAACAGTCTTGAGAGCGACAAAACATCTTACAGGTGCGACACCTCACCTTCAGGGCAGCGTCTACGACGCAGCCGTCCCTCCGACACATCTTACAATGCATTTCACACTGATGACGGTCCTTACTGCTGTATATGTGGTCACAATGTGTGCACACGTACTTGACACCCAGAAAACTTTTGAGGTTCAAGATACCGTAAAAGTGATTTTCGTGGTGAAGGACATATACGGTCTTGTTTCTCACACGGTCCCCTGTTGTAAAGTACTTCCAAGAGCCGCTGTGATAAAGAACTTTCACAGTCACAGAGAAATAGTTCTCAAAAAGACCTATGTCACCAAAGCCGACCATGCGTTGTGGTGGTATTTCAAGAACGGCGTGGGCTTCAGCCGCTCTAGACAGGATGGCAGCGTCGGTGGTGTTGCGCCCCATCAACAATCCTACGATGCTGGCCGCCAGACAGATATTGGTTGTGTCGTTGTTAAAGTCGAGCAGCCACCGCTGTTTCTTACCAATTATCTGACTGTATAGCACACTCTTTAAAGGTCTTGAAACACCGCCCTCACGACCCCTTACAATGAGGGCTATGACACGGAAAGTACCGTAGGCTACTAGTTCAGCCTTGCTCTGTAAAAGCCTCGAAAGGTTTTCTAAAAATTCCACGGCGTCAAACACATCTCGGGACCTCCGTTTGGTGAACAATGGACTGTCAAAACCCTGCCCCTGGAAGCGTAGTTGGAAAAAATCATTAGGACCCACATCGCGTAACAACCTTTCTATGAGCGTTTGCACAGCCTGGTGTATAGCTAAAACACCGTGATCGGAGGACCTTATCTGGTGGAGGTTGGTAAACCTAAACTCCTCGTAGTGCTCGGTGGCATTAAATCTCTCTACATCACGCCTGTAGCTTCTAATGCTCTCTAAATAGACGACCTCTGAATCCTCATCTTGAGGGATTTGACTTGTTGGGGAGCTTACTGCCGTATCATTTTGGGGGTTCTGGTTTAGTAGGGTCTCTGGGGGCCTTTTAAGCACACGTGTAGCACATATTCGGGCTTTTTTTAATTTACTTATTAAAAGGCGGCGCTGCTTGGCGCTATTAGCCCACTTTTGTTTTTTACGTGACCATGCTTTTCTAGGTAACCGGCCCCCGCCTATCTGAACAGTATGGGGTGTGTCTATGTGCGCTGTACTCATGGAGGCCTCTGCTACATACCCACCCCTCAGCACCTCTATGTGTTCCTGGTGGCGTAGTGTTGGCGCTCTACCGCCAACATCATTCAGTCGCCCTCCCCAGGACCCATCCCTCCTACACTTACGTATTGGGGGATGGATGGCATCGGGGTATGACTCTGACTGCATGGTTCCATGTACTTTTACGCTGGAGTATGCGTAAGAAGCGCAGGGACTTTGTCAGTACTGCTTGGACCTTGCTGCTATATTTTGATGTGTGTGCTTTTTATTAGAACCGTTGGCATGGGGTTTCTTTAGGGTATGGCGCTGCCCTAGTCACGCATGTATACGCCCTATGTCTGAGCCAGCTTCCTGGCACGTATTGAGGATCAGCCTTTTACACAGGCCAACTCTTTGCAGTATCCTCTGCTGTGCCGCCACCATGGACCTGTTGCCGCTACCCCCAACCCCATTTTTAAGTTTGCGGTTTTCGCCTGGCGCTTTAGCTTTCTGACAGCCATTTGTATATCCTTTACATGCGCATCTAGTACCGGATTTGGGTCTACAGCATCGTATTGTGGTGGGTTAGGTATGAATACGGTGTTTGGCTGTATAACAGCCTTTAACACCACAGGGGCCTCTAATGGTCCTTCATCCCCAACGCCATTCTGTAACTGAGGGCCTGGGGGATCATAGAAATAGGATCCCAGTGCGAACATCCCGGGGCATTTGGGAAAGACGCCTCACTAAATGTCACCCCCGTACTATGAATTGACCAGTCGTCCCACCCTGTACTGTCAGTGTTGTATGTTGTCGGGGGTGTTGCGGAGCTTACACTGGACGCTGGGCTGGTTGGGTCGTAAGCTCCCTGTGGGGTAATAGGGGACATAAGGGCCGGGGAATTTAAATGACTGTCGAAATAATCGAGGGTGGTAACGGCTAAGTTATTGTCAGGGCCGGGGATGGGTGAATGTGTAACAGGGGTCTGCAAAACCCCCCTGTATGTGCTAGAAGCCCCCTCGGGCGCTGCTTCTGAGGTTTTATCAAGTTTGTCTACCATACTTGCCAGTGTATTGAGACAGTTTTTGCTGGTGTTACACGCTCCTCCTAGGGGCTGCCCTTTTCCAGACCCGGGGCCCCTAAACCCCTCAGTAACGCATATAGAAGGTTTTGAGGTCTGTTCTACGGGGCATTCCTCTACAGTCGGCGCTAATTTATTTGAAACTATAGAAGGTGTCATAGGATGGGCAGGGGCCTGTGTTGTAGCCGGTTTGTTTAAGGATCCTGCCAATGTTTCTACTTGTAACGCCTGTACCCCTTGATTATTCTTAAGATAACTTCTTGAAAGCTTGTTGACTTTAGGGGTTTGAGTTTGTAACATAGCTTCCACAACAGGCTTCACAGCCGGGAGGCCCAAAGAGAGCGCTGGGGTAGTTGGATCGTTCCCCTGCTTAGCAACATTTTTAATGCTAGATCTAAAGGTGTAGCTAGGGTCTCCGGGACCACCCGTTTCATGCTGAGGTCTAAAGGGGCTGCTTGGGGTTCCAGGCCCAAAGACGGCTTCTTGAGGTTTAAAGGGCATGTCTGTGGTTCTGCGACCATTTGCTTCTTCTTAAGTTTGGGCTTGTTTGAGCTTAGAGTTCCTTTTGAGGCTTTGAGAGGGTTCAGATACACATCGGCCACGTCGGTTCTCTGTTGCATGTGGGTGTAGTATGTGTAGATCTTATTCTGGCGTACACGCCTACTCACTCCTTTTGCCGCAGACCCGGTGTTCAGAACGGTCTTTGTTATATCCCTCAACGGTTTTGTAGACCTCTTAGACTTAGGCGTATCTTCGCCGTGGCTCTTTTGAACGGTTCCTAGAATGTAACATAAAAAAATATATATATTAGAAACAATAAGGAACATAAGATGCTTACAATACCCATAGTAGTACATATGGTACTACATGGCGGTGCACCCCTTTGTTTGAGAGAATACAACCCAGAGAGTTCTTTTTCACACCCTTTTTGTATAAAACACACCTTTTAGATGTCTTTTCACAGAGCGTTTCTTTGCCGCAGGGCCTCCTTTAGATGTTGAAGATTTCCTTTTCACAGGCTTTTCTTTTGGTCGCTGCGCCGGCTCTTGCACAATCACTGCTTCCGTGTGTGACGCCATGGACCCTGTAAAGAAAAATAATCAGATTTACAGTATATACCAGGCCTTAGTAGCCCCCCTCTACGGCGCGTTCCTGTAGTTCACAACTACGTCTTTTGGGATCTAGACACCCCATGGTTTAGACCTTTTAAAGAAGCAACGCCTTTCTGATTTACCTGTAAGAACGGTGCTATCCTGTACACATGGCGATGCGTCTTGACCACCCTTGGGACATTCTATAGCATCAAGAATCCGTTGTAGTTCGGGATCCAGACCTATAAAATTACACATACACGAGAACACCATTAGAAACACCTAACTTCTAAGATATATGTGAACAAAACTACACGGACCTATACACCTCAAAACACATGTACCTGTCTGTAGGGCTAGCATTTCAGAGGCGGTTAGGATTAATTCCGGCATGTCCTGCGTCTGGATAAATAGAAACGGTTGATTTAAAACTACACTTCATAAACATAATATTACAAGTTCATACATTCGCCTTAGAAAGCGCCAATACACAACGCAGAGAGACATGCACCCTTACACAGCGTCTACATAAAACAGTACCTCGGAATACAGGCCCCTGATTATGGGTGTACAAACTGTAGACATGACCCCAGCTAAACATCATGGTTAAAGTTTGGGGCTAACATAAATATCTAAATTGAAAACAAAACTCAGCCATTTATTTTACCCTGGAAGCAGATGCACCAATAATATAGGCAGCTGGTACCTTTAGAATAAATAAGCCCTTAAAACTAGGGGCTGCCATTTGCGTTTAAAAATAAAATTAAAAAGAAAACACACACACACACACACACACACGCACGCACGCACGCACGCACGCACACACACACACACACACACACACACTTTTTTTTTTTTTGCATGAAATGCTTATGGCAAGGTATCCAGATATATATATTACACAATAAGTCCCAGCAGCAGGTCTATTGGTTTTGGCAGGGGTTGGTAACTGCATGAGGGGGCCTGTCGGTTTTGTCACTGATTGTTAGTTGCATAAGATAAATAAGCAGCAACTAAGGCGTGTGTATAATATTGAAAAAGATTCCTTTTAAAGCCCTGGTGACACCACGACCAGGCTGCTGTCTTGTTGCACATCGATAGGAGGCAGTCCCCATGGGGGAATACCTACCGGGAGCTTCCCCTCCGTGTTTCAAGGAAGACCCTCCCCAACCGTGATGTCATCACAGAGGGGAGGAGCTTCCTTCGTGAAACCTGGAGGGGAAGCTCCTGGCAGCCATGATACTGCCACCCTTGCAACCCTCGTGGTGGACCCTGAAAACGCCACCTACAACGGACCCCAGAGCAGCGCCGGTTGTAAGAGGGCTCTGGGGACTTATTTAATTACTTTTTTATTTTTTACAACGGGGCCTCAAGCCCCGTACACCCAGGCGCCATCCCTACCCCCACCGCCAACACCACAAACAGCCCGGAGCCCCGCATGAAGCACAGCGGAGCTCCGGGACCTTTATTTTTTTTTTTTAAAGCGAGGCCTAGTGCACACCGACGCCATCCTTGCCCCCACCGCAGCCCGCACGAGAGCCCCGGAGCAGCGCCCTTTGCAA
Organism: Calotriton arnoldi; assembly: GCA_963921515.1. Classification (NCBI taxonomy): domain Eukaryota; kingdom Metazoa; phylum Chordata; class Amphibia; order Caudata; family Salamandridae; genus Calotriton; species Calotriton arnoldi. The sequence goes on along the minus strand of CAWUFW010000593.1, from coordinate 1,791,894 downwards.
GCGGGCTCCGGGACCTTTTTTTTTAAAAAACGATGCCTACCGCCACGACACACACAGACGGCATCCTTGCCCCCACCCCAGCCCGCACAAGAACCCCGGAGCAGCGCCCTTTGCAAGCGGGCTCCGATGTTTTTTTTTTTTTTTAACAAACGGGGCCTCGCGCCCCTGTGCACCCAGGTGCCATTGGTGCCCCCAGCCACAACGACGCCAGCACCCCGGAGCAGCGCCCAGTGCAAGCGGGCTCCGGGAATTTAATTTTTTAATAAACGGGGCCTACCGCACAACGGCGCCATCTGAACCGCCCCAGCCCCGCACAATACCCCCGGAGCCGCGCCCTTTGCAAGCGGGCTCCGGGGCCTTTGATCTACACAACGGGGCCTACCGCCCCGGACCCATCCATGCCCCCAACCACCCCAGCAGTACCAACAGCCCCCGGAGCTCCGCCTGGAACACCGCGGTCTCCGGGGTCTTTATTTTTTTAAACGGGGCCTACCGACCCTGCGCACCCTGGGGCCTTCGGAGCCCCCCACCAGCAACAGCACCCCCGGAGCACCGCGAGGCTCATAGCGGGCTCCGGGGTTTTAATTTTTTTTTAAACGGGGCCTACCGCCCCAGCACACCCATGCGCCACCGGAGCCCCCACCCCCAACAACACCGGCACCCCCGGAGCCACGCATGGCGCATAGCGGGCTCTGGGGTTTTAATTTTTTTTTTTTAAACGGGGCCTCGCGCCCCTGCGCACACGGGCGCCATCGGTACCACCACCCCCCCAGCAGCACAAGAACCACGGTGCCCCGCATGGAGCCAGCGGGCTGCGTGGCATTTAATTTTGAAAAACGGTGCCTCGAGACCCCCACAGAGCCCTTGGTAAGAAGGGATATGGGGGGCTTTTATTTTTTTATTAAATTCAGGGGTCGCGAGCCCCACGCCATACCGGCCCCACATCCCAGGACCCTCCCTGACCATCAAGGGCTCTGGGGCTGCCGTAATACACAGGCCCCATGCCATAACCACCGAGCAGTGCCTCCCAGGCGACAGCCACACCACAGCCCCAACAACACTGCAGCCATTAGGGGACCAGGACCCCGCGCTGACTTGCAGCATTTTTGGGCCTCGCATCTAATGGGCCTAGATAGCTCTCAACAAGCCCCTCGCCATCAGCGACACAAGGACCGACCCCCGGGTGAGTACTTAAACAGTTTTTATTTATTGTTAAAATTGTTTGGGGGTTAATTTTATGGTCTCTGCAACCTCTAAAGCACGTATGTAACATTGTAAAAATACTTCTAGGCATAGTTAAACTTTAAAATTACACCTATATTTTACAACACGCATTATTCGCCTTAAGCAGCCTGCCCCAATACCTCCTTAACCCCTACTTAAAACAGCGTAAACACCTTCATGCCTGGCGCTAAACACCCTTTAAAAATGCAACGCTGCTCATTTATATACATGCATCAACATATTAAATAAGCCCATACACTCTTAAGCCCTACACACTCTTAACCCTGTAACACAGCCCCTTATTTACGTACCTCCATTAATGTGTAGCAGGCTGCGTCGATCTGGGAGAAGCTGGGCTGGTCCATTGATGGCTTTAAACTTCAGGGATGATGGGGCTGTGCAGCAAAGGTCGCTCCTAATGGGTTTTTGAATGGCTGTTTGTGTCGGGGCTCTAAAGTATGGTTTTTATACCTGGTAGGGCATGAGAATTGGAAGGAGGACCCTTTACGGAGGGGAGTGTTTAGAAGCTTGTAGTACGTGTCATTATTGGTAATAGAGCATTGTAGTGAGGGTCAATATTGGGACCGTTTTCTGACCATCCCACGACTTTGTTAGATGGCCCTTTGACCTGTGACATCTGATAATTAAACCTAGGACCTGTTGGGGGTTGCGCTCCTGGGAAAGATGGTCGTATGTTTATAAAGAAACCCTGTACTATACAATTTAAGACGCGTGGGAAGCTTAGGACAGGCTGATTAGTTCTGCCTGTTCTCAACGGTGCTCTGGCAGGGTAACTGGCCTTTTGTTCTTGTGTTTTCACGTTGTCACTTGGGAGCCTAATGGATAGTTTTCTGACCCCAGCTACGACAGGGATGCATTTCAAACTGCAGCATCTGCTTCTAAAGAAAAGACCCTTTTTAAAAACTCTGCACCGTAAACCCATGTGTTAGACAACACCAGATATCCCCGGGGGCTGGTGGGGGCTTAGGTATGCCTGCTCAGACGCCAACTGCCAACACAGCAGCCCTCGGTTTTAAATACCCACACGTACATGTCACTTTTAAGGACACTGCAAAGGGATGGGGGACCTGTCACTTTTAAGGCCACGCTTCACTTTTAAGGACACAGCGAGGGGGTTGAGGCCTGTCACTTTTAAGGACACAGAGAGGTTTGAGGCCTGTCACTTTTAAGGACATGCGTCACTTTTAAGGACACAGTGAGGGGTTTGAGGCCTGTCACTTTTAAGGACACGCGTCACTTTTAAGGACACAGCGAGGGGCGGGGGGACCGGAGGGGGACCTGTCACTTTTAAGGGCATGAATGGGGATGAATGGTATCTCCTTATACTACTTGCTTCTCCAACCGCCTCATTAACCGCCTCCCAGTATGTCTGGATCAAGAGGCATTCCCAAAGTGTGTGGTGAAAGGTGCCCTTCCCTCCACATTGCCGCCGACAGTCCGCAGAACAATCGCGGCCCATCTTAACCAGTGTCTGTATGTGGTTTTAATGCAGTCACGCGACACATCATGCTATTACAGATTCCCTTATCTCACCCACTTCAGGTACCCATATAGTCTGGAAGTTAAGGTTGCTTTCAACTCCCCGTCATTTTATGCATCTCATTTGACTATTACATTGATTTAGTCATGTTTTGGTTTTCACTCTACGTCCTCAAGTGCTATTAGAAGAGGGTTGGTAATCAGCAAAAATCGTGATGTTTTCAGGTAAGGATAATGTAAATGCCGCATTCGGTGTTCTCACCACTGAGGGGATTGATGATACATCTGGTAATGTCATTAGGATGTCATGTCACGAGTGCAGACTTGTATGTGATCATGAGCAGTGCATAGTAGGGGGGAGTAAATGGTGAAGGTGCTGTATCTGGTAAGCGTCAGTAGTTTACCATTTTTGGATAATTACCATTAATTACCAGTACATAATCTGACTATTACATACACGGTATATGCAGCATAAAAATGTATGTGTACTCTTTGCAGACTTTATATGCTGCTTTTAAATTATGATCCATTAAGAATGCCCTATGGCCAAAGGTGTCTTCTAGTGGTCTGTGTGAGGCTCGTAAGAAGTAGTGGATAGAAAGTGTAACTTCGGCCCTAAAACGTAAGTGATTAATTCATTCATAAATTTGATTATGCGTCCCTTGATTGACCGCCAGGGGGTACTCTTGAAGCACTGACATGACCAAAGGAACGAATGACTAATACAATATGAGACCATATGCAAATAAATCTGCTTTCCAGTAGCTATTTCCTCCTAAATAGCAAGTCGGAAGTAGTAGGTAAAACAGAAAGTTTAGCTTGGTCGCCTAAGGGCGGTGTATTCGGTTAATACAGGAAATCGAAATTGTGAAGAAAATACGAACGATGCCACCGTGGCATCTCGGAAGATGTACGTACTCATGGGTTTAAACTTATTTCGTTTGTCTTTGAAGTAAGTCGATGATGAAACTGCTTGACAATCATTTCTACTGGGGGTTTAAACTTATTTCGTTTGTCTTTGAAGTAAGTTGATGATGAAACTGCTTGGCCTCATCTAGGTTGGCTGTTACCTGTTTGTTCACTTGCTACCTACTCTTCCCCTAGCACCCTCATTTACTTTTTGCTTCCGGTTCCTCTCATATTCCCCTTTTTTGTAAATGTATTTATATTGTCTCTGTACGTATACGTCAGCTTTCCTCTTTGTACAGCGCTCTGATACCCGGTTGGGTCTTGTTCGCGCTTTATAAAACTTTTCAAATAAAATAAATAAATAAATAAATGAAAGAGTAGTTAACTTTGTAACATTTAGCATAGACGTAGACATAACATTAAAGTATTAAAACAAACCTCCAACAGATTTCTCTTAATACAATATAATTTTTTAAAGAAATGAAACTTACCTACACCAGCTGCTTCCAACATGAGTTTGTGCTTTTCCAGTGGGGCGAAGCGCTCATTTTGCAGATAAAGGCATGTGGCCGCCATTGGCGGGTACGCCGATGAAAAGAAAGGCATGCGGCCGCTATAGCGTGCTGCGCTGCCGAGCAAAACAAGACGGGTTAAAGGGGTCTCCTCTGTGCTCGTCCTCCAGCTCGCTGGGAGCCCTCGCGTCGGCCCCCGAGCCTCCTCTCCGCAGCCAGGGTGAGCCCCGGGTCCCGTGGAAGCCCATGGTGAAGTCCTGGAAGGTGATGGCCCCGTCGCGGTCGGTGTCCAGCCGCTAGAAGACGCCCTCTGCCTCCTCTGGGCTGACACGGAGCTCAGCGCACAGCGATTCAAAGTCCTCTCACTCCAGGCCCCCCGAGAGGCTGGCGTCACAGTAGAGAAAGAGAGCGCGGAGCTGGGACACCTCGCTCTGCGAGGCCTACGCCATTGTCCCGGCTCAATAAACAAAAAGTACACGAAACGTGTAACATCCAAGTAAAGGGGCCAGTAGCCATGGGAGGATACAAATGAGGACATGGCCCTACTAAGGAGGGACTAACTAGCCTCATAATGAATCAGCAGACAGCATTTACAAAGGACAAACACACAAACCAATGAAAAATAAGGGCGGGGGAGTGAGCTTTAGGTCATTTGGAGATGGATGCTCATCTTTGGCAGTGGATGGCTCTTCATGGTTTTACGCCGTGGGCTGTGGCAGCTCCAGTTCTTTGGGCATACTGCAGTGGTGTGAGACGGCATCATGACATTCTGGCTGATAGCTTCTTCTATGCAGTTGATTTCAGGAACTTCACTGGGAAATGTGAGGCCTTCTCACGCCTTGGGTCGGCACCAACTTCACTCTCTCTGGTAGTCTGCTTCAGCAGGGCGTTTCACTTGTCAGGAACACACTGGGCTTCTCCTCCTAGACATGTGTTAGAAAGTGCCCTTTTTGTCATGGTGACCCCTCACTTTTTGCTCTATATGCTGTCTTTATAGATCTGGAGGTGCACTGGGACCTGCTAACCAGGCACCAGTGCCAGTGCTTTTTACCTTAAACTGTAGCTGTTGAATTGGTATACCCACTTGGCAAGCACTTATCCCTCCTTATAAGTCCCTAGTATATGGTACCAGTGGTACCCAGGGCAGGGGTGATAAGAGTGGTCACCAGAGCTGCAGCACTTTATTGTGCCACCCTGTGTGTCCCAAGTAAAAGTATGCCTGCAGGTCTGCCATTCCAGCCCTGCATGAGCAGCCTGTCTGCTCGAGAAGAGCTCTGCACACACCATGTGCTGCAGAGCCACACCACTGCCTTAATGTTATTAAGTCACTGTTAAGGTTGTCCTCCTAAGCCCAGGAAGTAGAGTGCATTATGTTAAAGGTGTGGATATATATGTTCATGCATACATATATCCCTACAGTATCCCTGTAAAGCAAGGTTTTACTGTAAGTGACCGGCAGTCCATATAGTAACATGGGCTGGCTACCAGGCAAACTCGAGATAGCCAGCTCCATTATGGAACAACCAAATTATGTTGTGCTTGGTATCAAACACTGTGCTTTTTCACCCCCAACGTTCTCATGTTGAGGGTGAACTGACATGCACTGGAGTGCCACCCTGCGTGGGTTCACCCTCCCCCCCCCCAAGGATACAAAGCTCCAGTGCCTTGGCGGGCTTCCCCAAGCCGTTTGCTGCCAAGACCAGAGCCGGCCCTCCTGGTGGCATGTGTACACCCCCAAAAGGCTAACCACACCTTTAGGGTGGGCTAGGAGGTCTGTACAGCCAAGGAAGGGTCCTGCCATTTTGAAAAGCCCTATAATAGAGTATTCTGGGTAGCACAGTGGCGTACACCCACAGGATGTCGCCACTACATGGGCGGGTTAGCCGCAGGGACTAGTAGCCCATTGGCCACTGTCCCTCACGCCCTTAACGCCCCCTAAATAAGGATTTAAGTGGCTCCCCTGGCACCAGAACTCCAGTTCTAACTTGGAACCTGAGAAGAGGCACGAAGAAGATGCTGTCACCGAAAACAGGACTTTGGACTCTGCCGCAGCGCAAAGAGAGGACACTTAAGCGCCCTAAAGGGACCATATACTGGAATCGTGTGTCCTTGGTGGAAGCTTGTTCCTCCCAGCAAGAGAGACTCCAATCGACGCCAGAAATTCAAAGCAGACTCCCCTGACTGGTGGAACCAATTAACTGCAAACTTCAAAAGAATCGATGTGCTGCGTCACAAGAATTGTGACCCGCTGGTCCTGTCGAGAGTGAGTCCAAAGAGAAGTGGTGTCCTGCAAGCCCAGAGTGGTATCCAAGCTCACACCAAGTTTCGAGCCGCTAGTCAAATCCTGTTGACTCACAGACGCCGCAGTCCCAGAGTACTACATTTGCCTCTGTCAAGGATTGGTGATCGCCAGTCGGGAGATCAACCTCATAATCGACATCTCCAGCCCAAGAGCCCTTGACAGCGACCGACATTGGCAACGAACCCGCTGCTGTGTTTCTACATCCTGAAGTTGGTATTGTCGAGTGTGTGGCAAAGCATCTTTGGCGTGACCTGCCCCAGTGATTGACAGCTGCCAGCTACCTCTGCATCCGGAGCCGCCGAGCAAGGTAGAAGAAATTCCCAAAGGCCTCTACTGTCTGAGGGTAGAGTGTAACTCCATCGTATGTGGTTTTGCCAAGTGCTGCATTTTTGACAGCTCCCGCGTATTCCATCAGCATCAAGGACAGCCAAGTAACCTCTGCACCCGTACTCCTCGGGCAAGGTAACAAAGTAACGATTGTTGAGTCTTGGTCGAGGGACCCGCAGAACCTTAACCACAAGTGGGTTCATTTGAACTTGCCTTGCAACTATCGTTTTGCTAAGTGTGTTTTCCCCCATTGACTTCAATGGTGAATATTTGACATCTTTCATTTAATTTATCGTTTAATACTTTGAAAATCTATAACTCTGGTTAGATTGCAACGTATCGAGTTCATTTTGGTGCCTATATTTATATAAAAATACAATCTATCTTTATAAATTGGTGTCCGGATTTCTTTCGAGTCGTTCGTTTTCTTATTGTCAATTCTGGTACTGTGAAATGCTTAACATATATTCCTTTGAATACGCCTGACTTCTCTGCGCCACACTATCTAGAACCGAGATAAGGATAGTATGGGTGAATCCGAGGTTCACTTTTGTGTATTGTATTAGTATTACATGATAAGGCTCACAAGCCATATCACCTAATACTTCCACCTTACAACAACATGTCTCTCCTTCTGCAGAGCTGGGCACTCTTCTACCCTCTCTGAGCAGGCACGCTTCCAGGCTCTAAGCAGACCCTCTGTTTCTCAAGCAGGTTGTGCATACTTCAGGTGATGCCCCCTCAACTCTGCGAGACTGGTTGTCAGGTAGATCCCAGCCCTTTTCATGTAGCAGTGCTTTGCATACTCTGCGGAACACCTCCTTCCTTGGTCAAGAAGAACTTGGAACCAGAACTAAGTGAGGTGGTTCGGGTCCTACATTTATATTAATTTTCCTAACTGAGGAAGTGGATGTATTATCTGTCTAAGGTCCTGGATCGAGTTTGGGATGGTTCCCTTTCAGATGTAATTTTCTGCCTGTAGTGTACACACAGCCTTTGTGCAATATGTTGGCTCTCACAGCAGGTAGTGATGATGCTGGTTCCAAGCAAGGGTATCCAAAACATGAGCACAATGAAGCGTGAAGACTCTGCACCTAGTTGTCATCAGATTTCCTGAAGTAGCAATCAGGGACAGACAAAATGGTAAGTACTGCAAAGAAACTGCCCACCTTTAACAGCAGAATATACTGATGCTTCCCTCTCTCCTCTTCCATCCACCAAATGGCACTGCTCAAGAAAATCTACCATCAATTCCTTGCTAGAAGGTCATCATAGAATTTCTAAAGGTAGCCCTAACTCCATCCTCCCTCACTTCAGTGTCTGGGTCTCGACCCTCCAGCCACAAGAAACCAAGCAATACCCTTCCACTTTCTGGGGAAGCTGTATCCATCCTCCATTTTTGCCATGCTAAGCGGGGGTCCTTCTAAAATGTATCTCGCTGCTCCCAGCGAAAATATCTACCTTGTAGGCACATATACTATGTACACACTTATGCAAAAGGCACACAGATTGTCTGTGCAAGGTTATGGTTCCCACACTGAAGGGGATTTTTTGACAAAGTGGGGCCAGTAGGCCACACTCCTCTCTGAAAAAGAAAAAAAAGATCTGTTTAGGAGTATTAATTTGCAAAGATCAGTATACTGCCACCGTCACTTCCAGACCACAAACATGGACAGTAGAACCATATCAACAAAAAAGGACACACTTTTTGCGCCCCCCCATCCCAAGACACAGAACACATTCTGAAGCTTGGCATTACCATGGACAGGCCTAGGCTGCAGAGTCCATGCTAGATTAGCATGTTAGATGGGCTAGGTAAAAAGTGAGGATGACAGTTTCACATGCAGTTGGGTCACTAAGGGCAGCCATGCATGTCTGTATACCATGCAGGGGACATTCTTGCTCCAAGAATACCGTTGGACAGATCTCTGGCGGTGTTGCTGCTGTATCCTGTTGCTCATGGCAGACCTATGCCCCTGTCTCTGGACGAGCTCACTGATGCCTTGTGAGATGATACCCAGGCGCTCTGAAACCTCCCCCATTCCTTCATAGTCTGGGTACACAACTACAGTGAGATGATGATTGACCAATTAATTATTTTTCTACAACTTTCTATATGCAATTGGTTGAGACTGGAGCATGATAATAAGGTTCTGGACATTATCTTACTATGGGGTCTTATCTTACTTTGGCAAAACAATATCCTGAGGTGAGATAACACTCAGTGCATTTGCAACTGGCCCAGTGTTACTGCACCCAAAATTACTAGCTGAATAAACTACAGGTATCTTCAGTGTCCACACCCGTATCTCCCTAGCAATAAAAGTATACACAACTTTTAACTGTCCAATATGTAAAAACATAAGAGTTTACAGCACTCACCTGCCTCTTGGGCACGTCTCTTTTACACTTTCTGCATACCCTCAATGCTTGTGGGATAAATAATTGTCCTGACCATCTACTCCCAAGGCTGCAGCTCCAGTACAGGAATCGGTCCTCCACCAGTTTTGCATCACTGAGTAATTCCCTCACATGGTGTTTGAGATGCTGTCTTCCATAGTGTGCTGATGGTTGGAGTCCGCGTTGACCTTGTCTGTGGTTTCCTGCCAGATTTTGGCTCTGAAAGTGCTGCTTATTTTATGTACCAGGTCTCCAATGAACCTGGCTTCCTTTTTTACAACCCTCACCACCAGCGGCAAGCATATACTGCTGCTTCTCACCAAATTTCACTTTATGCAGTCACTCGGAGGCCTTGGCGTAGAATGCTTGCTGTTGACTTCAAGTCTGGATGGCTTTCTTCTGGTTATGATGGGGATCCACTGAAAAAGCATAAATAGCTGCTCCAGATAGCATTGGAGTGCAGATATCATACAATATTCCTTTATTTGGCTCACTGTGGTATTGTAAACTAGGAGCTATATAGACTGGCATTGGTGCTATGTTGTTTTATATACTTCCTGCCTCCTATGATGTAATTTCATGTATTTTTGCAATTACTCGGATGGGCAAATTTAACGGTCATTAATACTGGATAGAAAAGTCACACCCGATAATACCACCTTGTAAATCCAGGTTCTTAAACACCTGGTAGAGTATTTCACAAGGTAAATCCAATCCCGCAGTACCCATTAAAAGCTCTGAATTGCAGGTCCTGCATCTGAATTTACCTTAAAAAATTGGTAATACCTGGAGCAGTGTTGGCACATAAAGATACTATGTGACTCGTAATGGAGGCCTAAATAGCTTCATCAGTACAGGCAGCAGTTCTGCAGGCTTCTTACACACAAAAGTGTAGGTACAGAGTAGCAGTGCACTTGTTCCGCCACTGTTCCAAATATTCTGATATAAATGGGATATGGTGCAAGGTGCAAATTAATTAAGAAGAGGGGCAACCTGTTCACAAAGATACATTCAGTCATAAGCTTACGTTTGCTACCAAATGTACCTTTTTTATGCTTGCCAGAAATTCACAACTAGCTGACAGTTTCCCTAATCACTTGGGACTAGTTTTTAGATAACATCCAGGCCCAGCAGAGCATCAGGGCCCTGTCTGCAGCCTCAGTTCACAAGCAGACAAAAGGCAAGGAGTGCGTAGCTGTAAACTTGCCCCATGTCTTGTTGGGGCTTTGCAACCAGTCCTGGATTTTATGCCATTTACCCCCACACACAAACAGCAACAAACAAACGAGCAACAGTGCAAGCTTCCATCACACACAAACAACATGAACAGATCTGGAAAAGACATACACATTTCCCTTCATACACAAACTTTGTACGGAACATGCATTATCCATGTAATTCAACCTTTTCATAGTAAAGGTACAGCACAAGCAGCAGCCGTACAGGCACTTCTCACACACACAGCAGGAACAGCATATAAAGCTACCATGAAGGATTCTCTTTTATACATAAATGTACAATACAGGCAGCACATCACAAGCAGGAATCCCACATACATGCAGTAGCAGTGCAAGTTACCATTTCACATATTTAGTTGGTACATGGTAGACCACGACAGTGAAAGCTTCCTCAGATAGAATACAGCTGTAGCAAAGGTAAAAGTAGGGTACATGTATTTTACACAGATTTGGTGCATCATGGCAGTTCTGTTCTTGTCTCTTCCTTGACAGCTCTAGGATACTCTAGGATGATCTAATATCTACAGCTGCTACCTTAGAAACAGTATCTGATAATGTTTTTTGGCTCCAGTCCTCAGGCACCTACTCCTGAGCAGGTGGTGGGTATCATGATCCTAGGAGAGACCCCTCGAGACCTCCTACTCCGGCCCCTGACAAGAAGCCAGGCTGTTGGGCTGCTGCTACGCCTATCCATCTTTGGAGCTGTCACCTACTTCAGCATCAAGTGGGTGTGTGATGCTCTGGACCCTTCACGGGAGGAAAGACAACGCCTGAAGAAGAAGGTATGGACCCTCAGGTAGAAGGGCAAGTGGGAGACTTTTAGGGCATTTAGATTCCATCAGGAGGTAGAACAAGTGAAAGTAAGGTGAGAAACTGAGTGAGCAATATACAAAGAGTCTTCAGCATGCTGCCCTTGGCCCCTCCGCTCAGTCTCATTCCTCAAGCCTCATCACCCTTAAACCTTATCTTGCTGATATCGCCTTTCTTAGGTCTCCCTGTCAACCTGCAATTCACAGTCCTACTCACACTACTGGACTCACTAAACGTCGGACTTCTCATGAGCCAGCCATTCATTGGTTGAAATATGTTTATTGCACGCAACAGGCACAATACAGCATTGCCTTCATTGAAAAAGAAACCAATCATCAGAAAATTAATAGCATTTGCAATACAGAGAAACTATATCGACTGAACTCCATGTATTCTATAATGAGCAATCTGAAGCAGTTTACTAAGTAGCATATCAGGTTGGCAATTAACAAGCTTACTGGCCTGAGAAAGAGAGAGAGTCTCTCTCTCTCTCTCTCTCTCTCTCTCTCGGGGAGTGAGTACACTTCTAGTAGGAATACATTTTACTCTCTCTCTCTCTCTCTCTCTCTCTCTCTCTCTCTCTCTCTCTCTCTCTCTCTCTCTCTCTCTCTCTTTCAGGGGGAGTGAGTACACTTCTAGTAGGAATACATTTTACGAGTGTTAATTCTACTCCATCGACGCATTTATCGCTACAGGCTGAAGGCACTTCCTCTTACACCCTATGAGGCAGAAAGGAGAATTCATATTTGGCATACCTAGCCCCACATAGGAATTATCAGAGCAATGAAGTAAAAATAGTGACATCAGGTCATTTCGAGCCACCTTAGCTCCACTACAATTATGTCACCCAATTAATTCTCTGGCAGCCTAAGGGTTAGTAAAGCTATAGCTTTTCATTTCATATTGTGCCTCTAATCTGTGAGAAACCACAGTGATGCTGCAACCCCTTAGCTATGAGTGCTTGTTTTAACATGCATTTCCTGCTTCTTCAGCATAGTTGTCTTACTCAGGTCTGGTAACACATGCACCCCTCCCCCGAGAAGCAAAGCTCCCTTTATTCGGCTGCCACTTTAGCGTTCAACTCTCTTTGAGCGTTGTTACCCTGTTACACCATTTGAGCTCCTGCTCTGTAGGGAGCCTAATAACTATGATCGCTTCCACCCGGCATGAGGCACAAGAACGCACACCCTGCTCCTGCAGAAAACCCTTAACAAGAGCTTACATGTTATCACTGTGACTTGGGAGACTGAGTATCCCCATCATGGCTTTGAGCTAAATTTCACTAACCAGTCAGGAAAATACTCCCTTTGGGTTTCTTGAACAAATCTCACATACAATTCATACTCTTGAGAAGGAATCACCCACCCCGAAACCTACCAGCTGGTGTGGCAGTCTTCTGGGAATGCCCTCTCCTGGCCCTCCCCCCGTATGTCCCCCCCCCACCTCTCACCCCTCATAAGTGCTAGCCGAGGAAAAAGGAGAAACGCAAAATCAACATAGAAAAAGAAGTGTCAGCTAAAAATCTTGTCGTTCAAGTAGTAGCCCTTGTATCATTACGCCACTGGCTCAGAGCTTTAGAGGCTTCTGTTTCAGATTGGAATATTTACTGACGTCCATCTTTTATGACTTTGAGACGTGCAGGCTCTTGCAAAAACACCTGTGCACCAACTGCCTTGAACGGGTCTATGAGTTGGCGCATCTTCCACCGTCGGTCCATTGTTGCCTTGCATAAATCTGACCGAGTCCATATAGACATCGATTCGACCTTTAGCGGTGCCCCTGGACCTGCCTTAAAGTAGATAGCTTGTCTCAGCAAAAAATTGGCTACAAAAATAAGAATAGGGCGAGGGTGTACTTGACCCCTCTCCTTTAGCACTAGTGGCAGTCTATGCGCCCTTTGAATCTGCGAATCCATGTCCCAATCTGACAGCTCTGGGAGTGCCTTCTGTAACAAATTCACTACAAAGGCTCTGGGGTCACTGCCTTCTCTCCCCTCTGGTATGCCAAACAGCCTCAAATTGTTGCGCCGCTGTCTATTCTCCAAGTCCTCCAATTTGTTCTAGTGGGAGAGAATAAGTTCACTTTGTTCCTGAGCTGCTTTGACGGAGGCCGCCCCGATTTCTTCTACACTAGAGACTCTTTGTTGTAATTCCATGACGTCTGCCGCTAACACGGCCATTTTACCAGAGAAATCTGCGAGAGCCTGGTGTAGTACCGCGTTGTCTGCCTTGACTTGGGCATAGTGTTCCAGGGCTTCCTCTCGTTGAGTCTGCAGAAATTGTAAAATCGTCGAGAGAGTAGGTTCACTAGTGCATGATGCGTCTGATCCAGCACCCCCTGGGAGGCCCCCAGTTTCAGTCATTTCGGCTCCTTGAGAAGAGGTCTGAGAATGTTCTTTCCCCCTGTCCGCCCCCGGATTGACATTTGTGCCTTCGCTCAAACCAGAAGTTAGATTACCCCCACTTAGTATATAGCTCATCTCCTTGGTGGACAGTGACCAGCTGATGTTTGATAGTCGTGATATCATGGATTTAACCTCCCCTTTTGAGGTGACCCACTTGCGAAGGGGACTGTCCTTAACCCCTGTCTTTGATCGAGTTGAGACTATATGGTCTGGTTGGATATCACTACTCTGGTTAAATCCTTTCTTTTTGGCACCTTTAGCCCCTTTGATACAAGCTTGTCTCTTATTTGAAGCATTATTGTCTAAAACTTCAATGTCCTCCGGGGCCCCATTGTCTATTCCCACTTCTGCTACCTTACTGTGATCTCCATCATTGCTCAAACGTTGCTCAGGTGTGCAGCCATTTGGAGCCTCCGGTCCCATGCTTCTATCCACTGCTACACTAGCAGTGGCAGCCGAAAGTAAGGTCTCCAGATTTTCAAAGCCGACTGTAGTCACATCTCTCTCGACTCTCTCAGCCCATTGCTCGCCTTCTATTGCAGATGTTGCACCGCTGCTTGCCGTGACCACAGACCTCATATTAGCGGCTGTATGTTCGGTAAATTTTGCGGTAGCACCATTAGTGTTAGCTATTACCCCCTCCTGGGGTACTATTAATAGGCTATCCTCTGGAGTAGTATCGGTATTGCTGTTGCCATTATTGCAGTTACTCCTGTCGCCATCCTGCTCTTTCTCGAGGGAGAAATGGGGTTTTCCACTCATGGAAGCTGTTATTATGCTGTCTGCATGCGTTCCCTTGTTGTCCTGGACAGCCTGCATGAGTGTTTCTACCAGCGCTGTATTAGATGGCCCCTCTTCCCCGGATTGACAGGATTGAATTATCCCTATTGCACCTCCAGACTGCAGTAATTTCATCATGGGTCGTCCGACCCGAGAGTCTGTGGGTTTACCAGCCTCCTGGTATTCTCTGGCTGCTGCTTCAGCCTCAGTTTCCTCTGTAGATGCAGATGCAGCCGCTGTGCTGCGGCCACCACGCAACGCCGATCCTCTCGGCGGACCCATCCCTTGTTTTCGATTCTGCCTCCGTGCAGAGCCGGCCTGCCAGCGTGCTAACCGTACCTGCTGCAACGACCTGCATAGGACAGCGCAGCACAGCCAGCACATCGGGGCATGTCGGACACTTCTCCGGCATGTCCCTTTCTCTTTTTCCTTATCAAGCGGCGTCCATCATCCCTGAGTCAGGACCCGCTGTTTGCCGTTTGTCGGTAAGGCCTTGGCGGGGGCTACGGGGCAGCTACGGGCGCCAAGGGGGAGGCAGCTCAGGAGAGCATTCACTGCGGCGGCGTCAGTCCGCCATCTTCCTTCGCCCTGCAAAAATATACGGGGGAGGGACTGGGGAAGGGGGGGAGCTTTGCTAGGAACAGAAGTGATCACTTAGGCACTTTTAGGGAAGATGGGGTTAACAAGTCAGAATGATCAGAAAGCATACACAAGAAGCACTGTAATGTTAGTAAGGTTGGGACATAGTCGTACAAATGAGGTTGAGAAAATTTCTTACGGAAGTTTAAAAACCAAACAATGTCAGAGCTGAGACTTGTGTTGGAATGTTGCAGGACTAAATCAAAACCACAAAAAGCAGTTAATCCGGGAGGAATTGGCAATTTATAAACCCCATATACTAGGCTTAACAGAAACTCATCTAGCACATAATGACCCGCAGGTATTGGATCAGTTGGGTTATGACAGAATAGCCTGCACGTCCCAGACAACTTCGATACGAGGGGTGGCTATAATGAAATTTAGAAATCAGGCAGCCAAAATAGTTAAAACCTCCTCAGACAGCAGAGGAAGATGGGAGATGATCAATGCACAAAGGTATACTATTTGTATGGTTTATGGCCCATACTTTGACAAACCTGATATATTCGATTTTCTTAACTTGGAGCTGTTGGATTGGGAAGGGGAACTGATAGTAATGGGGACTTTAACTGTGTCATGGACTACAAAAAGGACTTTACTAATCGCCAACCTAGTATCCGTGTGAGTAAAACTAGAGCCTCGATTACAGAATTAAAGAGGCTACATAGGCTAAGGGATGTGTGGAGAATGTTACATCCCCAAACACCCGGTTATACGTATTATTCTATACCACATAACCAATACTGGCGTATTGACATGGTGTTTGTAAGGGAACAGGCGCTAGAGGCGGCAAAGATAGAGCTATGCCCGAAGATCGTATCAGACCATACCGCGATTATATTGACTCTCCGACCCTATCAAGTGGGGCCAGAAATTCGCTTTTTTTCTTTCCCGCTGCACCTACTTAACAATTTGGAATATCGACGATATCTAAAAGATTTATTAGTTGAATATATCCAGACCAACAAGGGTACTGCTTCCTCACCCATTGTGTGGGACTGCATGAAATCATATATTAGGGGAGTCACACTCCAGTTTATTTTAAAACAAAATAGAAACAGACAACTGGAATTAAGCCAAATACGAAAGGAGTGCTTAGATCTGGAGATGCAACACGCACAGGCAGTTCATGCAGGTGACCCACTGGAACAGGTTATATATCTTAAGCTAAGGGAGAGGCGGCAAATGGCTAATCGTGGGATCGCTGAGAAAATGGCGGCTAAATACCATAAGAATAGAGTCTACCCGTACGAGTATGGCAAGAAAATAGGACGCATTTTGGCTCATCAGATAGCAGATAAAAAAGCGCGCAATGCAATTCAATGCATCACAGGAGATGATGGAGTCGCTCATAAATGTCCGCAGCTCATCGCTGATCAATTTGCTGCTTTCTATCAAAAGATTTATAGTAAACCAGGTTATATCGAAGGTCAGGTTATAGCCAACTACTTGGCTGAGAGCCAGATCCCCCAGTTAAACTCTATACAATCTTATGTACTAGCTGCAAAGGTGGAGATAGGCGAAGTGGAGGCGGCAGTGAGAAACCTAGCATCAGGGAAAGCCGCTGGGGATGATAATATCCCTCTGGAATTGTATAAATTATTCATAGATATTCTAGCCTCTGAATTTCTAGAACTGATAAATCACATATACAGTGGTGGAGAAGCTCCAGCATCATGGGGAGTGACGAATATAGCTGTTTTTCTTAAAATGGGTAAGCCACTGGAAGATAGAGGGTCCTACCGTCCAATATCTTTGATAAACGCAGACGCAAATATATTCTCAAAATTCTTAGCTATGCGTCTGGCCCCTTTCATGCATGAGTTAGTCTCTAAACAACAACATGGGTTTGTGCCTGGAAGAGACACGACGGCGCTTATTAATACTGCCATCTCTGCCTTTGATGTTGCTGGTAAAATACAAGAACGAATGGGAATGATAATGCTAGACGCAGAGAAGGCCTTCGATAGAGTCACCTGGGAGGCACTCTGGGTGACCATGGGAGCCTTTGGCATTGGTGACCAGTATATAGCCCTAGTGCAGAAATTATATACTGGGCCAAGGGCCAAAATTGTATTGGGTGGTAAAGTTTCCTCTTTATTTTCTATATTTAGGGAGACACGACAGGGATGTCCGCTATCCCCTTTATTGTTCGCTCTCTCTATATTGAACCCTATATTAAACATCTGCTGCTGAACCAGGATATACTGCCATTAATGATACATGGGGTTGAGTTCAAAATAACTGCATATGCAGATGATATCGCTGTATACGCCACCAACCCATGTACCACTATGAACTGTATCTCTAAGGAAGCAGAAGCATTTGGGGTGTTCTCCGGATACAAGTTAAACCTACTGAAAACGCAAACAATGCTGAACTATGAAATGCCTACTCCATCTACGCCAGTTATGGGAATTACCGATACTGCCACCTACTTGGGGGTTAGGTTAAGTAGTAAAGGGGAAAGCATAGTCGCCCTCAATTGCGTGCCTTTACAAAAGTTAGTCAGCGCCAAGCTACGGCAATGGCACCGACTTCCTCTGAGTATATGGGGTAAATGTAATATTATAAAAATGAATATTCTACCTAAGTTTCTTTATCTTTTTCATTCTATACCATTGCGGGTACCAGATGTGTTTTTTAGGCGACTTGAAGGGGCTATAGGGAGTTTTTTATGGGGTTATAGGAAAGCCAGACGGGCTATTAGGTATCTGAAATTGCCATATGAGCAGGGAGGACTCAAACTACCGGATTTCAAATTTTATTTTTGGGCTGCATTCATCGGCGAATTCGGGGCTTATTGAATGGGGAAAATTTGAGTAAGTGCACAGTTGGCTATCAATTAGCATTAGAACCAGATATCAGAAATGCAATGCATAAGCTTACAGACCCTAATTATTTCAAAAGGGTAAGATTTAAGGTTATTCGGGATGTGGTTCAAGTTTGGCGTGAAATATGTACTAAGTTCTCTCTGCCAACTATACATGCGCTTACCTCATTATGGGGTAATCCACTCTTCCCCAATATCTTTCATGACAATGTGGGGCAAGCCTGGGGAGATAGAGGACTACAAAATCTGGGCCATGTATATGATAGTCAGGGAGTATGATCCTTTGCTGCATTACAGGAAACATTTGGTCTACCGCAAAGATCATTTTTTAAATATCTCCAGGTCATGGACTATCTCATCCGCAAATGAGAATTTAACAACGACCAGGAGACCTCTGGAGTTTATACATTACTCTACCAATCTTCAAAATGCGGCATAGGTACATTTTATCGGGAGCTTATGTCGCATAGTGAAGATGATAGTGCGCAGATAGCGGCAAAATGGAGCCAACGATTAGCAACTACAATAACAGGATCAGAAATACAAGAGGCACAGGAAATACTTGATCAGGCAATAATATCTGTGAATCTCAAATTGCAACAATTTAAAACGGTATATATGCTTTATTACACACCGGAACGTATATCCAAATGGACATCCTCTATGAATTAATCACGTGTATATTGCCCAAAATGTAACCTCTATGTAGCAGGCATTCCTAAAGGAATTCTGGGATAGTATATTCCGTTTGTTATCTACACAGATGGGCCTGAACTTTAGCCTAAATAACAAAGAGATATTAATTGGTTTACAGAGTGGGGACAATCATAGTCTTAAATCTTAGACATCGATCATCACAGCTAGCGCACGCTTATACATCGCGAGGGCATGGGTGGATGTAATACCACCTACAGTTGCTGAATTTTGGTCATTACTCCGGGAAACGTACGAGTGTAAAATGGCAATAGCTAAGGTACATGGACCCAGACGAGTTATAAAAGTGGTTAAGATCTGGTCCAAACTTCAATGGATGTAATTTATTTACAGCATGAAGGGTTGATTGTGGTAGATGAAGGCTATTGATCCGGGCCTTACGAATATCTATCTTTCTTTTTTTCGGTTCTGGTGTTTTTCTCCTTGTTTTTCTTTTGTTAATTAAAGAGTGTGATGATATGTATTAAAAAAGGGGATTTTTGGAGATTTTCCAACAGTCACTAAGTGCAACGTTGCTGCCATCATGCTTCTGTATTCTGTTGACATAAAAAAAAAAGTGAGTAAAAAAAAAAAGAAATTCATACTCATCATAATCTCACTCATCATTTCTTATACTCCCCTGGAAACATCAAGGTTGGACCCCCCCACGCTCATGTATTATAAAAAGTTCTGCACTTTATTTATAGGAAAACCAATGTGTCTATACTGAAAGATGATTTGGTTACAGTTGGATATTAAAAATATTATAAAACCAGAGTCATAATGATTTAAAAATTAATTACATACAGGTAAAAACTCATCATACTATTCCCCCTCACAATAGTGAAAAGATCTCTTTACTTTTTTTTATCAAAACCCACAATTATTTATACAAAAACAGTTCATCGCTCAAATACATAAACATAGACTAGGACAGGGAGAGGACAATAGACAGTCCTGTGTCTTTAGGCCACTAATTTGTGTCGGTCATTGTTCATAGCACAGAGTATCTTTGTATCAGTAATATCTGCTGTATCACTCAATGCCTGTCAGATTCAGTGTTAAAATTGCATTGACTCGTTTCAGTGGATTCCCAATATTTAGAGCCACCTTCTTCAGGATGAGTAGACTTCTCCTACAATCTCAATAAAAACAATAATATGTTGTAGTGTAGTTAGAACTCCAACATTCTCCTTTGTGTTCGCCTGTGGGCCCAGAATATATGGGCCAACAGATTTTCTTATAATTTTTTGTGAGCTGGATTGATACAGTTGCTCCTTAAATTGTAGGGGAGTTCAATCACCCGTATTACTTCTTCACAGGCAATACATCCCGTCCTGGACTTTTCTTTTGCTTTTAGTAGCAGGATACAGGGCTCTGTTATATATATATATATATTCACTGAAAAAACCATAGGTTTTAGGGACAGTTATAGTTAGTTGGACATTTCACTCGTACAAAACCCGTGAAATTCCCCGTTATAGTTAGTTCAGCTAACTATAACTCGCGCCCCGCAATGCACTGCTGATGACGTCACAAATTACATCACTCATGACATGGTCAGTGACATCACTGATGACATCACTGATGACATCTCAAATGACATCACTGATGACATCATCCAGTGACTGTGTGTTTCTGTAAAGTTTAAATATTTTTAATATATATAGGAAAAGACGTATTGAAGAATGAGTGGGTGTGTAAGTGTCTGTATGGATGATTTAGTAGGTGCGTGACTGACTCTATAAGTGAGTGATTTAACGTATCTTACTGAATGCATGGGTTAGTGACTAAACTGGGTGAATGTCTGTATCCGTCTGTCTGTTGCTGTGTAAGTGGCTGCATGGGTTTGTGAATAGCTACATGAGTGTCTATATGAGTTATTGATTGGTTGTCTGAGTATCTGTATGGGTGCCTGAGTGTTTGTGTGGGTGGGGTGTGTGCGACTCTGTGCATAGATGTGTGAGTGGGTGATTCACTGGGTGGATGGTTTCAAGAGTGCATCTGTGATAGACTGTATGGGTGGGTAAGTGTGTGTAAGAGTGTGTTAGTGAGTGAATGTATGTCCCAGTGGTACATGTGTGAGTAACTACATATGTGAAAGCCAGTATATATGTGTGTTGGAGTATATAAATAGCTATAAGCGAGAGTGAGTGATTGTGATAGTGGCTGTATGGATGAGTGTGTGCTTGTATCAGTGATTGTATAAGAGCGTAACAATGTGCTAGTATTTGTATGATTAAGTGAGCTGGTGTGTGTATAATTGTATAGGTGAGTAAATGGCAGTGTGTTTAATTATTTGCATGACTGACTAGGTGTGTGAGTACCTCTATGGATGAGTGGCGGTGTTTGAGTGTCTATATAGGAGTAAGAGTGCATATGATAGTCCTGTACTGAGTGACCATAAGTATGAGTGACTGTACGGGTGAGTGAGTGGATGTGTGTGTGTAGACCTAAGAATCAGTGAGTGGGTATGTAGTTATTGGTGGTGGAGTGTCTATAGTTTTGCGAATGGCAGTCTGTAATTTAGATTGGGTGTATCAAAGGTTATATTAGGGTGTGAGGAGCTGCATCAGATTATCACGTGGATGATGTCATCAGTGATGTCATTTGAGATGTCATCAGTGATGTCATCAGTGATGTCACTGACCATGTCATGAGTGATGTAATATGTGGCGTCATCAGCAGTGCATTGCGGGCGCGAGTTATAGTTAGCTGAACTAACTATAACGGGGGAATTTCACGGGTTTTGTACGAGTGAAATGTCCAACTAACTATAACTGTCCCTAAAACCTATGGTTTTTTCAGTGAATTTCAAAGGTTTTTTAAATGCTAATTTGTAACTATAACATATCTGAAACCTATGGTTTTTTCAGTGAATTTCAAAGGTTTTTTAAATGCTAATTTGTAACTATAACTGTCCCTAAAACCTATGGTTTTTTCAGTGAATTTCAAAGGTTTTTTAAATGCTAATTTCTAACTATAACGTGTCTGAAACCTATGGTTTTTTCAGTGAATTTCAAAGGTTTTTTAAATGCTAATTTGTAACTATAACGTGCCTGAAACCTACGGTTTTTTCAGTGAATTTCAAAGGTTTTTTAAATGACATTTTTTAAATGTATTAATTTTTATATTAATTTTTTTCATACTGATTTACTACATTTTTAGAAACAATTTCTTTTACATATTTTATTTTTTAAATTACATTGTAATTACATTATACATTACATTACAAAAAATACTTTCTCAGAATGAATTACTTTAGTTTAAATACTTAGCACATAGGCAATAGACTTTTAAGTACAGTAGTTACAGTTGTTGCAATGGGCAACACATTTTCAAACACAATGCAACATTCAGCTCAATGTGAATTTCTAGTTAAATGCAATTAGTTACTTTATGGATTACTTTTCTAACCACAGGACTGGATCCTAGATTCAGTCCTGGGACATCTCCTGTAAACAGTTGAGTAAAAGCGTTTTGGTTACAGTCGTGATTTTTAAGGAATATTATTGTATTTTAAAAGTTGACACTTAGAAACTTTTCCTCATAGAATCACCAATGTTATCCTATGGAAGGAAATTCACTTAGCAGGTAAAAACTGTTATCGTTACTTTTTCTTACTCAGTGTTGGATCCTGGATCCAGCACTGGTGCATCTCCTGTAAACAGTTGAAAAAATGCGTTTAAGTCATACAGGCGATTTTTAAGGAATATTTGTAGTTTGTGAAAATCGACACTTTGAAACTTTTCTGCTGAAAACCAGACAATGGATTCCTATGGAAGAAAAGATAAGTTACTGTTAAGTACGGTTAAAATTACTTTTCAGGGTCAGTGCTGGGCTAAAAGATGCAGCACTGGGTTCTCTCCTGATAACAGGTGAGTAAATCGGAATTCGTATTTCGGCTGATTTTAGAAGAACAATTTAAAGTTCCAAAACTCCACACTTAGAAGAATTTCCATGTGAAACCAGTCAATGTTAGCCTATGGAAGGAAATTCAAGTTACTGGTAAGTACGGTTAAAATTACTTTTCAGGACCAGTACTGGGCTGAAAGATACAGCACTGAGGTCTCTCCTTATAACAGGTGAGTAAATCGGAATTCGTATTTCGGCTGATTTTAGAGGAATATTTGTAGGTTTCAAAAATCAACACTTAGAAACTTTTTCAGCAAAAAGCAGGCAATGATATCCTTTGGAAGGAAATTCAAGTTACTGGTAAGTACGGTTAAAATTACTTTTCAGGACCAGTACTGGACTGAAAGATACAGCACTGAGGTCTCTCCTTATAACAGGTGAGTAAATCGGAATTCGTATTTCGGATGATTTTAGAAGAATATTTGCACAATGGTGAAGGGAGGGGCGGGGCCTGAGGTGACATCTGTGCAACGCGCCCCGTGGCGCGTTTTGAGTTGGGGATTAAGTCCCTTGAATCCTGAGGGTCCCTAGGGGCCAACTAGCCCACCAGGAACCTCCAATATGCGCCAGGGGCTGCGTTGCAGAGACGTGTAGAGAGGCCACACCCCTTTACACCTCTCTGCAACGCAGCTCTGTGGCGCTTTCTGGATGTACCTGTTGGGCTAGTTGGCCCCCAGGGACCCTCAGGATTGAAGGGGATTTAATCCCCAACCTAAAACGCGCCACGGGGCGCGTTTGCACAGATGTCACCTGAAGCCCCGCCCCTCCCTTCACCACTGTGCAAACGCGCACCGTGGCGCGTTTTAAGTCGGGGGATTAACTCCCTTGAATCCTGAGGGTCCCTGGGGGCCAACTAGCCCAACAGGTATATCCAAAAAGCGCCACAGAGCTGCGTTGCAGAGAGGTGTAAAAGGGGCGTGGCCTCTGTACACCTCTCTGCAACGCAGCCCCTGGCGCATACTGGAGGTTCCTGGTGGGCTAGTTGGCCCCCAGGACCCCCAGTATTCAAGGGGAATTGTTCCTCTCTGCAAACGCGCCAGGGGCGCGTTTGCAGAGTGGTGAAGGAAGGGGGCGGGCCTGCGGGCCCGATCGTTTTTTGTTTTTTGTCCTCTGAAGGGGGCTGTGTGGCCCCCTTCCTTTTTCCTGTTTTTGGGCCCTGGGGACCCCATCCCCCAGGGCCTTACCCCTTTTTTTAATTAAATTAAAAAAAAAAACGGGAAGGGGCCGCGTGGCCCCCTTCCTTGGGCCTGTATTGGCCCCGGGGACCCCATCCCCCGGGCATGGCCTCGATTTTTTTTTTTCTTTGGAGGGGGACTGCGTGGCCCCCTCCTCAGGCCATTTAAGGCCCCGGGGACCCCATCCCCGGGGCCGGCCTTTCCGTTTTTTAATAAATTTTGGGGAGGGGGCCGCGTGGCCCCCTCCCGGGCCACTACTTGCCCCAGGGACCCCATCCCCCGGGCTGGCCCTCTCCGTTGGGGACTGTGGGGGTCCCCAATCCCCCACAGTCCCGCCGGCTCCCCGCGTCCCTTGGGAGCCGGCATTGCTTTTCCACATGGGGAGCTGCTAAGATGCAGCTCCCCATGTGGAAAGCAGTCGGCTTTGGATATTGGAAGAGAGAGCAGGTTTCCTGCTCTCTCTTCCAATATCCAAAGCAGTTTGCTATGGCAGGACGGGAGCCGCGAGGCTCCCGTCCTGCCATAGCAAACTACAGTGTCCCGGGGTAGGCACCCCGGGACACTGCAGGAGCCGGCCCTGGGGGTGGCGGTCCCCAGGGCCATCAAGGGCTCCAGGAGGGGGCCGCGCGGCCCCCTCCCTTAAATTGCACAGCCCCGGGAGGTGGTGGTCCCGGGGCTCTGGGGTCCGTAATGGACCCCCACATTTATTTTGTAAGTGCCCCGGGAGGTGGTGGTTCCCGGGCGTGTGGGGGCTGGAGCCCCCCACACCTTATTTATTTAAAAAGAAGCCCCGGGGGTGGCGGTCCCCGGGGCTGCGGGAGGGCAGGAGAGCCCTCCCGCACCATTTTTTATAAAGCCCCGGGGGTGGCGGTCCTCGGGGCTTGGGGGCCCTTTGAGGCCCCCATACAAACAATATACCCACCCTCACCATGCCCCCGGGACTTGGGCCACCCGGGGCAAATGCAATCGAGCGCGGGAGACCGCGCTTCGATTCTTCGGCAGGATTCGCGCACCCTGAGCGCATCCTGCCGATATTTAAAAAATTGTTTTTTGTTTTTTGCCCAGGGGTCCTTGTGGGACCCCCTGAGCAAACCTAGGGGTCAGGGTGTTTCTACCCTGCCCCCTTTGTGCGCTTTGCGCACTTGTTTCTGTCCCTCGGTTCTACCGAGGGACAAATGGCTGCCAACATTTCCTGAATCGGAATGTTGACAGCCAGCTGACAGCCAATTAACATGCAGCTCGTGATCGGGACGGTGCGCGCAGGGTGCGCTGAGGGTACGCGGACCCTACTCGGCCATAGATATATCTATCTTTTTACTTTTGATTTTCTCAGCAACTACTGAACGGATTTACACCATTTAACAAAAAGGGTTCTTTCTGAACCAAGAACTACCTCTTTGCCAAATTTGGTGTAATTCCATTCAGCAGTTCGGGCTGTAGCCGTGTCTAAAGTTTCCTATGGAAAATTGCATGGGGAAAACGCGTTTTGGGACCCCCTTTTTCTCGGCCCCCGCTTGACAAATCCCCCGAGACTTTCAGGGTAGGAGCGGACCGGAGCGCCCCACAAAGTTTGAAAATTTTGCGAAGATACGTCAACCGGCAAGAGAGTTATTTCAAATAGAATGTCGCAGATTTCCTATGGATAATAGGTTGTAACTATAACTATCTACTGGCGACCGCCAGTAGATAATATATATATATATCCATCCTTACGGGTGTCGGGACACCTTCGTAGTCCTCATCACGGTAGCGTATTCAAATCAGGAAAATTCAAATTTCACAGGAATTTAGCTTTCCAGAGGTGTGATCAAAGCTATGGCGTACTCCTCAAAACAGTCTTATTGATCAGACTTTTATTTTTTTTTACCTCTGTACTCCCTGCTTCCAGCATGAAAACAAATTGAGTTAGGTGAACAACTTCTTGCTTGTTTTGAGTAATACAGCCTTTATATTGCTTATTGCACCAACATAGACATCCTCCTTGCTTTGATTCACTGAAACAATTTCTACAGGTTTCTCACCACTGTCATAATTTTTTTTTTTTATTGCTTTTTACTGGAGTGATTCTTATATGTTGCAAAGTGAATCCTTTTTGAGTGGCCACCTCCAGTTTATATATTTTGGGACCCACCTGCTGGTAATTTTGAACTCTAGCTCTGGGACACTGCTACCCAGTACCACATGTATGTGCTCTGGCCCCCAAAACTATGTCAAAATTTGCTTAAAATCTGATTGGCACTGACAGGGCGCCTTTGGAGGACGACTGCTGGTGCCCCGGGGTACCGCTGAGGTGTGCTTGGCATCCTCGGAAGGGCGGAGCCTCAACCCTCACATGTGCCCGGAAGCGACCTCCACAGAGAACACAGTCGGGAAGGAAGGTGTTCAGGTGGTGGAAGCCGGAGAAGGACGAGAAGCGACACAAGGAAAACCTGCGAAGGAGAAGGCGGAGGAGACAGAGCGGGCGAGCGACGCGGAGGAGACGGAGCAGGCGAGCGAAGCAGAGGAAACGGAGCAGGCGAGCAACGCGGAGGAGAGGGCAAAGGACACAGAACAGACGGAGGAAGAAGGAGTCGACATCGGACAAGCGGTGGTCGTTTCCCCTGAGGAAAGCGCTACGGACGAGGCAGCCGTGGCTCTATCAGGGAGCCACGGCTTCAGGCAAGTGGCTCAAACAACTAGACAACTAGTGGGCGGGTGAGCTTTTACCCATGCTTATTTTACGGGCCTATAAGGAGGCCCAAGCTAAAGACAGAACAGAGACATAACCGGTCCCAGGTCCAAGGATAGAGAGGGCCCCTGGGCGGGAAGGGGACACCCCGGTAGTTAACGGACCCCGTACTCCCTCACATCCCACTGTTGTGGCAACATGTAGAGCCCCAACCCGAGCACTCCCTACCCCCGAGAAAATGTGTTACTGTGTTTGTGGCAAGAGACAATCACAAGAACTCTAATAGCCTCTTCCTTTTGTTTTTGTTTCTACCGAGGGGAAGCAATGCCAGGAATCGTATCGAACCGGAGCTGTCCCAAGAAGGAACCCTGAGGCCCCGGTACCAAGGACTACTACAAAGGCGGATGCTGGGATCCCCTTCCGTTTAGTTGCTCGTTGTAGTGACCAGTCTGACGATTAAACACCCTTTACGCATCTACCGCTGCCTCCCGTGGTTTGTTGTCCTGTGACAGGCACATTTAACTTTTCTATTATGTCATAGTACATAGTGCAGAAGTACACCCATGACATGGAAAGTTAAATGTCAATTGTGAACTGCAGCAATTTTTATGCCTTCCACTAGTGTGATGAGAACATGGCTTCAGGCCTACCGTGTGTAGCCTGATATCAGCAGCTTGAACCCTGCTGCACAGACCTGTCAAAATCCCCCTTTTGACAGGTAGGAAGACCTGGTTTAAAATATTAAATAAGTCACCTCTAAGCACACCTTGCAGCCCACAAAGTAAAGTGCGTAATATTTAAGAATGGAACAAATATGACATTGGAAATGGCATGTTCCCCCAGTGACTAGGCCAAAATTCCATTGTAACTGGTCAGGCTGTAACGGGCACATAGGAAAAGTCAAAGTTCAGATTTAATACTTAAATCTAAAACTTTTGACCGGTGGCAGATACAGACGGCATTTAAAGACGTATTTTTATATTTAAGAAAAATCTAATCAAATGATGGTCAGATTTTTACTAAACATATGGGAACTGAAACTTTTAAAAAGTTACCTTTTCCCTGCCTGAAGCTGCTGGAAGCTAATATATATTAGGTCTCCAGCAACTGCCCAACCTTAACTTGGTGTGGAAGAGATGTGAAAACTGCTAACAGAGCAGAGACAATGACCTGGGAGTGGGAGGTATTTTTTTCCCCTGGCAGGAAGACCTGTTGGGGTGGGACCAGGAATAAAACTTCAAAGGGGCCTGCCCTGTCACAAGCAAATGTCAGGTGACACTTGGAAAGCCCCCGCATCAGACTCCTTAGTCAGGTAGGCACAAACCCAGTGGGAAGCAAGCTACTCACAGAACCTGTTTTGAGTGGCCACAGAGAAGGGAGTTGCTCATTACCCTGTCCACACCGTTGAGTGGGCATACAGGTTCTGCACAAGGACAGCAGGGTTTTCCCATCTTGGGATTGTTTGCATTAGGGCCAACAGGAACTGCTGAAAAAGTGTGTAGGGTTGCCACCGAGAACCTTTACCCCACTGGTTAGGGAGCGCCCAGGAGTCACCCCCACCCTCTGGCTGGTGCTAGGCTTAAATGTGGCTTGCCCAGGCACCATATTTAGAACACTTACTGGACCTGTGGAAGATCAGAAGAGGACTGGACTTGCTGTTTGTGACCTGAGAGAAACCCCAAAGGACTGGACCTGTTCTCTCTTATACTCAAGATAAAGAAGTGTACTCTTAAGAGTCAGTTGACTTGCTTCCTATGTGGATACAGGGACACAACAAGCTGCAAGAGGTCTTTTCCTTGAGCTACCCACCTGACCTGAACTGGACTTTGCTATTGGCCTCTGCCTCACACCATGAGAGTCTCTATGTGCCCTCCGCTGAGGTCCTGTGGCCTTAAAGATG
This sequence comes from Calotriton arnoldi, assembly GCA_963921515.1. Classification (NCBI taxonomy): domain Eukaryota; kingdom Metazoa; phylum Chordata; class Amphibia; order Caudata; family Salamandridae; genus Calotriton; species Calotriton arnoldi. Next base: position 1,763,665 of record CAWUFW010000593.1, on the reverse strand, counting down.
TAGTCCTGTGGTTGTTTATAAACCAGAAGAAAGTTTGGAAACTTTTGAAAACGTTTCCTTCAGAGATTCAGGAAGACCTACGGGGAAAAAAGAATCCGACCAGCAGTTCCATGGCGTCAAATTAAATTTCAGCTTCGTCTTGCTCAAGGTTCCAAGCTCCTCTAAAAAAATGACTAAGTCCTATTCTGCATTGGAACTTAAAAACATTTTAGCAAGAAATCCCCAAAACTCCAGAGCGCCAGCAGGACCAACCTCCTTCAAGTATCTGGTCTTCGGTTCCATGGAGTCGGCTACAATTTCAGCACCTGCCTGCTCAAGAAGGGTTTTTTGTCTGCAAAAATAACAAAGTCCCTTTGTGCCCTGGCACTTAAATGAAATATCAATACTTTTCTTCAAAAAAAAGAGACAAATTCCCTTTCTGCATTGGGACTTAAAAATGTTTTCAAACTTTTTACATTCCAGACTTTCTCCGTAACCTGTCCACTTGGAGTTGCTGACTACTGCTCCATTGCGTTCAGCCTTGAATCGTACCTAGATCCTGGTCTATTGCTTCCATACACTATCATGGCACTTTGACTTTTTGGCTCTATTTATACTTAAATCTTCAAAAGTTCACATCTCCGGTCCGTGTTGGATTGTTGTCATTTAGTCTTATTTTACTTATAAGAGCTTTCTCTTTATTTTAAAATTGGTTGTGGGTTTTATTGTGTTTTGTACGACTTTTTCTACTGTGTATGCACTGCTAAAATACTTTACACATTGCCTTTGATTTAAGATTTTAGCCTGACTGCTTTATGTCACGCTACCAGACATTGAGCACAGGTTTATTTAATTTAATTTGTGTGACATGAGGCAGGTGGTGCCCATATCTTTTGGGACTTGACACTAGCCCCCCTCTCCCAAATAATAATCCACTTTCCTACAATGTACTTAAAGGCATACAACAATTCAGTTGCACTTAATAATGCTCTTTGCACAAGAGCTAACAAAAGGAGAGGAGGCCTACAAATAGAACAACAGCTGGCAAGGCAGGGCGGCTACAATTTTCTGGGTTAATCATGTGTGAAGTCACGGATTGCACATACACTGTCATGTGAAGGGGCCCATGTGCTGGAGCATGTGTATAAGTGTGAATAGATGCGCATGGTGGTGGATGCTGGCGTGGAGTCCATAGGATGGTTCAATGGGTGGTGTTATACAACGTTGAGCAGTGTGCTAATGTATGTGGTGTTGTTCTAATGGCCCCTATAGTGTCTTGTTTTCAGACTTTGGGCCTAGCGCCAGGAGAATGGTTTCTCACCCCGCAGTTTCACTGGGTTTACCTGCACTATATTCCAAAAGGCTAATGGCAATGTCGTCCTCTAGAGCCCACATTTGGAGTTTCACTTTCCAGACCTCGAGTAACAGCGAGCCAGGGATCTCCAGAAAACCACGATGGCTGGTTTTGCGAGGATCATTACGAGGTTGATGAATGTGCTGTTGACTTTATTAATTTTGAGCCTTGCCATGAACCCTAAAAGGCTTATTTTCGGTATTTGGATATGTTGTCTATCATTCAGTTTCAACACCACATCGCACACACCGCTCCAGAAAATTGGGATTGCATTGCATGAGCAGCTCATGTGATAAAAATCTGCCACATCTACACCATATCTAGAATAACCTTGATGTACATTAGTAAACATCTGGTTCAAATTAGCAGATGTGAGTTGCATACAGTGTACGTATTTGAATTGCAGCAAATTGAGACCTCCTTTCCTGGAGACCCTAGATATATGGTGGAGGACCGGTAATCGGTGACCAGTTATCAGAAAGCTCCCTTTAAAAGTCATTGCTCCACTTGGTTATAAGGTCTGACACACCCACTGACTACTCCTGCTGATTACCCTACTTATATTTGTAATTCTGGGGAGATGGGTTCCTCATATTAGTAGTATGTGTAAGTTACTTTCTGGATCATGATCTGAATTATCCCATGTGGCGACTGCAGCTTTGCAGAGGTCGTGTGTGTTAGGAACTGCCCAGCAGCCAGGCCATAGTCTGCCCTAATTTCAGCAGATGTCATGAATATTTCCTAGTCGAATAATTGTCCTACGTGGGTAATGGTAGCCCTCGACCAGTGCGCCCTATTGGCTATCTGCCCTACCTTCCTGAATCTAGGCAGCACTGCCATTAGCATTGTCTCATCCTCTTTAATCTGTAGCTTATCACATTCATTGTTTTCCCAGCATGTGTTCACTTCTAAGCAACTGCTTTGTGTGAGAAAAAGTCACGCCCCACCTTAAAAACCCACTGTTTGTATAATTTTTCGGGCATTATGATCTGCATTGAAATATGTATGTATGTGGTATTTGTATAGTGCAAACTTGTCTGAAAGGGAGTGGGATACTGTACAGGGTCAAGGGCAAAGATACAGCCAACAATTGATTGAAGGGTTAGCTGCTTTCCAAGAGTGGAACTGGACTGTTCATGATGCAGTGGTCTTTACAGAGGTGTTTTCTTAGCTCACTCCTAAATTAGAGCCGGAGTGGGCCCTCCTGATGGATATAGGGTTGTTGTTTCAGAACTTGATGAATAGCTGAAGAAGGCCCGTTCCTTTTTTTCTTTCTTGCACTTCTTCATCTCCCATATGATGATGTCCTGGCTTCAGGTGTGCAGAGAGCTAAGGGAGATAGTGGGTTTATCTGTCAGGTAGGCATAAGTTCCGGTTATGATAGCTCTGTAAATGATGCAGCTGGTTTTGAAGATGATGTGGGATGGCAGCGGTAGGCCCACTGTAATTCCATCAGGTGTGGGTAATGAGGTAATTGTTTTTGAGGCCCTTGGGGTGTGATGCAGCATGTAAGAGGCAGCATGGGAATGTGGCTGTTGGGGGCATGCCTTGCAAGAGCATGATGGTGGACGCGAAGTAGAACTGCACGGCACAGCATCCAACTTATCCGACATTTATGCAACCCATAGGCATCAATCCACGGACTTGAGGGGTGCCATATGCCAATAGCGAGCACCGGTTTAGGTAGAAGCTGCACTGAGGGACAGGGTGTCACTCTACATCGCTGAACCGGGGAAAGGGCCGCAGATCCTCGGCCCGTGCAGGTGATCGGCTCCGACAGGGATGGGCTACAGACCCGGAGCGAGCACAATACTGGAGGGCTGAATCACTCCCCCGGCCGCCTCTACAGGTTAGGAGAACGACATAGCCTTATCGGAAATCCCGGGGGGGGGAGCAGAAGTACGCAAGTCGCTGGGGCAAAATCCACGCAACCAGAGGCAACCGGGGAGGAGGCCCGGAGGCCGGCGGAGGAGAGAAAGGCGGGGAGGGGCAGACGCACGGACTAAGCAGCGACCGCCTGTATAGAAGCCGACGGCTGCCGCGGACCCAGTGTGGAGGAGGTGCGGGGGCGCCTACCTTTCCTCCCGCCCCCGCCTCCCTGCTTGCGTCCTGGAGTGGAAGCGGTGTGCGGCCGGCATTGAAGGCGCTCACCTAGGCCTCCGGTAGGCAGCAGATCAGAGCAGGGCTTGCGCAGGAGCGCCAGTGCTGGAGAGGCCTGTGGCGGTGAAGATAACGACACCGAACACTCGGAAGCAGTGGCGCCGGCGAAGAGATCGAGTGTAGCGGGGTCGCATGAAGTGGGGCATTAATTAGAGGAAACACGTCGCTGAAGAGGCGGACGGCTCCTGCTACATGAGTTGGGGGAGCGGAAATTGGTGAGTTAGGCCACAAGAGAAGGGGAATGAACAGGCATAAGGCGGAATCTCAGTACCAGGAGGAAACGGCCTGAAAAGCAGAAAAACACGGCGAGAGACACGCACGGGACACAGCACACCACAGAGGCGAACACAGGGGGGGGATGCTGCGCCACTAGCAAAGCACTGGAGACTCAGCCCGATCCGGGAGCACTGTTAATGCTCCGTACACTCCCCAGAGGGGTTGCAGCTTGAGAACAGCAGTGCCTGCACCAGTCCCCGGCACCAAGGCGCTCCGCTAGGCCTAATAGAGCACAGGGGTGAGCTCGAGCTGAACTGATACAAGCACAGGATAAGTACACCCACTAGCTGAGGAGCTCGGCTGGAAGGTCATCCTGCGTGGCAACCAGTGAACCAGATGAGGTGAAGCATACTGTGGCGGGGAGAACCTACTGGGGACTCGACGGCCCCTAGCTTGTCAGGCTCAACACTGGTGGTGGGACGGCTGGAGAGAGAGGAGGCGCAGAGAAACCGCTACAGAGAGACTTAATCACCGAAACATCTGGAGTAGGGGCACTGAAGGGCTTACTCATACCAAGCGGCCCCCTGGAGTCTCTTTCTGTAAACTCCCCCATCTTTGATAGTCAACCCCAGAAACCAACTCTGTGAAAGGCTGGGATATGCAGAACAGAGGCGATCACCAGAGTAGTGGGAACTTACAGATGGGACGCACAAAGGGGACAAACACGAGGGCCTCCTCCAGGTCTTCCTCAGTCATGGGGGAAGATCAGCAGAATTCTCAAGACCCGCAAGCCTCCGGACAAGGGGACAGGTTTGATGCAATACTGCAAGCAATAGAGAGGTCACAAATTTCTCTGGAATCCAAAATTGATAATGTTGTTACGGACCTGACGCTCCTTCATGCGGACCACAGAAAACTACCGGCACGAGTTACCACTGCGGAGCAGACATTGATGGAAGTACAACCACTAACGGACACACTGGACAAGCAACTAAGGGAATTTGAAAGCAGATTACGCCGGCTGGAGGACAAGGTAGAAGACGCAGAAGGCCGGTTCAGGCGAAACAATATATGCCTTATTGGGCTCCCGGAAGGAGTGGAAGGACAAAACGCGGTGGGGTTCACAGAAAATTGGATCTGGGAACTCCTAACGGGGGCATCCTTGTCACTCTTCTTTTCGGTCAAAAGGGCACACAGAGTACCGATCAGGAGGCCAGCGCCTGGAACCGGCACCCATCCGTTCCTCTTCAGGGTGCTGCACTACCGTGATAGAGACACTATCCTGAGAGAGACACGTAAAGTCAAAGAAGTGAATCTAGAGAATGCTAAGGTGATGTTCTTCCCCGACTATACTGTTAGAGTGCAACATCAGCGCAGTTCCTTCTTAGCGGTTAAGCAACAGCGGCGGCAGCTAGATATCCAATATTCCCTACTTTTCCCTGCAAAACTCTGTATAGTGGCGGACGGAAAAACCTGTTTTTTTGATACCCCACAAGATACCTGGGACTGGCTAGAAGCTGCTGGAAAATTCTCAGGGCTTAGACCGACGGACAGAAGCCACGCACACAGAGACATAGCAAAAATGCCGGAACGGGGTAGGCAACGGAAAAGAACCCATGCGCCAAAGTTGGCTGCAGTGCCATACCTGGAACAGATCATCAGGGAATGACAGCAGGCCGTACGAGAAACAGAAAATATATCAGACTTACCCAGAGACTCTGATAGAGAAGGGTTATCAGCTAGGTCTTCAGATGATGACGGATCCTCGATCGCTTGCCCATCGAAGACGAACTCACTGACAATACCAGATGTTGCCTCACAGATGGCGGAAGGAATAATATGAAGAGACACAGAAACTATATCCTTTTGTAAAAATTGTATGCTAAAATACACAATGTCACCTATCTGGTTGAAGGATATGCATGGGGGTACCTGTGGGGGTGGGATTTTGAAAGGGGGAGGTCGTGGGGGAGTGGTTCCTCAGATGCTGGCACGCCAGGAGGGGTCCCTTGCACCCAAGATGAAAGTATAATAATGAAGGGTATAGATAACTTTTGAAAAAGGATGTATGTGCTGTACTGTTGCATCTCCCAGGCGGGGCACCCCCGAACCCACGCAATCTGAAGGGGAGTAGTTGTCTTGTCTGAGCTACGCTCAAAGTTTGAGCAACTCCGCAGGGTTGCAAGGATTGCTCTTTTGGAATTACGAGATAGCCATGTTGGCTTTAAGTTTGATATATGGTTACTCCCGGACCCCATGGTACCCCAAGAACACTACCCCTGGCGGTCACTCTTTGGCACATTTGATGATGTATACCTAGCCGAGCTCGTAAATAAACAGTGGATTTCACATCACACATGGCCCCACACCGTATGATGACCTGGAATGTCCGGGGTTTACGCACTCCGTCTCGCAGATATGCCGTATATGCGTATCTCAAGAGACACAATATACAGACAGCCCTCCTCCAAGAGACTCACTTAACTCACATAGAAACAAACAGGCTGCAGCGCAGATGGCGAGGGCAGGTATTAGCTACCAATTACTCAATGTTTGCCCGAGGGGTATTAATCTGGATCCGCCCGAACACCCCCCTCCTAGTGGAAGACGTCATTATATGTCCTGATGGCAGATACATATTTCTTAAAGGCAAGCTGGATGGGAGGGGCCTCGTGCTGGGAAATATATATCTACACCCAACACGGAACAGGGACCCTTCTGGACATCAATATCGTTAGTACTCTCGAGATGGCACGGTGTACTCTGGATAATTGGGGAGACTTTAATAATGTACTGGATGTCACTTTAGATCGCTCACTCCCCCCACTGGGCAGCACAACAGCATCCACAGAGGCTCAACTGCTAGTGGACTGGACAAGGTGTTAGGGACTAACTGATATGTGGAGACACCGAAATCCTAACACAAGGGTGTACTCTTATTACTCTGCTCTGCATGCCTTACATGTCAGGTTAGACAGATTCCTAAGCACACTCAATCTTTTGCCATATGTACAACAGGCGGACTACCTAGGCCGCACACACTCCACACTTAGTGGCGCTAGCATGGGAGACGGCTCGCCCCCCAGTGCCAACCCTGCATTGCTCAAGGACCCACAACTCTGAGAATCCATTCGTGGGGCAATGGAAGACTACTTTACCCACAACAAAGGGATGGCGTCATCTCCACTGATAGAGTGGGATGCATTTAAAGTGATGATAATGGGGAGCTATGTGGTGCTGGGGTGTGGAATGAGGAAGCAGGTGGAAGCCGAACTTAAAGAGGTGGAACGTGAGCTACTGGAACTGGAAACGCAGGAGGTAAACAGACTAGCGAACACACTGGAGCTAGCAGTTGCGAGATCAAAACACGCAGACCTGATTGAAAGGTTGAGATGCATAAACTATGCAGCACACTCAGCTAAGACACATGCGAAAGCACACTGCTCCGGCACACTACTTGCATGGATGTCTTGGCAAGATCATAACCGCAAACCCATTACGGTACTTAGGTCGGAAGACAGAGAACTGAAATACACCCAACATGAAATACATAAGGAATTAGTGACACACTTTACATCGCTGTATAGAACAGCCAAAGAAGCTTCGGACTCGGAAAAGACCAGTTTTTTAGATAACATACAGTTCAGGGCTCTGACCCCCGACCAACGCTTAGAACTAGACACACCCATAACACCCAGTGAGATACAAGGAGCAATTAGATCTCTGGCCTCAGGGAAGGTACCGGGCCCAGACGGTATTCAACCAGAATTTTATAAGGCATACCAAGATATCCTGGTTACCTCTATACCTGGCCACAACATTTCTTTCAGACCCTTGCTAGGCAGGCATTTGTCAAGTGTTGCACGCTAAGCGCCTTAGCAGAATGTAGTAAGTTTAGTTTACAAATCAAGCGGAGTGCACAATCTCCACTCACTTTCATACCAAGATATCCTGACACCAGCGCTGCAGAAGGTATTCGAGGAGGCAGTACAGTTAGCACACATGCCAAAATCCATGAGCGAGACCATGCTGGTCACTCTGCCAATACCGGATTGAGACCCCACCCAGCTCGGGGCCTACCGCCCACTGGCGCTACTGAATGTGGACTACAAAATACTGGCCAGTATACTTGCAGGACGACTAGCTCAGTTGGTGCCGGACCTGGTGCACGCTGATCAGAAGGGCTTCATTCCGAACCGATCGACCTCTCTCAACCTGCGCAGGCTGTTTCGGGTTATGCGCTACGCCCCTAATGAATGGCCTAACTTGGGCTGCATGGTGCTTGATCTCGAGAAAGCATTCGATATGATCGAGTGGTCATTCCTATTCAAAGTGCTGCATAGACACGGCCTGAGCCCCAACTTTATTTCACTGATCAAGCTGCGATATAGTAGCCCAACTGTAAGAATTAGAACCGTCCGGCTGATCTCGCAACCGGTGCCGATAGGCAGGGGTACTAGACAGGGTTTCCCCCTCTCTCCCTCCTATTTTCATTGGCCATCGAACCGCTGGCCATAGCTATGAGGGCCTCGGCCGTAGCATGGGGTATACCACTGAGAGAGGACACACACGCTATCTCCTTATACGCGGATGACCTGCTCCTCTACGTAAGGGATATTGGGAGCATACCGGAAGTTATATCCAACACACTCACCCAATTGCGCATATATCGGGGCTACGGGTCAACTGGGGGAAATCGTGCCTGTTCCCATTCACCACCCACACCCCTGACCCCCCCCCCCCCTTAGGGTCAATGGCACCTTGGTCGAATGGCAGCCAACAATGTTTCATTATCTAGGTATATGGATATAGGACGAGGAGGGAGACCTCCTGGATGGCAATCTAAGTAGGGCCATCACATCATTATCAACGCAAATAACTTTCTGGAAGTCACTCGCTCTGTCCGTTGCTGGTAGGGTAGCACTCATTAAAATGGTAGTCCTACCGAGGCTCCTCTATTATTTCAACAACTTACCCATATATCTCCCACCATCATTCTTTAGACCACTCGAACGCATGCTCCGTGAGTTAATTTGGAACACATCAAGGCATTGAATAGCGCTAGCAAAACTGTACCTACCTAATGCTCAGGGAGGCATGACAGTACCAAATCTAGAGCATTATTATCTGGCAGCGCAACTGCAATGGGTGGCACAATGGGTGGCAGGCCTAAACTTGTCGGACACAGCAGGTGCGGGGGCCCCATACACTGTACAAACCTTACTGTCAATATTTCACCCTTGCAGTGGAAGGCCCGGACTTTTGCCGCTACTGCTACAAGTAGCTTTTGCAGAGCACTATATATTACCAAAACCATCACACCATATGCACCAGCGATTCTGCTCCTGGGCATGCCCGGAGGAAACGGGACAACAACTACAACATATTTGATCTCATGGCACGCGGCCGGTATACACACGCTGGGGGATTTTTACCATGACGGCGCACTCATACCGTATATTGAACTGTCACATGAAGAGGGCATACCTGCAGGGCAGTTTCGTGCATATGCTTCATGGATAGGCATATTACGACATAGATGGGGTGACATGTCGCAGGAATTACAGACGCACTTGGTGCTCCAATATATTCATGTCATGGGTAACGGAAGCCATTTAATTTGCTGGTTTGCAGATGCACTTCGTATACATACGGCAATAGATCTCACCTCATTGCGAGGGAAATGGGAGACAGATCTTGGACGCCCCTACACCACTAAAGAATGGAATTCCGTACTAGCAGTCCCCACAAATATACCCCGAAATGCTAGTTTCAAACTGATCCAATTATATATTGTGCATAGGGCATATATGACCCCAGAGAAAATAAATCGATACTTTCACAAAGAAGACATGGGCTGCCCTCGATGCAGTACGCGAAACACTGGCATAATACATATGCTGTGGGCCAGTCCGCGACTGGGAACTTATTGGGAGGAAATGATTCATCAGCTGTCAATGTGTACAGATAGACCCTTGCCAAACAAATGGGAAACATGTATATTGGGTATGTACGCGAAAGACCGGAAGCTCAGAGCCACAAATTGATTCCTGGAGCTTGGACTAATAGTAGCCAGACGGCTTATAATGAAACATTGGAAATCCAAAGAGCCATAATAGCATGGGAACGCTCCCTAGATAACTGGGAGGGGTTTCCCTCTGATGGGAGGACACATTGGGATTACGCAAGTTCCCGATAGCAGATAGCTGGTATGAGATTCTTAGATCCTGTCAAGAGACTGCCGGGCAGGATGCACAATCAGAATTGTCACTGGGGGAAAACCAAGCGTAGGACAGTGCAGGGAAATACAAAAAGCACATTAGCAATAGCAGATGTGAATTGAGCAATATCTAATAGACTACGAGCTGGCGGAGGTGCAGAGCACAGCAGACCGAGCCAATGCAATGCCACATGCCAGTAAAAGAAGGACAGGGTGACGCCGGGATTAGATAAGCCTGGAACAAGTTGATGTTAATTGTTGATAAGTTTAAGAGAGTTCAAATTGTATCCATAGCAGGCAAAGGCACTCCTTACAGGTGACACCACATAGCCTACGCCTGGTTGAGGACATCTGGCTTTTCGGGGGATGTCCAGTCAACCTTGATGGACATGTCCTTTGATGGCCGTCGTCTTTTTGGCGACAAAGCAGACTCGGCGCTTGAGAGCGCTTTAAAGACTCTCGAGCAACGGACAGATCGTTGGGCCTCACTGCGCCTTCCCGTCCACTCCAGTCTGCTTTTCGTCCCTCTCGTGGCTACGGAAGGGGCGCCCAACCACGTCTGGTCCAGTCTAGCCACCAGTTCACGCAAGCTGCCCACCCTCTGCCTGGCCCCGGATGTGGGACCCAGCGTCCTCGCGGTTCTTGGAGCCAGCGGGCGCGCCAGTCCACCATCTCCCCCCGCCACTGCCTCCAAATCCTCCTAGTCCAACGTTTCAGGCCTAGCTTCAGCCAGTTGGAGACAGGATTCGCCATCACCTCCTCCAATGGCAATCCATCACGTCGGGCAGGTGGGTTCTACAAATCGTCCGAAGGGGCTCCTCCCTCCCCTTCGAGACTACCCCTCCCTCCATGCCACTGTCTTACAATCGCATGTCGGAGGATCATTCAGCACTTTTCTGGGAGGAAGTCTCAGCTCTTTTGGCCAAGGGAGCTATAGAGAGGGTCCCTGCACCATATAGACGACTGGCTGTTGAAGGAGGGCTCGCCCAGGCTGTCGTCTTCCACCTCCAGGCTACGGCGGACCTCCTTCATTCACTGGGGTTCACTATAAATGTGCTGAAGTCACACCTGACTCCCTCTCAGATGCTCCCTTTCATCTGAACTGTTCTGGACACAGTGCAGTTTCTGGCCTATCCTCCTGAACAGTGAGTCTGGGATATTCGGGCTATGATACCGATGTTTCAGCCTCTATCCCGGATTTCGGTGAGAATGACTCCGAGGCTGCTGGGCCTCATGGCCTCCTGCATCCTGCTGGTGGATCATGCCAGGTGGCATATGCAGGCTCTGCAGTCGGACCTGAAGTTCCAGTGGGCGCAGCATCAGGGAAATCTTTCCGACTGTGTCCAGATCTCAGAGGGGACTGTGACACAGCTGCAGTGGTGGTTAACAAACCAAGATTGGGTCAGAGGCAGATCCCTCTCCCTTCCCCAACCAGAACTAACGGTAGTGACGGATGCGTTACTTCTGGGATGGGGTGGCCATCTGGGGGAGGCGGAGATCAGAGGGGTCTGGACTCCGGCGTAGTCCGGGTGCCATATCAACCTGCTGGAGCTCCGGGCAATCAGACTGCCACTGAAAGCATTCCTTCCCTCTTTCAAAGGGAAAGTGGTGCAGGTGTTCACAGACAACACCACAGCCATGTGGTACTGCAACAAACAGGGCGGGTGGGGTCGCGGACCCTTTGTCAGGAGGTTCTCTGCCTCTGGACATGGCTGGAACATCAGGGCATAACCCTCGTTGTTCAACACTTGGCGGGTTCTCCGAATGCCAGGGCGGATGAACTCAGCTGTCGGTGCTTGGACAATCACGAATGGCGTCTTCATTCGGAGGTGGTGCAAGGTCTCTTTCAGCGGTGGGGAGAGCCTTGGTTAAATCTGTCCGCCACGAAGAGAACGCGCAATGTCAGCAGTATTGCGCGTTGGAGTTTCCAAGGCAGCACTCACTCGGCGAAGCTTTTCGTCGCGAGTGGATCTGTGGCCTCCAGTACGCCTTTCCGCCTGTACTACTTCTGCCCTGAGTGCTCAAGAAGATCAAGCGCGACTGGGCCCAAGTTATACTTGTGGCTCCGGACTGGGCATGAAGAGTCTGGTACACCGAGCTTCTGAGCATGGCCATCGATCCTCCGATCCGACTGCCCCTTCGGGAGGATCTTCTGTCACAGCAGCAGGGGACGGTTCTTCACCCGAAGCTGTCCAGCTTCCACCTCCTTGCGTGAAGATTGAGCAGCGACAGTTGACAGCTTTCGACCTTCCGCCCGAAGTCTGTGATGTCATCTTGGCAGCCAGGCATCCCTCCACTAAATCGGTATACGCCTGTAGATGGAACAAGTTTGTGGCATGGTGCACAGCAAAGGCTGTGGATCTCCATTCTGCCCCTCTTTCAGAGGTCCTCTTGTATACACTTTCTTTGGCCCAGCAGGGCTCTGCTCTGGACACTTTCAAAGGTTATCTTGCATCTATCTCTGCTTTTCTTCGGCTGCCAGATCAGCCATCCTTGTTCAAGTCTCCTATTGTGAACAGATTCTTTAAGGGCATTACTCATCTGTTTCCTCCATCTCCCTTCATAATGCCCCAGTGGGACTTGAATCTTGTTCTCACATTTCTTATGTGTGCTCCCTTCGTGCCTCTTCATAACTGTCTTCTCAGGCTCCTCACTCTCAAGACTGCCTTCCTTGTTGCCATCACCCCTTGCAGGGTGAGTGAGGTTCAGGCTCTATCTTCCAAGCCCCCTTTCTTCTCTGTGCATCCGGACAAAGATGTGCTTAGAACAAGGCTTTCGTTCCTTCTTAAAGTGGTTACACCATTTCATGTAGGACAATCTATCACCTTGCCCACATTTTTACCACCTCCGCACCTTTCCAAAGAGGAGGAGAGACTCCACCGTCTGGACCCTAAACGTGTGCTGTCATTCTGTTTTGACCGCACAAAAGACTTCCAGGATTGATGATCAACTCTTTGTTGACTACATGGGTGCCAAGAAAGGCCGGGCTGTTAAAAAAAAGTACCATCTCTCGATGGGTTGTCCTTTGCATTAAGATCTGATATGCTTTAGCGAAGAAGGATCCTCCAGTGGGGTTGCGTGCTCACTCCACTAGGGCTACAGCAGCAACCACTGCATTGGCACGCGGAGTCCCACTCCTTGATATCTGCCAGGCGGCAACATGGACATCTCTACACACGTTTACCAGACACTATTGCCTGGACAGTCAAGTCCACGGGGACGGCTATTTTGCCCGTTCGGTCCTCCAGGACTTTCTTGTGTGAACTTGGTTCGCAGACCCTCCTCCGGGGATGGTATTGCTGGGGTATCTATTATAAGGTAAGGAATCTACAACTAACAGTCTCTATCAAATGAGAAAGTTGCTTACCTTCAGTAACGATGTATCTGGTAGAGACATATGTTAGTTGTAGATTCCTTACCGCCCCACCCATCCTCCCCGTTCTGCGAACTGATTTCTAGGGATAGGGACTCCCTTGCAGGGCCCTAGTTGTGGCGCACCAGTGGGCAATGTCTTTCATTGCTCTGCGTTTCTGGCGTGGAAAGTCATGTCAGAACTGACCTCAGCATGCAGGGGCGGCGTCTAAGTAGGCACCGCAAAGTCATCCCGGCGACCACATATGTCTCTACCAGATACATTGTCACCGAAGGTAAGTAACTTGTTCTTCAATAAAAGCAAGAGTAAGAAAGCAAGTCCAAGCGTGAAGCTGGAAATCTAGCCAGAAATTTCTTCAACAGAACCTCTTTAACTTTCTTATGAAGGAAGCCGTAGTTAATAGCACAACCGAACTGGACAGGGACAAAACAGACAATAACAATCATAGCAGTTCACTAAAGACAAGAGTAAGATAGCGAGTCCTTGGGTGGGCTGGGGGACTAGCCCAGAAATGTCTTCATCAGAATCTTTTTAACTTCCCTTTTGAAGGAAGCTATGGAATTATTCAGTCTTATTTCAGGTGGCAAGGAGTTCTAAATTCTAGGTGCAAATACCTGAGAATGCTTGATTGTAAGTTTTCTTTTTATGGAATTTCTGTGGCTTGAGTAGTAAGGTGCTGGAGCCCCTAGAGGATCTGGAGCCTCCAGAGAGCTTAAGTTTTTGTGCAAGATATAATGGGGTGTTGAAATGTAGAGCTTTGTGCGTCAAGGGTCATTTCTGTCACTTCATTAGCCTACCTATTTTATCTTTGGGATTTCCTGTCAAGTGTTTGACCCACCCACAGCTTTTTCATGGCATCTTTCCTGTAGTATTTGCTAGTTTCTATCTTGTGACCTGCAAGTCACAGATCAAATGTAATAATAAGCCACAAAGAACAAGTTAGTCTGACCCTGATGCAGCTGGTAAAGCGGTTGTTTCACTACGCCCTTGTGTACAGCTGTGTTTATGTGCTGTTAGTACTCATACCTGTTCCTCTGTACTTGTCTGTATGTGTGCATGAGTTTATGTTTACATGTCTGTGGCTGCTCATTTGTGTTTATACATGTTTGTATGTGTGTGTTCCTTTGTTTGTTCATCTTTCCCCACTGTGTCTTTAACTGTGCATTTTTGTTTCCCTGTTTGTGGTCTTATATTTGTGTGTTTAGCCATTCACACCGAGGTACATGAATTCTACGTCTGTGTTTGGATTCCATTGGCTCATAATTTCTCTTTCCCATTTAAGAAGGGGTTGTAGTTGTAATCATAGCATTGAAATCAGTGGTGCCAGTTCTACCATCAGTGAGCTAAGACTGGCAGGACTTGCAGCATCCACTCTGTGCAAGAGCTTGCTTACATCCATTACACATGCATCCCAGTACCCAGATTGCAGATAATCTATCTCAGTGGTTCCTAACCTTTTGACTTCTGCGACCCCAACTTCATTATTACTGGAATCCGGGGACTCCCACTGAATCACTGTTGGTCAGTAGCGGCTGGCATGGGGGAGGCAGGCGCGGATCGTGCTAGCATAATAAAAAAATTATAATAATGCATTTTAAAACCTACCTTTCTGCCGGGTCCCGCGTCTTCTCTGCTCCTGCTCTCCTGCCTCCTACAGGAACAGGAAGCAGGCAGCCAGGCTCCCTCTCCTAAGCCAATCACAACGCTGCATGCAGCGTTGTGATTGGTCTGGAGCGCCGTGACACGGCGCTCAGCCTGAGGCTAGAGGGGTGGGCATGTTCTCCATGCAGGCTGCAATGCAACCTGCATGGAGAAGGGCAAAGTGTGCATGACTGGTTTGGGCGTCCCGAGGGGGCCGACCAAACAGTTTTTGCGCACTCAGGAGTGGGCAAACCACTCCTTCCCTGCCCTGCTCGGAGAGCAGAGCAGCCCCGCCCACCCGCTCGCCCGCAAAGCAAACATATAATGGTAATAACTAAAAGTCATTACCATTTTATGTTTTGGCTTCTCTCACTGCGAGAAAGCAGTGGGGCGACGCTCCTCCGCCATAGCGGAGGAGCAGCCCCTGTTGTTGGCAATCAGTGCTTACTTTGAGCTGATAGTTTTCAGTGCTCGACACCGGCCCTAAATTGTCAGCACCGGAACTTTTGACAGTCTGCCACATGGTGGCGCTGTATATCTCATTTGGAGATAAGGACCATAACAGTTGTTTATTCGCTCAATATAATGTAAAAATGACAAATACCTGCCACTCAAGCCATTCTTATAGCATTGGGGGTATGGAATAGTCTGAATTGTCACACTTGTAGCAGTGTGATGGTTCGTAGTTATGTTGGTACTGTCATTGACAGCGCTGGCAAGGGCAATAGGTGTCGCAAGCTGCAGTCGAGAGCCCTGGCACTTAATTTTTTTTTTACAAATTAAGCACTGGTTTGAATCCGGTGACCCCAGCCTAAGCAATTTCGATGCTATGAACTGCATAACAATACACAAATAATAGAGAAAAATGCATTCATCAAACAAATACACAGATGTTGAAATATTTTACTTAATTCAGAATCAAATTAAGAAAACAATATTTTAAGTTTAATGGGAAGGTTGGAGCTTTTTTTAATTCAATTCAGGCCACCCATCGTCCATGCTACATACTGTTTTATGTATTTGTACTACACACAAATCAATCTGAGGATACCAACTTATTTTTTAGCTTCCAATTTCAAATTATTTCAGATTTACAGAACATTTTTAAATTTTCAGTTTTACATTTTGCCTCTTTATTTATATACACTTTATTATTCTGTTAATACTATTTTATTTTCTAAGCAGTTGCGACTCCCTGGGGGTCCCAAGACCAAATGTTATGAAACCGCTGATCTATCTTTTTACACTTGATTATGTGTGTGTGTGGTTTGTAACCCAACCCAACTGTGAATCAGTGCCAAGAAGCCTTGTAGGTGACAGACGAGCGCTGTGCAACCTGGCAAAAACAATATGGAACATTCCTGGGCTCTGAGTGTACATTGTAGTCTATTTTTTTCTCCCCAGCGCCTTGAGACCCTCGCGGGTAAGTAGTGCGCTCTACAAATTCTGTGATTGATTGATTCTAAACAGTGTTTGTGTCAAAGTAGACTCTGGAGATGCAGACATCATGTAGGTAGCAGAAACAGTACCTGGTGAATCTGACTAAGTCATAAGCAGAATCAATAAAAAAGTGTGGTTGAATTAAATGCATGTTACATTTACTAGTTAGATCTCAGGAGGATTCATCTATTTGTTTTGTTTTCAGATTGGACTGTTCCCATTTCAGATGCATTCCTGGTTGCATGTAAAAGTTAATGGTACTGTCTTGCTGGAATAGCTGCAGGGTTGATGTGTCAGAGCAGGGATCTGCTACTTAGTAACAATGTGTAGTGCAGGTTGCAATTGTGCATCACAATCCCATGTTGGGCTTGAGGGCCCACTTCCACCAGGACATCACATTGGCAGTCACATGGATTGGTTCTAGATTTTTTTTGTAGTGAAGAGGGCTGCAGTATTAATCTTCCTTGACCCAATAAAGTGTCACGTGTGAGGCACTGAAATGTAACACATAAGTACACAGCAAATATGGAAGTGTCATTGTCACCAGTGATCAAACTGAAAACGTGACAGCTACACGTGGTTGCTGTTTATTACAAATCCACATTAGGTTTTGAGGAGAAATTCAAATCACTTAATTGTAATATTCCTGGCATGTACATGCCACGTGACTTGAAAAGGATTCCATTGTTTCTGGCAATGATGCAGTTGTCATAAACTAAGTTGAAAGCGTGCGAAGAAGTAAACATCGTGCCCCACAACATGAGGTATTTGCAGTCATTCTGTGTAAAGCACAGCCTGTCCACATTAACTGTGCAAAAAAGAAATCTCCACGTAATGAGGCATGAATGATCCTCCCAGAAGAGGCAGAACAACAAGCGAGTGATTTTTAGTCATTCACAATACACATAGCAAAAAGCACACTTACCACTTCAACTTCATTTCCACAATCACGGTGGTAGAATATTGGTTGGCGGCCCTGACTGGAAAGACAGGACATACATATTTGCTCTAGTGATAAAAAATAATTTTACTAACTTTCAGTGATGCCAAAAATTCAAGTCATTTAATCTAAAAACATGTTTATTGTACAAAAAGGAAAGAGACTTCAAACGTGTAGTGCAGTTATCTTTATCTGCTAAATGCAAACATATTTAGCTTTTAAATGAAAAAGAATTAACAAGTGGTCTGGGGTCCTGTTTTGTTTATCTGAGCTCTGCTTTTACATCCAGAGCACCACATATATATGTCTTTCTGGTGGAAAAAATCCCAGAGTGGGTGTTTGGAAGTCTTAGTTTGTTCCAGCCCACCACCGCATACAGCATTGTGAAATGGGGCAGAACACTTCAGCCATTGTGTCTCTTGCTCAGTGGCGAATGGCAGTTTCCTTGATCATATGTGCACATCTGCCTAAAAAGAAGTACAATGCAGAGCTAGGGCTGCTGGACCAGTACTTTACCATTACCTTTTTCTTTCCATTCTTTATTCTTTTTTTATTTTTTAGTCACTCGTGTGTTTAAACTATGTCTTCATGTTACAGTAATTCAAAGCCAATGGTAAGTTTATTTTGAGCCAATAAGAATCATATTTTCCTAAGATGTGCGTTAAAAGTAAAACGGTTTTCTGAAGCACCTATACTATTCTATTAAAATGATTTGTTATGGTTAATGCTTCTTACATTTTCAATTGTCATTACACCCAATTTGCCACCACAATTAGACAGTGGCATATTTTCTTTTTTCTTTTTAATTCTGTGGCATAAGCTTGCAATAAAAAAAAAATATTTAAAAAACCCAGTACACCTTGTGGCCAACGCTAGGCCTATTGGCTTTGCCAATGTGTGTTTCTTTTGTTATTGGAGTTCCATGTGAGTGTATGTGTTTGGTTGCTCTATCCACCATGTTTTCCTTTTGTGTTCCATAGCCCCCCTCAAATACCCCCCTCACCACACATACTCCGTGTTCCGCTCTCCGTCATCCACCCTGTCCAGGGCTTCCCCATTGCAGTCTTTTTTTTATTTTTTAATAACACCCGTGGCATGGGTGTCAAGTCACCACAACGCCAGGAGTAGCGTTTGTGACATTACATAATCACCCTTTGAACCAATGACATCCTAACAAGTGACTGACATCATAGCACATGATATCATATGATTTTTGGCAAGGAATTCTCCCATGAAGTGATGTCATTTTACCATAATACTGATGAACCACACTAACTGACATTGCCTCTTAAGTGCGCACTAAAGTTACTAATACGGATAAATGTCCTTTTTATATACCACCTACATTTTTATTTGGGTGCTGACATGATATGAACATTACACATTTCTCTTTTTTTATTGCATGAAAAATGATGTGTTTGTTGAAAGAGGAGAATATATTACCAAAAACACACATCAAAACAACACAGGGAAACCAAATTAGTTATACTGCAGACTGTGATGATTTAATGGTTTCCCTTGTGTATATCACAAGCATAAAATGTACTGGTAATTCACAGAAAGAATTAAAACACAATATTGGTTTTGTCCACCTGTATGACTTCATGTTTACCATATATTGAATGTGAACTATGTTTTTGTGTTAAAATATTCCTTAGCATTGTTAATATATTTTTATTAGCATCACTTGTAAGGAGTTATCACTCCTTAAAACAGAGTTTTTTTCAAACGCATCATTTTTCATGTGTTCTCTATAACAAAAATCTGCAACATCTTCTTTCAAAATTTTTATTTTTTAATTTCATTTTTTTTTTTTATTCAGGAGAGTGTACATTACACCACTGTATTTATTTGTTTTACCGCACTAAGGGGTCGATTACGATGGCGGTCGGTGTCAGTATCACGGTGCCGGCGGTGCGGAAAAATGCCTTTACCGCCCGCCAGCAGCGGTCCTCACGGCCGCCATATTATGAAGGGCAAATATGCCCCATTTCCCGACCTCCGCGGTGCAACGCCGACCGCCATGAAATTGCGCCCGCCACCGCGCCGGTGGTAGCCAATGGAGACTCACCGCCGTGCGGAATGACGTCCCGTCCGCTCAACAAATTAGGATGCGCCAAACAACCAGTCGAACCGCAGGGGAGAAACCGCCCTTCCAGACACGGCGGAATCTCGACAGCGGAGCGTGAAACGAGACTTCCGGAGCCCTCCACCCGGAGCCGAACGCCATGGATCCAGCACTACACGTCCTCCCGGTGCTGTACGTGATACATCACCAGGTAAACATCGCCCGCCGCGGATGCCGCCGCAGGTACGTAATAAAACACAATACAACACAAAACAGAACACAAATTCCACGGGCTGAAACAGGGCACCTGGCCACACCAGACACACTGGTGTGGACAGGAACACATCCATCAGTGTACCCACACATGTCTCATTTGGCACCAATTCACACCCTGCATCAAGCCCACCAAATTACCGCGATCATAATGTAATGTGTTGCTGACGACACCGCAGCGGTGAGTATGCGGGAAATCCATCGCACAAAGCAGAATGCATGTACAGCAACGGTCAGGCCAGAAAGACCACAGGCCACCACCACCACCCACCACCCACAGCTCCGCCGCACACAGCAAGAAACATGCCAATCCCCCCCCCTGTGCACCCCCATGTCCAACACCAAGCGAGCTAAATCCACACCCAGCAACACACAACTAACACCTAGGGAGACAGACACAGCAGCATTGGGTGTAGATTAACACACAGCACAGAAGCACAGGCCCAGGGCAACACACACACACCACAACACCACATACATGGCAAGAAAGCTGAATACAAGCACAAAATTAACATCCACACACACAAGGAACATACAGACTACTGGACACACACCCTGCCAACTCACACAGACATACCCCACACCGACACACAGCCACATACACAGACTACATGCCACCAGCAATGGAGCACAACATAGAGGAAAGCAAAAATTATGTGCACACAAATGGGAGGGCAAGGAGACAACCAACAACCAGGTGAACAGACACATGCAGGACAAGGAACCTAGAACAACATCCACACCCCATCCAAGCACATGGCTGGCACAGTGAGTGAAGTCAAACAACAGTCACCTCAGTGCAACAACTCAGGGAGACAGCAAGGTAACCCATGTATAGGGACAGGGATGAAAGGAAGGACCTCAAGTCAAACAGTGAACAGCAAGTACACATGAGTATGCCAGCACCACAACACACAGGGCACATTGGCACACACAATGACTGTCAAACACAAGTAGGAGTCCCCAAACATACCCCCTCATATCTGCAGCACACAACCCCAATGCCAGACACACAGAAGGGCCTACATAATGTCCAGACAAGAGACAGACAAACAATCAAACCCCTGGGGGCATCCACAAACATCACACACACACAGGGATGCCAGTACCAACGTCTGCACCAAAACAAAAATGGCAAACACAATTCAAAACAGAAACATATACAGAACCACAAAAATAACACACATCACCTGTGCAGCCAAACTAGGGGAAGGCAATGGGAGCACACACACAACAGGAGTGCACCACCTCATCAGTCAGGAAAAATGCATAGGCTACATACCACAACACAGACAAGAAGTGCACCATCACAGAACAACACAGACACATCAAACACACAACAGATGCACAACACCACAAAGCACATAGCACACACAGCAGTACATCAGGGGATGTACACTAGGACAGCACAAGGCAACAACACCCACAGCACTGAATGCACAACAAGCAGTGTGTGCACACAAACACACAACAGTCCCACACAGCCATGAGTCACACGCCATTAACACACTTTACTTTACTTTTACTTTATTTGAGTTTTATATAGCGCTGGCTAGACCCGGAGGTATCAGAGCGCTTTACATAAGGATCCAACACAGATTACATCAGTTACAAGTTACATCAGTTACAGGAAAACATTTCAAGAGCGTTGGGAGACGAAGTAAATGGAGATTAGAAAGGGCAAGGGGGTGGGGAGAAAGGTGTAGGAGGGAGAAAGGATGGAGATAGGATGGATGGAGAGACGAAGGAGAGTCTGCCCAAAGTCCGGCTGGGTAGGTGACGGCCGAGGGGAAGTCCACAGCCCATCTCCTCTATAGCTATCAGGTAGCTCCACCGGGCATCAGTCAAGCGGCTAGGTCTCAATGAGAAAACAATTAGAGAGCAAAGAGGAGGGATAAATGGAGCGTAAAGGAGAGAGTGGGTGGAGTAAAGGGGTAGGAGGGAGAGTACGACGGAGAGACGAAATAGGGTCTTGTCCAGTGTCTGGCTGGGTAGGTGAGGGCCGAAGGGGTAGTCCGCAGCCCATCTCCTCTATAGCTATCAAGTAGCTCCACCGGGCATCGGCCAAAAGCTAGGTCTCCACGGTCAGAGGTAGGTTCACAGATACGGTATCCTGAAGGGTAGGTCGGATGGGGGATGTGGTCGAGGTCTGGTCAAAGTCAGTTTTTTCCTCAGAGTAGCAGCACGACATGGTAGGGAACACTGTGACAGCCATCTTGGGGTCAGGCAAGGGATACTGACCTTGGAGTTAGTAACAGCCGGTTCACATTTTACTCTTTCACTCGAGGGGGGTTTGTTGTGGGGGGTTTGTTGTGCAAGGGCGTACGTTTGGGAGTGCCTCGAAGACTCGGGAGCCCTCCGCGATGGTAATCAGGAATGGCCCTCGCCGCCATCTTGAGGTCAGGCACAGCCCAGAGAGAGCTTCTCGGTGAGCAAAAATGGCCAAAAACAGTAGTGGGTCAGAGTGGCTTAGCAGGCAGCTGAGCAACGAATCCCCATAACCTCCACTGGGTAGGTGAGGAGGAGGCATTGGGCGCCTTTTTTGGTGGCCATTTTGAAGTCAGGCTGTTCATTAGTAAAACTAATGAATCATAAGAAAATAATAAAATACCTGGAGGGTATTCTGGAGCATATCCTGGAGCAGCTCTGTTCCCTGTCGCTGATGCGCATTCGGTATCTGTCTCTGATGGGAGCAAGGGAGGACACGGTCGCCGGCCCCCACGGGGCGAGAGGGGCAAAACTGCTTGTCTTCGCGGTGGGGGCAGGGTCGAGGGCACCCCCGCTCTCTTACCGCAGGTTGGCTGATGGGCTCCGATGAGGCCGAGCCGAGCGTGGTGGGCCCGTCAATGGTTGTCCGGACCCCCGCAGGTAAAGGCCGAGCTCGTCTCCGTGAAGGCCTTCCGTTATGCCAGGATCAACGCCCTAGTGTTGCTGGTGCCCGTGCCGCCGCGCGGAGGCCAGCAACCACAGGCTGAAGGTCTCGCAGCTCCCCAGGTCCACAGGTCTCGCAGCTCCACAGGTCTCGCAGCTCCCCAGGCGCCATCTTGGCACACACACATCAACACACACGACAAAGCCACAACCAACACACCGTACAACCCTTGACCACCCAAATGCACACCTTGTAAGTAACCGTTGTGACTAGGATGACTGCCCATCACAACATGACTACACATCTACACTGCTAGGCATACATGAAAGCAAGAACGCACATACATGTTGAGCCTGGTCAGCCTGCCTGCAATCCCGTGTATATGACCCCTCTATGTGTTTGCAGTGCCCACATACCAGGATTCAGTAAAACATAGCCAACACCAACAAGGAAGGAACATGAGTCTGGTATGTCACCGAAAACAACATCACTGACCCCACAAGTATCCGAGTCATGAAGAACTGAAGTCCCCGTCACCCCTGTAAAAATAATAAGTTAAACAAGCCAGTGGCACAGTTGAAGTGGCACACAGAGCATGTGGCCCAGTAAATGTTAGACATACAGGAAAAGCCTTATTCAGTAAGGACAATGACACAACTGACAACATGAGCAACTGTTTTTATTCACAAATAGCACTGATAGGCAACAATATCAGACAAGACCAAGGCACAAGATGCAGAGCCTGAACATGAGAAGCTGCACAGGCAGGGGGCAAACTGCAAGGCCAGTGGCCAGTCCAAGGTGCTGACAGAGTCAATGAGAAGCTGCACAGGCAGGGGGCAAACTGCAAGGCCAGTGGCCAGTCCAAGGTGCTGACAGAGTCAATGAGAAGCTGCACAGGCAGGGGGCAAACTGCAAGGCCAGTGGCCAGTCCAAGGTGCTGACAGAGTCAATGAGAAGCTGCACAGGCAGGGGGCAAACTGCAAGGCCAGTGGCCAGTCCAAGGTGCTGACAGAGTCAATGAGAAGCTGCACAGGGAATGTGTGTCACCAAACTCCGCCATGGTCAGCAACACAGTCTGGTGTGTCACGATGGGCAGCACAGGTACCGGTGTGGGAGAGATAGGTCTGTGACGTTGATCAACATTCATACTTGGCTGTCAGTCTGACTGGGAGCTGACTGTGTGTCGGGCACAGTTGGACCACTTGACTGGGGAGTGAGACGCCCAGCTGAGGAAGAGCTATCAGTGGCCTTGGACGCTGGAGGGCTGCTTGGACCAGGTGGTGTAGTGGCACGTGGAGGTGGACTCAGGCCGACGTGGGACACAGTGTGGGAGGAAGATAGTGGAGGGGTGCCTTTCCACTTCTTGGGGATTCTAAATGGCTTGCCTGTCTTGGTATCAATGGGAAGTGGTGTGGACACAAACGGCACACTCATCACCAAGGCTGCCGCAGGGGCACACGCTGGACCTCCCTCTGGGGATGTGCTGGATCCAGAAGGACGCTTAGCCTGGCATTGCCTCTGCCCCTCCATCCCCTCTTTACCCTGTGGGCCCCCTACAGTGCCCTCCTGTCCCTGCTTCACTGGTCTTGGAATGGGAGTAGAGGTAGTTGGTGAAACAGCCTTGGATACCTTACTATGTGTATCCTTGCCAGGCCCCACCTTCACAGTGGGCATGGAGAGTGTCTGCATGCCTTTGCGAGACGTTTTTGGGACCACAGAGTCTGTGGCCGGGGATTGCTCTGAGGCTTGTGACCCTGAGTACTTCCTCCTTGAATCATGTGCCTTTGCAACGCCTGACGGGCTCTTCCCTTTGCGCTCTGGGGTTGTTTTTTTCTTCGTAGGGGAAGGTGTCTGTGACCTTGACCGCTTGGGCTGCTGCTGCTGTGTGCTACGTGTGCAGTATCGTGACGTTGAGGTGTGTGAAGCGTGGTCACCGTCGCCAGACGTCGCCACTGGCATGGGGGTGGACAAAGGGACTGGAATTGGACTACGAGATTGAGCCAGTTGAAGTGCAGCCGCCACTGTGGAGGACATTGTCTGGACAGTGCGGTGCAGCCCACCCACGTCTGAATGTATGCCCTCCATGAAAGCTAACACCTGTGCCAATTTGCGGTCGTGGTCTGACAATGCATTGAGGAGCCCTGTCTGCCCCACACACAGCTGGCGCATAAGGTCCACACACTCTGCACTGATGGCAGCAGGGGGCACAGGGGCAGGGGCAGCGGTGCCTGGAATTAAGGACACTCTTCCCCTCTTTGTGGTGCGAACACGGGCAGCAACAGAGGAAGTGGCTGGGAGGGTGGGCACTGCACGCTGTGTGCTGGAAGATGTAGCAGACTCTCCGTTCCCTGTGTCCTCCAAGATGTCTGCACCACCGCCGTCATCAGATGATGTTGAACTTTGCGTCTCGGGCTGTGATTCCTCCAGCATACTCCTA
Source organism: Calotriton arnoldi (assembly GCA_963921515.1). Taxonomy (NCBI): domain Eukaryota; kingdom Metazoa; phylum Chordata; class Amphibia; order Caudata; family Salamandridae; genus Calotriton; species Calotriton arnoldi. The sequence goes on along the minus strand of CAWUFW010000593.1, from coordinate 1,738,689 downwards.
TCCCCTCCGAGGCGCTGGTCACATCTGTGTCACTGGGATCCTGTGCAGCTGTTTTGCTTGTTTCACCACCACTGGTGTCCGTCCCCTGTCCCTCCGTGCCCACGGGAGATGCTGCATAACAGAGAGACATGTAGGGTCAGCAAAGTGACAGCAACAGGACAAACATATTCAAGCAAAGCAACACTGAGGATGACAAAGTCTACATGTTGCAGGCCACCCCGTGCATTCTCACCATGCAGACACACTTCACTACCTCAAACAGTGCGTACAAACATCTAAACACGGCATTGCTGAGCCATGTGATGGACAGACAGCACAACATCATGCATGTTGGGGCGTACAAACACTAACACCAATGGACCAGGCCTGCAGCACACCACCCACAATGCCATTGAAATTCCCAGGATTGGAAAAACATCAGTAAGTGCATGTATGTAAAATCCCTGCCTGCCACACCCAGCACAGGGGCCACTTACAACCCACTGCATCACAGTAACCACATCACGCACACCAGCGCAGGTACAGGCTTGGTACACATGCAGCCACTCACAGACAAAATCAACCTTCACAGAATACTCACCCCTAGCTTGCTGTTGATGCTCCTTCAAACGTGCGTCCAGCTCAGGCTGTGTCACAGCCAAGATGCGGCACATCAGTGGTGTCAAGCTGCGTCGTGACAACCTGCCACTGCGAGGGAGTATCCCCAGTGTCATCTCGGCAACGTTCTTTGCCAGTCGTGATATGTCGTCCCACCTCTTGTGGCAGTGGGTGCGCCGGCGGTTTGACACTCCCAGAGCCCGCACCTTAGTTGCAATGGACCTCCACACGGCCTTACGCTGGTGTACCTTGAGCTGCAGGTGTGGGAGACAAGAGGGGGAAAACATCAGTGACACACTCTCATGGTAAAACCTCTCTCTCTGAACAGTGGCATGACACAGACTCATCCCAACACGGCAGATATGTCCCGCAGATACACCACAACATCTCACAGGGTACATCGTCATGTGTGAAGTCCACGTCAATGCATGCATGTTTAAGGAGGGACACTGTATCCGCACATCTCACATACAAGCTGGATGCTAGCACAGAAAGCCATGTGTAATTTGCCCACATCTACTGGCTATTACCAGGTAGAGCAAGACATATGTCACATTGCAACATGTGTATGGGGTGAGAGTCACTGTGTCCACCACTGCGCACGCCTAAACGACCTTGCTCTGTGAATAGCTCACTGTGTCATGTTTGTAGCATTGAGGGACATGATCTCACATAACCACTGACTGATCAGAGGGCCAGTCATGTGCAGTCCACACGGCAGACATGGGTCATTGATGTACACTCCTGCCAACCACACACGTATCACACTCTGTACAGTCAGTGATGTGTCCTTGTCACATTGGGCGTGGACAGTCCATGCCAGGTAGAATCACACAGAGATGGACAACGAGGACCCACACAAACAGTCACATGAACAATAACTGTCCCGAAACATGCATCACCAGATAGCTGTCACACCATATGGATGTGTACACAACACATGTCCATCCACCCTTCATGTCCATGCATTTAATGTGTGGGTTGCATACACCCCCTTAACAACTAGGAAACAGCATGTCAGCCAGTGCATGACACTACCCCACACTCTCAGGCACATACACCATCTGATCGACTACATGTGTGCCCCCTTGCACTCACACCCCCACTGTTGGAGACTTACCACAACATTTGGGCCACCATATAGCCGTGGGTACTGTGTCAGCACCTCGTCCACCAGGACATCCAGCTCCTCGCTTGTAAATGGACTGGCACGGATCTTCTCTGTCCTAGCCATCACTGTGGACATGAGACGTCAGCGGCGGCAGTGGGCGGTGAGGGGTCCCAGGCAGCAGTCCCTGGAGGCAGCAGCAGGTGAGGGGTCTCAGGCAGCAGTCCCTGGAGGCAGCAGCAGGGGAGGGGTCTCAGGCAGCAGTCCCTGGAGGCAGCAGCAGGTGAGGGGTCCCAGGCAGCAGTCCCTGGAGGCAGCAGCAGGTGAGGGGTCCCAGGCAGCAGTCCCTGGAGGCAGCAGCAGGGGAGGGGTCTCAGGCAGCAGTCCCTGGAGGCAGCAGCAGGGGAGGGGTCTCAGGCAGCAGTCCCTGGAGGCAGCAGCAGGTGAGGGGTCCCAGGCAGCAGCCTCTGTGAGCAGTGGAATTGTGGTGCTCCCTTCCACACATATATAGGGCCCTGGACTCGTTTCAGTGGTCATAGTCTTCTGCCATTGGTGTTCCAGGTCAGCCTTCTTCAAAAGCATCCAATGACCGCAGCCGCGGGGGCGGAGCACGCCTACCGCGATTTTTGAATGTGCATCATGCCACCGCGATAGCGGTCCCCATTGGCTGCAAGGGCATGGTTCATGGCAGTGACACACCGCGGGGTCCTGGCCGGCGCTACCGCGGTGGTGCATCTTACAATTGCATCCACTCTCCGCATCCGCTGGGGGCGGAGCACGCCTACCGCGATTTTTGAATGTGCATCATGCCACCGCGATAGCGGTCCCCATTGGCTGCAAGGGCATGGTTCATGGCGGTGACACACCGCGGGGTCCTGGCCGGCGCTACCGCGGTGGTGCATCTTACAATTGCATCCACTCTCCGCATCCGCTGGGGGCGGAGCACGCCTACCGCGATTTTTGAATGTGCATCATGCCCCGCGATAGCGGTCCCCATTGGCTGCAAGGGCATGGTTCATGGCGGTGACACACCGCGGGGTCCTGGCCGGCGCTACCGCGGTGGTGCATCTTACAATTGCATCCACTCTCCGCATCCGCTGGGGGCGGAGCACGCCTACCGCAATTTTTGAATGTGCATCATGCCACCGCGATAGCGGTCCCCATTGGCTGCAAGGGCATGGTTCATGGCGGTGACACACCGCGGGGTCCTGGCCGGCGCTACCGCGGTGGTGCATCTTACAATTGCATCCACTCTCCGCATCCGCTGGGGGCGGAGCACGCCTACCGCGATTTTTAAATGTGCATCATGCCACCGCGATAGCGGTCCCCATTGGCTGCAAGGGCATGGTTCATGGCGGTGACACACCGCGGGGTCCTGGCCGGCGCTACCGCGGTGGTGCATCTTACAATTGCATCCAATCTCCGCATCCGCTGGGGGCGGAGCACGCCTACCGCGATTTTTGAATGTGCATCATGCCACCGCGATAGCGGTCCCCATTGGCTGCAAGGGCATGGTTCATGGCGGTGACACACCGTGGGGTCCTGGCCGGCGCTACCGCTGTTTGATTGCCATAGAGTGACATGGGTGACCGGGATGTGGCTGGTGGAGCATGACAAACGCCATCTGCAGCTATGTAGAGGGCCATCACTAACACCAATGTGTCATGTGCAGCACATGAAACACTTGCGTCAGTGGTGGGCATCGACAAAGGTTCAAATGGTGGTTGGCATGCTCCGCCACCCAATTCACGGACAGTATGTGCGTCCGCTATGGGGAATATGCAGCATCACATCGTACACTCTGTGCGTCATTGTGTTTATGGGGCACGTTTAAGGCACCTACGGACAGTTCTTGTTGTGTGTGGATCAATGGTCATTACGGTACTACGCACAGTGGATACGTACAGTGGCACATGGCACTGGATAACATTGATATGGTCTCCTGTCACAAATGTCAGCCAATGTGTAACGTCTCACACCAAATGGAACACTGTACTCCATTATGTTGAGCAATATTTACACACAATGTCGTATCTGCCACCCATGCTGACCACTATCTCACACCTGAGCCCATGTGAATACACTGAAAACCCAGATGAACTCATTTATTCAGCATGACTGTCATCATTGGAAACAGATGTCACCCTGTTGTGTTATTGCTAAGACCAATTACATGCCGCATGTAATGTCTTTGTACACACTGGCAACTCCTGCAGTGTATGTCCACATGTACAGGGGGGGGCTCGACCTGCTAAAGGATGACGAGTACTTCAGCATCACACCTGGCATCCGTTGCATTATAATTGTTTGTCACTTGGGTAGACGGCCAGAGCAGATGTCTTTGCTACATGTCTGCCACCTGTAACCACAGGGACCTATGTGGTAGTGTCAGGTCTGTGCTCATGTTGTTTGGACTGTTGTATGTGAATCAGTGACATGTACATTTCAACAATGGTGCTTAGCTAAACTGTGTTTTTGAGTGTTGTGCTGTGTTCCGGTGCTACCCACCTGCCACCAGTGCATGTCCATTGTTCACATCAGGAATGTTGCGTTGGCAGATGGACTGCATGCACGGTTGTGGATTGTGCTAACTGTATGGAATATAGTATGCGACATTTGTCCACAGGCTATGGGTGTCCAGTATTGCCTGTGCAATGTGTGTGCACTGATTTGCGGGAATTGTCTGCAATGTTGGATGGTCAGCACAAGTGGCACACGTGTGCAGTGTGTTGCCACCAACACTAGTGTATGTGCATGCTATGGGGTGCTAGCCATCCTTGCTCACCATCTATTCCAGCACTGTGTGGGTGGATCACATCTGCTGGTGTATCAGGATGGAGTGGGCACCCAAGACAGGTGAGATGTACCTTGATTGTTGTGCCTGTGACACTCATCCAACTACGACATTTGGTCAATGTGAGGTACCAGTGTCCCACTACTCATGCACAGCCAGCATGTTTGTTAGATGTGGGATATTGATTGTATGCTGTGTTGGGCCTGACAGCCTGTGTGGAATGAGGGTCAGGATGCATGTCCTTTGGGACATGTGGTGTAAAATTACATCCACTGGTGTCAGGTGTCTGAGCCAGTTGTCCATATGTAATGCATACAGTCTGTTCATGCGTAGACTTGTTGGCATACTGGCTTGGCATTGTCCATGTAGTGTTGTATGTTTGTGTTGTGGCACTGTTGTGTCTTGAAACAGCTGGATGTGTATCACCATGGTATGTGTTGTGGTGCACATGTGTCCTTGGGCAGTCCCTCCTTGATGCTGCATGTAAATGTCCAAAATGGGGGAAGATTAAGGGTGCATACAGGCCCTGCTGATCACGTCCCTCATCTATTGTTAATGTGTGCCACATTGGCTATCTGTGTGCTTGTAGAGAATATTGGGCAGTGGGGTAATGGTGGCCTGTTACAGTGGTACACATACTCTGCACAGGCGTGACATCATCTGTCACTGTCCGACTTTGTATTCAAGTCAGCAGCAGATATGGCCTGTGTACTGATGACATTGGCACATGTATGGGTTTGGGATGTGAATGTCATTGAATTTGAGTGTGTTCGAAGTGGCACTGAGTACAAAGACAATCCCAATGATCTATCCACATTGTGTTGTTGATGTGTCCCCTGCAATTATTGGCCAAGGAGGTGTGGCAGGTACAGCAGCAACGTGGAAGCCAGCAGTGTCTCTGCTTCACACATGTCCTGTGTCATGTACACCCAAGGCTGAGTCCACCTCAGCTCGATATGTGACTCTTGGCATTCACATAGACAGTGTTCGTATTGTGTCTACTGACTGTGCAAATCCATGACAGTTGTACAATTAATCTGTCTCATGTTGGGACAACACTGAATTGCACTGTGTGCTTTCAGGGATGACAGTCAATGTTAGCGCCGTGACAGGACGGACTTTATGAATTTGTGCACATCCTAATTTATGTTGCTATGACGTGTCCCCTTTCATCTCACCTAGGAGGCGACCTAATGTGTTTCGTACCTTCACCCTGCTGGCTAACATGGAGGATACCGACATCATCAGGCGATTCCGTCTGGATCGGACAAACCTCCTGGAACTTTGTGCAATATTGGAGCCACACCTGCTTCCACGCAGGACATACCCAACAGCACTCACGGCAACGGCAAAGGTGATGGCATTCCTACATTTCGTGGCTATGGGATCCTTCCAGCAAACTGTGGGCATTGCAGGGGGGATGTACCAACCAACATTCAGCATGGTGCTACGTGATGTCCTGTTGGCTATGATGCAACACAGGGACCAATTCATACATTTCCCCAGGCGGCAGGAGTTGGCGGATGTGAAGGGCGAATTTTATGCACTTGGACACGTTCCTAATGTAGTTGGTGCAATAGATGGCACACATGTTTCCCTGATTCCACCCCAAGTACGGGAGCATATTTACCGAAATAGGAAACATTATCATTTCATCAATGTGCAGGTGGTGTGCCAGGCAGATATGGTCATCTCACACGTTTGTGCAAAGTTTCCAGGATCAGCCCACGATTCACACATAATGCGCAACAGCATTTTACCACAGCTGATGGCCAATCTGGCGCCGGAGCGGGCATGGATTGTGGGTGAGTACAAAGGGTCGAGTCGTGTGCTGTTTGTGTGCCATGCTGTCCTCGGACACATGTCAGACACTCAATCTGTATGTGTCTTTCACACTTAGGTGACTCTGCATATCCCAACGGACCTTGGTTGCTGAGTCCACTTCGCAATCCCAGGACACCAGCTGAAGTGCGCTACAACAATGCCCATGGGAGGACACGTCGGGTCATTGAGCGAACATTTGGACTCCTGAAATCGCGTTTTCGATGCCTCGACAAGACCGGAGGGGCTCTGCAGTACTCACCCGTCAAGGTGTGTCAGATAGTGGTAGCATGCTGCATGCTACACAACCTGGCCGTGCGGAAGGGGATCCCCTTAATCCAGGATGATGATGACCAGCCACAGCCCCCACCTGCGAACACCCAAATGTCAAGTGACGAGGATAGTGGAGAGGAGGAAGGTGTTGGACAGCGTCAGCAGCTCATCAACAACTACTTCACTTGATGGTCAGTGGCAATGTCAAAACTGGCTGTTGTCTGATGATGTTGTGCTTGGTGAATCTGTGTATGTGAGCTTTGTGACTACAGCATGTTGCAGAGTCAGTGCTGGCTGCAAATGTGTTTGGTAAGGGATCTTTTGACACAGCTACTTGATGTCTATGTTGGTACAGTTGCTCCTTGTGACATGTGCAGATTGTCGTACCTTGATGTGCTGTGTTGTGTGATGGTTGTTAGTCCACCACCTGAGTAGCAACTGATGTTCTGTTGTGTTTTCCTAGGTCCCTTCAGCCTCTACTTGCCTGCGGAGTATCCCTGCTCCTGTGACATTGTAATCATGGGTGTGAGTTAACATACTGTGATGAACATGGAACGGTGACAACTACATTGGTGCGTTATTAGTGTTTATTTACAGTGGATACATGTGATGTAGATGTGGATATTTACAGATTTGTGAATGGTGAATAACAGATTTGTCAGTGATGGTAGATGAGACAATAGAGTATACACAAGATCAGTATGGTAACACAGTCCAACAGTCATTTGCCATTCCCACGGCATTGTGGGTGGGGACAGTCTGCAGGGTACACAGCAGGGTGAAGAGGGGTGCCATCATGGCTGGCTACTTGACTGGCTTTTGCCAGGTGCTTTGCCACGGGATGCTCCCAATGATTTTTTCGGGCGGCCCCTTGCTCTTTTGGCAGGGGGGACACAGGTGCATGGCCAGTGGTGTCTGATGAGTCCCCATGCTCGCTGAACGCAGGGGAGGATGGGGGTCTGTCATCCTGCGGCACAACGGAGGGAGCTGTAGGTGTTGGCGGTGCCGCATGCCTGTCCCTGAGGACCCCCACTAGCTGGCCCAGGAGGTCCCTGATTTGGCCCATGCAGGCCACGAGTTGGCCCATGCGGTTGTCAATTGAGCGCAGCATCTGTTGTTGCTCACGGGCATGCTGCTGAGCCTGCCTCAACTGTCCCTGGGCGTGTTCATAGGCCCCCACAACTCTGTCAATGTGTGCCAGTGATTCAGTGCCAGGGTCTTGTTCCCTTTGGGTCAGCCTTGTCCTCACACCTGGCCTGCTGTCACGGCCCTGTTGCCTCCCTCCTGTGGGCACCGGCCTACTCTCCCGTACCTCCGCAGTTGTTGTGGTCTGGTTGGCCTCTGGAGCAGGGCGAGTGTTGCAGGCAGCAGTGGTAGTGGTAGTAGTGGTGGTGGAGGTGGTGGTGGCACAGGTCGTTGCAGCAGGGCTCTGCGTTGATGTTGTTGCTGAGGGTGGTGGGGCTGTGGGGTCCTGGGACACATTACGCCCTGCCACACCAGATGGTCCGGGTTGGTCCTCCTCCTCCTCATTATCCAGGGAGTCTGCATCCGAGGGGAGATGTTCGGGAGCTGGTGACTGGCTGTGCTGGTTGAGGTTGTCGTCCTCTGCAGTCAGTTGTTGGTCACCTGTGGGACAGGAAGTAGATGGTAATTGCCTTACACACCTCAGGGTTGCTGTGTTTGATGTCTCTTATTTACATGTTATGCTACACACAGTTGCCTTTTTCACACATTGTATGTCTGCACAGTGATGTGCCTCATGCCATGAAGTGGAGTTACATTCATCATTTCACAATGGTGTGACCTGTGATTGGTTACCATGCCACACGTCTAGTATTGGTGATTTCAATGTGAGGTTGTCATCTGACAACTGGCATGACTACAAGTTGATGTTCAGCATCTTTGCTGATCACTCTGCCTGGCAGACATTACCTGTGTGCATGGACTAGCCATTGTCATCACATGCATACCGTTGACATGTCCTGTGCTTGTATTTCTTTATACAGCAGACCATGCTAGTTTGTTTTTCCCATGGTCCTTCATGATCAGCACCCATGTACGCTACAGAGGGAAGTCTGGGTGATGCATGTCAGAGGCCCGTTTGCTTGGACATATTTGTTGAGAGTCACAGTTCTGTTTCTGTCACAGTTACGTACGCTGAGCTGTCTGCATCCTGTCAATGGCTGTGCTTTTCTTTTCTATTTTTGTGTGAAGTAGAGCCTCGTGTTGTCATGTCTCTCAATGCTTTTGTTGAGTGATGGTGGGGTGCATGCACTGTCTGATTACCTGTGCAGTGTCACTTTGGTTTTTACTTTCAGACACATGCTTCTGGGTGGGGTGCTCCATCCTGCTGAGGGGTGTGAGAGGGGGCCTGTTGGGAGTTGTTGTGCTGCCTCCAGATACACATTCCCCATCCCTGTGAAGATGGCTACCTACCTGTTAGGTGGTGGGGGAGCGTTCAATGGCTGACACATGCTTCTGGGTGGGGTGCTCCATCCTGCTGAGGGGTGGGAGAGGGGGCCTGTTGGGAGTTGTTGTGCTGCCTCCAGATACATATTCCCCATCCCTGTGAAGATGGCTACCTACCTGTTAGGTGGTGGGGGAGCGTTCAATGGCTGACACATGCTTCTGGGTGGGGTGCTCCATCCTGCTGAGGGGTGTGAGAGGGGGCCTGTTGGGAGTTGTTGTGCTGCCTCCAGATACACATTCCCCATCCCTGTGAAGATGGCTACCTACCTGTTAGGTGGTGGGGGAGCGTTCAATGGCTGACACATGCTTCTGGGTGGGGTGCTCCATCCTGCTGAGGGGTGGGAGAGGGGGCCTGTTGGGAGTTGTTGTGCTGCCTCCAGATACACATTCCCCATCCCTGTGAAGATGGCTACCTACCTGTTAGGTGGTGGGGGAGCGTTCAATGGCTGACACATGCTTCTGGGTGGGGTGCTCCATCCTGCTGAGGGGTGGGAGAGGGGGCCTGGTGTGTGTTGTAGTGCTTTTTGTCTGTACACATGCAACCCAGTTGATTTTGTTTAGCTTTGTGCTTTATCAGGTTGAGTGGTGGTTACATCTGTGTGACCTGTTTTGGGTATTGTGGGTCAGACGAATGTCCTTTGGCCTAGGGGTTGTAGGTTTGAAGTTGTGCAAGACGGTACATGGCAATGTGATGATATACATTGGTTTGTACTTACCAGCTTCCAGTCCCCCGCGGATTCCTTCAAGACTCTCTGGATGTAGGATTCCAAGGACCTTCTCCTCCCACGGACTGTATGGTTTGGGTGGGATGGGAGTGCCTCCACCAGTCCCGTCAGCCAGCTGACGGTTCTTGGCCCTCTTCCTCTTCACCACGGTCTTCAGGTCATGCCACCGCTTCTGTATTTCCTGCTTGTTGCGGGGGTGGTCCCTACTGCATTGACCTTATTGACTATCCTCACCCACATTTGGGTTCTTGTGGCTAATGGGGTGTGTTGGACCATGTTGCCATAGAGTTGTGGTTCAACTCTTATTATCTCATCTACCATGACTGCAAGCTCTGAATCAGTGAATTTTGGCATTTTGTGTGGTGCCATGGTGTGTGCTGTGCAGATGTTCTGTGGTGCAGTTGTGTGGGTGTTGTGGGTGTTGTGGGTGGTGTAGGTGGTGTGTGTGTTGTGGTGGTGATGTGTGCAGGTTTGCCTCTCCTTTGTTCTCTGGGGTTGGGACCTTCAGTTGTGGAGTGTAGCAAAGGATTGTGGTCAGGGAGGGGCTGGTTTTATGCTCGGCTATGGGGGGTGTGGCAAGCTGGTATGTTGCTGTCAGGTGTGTTGTGTGTGTTGTCCTGTGATTGGTTATTTTGAAATTTCTGGGGCTGTTGCCATTGGGCACTTTTGGTTTGTATTGGGACAGGTCTACTTCACTGTGTGCATTGTTTGTATTTTTTTTCGTGTTTTTTATACGTCCGCCATTTTTTTTGCGGATCCTCCGCAGCGGTTCCTCGGCAGCGGTGGCTATGCTGCAGCCCTTCCGCCGCCTATCGGATTCATCACTGTTCGCGCACGATGCGGTCGGATTCATAGGTAGGTACCATGGTGGTAACGGGGATGTCATAATGTCACAGGCGGTTACTCCGTGTGCATGGCGGCGGTTCTTGGCTTTTCCGCTGAGTATCCGACCGTTGCGGTCGGATTTTCAGCTGGTCCGGCGAGTGCGGGCGGTTTTTCATTGACTCCCGCTGCCGCGGACGGAATATTCTGCCGGTTCATCATAATGTATCCGGCGTTTTTCCTGTTGGCCATGCGGGCGGTTATTTGCCGCTACCATGGCGGTCGGTATGCTTTTCCGACCGCCATCGTAATCGGCCCCTAGGATTTTATTGCCTTAGGTCACAGTCGGAGCTGCAGAAAGTAAACTGCACATCACAGCAATGTTTACCTTCAACCAAAGAGGGCAGGCATAGCAAAGGAAGTGCCTGGGATCACAATGAGTAAGCCAGTGGTTGCAACCAATACATTAATTCTGAAAACCTTGGTGTCAGATTTAATTGGATGCAGTTATTACCCCATCCAACAGGGTCACTTGTAATAAGGCCATAGGTAGCTTAACATTCAGCTAGCAGTTCGGAGTCACTCATAATGTCAAACATGTCCCAACTGACAAAAGCCACTAAGAAATCTATAAGTCCAGTGGACCCGAAGAGAACCTCTAATCATAGTCTACGCTGTTCCCTTATTAATGCAATATCATTAATCAAAAAGAAATTTGAATTCTTTGAATTCGTACAAACACATAATCTTGAATTAATTTTCATCACTGAGACTTGGGTGGATGATAGTTCTGGCCCAGATTTAGAGCATGCCATCCCAGCCGACTACGCTCTCTTGAAGCTTGCTAGAACGGGGAAACGTGGCGGTGGACTAGCACTAGTTTTCAAACAATATCTTAAGTGCACTACCCTAAAGGTATGTTTGTCCAAAGATCTTGAAGCCATGCTTTTTAAGTTTAGCTGCAATGATCACGTTTTGTTTAACAGACTACTAATATATCGCCCCCCCAGGACCGAGAGAGAATTTTCCGGAATCTATAAGACATGTGTTGGAAGCAAAGGTTAACTTCAAGGACTTTACAGTACTTGGAGACTTTAATTTTCATCTTGAAAAATCCTATGACAAATATACCTGTAAATTGATCAATAGGATGAGTAGCCTTGGTCTAGTTCAAAAGGTAACTGTTTCTTCCCACTCGGCTGGTCATACACTAGACGGGATTTTTACTAATAACCCTGCCTTAACTTTCTTAGAATCAGTGCCGTTGACTTGGTCGGATCATGCTGCAGTACTTTTTCATCTGACTATCGCTGCTAAGGGTGTTAATTACCTGAATCCTAGGATGGTTCAATATTACCGTCCTTGGCATAAAATGGACTCCACCCAGTTGGAAAGCACATTAAAAACCTCCTCCCCCAAATTTAACGGCAACCTAGACCAGGATATAGGGGAATTTAATACCTGGCTTATTTCAGCTGCAGATCAGTTAGCCCCGTCCAAAAGGTCCCATAATAATAATAGATTATCACCCTCACAACCTTGGTTCTCTCCAAACTTAGGGGAATTGAAGCAGTCACCACATTTAGACAGTGGCATATTTTCTTTTTAATTCTGTGGCATAAGCTTGCAATAAAAAAAATATTTAAAAAATCCAGTACACCTTGTGGCCAACGCTAGGCCTATTGGCTTTGCCAATGTGTGTTTCTTTTGTTATTGGAGTTCCATGTGAGTGTATGTGTTTGGTTGCTCTATGCACCATGTTTTCCTTTTGTGTTCCATAGCCCCCCTCAAATACCCCCCTCACCACACATACTCCGTGTTCCGCTCTCCGTCATCCACCCTGTCCAGGGCTTCCCCATTGCAGTCTTTTTTTAATTTTTTAATAACACCCGTGGCATGGGTGTCAAGTCACCACAACGCCAGGAGTAGCGTTTGTGACATTACATAATCACCCTTTGAACCAATGACATCCTAACAAGTGACTGACATCATACCACTTGACATCATATGATTTTTGGCAAGGAATTCTCCCATGAAGTGATGTCATATTACCATAATACTGATGAACCACACTAACTGACATTGCCTCTTAAGTGCGCACTAAAGTTACTAATACGGATAAATGTCCTTTTTATATACCACCTACATTTTTAATTGGGTGCTGACATGATAGGAACATTACACATTTCTCTTTTTTTATTGCATGAAAAATTATGTGTTTGTTGTAAGAGGAGAATATATTACCAAAAACACACATCAAAACAACACAGGGAAGCCAAATTAGTTATACTGCAGACTGTCATGATTTAATGGTTTCCCTTGTGTATATCAGAAGCATAAAATGTACTGGTAAATCACAGAAAGATGAACAGAAAGAATTAAAACACAATATTGGTTTTGTCCACCTGTATGACTTCATGTTTACCATATTTTGAATGTGAACTATGTTTTTGTGTTAAAATATTCCTTAGCATTGTTAATATATTTTTATTAGCATCAGTTGTAAGGAGTTATCACTCCTTAAAACAAAGAGTTTTTTTCAATCGCATCATTTTTCATGTGTTCTCTATAACAAAAATCTGCAACATCTACTTTCAAATTTTTATTTTTTAATTTCATTTTTTTTTTATTATTCAGGAGAGTATACATTACACCACTGCATTTATTTGTTTTACCGCACTAGGATTTTATTGCCTTAGGTCACAGTCGGAGCTGCAGAAAGTGAACATATCCAAATGCCTCAGTGAACAAGATGGTCTTGAGTTTCCTCCTGAACGGGAGTAAAGTGGCTTCCCCACGCATACTGTCCGGTAGCTTGTTCCAGAGCTGGGGAATCACAACTGAGAAGGCCCGCCCCACCAAGGTGGCTCTATTAAAGCGTGGGCAGGCCAACAGGCTTGACTCAGATGAGCGGTGGCATCGTCCAGGCACATAAGGCTTCAAACGGTCTTTGATGTAGTTAGGTGCCACTCCATGCTGTGCTTTATGTGCAATGCACAGGCCCTTGAACCTGACCCTCTGCTTAATAGGGAGCCAGTGTAGCTGTTGTAGCAGGGGTGTGGCGCGTGCTCTTCTTGCCAATTTAAAAATCAATCTTGCCGCATCATTTAGAACCACCTGAAGTTTCCCCAGAAGTTTATCAGGAAGCCCTATGCGTTACCGTAATCCAAGCGTGACAAGATTAGTGCCGACACGACGGTACGCATGGTGGAAAATGATAACCGGGTCGCAAGTTTCCGGAGTTGCCTCATCAAGCCCACACAACTCCCCACTACAGCAGACACCTGATTGTTTAGAGTTAGCTTGGTGTCTAGCCTGATACCCAAGCTCTTCACAGCTGGCACCGGTGTCGGGGTGGTGCCAAGCTCTTGTGGCCAAAAGAGGCTGGACCAGGGGTTGGCCCCTGTTGTGAGGACAAGCACCTCTGTCTTATTGGCATTTACCTTAAGTGAATTGGAGGTCATCCAGTTCATAGTGAACCGGAGGATGTTTTGAACATTAAGCTGTGCCTGAGTGGAATTGTCAACTCGCACAATTAGTTGGGTGTCATCGGCATAATTGAACACCTGACATTCCAGTTTTGCCAATGCTTCTACCAATGGCTGAAGGTAAATATTGAAAAGCAGGGGGGACAACGCAGAGCCCTGCGGAACCCCACAAGGCAGGGCGCCATACCTAGACGTACATTCCCCTAGTTGGACCTTTTGAGACCGATCCTTCAAAAAGGAGGAGATCCATTGGAGGACCGTCCCGGTGACTCCCAACCGCCGAACACGGGCCAACCGCTGCGAGTGGTTCACCGTGTCGAATGCGGCTGAGAGGTCTAATAGGATCAGTGCTGAGGGGTTCTTCTTATCAGCTGCGAGCCTCAGTTCGTCCAGTACTGAGAGCATCACCAACTCAGTACTGTTGTGGGCCCTAAATCCTGCTTGCCGTGCATGTAACAGCTGATGTACTTCCAAGAAGGACGAGAGAACTCTGAGCACATGTTGCTCAAGTACTTTAGCCAAAAATGGAAGTCTGGCGATGGGTCGGAAGTTCTTCAAGTTATTGATGTCCGCCCCTGCTTTCTTCAGCAGTGGGATCACCATAGCTTCCTTGAATTTGTGTGGAACCTTCCCTGTTGCCAAGGGCAGGTTTAGTAGGGACAGCACCTCTGGCCCAACCGCAGGAAGGACCATTTTAAACACCCTAGGAGGGCAGGGATCTTCTGGTGACCCAGATTTTACTTTGGCCACAATATGGGCTAAGCCGTTGAGCCAAGTGCAGGAAAGACTGAGAGAGAGCCGCCCTGAAAATCTGGTGGATCCACCACTGATTGAGGGCAGGGACTTATACAAGTGTTGCCTATTTCCATAATGATGTCTTTAACCTTAACTAGAAAGAAGTCCTGTGTATCACAGTCATCCTGATTGGCGACCGTCCTCTGTTCTTTCTTTTGACTCAACTCCCTGAGTACATTAAAGGTCTCTTTCTGAGTGTCCGTGGCCTCCCTAATCTTCAGTTCGTAATACGCGGATTTTGTTGTGATAATTGATGCTTTGTAGAGGGCTAATTTTGCTTTGTATGTCTCCCGGGCCTTTGGGTCGTATAATTTCCGCCAATGCCTTTTGTATTAACGAAGGGCCTGTTTTTCCCCTCTTAGTTCTTCCGTGTACCATGGGGCACCCTTCATACTATTCATTATCCTTTCCCTCCGGGCAGGAGCCACAGTGTCAATGGCTGTCCTCAGCCAGCAAGTAAATTTCTCGTACTCCAAGTCCGGATCGCCGGACTGTGTCCCTGGGTGTACTGTCTCATTTAATGCTTACCTCAGCCTGGCGTCCTCTATCTTGCGCCAATTCCGTACCACCCTCCACACTGGAGGTAAGTGGTTAGGTCGGCTACACACAGGGATCTCAAAGCTGATCAGATAATGATCTGACCAGCTACAGGGTCTACACTCTATTTGTAGCGTGGCTGGAGACGTAGTCCAAATGAGGTCTAAAGTATGACCCTTCTCGTGAGTGGGGGTCTCCACAATTTGTTTCAACCCCAGCATGGTCATAGCTTCTCCAAACCTACTAGACACACAATCTCTTGGTATCAGATCCCAGTGGTAGTTGAAGTCCCCTAATACAAGAATCTGTTGGTATCTCGAACATAGATCACTAACCACTTCGTGGAACAGATCATTAAACAACGGGGTTGACCGAGGAGGGCGGTATACCACTATCAGGCAGGGTGATTTGAGCTCGATCTTAATCCCTAGTACCTCCGCCCCATCTAGGCTCTCCTCAACTATTTTCTCAGTGGTAAGGGCCCTGCGGCTGAATACTGCAACTCCTCCCCCTCTTTTATTCCCCTGCCGATTGTGAGTCGGGGCATCGTAGTCTGGGGGAAGGGAGGCCACTATGTCGGGACCTGAGGCACCCTCTAACCATGTCTCTGTTAATGCGAGGATGTCAAGCTCCTTCTCCTGAAGCAGTGTGAACATTTTCAAATTGTGCTTTTGAAGGGACCGAGTGTTTAGCAAAGCGGCCCTTAAGCCGAAGGGCTCATCTGACCCCACGTCCTTAGCCCTCTGAGCCTGCGCCCCACTCATCTGTGGTTCCCCATTGTCCACTAACAGATTATCTGAAAGGAGCCTCTCTACTAGAGAATCCGAGAAGGCCGGCGTGCGGGGTGAGCCTTTTAGTTCATAAAGTTCTTCCATGGAGTAAACCAATTTTTGACCAGGGTTTCTGGCCCCTGGCCCCGGTCGGGCGCGGACGGGCGCAGACGGGCTTGCCTTAGGCGCGCCCGCTGCGCGTCCGTCGCAGCATCGGTCTTATGACCGGGAGTAGGAGCAACAACTAGAGCGCTAACCCGCCCCTAGCCGGAAGTGGAGCCGGAATGCTTTCTCCACACAATCAGCAACAGCTGCGGTGGACCGGAAAGCAGGCTCTATGGGAGGTGAGCGCGGGAGCAGGGGACACAGCAGGTAAGTAAACTCCTAACTATTAATTAAAATACAAGGCTAAAAAAAAACGATTAAGAACAAAGAGGCTGGTAATACCTCATGCGTGCAAAGTAGGCAATTTAAAAAAATGTCCCAACTGACAAAAGCCACTAAGAAATCTATAAGTCCAGTGGCCCCGAAGAGAACCTCTAATCATAGTCTATGCTGTTCCCTTATTAATGCAATATCATTAATCAAAAAGAAATTTGAATTCATACAAACACATAATCTTGAATTAATTTTCATCACTGAGACTTGGGTGGATGATAGTTCTGGCCCAGATTTAGAGCATGCCATCCCAGCCGTCTACGCTCTCTTGAAGCTTGATAGAACGGGGAAACGGGGCGGTGGACTAGCACTAGTTTTCAAACAATATCTTAAGTGCACTACCCTAAAGGTATGTTTGTCCAAAGATCTTGAAGCCATGCTTTTTAAGTGTAGCTACAATGATCGTGGTTTGTTTAACAGACTACTAATATATCGCCCCCCCAGGCCCGAAAGAGAATTTTCTGGAATCTATAAGACATGTGTTGGAAGCAAAGGTTAACTTCGAGGACTTTACAGTACTTGGAGACTTTAATTTTCATCTGGAAAACTCCTATGACAGAGATACCTGTAAATTGATCAATAGGATGAGTAGCCTTGGTCTAGTTCAAAAGGTAACTGTTTCTTCCCACTCGGCTGGTCATACACTAGACGGGATTTTTACTAATAACCCTGCCTTAACTTTCTTAGAATCAGTGCCGTTGACTTGGTCGGATCATGCTGCAGTACTTTTTCATCTGACTATCGCTGCTAAGGGTGTTAATTACCTGAATCCTAGGATGGTTCAATATTACCGTCCTTGGCATAAAATGGACTCCGCCCAGTTGGAAAGCACGTTAAAAACCTCCTCCCCCAAATTTAACGGCAACCTAGACCAGGATATAGGGGAATTTAATACCTGGCTTATTTCAGCTGCAGATCAGTTAGCCCCGTCCAAAAGGTCCCATAATAATAATAGATTATCACCCTCACAACCTTGGTTCTCTCCAAACTTAAGGGAATTAAAGCAGTCCTGTAGACACCAAGATCGTCTTTGGAGACTTAAGTATGATTTACTCGAAAAAGAAAAACATAAACAAAAAATTGCAGAATATAAGGCTCAGATTATGAAGGAGAAAATCTGCCTATTTTTCTCAGAAAATCGTGGCAGCAAATAAACTCTAGCAAAGAACTGTATTCTACAATCAAAAAACTGGCCAACTACTGCAACCAAAAGAAAGTGGAAAGTAGTCTGTCGCTCTCTGCGACAAGATTCCGTTAGCTTTCCAGAAAAAAGTTCTCGACATCTTTAACTCCTTCGCCAGCTCCATGAAGAGAGTTTCCACAGCTGCTCACACTATTAAAATTGGAGTTTCAGGGCTGGAGTCCCCACATATTCCATCGCAAAGCGCTGCAAATGCTTCCCCTCCATCCTTGTCTGCTTTTTCGTCATTATCAACAGAACAAGTGCAGGAATTAATTCTTAACACCCGCTCGGGGTCCCTGTCTGATCCCTGCCCTTCGGATACTCTGCATTTGGTTTCCGGAACTATAGCAGGTGTTTTAACGCCAATTATTAATGAAATGTTTAGGCACGGCTCCTTTCCATCAGACATGAAAGTTGCTTTGGTTCTCCCACTGCTAAAGAAACCACAGTTTGACCCTTCTGTTGCTAATAACTATCGCCCTATCTCTAGGCTTCCCTTTACCGCCAAAATTGCAGAACAGGCAATCAATAAGGAACTTACTCTTTTACTTGAATCGAACGATCTGTTGGATCATTCACAGTTCGGGTTTCTCTGCCAACACAGTACTGAACTGGCTTTAATTACTGCCACAGAGGAACTAAGGGCATCGCTCGATAGGAGGAACTCTGGAGCGCTCATCCTTCTTGATCTTTCGGCGGCATTCGACACGGTCAATCATAAGATTTTGATTGACCGTGTTGAATCTTTGGGGATTAGTGGCTTAGCCCTATCATTATTAGCCTCGTTTCTCATAGATAGAGTGCAATCCGTGTCTTTGGATGGTTACTGCTCAGATTAGTTTTCTCTCTCTTGTGGGGTTCCGCAGGGATCATCTCTGAGCCTGACCCCGTTTAATCTTAGCGTCACTCCGCTAGCCATACTGATCAGAAATCTGGGGTTTTCGGTTTTCAGATATGCTGACAACACTCAAATTCTCGTCTCAGTTGGTGGCAACCACAAAGAGTCGGGGGCCGCCTTTAGCAATTGCATGCAACAAGTTAACAACTGGATGACATGCAATTGTCTGAAGCTGAACTCCGATAAAACTGAGGTTTTACTGCTGGGAAACAATACCTCGTACTGGTAGCCGGAGGAGCTTGGTTCCATTTCAACCCCAGTCACTAAGGTGAAAAATCTGGGTGTGACCTTTGATAACCATCTGTCGCTTGATAAACAGGTGAATGCCATTACCTCGAGCGCCTTTTTTACGTTAAAAATTCTGAGAAAGATCTTACCTTTTATTCCTTTGGAGCTGAAGAAACTAGTAGTAACTGCCCTCACCCTGTCCAAAATAGACTATTGTAATGGTCTATATATCAACTTCCAGAAACAGCTCCTTAACAAATTACAAATTTTGCAGAACTCGGCAGCTCGCCTATTGCTGGGAATACCCAGATAAAGCTCAGTGGCTAAGGCTTTAGTGGAGCTTTACTGGCTGTCAGTTGAGAAGAGGATAGACTTCAAGGCGCTTTGCATCGCCTTTAAGGCCTTACTTGATGAAGGCCCAGACTATTTAGAAATAGATTGGCCAGATACATTACCGCTAGGCCACTTCGATCCTCCTCTGCAGCCAGCCTTAAAGTGCCCAAGTTTAGAAGAACGTGTTGGGGGGTAGAAGCTTTGTTTATGGTACAACCAAATGGTGCAAAGCCTTACCCCTCCACTTAAAGACCAGTCCGTCCCTGTCAATTTTTAGAAAGAATCTTAAGACCTGGCTTTTTAACTGATAGCTACATAACTAGGTGTTCTAATTGCCCTTCTGTTGTGCTACCAGCGCCAAGACGCCCTAGGGCATTCGAGCGCTTTATAACATTTATTTTCATTTCATTTCAAACAAATAGAAATACCACAGTTAAGAACATGGCGACTACAGACCTTTCACACGTAGGCAATGTGGAAGTTCTGAATGGCATATGTCACATTACATTCCCAATAGTACATCTGGAAATCTGCACCTAATTCAGCTTTCCAGACACTCTTTGAAATGTTTATGAATTGAAAAAAAGTCTAAAAGTATGTTCAGGCAGCAATGTAAATCGCCACCCATACCTCTTTATGTTTAGAACAAACTGCTTTGTGTTCTGTCTCATCTTGGCCTTGTGCTGTAGCATCATATGTGCAATATAAAATAAAATGACACGGTAATGGGTCAGTGAAACAGACAGTTTTAATTCAAAGATAAACAGCACTCAAAGCCATAAAGTTGTTGGTTCTTGTCTGCACTCAGTATATCAAGTTGCCGTTTGATTTTACTAATGTTATGAATAGCTCATACAATAAAATACTTAGGGCCTGATTTAGATCTTGGCGGACAGGTTACTTCGTCACAACAGTGACGGATATCCCATCCGCCGAAATATAAATCCTATAGGATATAATTGGATTTATATTTCGGCGGACGGGATATCCGTCACCGTTGTGACAGAGTTATCCATTCGCCAAGATCTAAATCAGGTCCTTAGGTGAATAGCTGATAAAATAAAATACATAGGTATGCATTCGGAATGGCTACTACAAAATATACATTTTTTACCATATTTTTACTGCCTTCACCTCCTTCTGAAATCTCCTGCTTCTTATTGTGTATGAGGTCTTTTTGCTTTCTTGACTCTCCTCGCCTTATGTCCTCTCTGATCTTTCTAGCTCAACTAGAGAATTAGACTATCCTGCCTCCTGCTTTGCTACACCGCCCCCTTCTCATGACCAATGTTTATACTTTAAGTGGACTCAACAGGATTCATTAATATGGTTAACTTCAAAGTAACAAAATGGGCAAAAATGCTATGCCTATTTTGAGTTCTGGACAAATGGAAAACAGTTCCACACAATCTCTTTATACTGCCTGCAAAAAACAGTTTCAACATTCTGCAAGCATGTGATACAAAGGCCTCGAAATATTTCTCCCCTGCTGACCAGCTCTGCTTGCCTTTATACAACTGCAAGTTTATTTCTCAGCAGTTAGGCTATATTTTACCTCACACAACTATAGCACCTACTAGAAGGCTGGCTCCATGAGTATCAGTAGTTCTGTAACTTCCTTTTGGCATGGCACTGGGCAGGGCTGGCAGTGTTTAAGGCAGTTTAGATCTGTTTATTGACACGGGGCTGGCCATGGTCGCCCCTGTGGCCGTGATCCCTTTTTCTTTGTTGCACAGTACTGGACATGTCAAGAGTGTGTATAATGCTCTACCTCTGTGTTCTCAGGCTCAACGATTGATGAAGAAGGTAGGCGTTGAAGGTCTTATACTAACAGAGCATGAGATGAACATCGCAGCCCATCTAGTGAACCCCAGAGACATCAAGGTAAGACGTGAGGGACAAAGAAGAATCATTCGTCTTAAGTCAGGCAAGTACAGTGGTTACATTTGCTTTTAGGAAGTCGGAGGTTAGGGATAACTGGCACTCAGGTAGAAGGTGGTGAGGTACCTGGCAGTCAGAGAGCAGGGCCATGTTGTGACTGATTGTTAGGATTAGAGTAGTCATAGAGACAAATAATAAAAATATGCAATACCCAAGAATGTCTCAGAGATCTTTGACATCACTGTTCGTGGGTGTAAAACAGTTCTTCACTTTTGGGGAGCCTACATTGATCATGGTAGCAGCACTGCGGGGCTAACTCCACCTCTGACTTCTCCTCTTTGGACCAGATTCTCCCTGACTTCCGAACCCAATACCTATGCTTAAACTCCATCTCTTTTTCAGGTGACTTGGAATGACATTGCAGGGCTCGATGATGTCATCACTGAGCTGCAAGACACAGTTATCCTTCCTTTCCAGAAGAGGCACCTGTTCAAGCACTCAAAGCTCTGTCAGCCCCCAAAAGGTAACCTAGGACTCCGGTGTACCTTAACAGAAACATATAGAGTGATAAAATATTGAAAGAAGAACATGAATTCTTAAATGCTAAAAATGTAACCTATAGCTTTTAATCACATAAAAGAGAAACCTAGAGCTCTCCCTCCTTGAAAGGACTCCTCCACCCTCCTGAATTCTCGGACGTTAGCCCAGTACCTTCTGAACCTCAAAGTAAACCTAGGGTGTCCTAAACATCATAAGGTAACCTATTGCCAAGCAATCTGTAGATGTCATTTAAACCCTGTAGAGAAAATGTATGGTCAAAGAATTCATGAAAAGATAATGCATAGCCTCACAGCCAGAAAAAGAACCCTGTGGATAGATTCTGTATTCTATACAATGTCATTCCAGATGGTTCATTCATTATCACCATTATGTATTGTGGTCTTCCCCACCCCTTCCTCCGGCCCTCTAGTTCTACTTCTTATTTTATTGTTTTTGGCATTCTGAGTGTGTCACTTATGGCTCCTGAAGAAATCTGCATTAATGATACCAGTATCATTTACTTTATTTTGACATCAAGTCATAAAAGTTCTCTTACAGTATGCCAGTGGCATTGGAATGATTAAAAAAAATGCATATCTTAATCATAAACCTGTTAGGATCATAAAGATGTACAGCAACAAGGTTTAAAATGGTGCCATTACAATGTACCACCTTGGCTGTCAATTGATCAATGAAATAAATGTATTATACATCAACCTAAGGAAGATCAATAAAGGCAACATTTTTAAGTTAATAACCAAATATAAAAAGCTCAATCATACAATACATTATTTACAATTAAATATATTTGGTTGTTCACCTCATTAACTTCCTATATCCAATACCATCCAGCAATTGTGCATTATAAAAACAGAGATATTATGGGCAGCACCCGGCACAGAGTAGCGATAAAGAAATTGTATCTACCTACGGATCGGGGAGGCTTAGCGACTCCGAACTTTGAGCAATACTACTTGGCTGCCCAATTGTAGTGGTTAGCTAGGTGGATGGCCGATCGACAAGGAGACGATACTGCCACCATGCAACCACCCTACACACTTTCACAACTGATAAGACTATTCCACCCAGGTGCGAATGTAAGGCCTCCGGAGCCCCTATTGCTCGGGGTGGCGTATAAGTGTTTCCGCAGAAGCCTCTACATGACTAGACATATAACACCCTACGCGCCAGCGCTACCTCTGGAGGGATCTCCCAGAGGCCGGACACAGATTACAGTTGCCGAACTTCGGGGCTGGCATGAGGCAGGTATTCAATCCCTAGGAGACCTGTATCGCGATGGAATGCTCATCCCATACACGACATTAGTGGAGAAAGAGGAGCTGCCTCCGGGGCAATTCCTTTTGCACCGCTCGTTGGTAGCTACACTCACAACTAAGTGGGGCGACCTCACAACTGAGCCACAGACACACCTCACCATGCAATACCTACACGTCATGGGCCAAGGTAGACATCTCACGCAGTGGTTCGCGGCCTCGCTCAGGCAGCATGCAGTGGTCAGTCTAGGTTCACTCCGGCATAACTGGGAGCAGGACCTAGGCTGCCAATTCTCAGATGCAGAGTGGGCTCTGGTATTAGAAAGCCCAGTGCGCATCCCTAGAAACATGTGGTTCCGGCAAATTCAGTACTACATAACTCAGAGAGCATATCTCACGCCCGCTTAAGTTAACAGGTACTTTAACCGCACGGATTCCGCCTGCCCAAGATGTGCCCTCATCGATGTAAATCTGATACATATGCTTTGGGGCTGCACTCATCTTCACACATACTGGAGGGAGGTGGCAGATGCGCTGTTTGCCTGTACTGAGCGTGCGATACCCTTTGAATGGCCGACCTACATCCTACACCAATACCGCAGAACCTGCAGTACCAAAGTAACTTCTAGGTTCCTAGATTTAGGGATAGTGGTAGCCAAAAGGTTAATCACTAAGAGATCGAAGGCACCGGATCCCCCGCATGCGCAGGCATGGAGCTGCTCTATGCTCGCATGGGCCAAGGCAGAGAGTATCGCAATCAGGCGCGAAGACATCATGGGTATACGTAAGATCCGTATAGCTCTGAGTTGGGATGCAATATTGACTGAATTGCAACGAAACACGGGAGATGGAGGGGAGAGTCTCCCAGGGTCCGACCCAGCAGACTGAAAGCGCACACACGCACTGCAGCACTAGATTAGCTGAGACACCTGGTCAATTGCAATAGGTGGCACATATACGCACATGCCCACACGACACCGTGTGGGGAGCGGGCGTGCAGATAGCAGCCACAGGAAAAGCCGGATACGAATCCGAACAGGGGGACTGGTGGGGTGCTCTGAGATTGTTTTGTTCTTATAATCCCTGTTATGTTTCTTTAATGGTCCCCATACAGTTGCTACCAGTCATCACACGTCATGAGACACGTAATAGCAATGCAAAGTGGCTATGGGAAATTTGCCCGCATTTACATAGGTACGACAATGCAACATAAGAATTGCCTGCCTGTCGCGCTTAGCTAACATCTACTCTACCTAATCAGCGCAACACTGATGTCATTGGAATATGTGCCATGTAACAAAGGTCTTTCCCGTAATATGTGATGTACGTATGGTAATTTGTTGATAAAACTGAAAATCCAATAAAAATATATTTCAAAAAATAAAAAATAAAAACAGAGATATTATGTACAATATGATAATACTAAAACCATGATAAAATACATCAGGATACAAAATACATCAAATGCTATAAAACAATAATAAAACCAAAAATGCATCATGATACAAAATACATCAAATACAACCACAGATATCGCCTTCCTTAGGAGCTTGGAACCTATAACCTGTGGAATTTGGTTTTAGATTCAATTATCGTTCACCCTCTGGGCCCTACCTCTAATGCCCCACATTTGGCCCAAGAACCTTGCCACCGCGCAGGCAAACAGTGGCCTGGCATCAGACTTCAGGATCCTCAATGCTTTTCTATAATTATCAGTTCCCAACAGCTTGAAAATCGGAGTAAGCCAGTTTGTCCTCTGCATCACATATAATGGACACGCAAACATTACGTGGGCTAGGGTCTCTTGGTGATTTTTACAGCCAGGACAACTATGTAGGGCCTCATTCCTGCTGTTCCATTTGCTAGTAAAGTCGTTCAGGGGTATAATTTTCTATCCCTGGGGTGTTCTATAAAATCTAAATAACCTTCCAGGGAGTGATCTACTTTGTGAGCCATGAAGTCTAGAGTAAGCTTCCCCCAGACCCTACTGCTTAATTCCTCCTGAATTACCCAACCCCAGTAGGCATTCTTCACATCACATTTCCGGGTAAGCAAGGTAGGGTCATTGACTTCCCATATATCTCCCATCCCAATTGCTGTAAGCATGTTCTTAACACCTCTCAGCCAGCTGATTTTGTTAGCTGTGTCCCTACATTTTACATCCTCCAAAGCACCTGCATATGGCAATAGTTCAGTGGCCATCTTAATCCTAAACCAAAACAGCAAAGGGCGCAATCTTGCTTGGAGACAAGGGAGTGTCTGCCCATGTCTAACATGAGCGGAAGAAGAGGAGTACTCTGGGGTAGCATTCTTAGTCTTCTTAGGAATTTAAAATCTAGACTACTAAGCTCCTCTATGTGTTCCAAGCCCCATAATTCTGCTCCATACATCACAGAGCTCACCACTTTAGCATCATAAACCTCCAAGGCCGGCCCAATCGGCTTGGTGTAAGATAAGCGGTGTTCTCTCCCTTGAACCCCAGACAACTGCTTGTACTTCAAGACCATCTTTGAAATATGGGATTTCATTGTCAAATTGTCTGTTAACTTTAGACCTAGGTAATCAAAATCACTGACCCTCTCAAGCTGTATGCCTCCAAGCCTAGGGCTGCCCCGATAGGATTTGTGAGGGTTCAGGGCCATGAATTTGGTTTTAGTTGTATTAATTATTAAACCTTTGGCATCGCAAAATTCTTGAAACCAGTTTAAAAGCCATTGTAACCCTCCCGGTGTCATCTGCAAAAAGGAGAGTTACTACTTTTCTCCCCCCCCTCCACCAGGAGCATCTGTCAGTTTTATGCTGAGAAATTGTACCACATTATTAGTAAAAAATTAGAAAATCATTGGGGTCAGGACGCAACCTTGGCGCACACCCTTATTAACATGGATTGGGTCGGTAAGCTGGCCCTGAGAACCCCAGCGAACCCTGGCAGAATTTTCTTCGTGCAGGCGGATCAGCAAAACTACAATTTCCTCCGGCAAACCTAGATACTTCTTTTTGTTATTCAGGTATTTATCATTTATGCCTTCATTGGATATATTTTTTCCATATAAGAGAGTAAAAAAACTTAAGTAAGAAACCTACTGTTTTCTGCACCCTGAGTAGTCATCTTAACCCCGACTATTACAGTATACTAAGAGGAGAAAAGATAACCTTGGACCACTTGCTCTCAAAAAGGTTTAACACTGCATCTGCCTTACAAAACGCAGGCTATACCCTCCTTAAGAAAAATGTATATACTAGGCCTTCCCATCTTTTAAAAGCACTTTTTGGCCTTTCTGCCGCCAAAGGAACCCCACAGGCTCGTATATCCTGAAATCAAACCCTAACACCTCATCCCTGAAAGGTTTATGCCCTCCTAATCACGATAATAAAAACAATTGAATCCTTATTCTTGAAAATAAACTTACGGTTATCTATAGCTTGGTAACCCACAACATGAACTCTATGTCTTCCGAAACCCATAAAAAACTCTGTCTCCTAAACCTTGAAAGTAATCTTCCTGCATCATACACACTGAAAGAAAACCTAAGCCCTTATCCAGCCTGAGCAAAACCTACAGCCCCCTATCCTGCCAAAAAGTAACTTGTATTCTCCGAAAGCAAAACATGGAGTCTTCTAAACCATAAAGAATCCCATGACCTCACATTTCCAAAATAAACTTTAGCTCTTTTTACCCTTGTGAGTAAAACATACTGCTTCCTACACATTAATTGTTAATCGATGGCTTGAACCACAAAAACATTTCTACACCATAAAAGATAATCTATTGCCTCCCGACCCGCACCAGTACACCTTCTTCTCCCCTAACTCCAAAAGTAACCTTTCACCTTCTATATGCTAAAAGGAAACCTATAGCTTCCTGACCCCATAGTGTAGCCCTCTCTTTATCTGCTCCCAGAGAGAAGTATTAGGACCAACCTGCTTGCAAAGTGAGTGGGGCTAGGAGAACACGCTGTGGGCTAGCATACTTGCATTGAGTCTGATGATTGGTGGACTAAGTATCCTAAATATATTTGTTAGCAAGTTGCATACTAAAAGCTTTATGTGACCTCCAAATTTCATTTCGACCCTGCACATTAAAATTAAGACAGATCTCTGGCATCTGATGGAGGGTTCCCCTGCACTTTCTCTTCTCCTCCACAAATAATAAAGTGCAATGGGACCATCTGATACCAAAAACTCCCACCCGTGATTGGTTCTGGTCCAGTACCATACACAATGATAGCTCAAAATACAAATAAATAATTTAGCATCTTTGAAATTATTTATGTAGGGATTTGGAGTTGGGATACATGCTGCCCTCTGTGAATTTATGTAATGATTCAATGCATGCTCTACTGTCTGTCCTGCTTCAGGAGTCTTGTTGCATGGACCTCCGGGCTGTGGAAAGACCCTCCTGGCCAAGGCGATCGCACGGGCATCTGGATGCCAGTTCATCAACCTGCAGCCTGCAGCTCTCACAGACAAGTGGTATGGAGAGTCGCAGAAGCTCACCGCCTCTGTCTTCTCACTAGCAACCAAGTTGCAGCCCTGCATCATCTTCATCGATGAAATAGGTATGAGGACGGGATGGAGAAGACACCTTGGTGGGACCGAGGGGGCAGAGCTAGAGGGACAGTAAATCCAATATTCTACTAAGAGGAATGAGGCAGACAGAACCCACTGTAGATCTTGTATCCTTCTAGTTCACAAGTGGAACAAGCCCTCAAGGGCATATTATACAAGCCCAATATGCTACAGCGCATGTGTCGTATCAACAGCAGTATGCACAGGGATAATGCCCTCCTTCACTCGCAAAACATCTGCAGGGCGATCAGCGCACAAAGACTGAGGCCCGATGAGTTAATGCTATTGTTCACTTTAGTGCAATAACATCTTATTCCTTCAACAGTCTTCTATTTTTTCTACATTTCTTTATTGTCATTACAAGTTGCAAAAAGAAAAACAAGCATGAGCATCGTCAAAGAAAGATTACACAGTAATGCTATTTTACATCTTGCAGACATACTGTGAACCATTACACTGTTAAGTCACTCATGCTTTATCCCCCCTCGAACTGCAGGCTCAGTTTCCATCTCACAGTGATAACATTTAGTCTTAAAACAAGAGGGAGAGAGACCGAAAAGCCTAGCACAATGCAGCATCTTCTTGCTTATAAAGAAATATGGAAATCAAAGGTTTATTCTGTTATACCCATAAACATTTCAAAAATACCCTCCCTCCCCCCTGCTTCCGTTCGCCTACTAAACTGTAAATATTGGGGCATTCATGGTTCTCTGTGTATGTCATGAGAATTTCACACTGGCTCTGTATGTCCCTCCAGTCGTGCCTCTGAGCCAGTCCACTCGGCCACCCCAACTATCTCTATATCGTCTCAGTCTGTTGCCTCCGACGGAGGCTCTCTGGGAGACTCCAGCACAGCCTGCACCATAATCCCCCAGGAGTAAGTCATCTGTAACCCTGTCATCTTTATGGGTTTGCCTCATATGTGCCTCTTCCACTCCAGTCCATTCGAGTAAATCCCTGCACCAGTCTTCTTGTTTGGGGGATCAGGGGCTCTCCAGCTGATCACTATGCGCCTTTTAGCAACTATTAACTCCAACATTGTAAAACAACGGCTCAGTTTTTACTTTGGGTTATCGGGTGGGAGACCCAACATACACTGTTTAATTTTACTCGTCATCTCCCAGCCCGTCACCCCTCGAAGATGGCATAGTATCCCAGTCCACTATAGAATGATAGCAAGGCAATGCCACACCATGTGTAGAAAATCAGCCAGGTTGGCTCCGCATCTAGGACAGCCTGGCGATCTAGACGGGTAAATCGTGTGTAGCCTCTTAGGGGAAAGATATGTTGTGTGCACCACGTCAAATAGTATCAGTTTAAACCGTGCACTAATGGAGACCCTTTGTACTGCTGCATGTATCTTTGACCAATCTTTAGGCTCAAAGGGTTCTCCAGTATCGCACTGCCAGATTGCCCTCCACCCGAAGTGGTGTCAAACGCCTATCAGCGTGGAGCGTGCAGTAGATATGTGTAATGAACTTACGTCCCCCGACATAGAAAGAAGTGTCACCAAAGTCTACGTGGGCTCAGGGACCTCTGGGAATGACTGCCAAAGCTGTTGGGCAGTGGCTGATATATTGGCGTATTGGAGAAATTGACCTTTTCCCAGATCAAACGTCTCCATTCCATCCGTCAGGGTTACAAATCGACCCACTGGGTACAAATCTGACAACATAATGCACCCTCCCTCCTGCCACCGGTCTACTGCCATCGTTCGGGACATCTGTTCTAATGGGTGCACTATCCACATATCTAGTTCTGTTGCATATGGTGCTCTACCTATTAACCACCGCACCGCCCTCTGCTACAACTGGCCCATCTGTCAGATCAGATGCGGAAATACATCAGGCATGACTCCACCGTGCATCAGCAGCACCCCAGTTATGTTCCCCATCCAGCCGTGGATCGCATGTTGTAAATGCTCTGCTAAATAGTAAAGTTCCAGGTTTCCTCCAACAGGCTTATGCCTCATCGATACCTACTCCTGCAATCCTTTCCCCATCTGTTTCAACCGTTGCAGTGGGGAGTGATGCATCTACAAATCATCATGCCATATTGAATATGAACCGCATCCTTTCTGCCCTTTTTGTTAGCATTATTAATTTCACTGAGGGCCACCTTACGTAGTTCTTAAACCTAAACTCAAATTCTGGAGCTGATTTTCAAATTGAGTATTTGGAAAAGAATCTCTTACAGAACACAAGTGCCAAAGCTAAGTATTTGCTTGTAAGTGCATCCTTCTTTCTGTGTGGCGCTAACCCTAGCAAGCATATTTTAAATGTGTTCAAGTTCTACCACCTGTGTACCCCATCAAAAACTGTGTAGCCTTAGTACTAAGAAACTGAATAGTTGATCGTGTTCAGAACTTGAAAGAAAGTAGGTTGGATTTCATCTGTGTTTTGCACAGTTTGCAACTCTCTCTGCGGCTATTTTATGTTTCGTATGGAGAGTGGAATACGTTTGTCAGTACCACCAAGTAAATGTGTTTGAAGCAGTGATTAGACCTTCTGCTTCTGTTGCTGCATCAAAGTAATGTCCCAATGCTTATCTCATGTAGATCTCAACCTTACACATTTTGTTGAGCAGCAGCCAATCACAGAGTTATGCACATTATTGACCTATCTCCTGCATCCTTGTGAGCTCATCAAACACCAAAGAAGTGGAGATACCAGAGTCTCTTGCAATTGAACCTCCAAGCACTTTCACATTACCATCCATATCTTAATAATGACCATGAAGTGGCTCAGCTTGAAACCATAGACTTCTCACAGTTTACACCATTCCTTCATCCTTCCCTCTGAGACAAGTTCCTAACCACTTAACATTTGGGTGCACATTATGAGAGTTCCGGGACTCAAGATACAGTAATATCGCAGCCAGAAATCTCAATATCCCAGCTTGACGTGAGTTCTATGTTCAGTAGCACCGCACTATTACAAGTTTGCCCATGAGAAATGAGGAATAACTGTGGGAATCAGTGTTTCCAAACTGCTTCTCACATATTGTTCCTTAGTTCATGCCTTATCCCAGTGCTGATTACAAAAGGTTTTTCCTGGTAAAATGGGGAAGACAATAAATATCAGGAGTGGTGCCCTCTGGAACAACTTGTAATCCTGATTTGAATGATAAGGTCTGTTACTGGCTCAGTTCAGATTTCCACAATTCTTGTAATAAGGGCTCCTGCATTTTGCC
Organism: Calotriton arnoldi; assembly: GCA_963921515.1. NCBI lineage: Eukaryota > Metazoa > Chordata > Amphibia > Caudata > Salamandridae > Calotriton > Calotriton arnoldi. Next base: position 1,707,954 of record CAWUFW010000593.1, on the reverse strand, counting down.
AATCTTGCGGGCCCTAGGGGATATCTATTACCTTAGTACTGTCTGTGACTGCAAATATTCCCTCACGTGAGAAGTATCGATGTTTTATGTCTAGTTTCTTACAGGTCCTCTTCCATAATTCACGCGACGTTAAGATACATTTAGACATATTCTAACCTTTATATCCTGACATGCTGGTTGGAATCCCCAAAGCAAGTTAGCTAAGTAGTGCTTACTGCTCTATGAAAGTACATACACCCAGACAGTCCACTTCATGATGTACAAGGAACACATGGTAGTAACATTTAATATCTGATGCCTCTTACACCCAGCTATCATATGAAAACTTTAGTACCTCTAGTGCTCCTGCTCCTCTAGGTTGCTTGTGACCTCTACACCAGCGGACTGACCTAGAATTCAACTGGGATGATCCCCTTGAATATTTTGTAAATGCTTATCTGGGCATTATTTCACACGCTGTGGGTTGCTGTTAAACACATCTCCAGGGATTGATTCACGAGTGGTGTGTCATTGTTCAACCTGCTTCTGAGTAAATATTCCAACCCTGTGAGTGTGCTGTGAACCCATGTCTCAAGATATTAATTTCCATCCTGTGGCTTTGTTGCCACTATGTCTATGAATATTAATTCACCTCTGAAGGTTTGTTGAACCAATGCCTCAGGTACTAATTTACACTAGGTTTGTTGGTAAACCGAGGCTGGATGTGCAAAGGGAATTTGAGTGTGCAATGCCCGTGCAAGGTTGTGTATCAAAAAATAAATGTAATTCTGAAATGCCTTTCCAAATTTTAGTTTGATATTGTAAGTCCTTGCGAGGCTCAAAGAGCAAGGTGTTGAAAGGGTGCTTTCCCTCACCCTTGGGACTCACAAAGGAAACGTATTAATGCACGGTAACTGTTTCTGTGGTTCCAAAGATATGATTGGTTACCGACTGCTGAGCACAGACAGTGACCATTCACAAAGAGAAAGGTGCCATTTTGGATAGGTGACAGTTGGTGACATTACTGGGAGAAGATATTGGTCCTTAGGAGCATGCTGCTCCCCGGATGCGTCAATGGGTTCACTTTCTATGGCAATGGGTATTATTGCACACTTTGTGGGTGTGTTGGCAACCACACAGAATTTTCTCCTGATAAAGCATTGGTAATATTTCTTTTGATTTGTGCAGATTCCTTCCTGCGGAGTCGTTCCTCTCTGGACCACGAGGCAACTGCCATGATGAAAGCTCAATTCATGAGCCTGTGGGACGGGTTGGATACTTTACCAGATTGTCAGGTACCTGCGTGCGTGTGGGCTCTTTGTCAGACTGTCATACACCTCTGAGTATACTGTGTCGTGTGTCTGATCACTGCGTTAAACTGTCGGGTATTTCTTAGTAGGCTTTGTGTGAATGCTGGCCTTTTTGACAGGTGGTGCGGTACCTCTGGGCATCGTGTGTAGATGTGTGTGTTTTGTGTGTCCGTATGTGTTTTGTGTGTGTGCATGTACTGCTTCCAACTTTGGAGTACACCTGAGAATAGAGCTTGGACTGGCTGAACTCTATTAGGTATCCGTGAACATATAGTCTGTGGGGGGCTTTATCACTGGGCATCATTTATGTGAGCAATCAACACTGTGACAGACTGCTACCTCTGCAAATATGTGTGATGGGTGGTCTTTGACACGCAGGCAGTTTTCACACAGTGTGTGAGTGTGGAGTCTGCTCATCAGTCAGGTGCCCCATAGCATACATTGGTTAAGGCCTAGACATTATCAAAATGCCAGGTATAAATTGGCACACACTTTGCAAGGTTAAAATACTGTATCAGATTGTTAGGTATCCCTGAACATATAGTTTGTGAGAGATGGTCTCTATGAGACTATCATTTAGCAGAGAATGGGTGAGAGTTGGACACTGTGGCAGGTGAATTCTATGTCAGATTGTTAGGTACTCGTCAGCTGATAATGTATGGGGGGTTAGACACTCTGTCTGACTGTAGGGTACCCCTGAGCAGAAAGCATGGGATGGCTGGACACTGGGAACATCAGGTATCCCTGAATACATATGGCTCGGTTAATGAAAATAAACAGAAAAGGCTTGACGGAGATTTATGTCTCCAACTGAGTATACTTTTCTGATTATTTTCAATACACTAACTTCCCTAGTAATATGCCTGGAAACATGCAGCTCATGGCCCAGGAGCGATCAGCTCAGCCGATAGCAGCCCACGGGGGCCATGGTCACTTCCTGTGCCACTCAACTCATTGGGAAGGGGAAAGGTGTGGAGGAGTACGAAGGCAGAACCCAGCAACCATGACACAGCAAGAACCCTGGCTCAGGCTTCGCTTCTTCGCCTGCAATGGAAGTGACTAAAACGGGTTCAGCCTTTGCTGTGGGTCACTTCCCAGGAAAACATATGCCATCTGCTTGTGTTTGTTTTCTAAAGACCCATACATTTCTGTCTACCATGAAAAAGGTGTTGTACTGCTCAAGCTCTTATCACATGTTCACAATGTTGTTTTGTCTTCCGTGCGTCATTAGCAGAAAAGGGGCTGAGCAAGAGGGTAAATGATACATAAAACCCAACTCTCGTCGCATATAGGATGGGGCTTTACAACACTGGGCGAATTCGCCAGCAGTAATATACATTATTGCAAAAGACATTTCTAACTATTGTTCGTGTTTATGCACCGGTTTTGTAAATTTACAACTTTTTAGCACCAGCGTGGGTGTCAGAGATAGATTAGACTGTAGAGGGCGTTTTACCGCTCCAGTGCTGTAAGGAACAAGAAATCTGAAACGTTGGACCGCGTCCTCGCTTTCAAGTATTGGCTCGTCCATGTTAAGCGTAGGCTGATCCCTTTGTGTCCTATTAAAAGCGAAGGGGTGGGTCGTCCCTTGAACTGTGTCCAACGTGACAAAGAGTGCGTATGCAGCCTGGCTTAGTTTGGTTCGTAAGGACGTTGTCTCGGGCGTCGCGCTGTTGCTATGAGACTTTTATTTTTTGTTGCAGATTTATATAGCGCGAACTCAACCCAAAGGTATTTTACATGAGCACCAGTTACGTTACACAAGAACACATTCATTTTTAGGTCGAGCCTAGCGCTGCAGCACTCATGCGCTGCTCGCTCTGCGAGGCATGATGTAGTAGGGTATGTTGTGGAAGTGCTGTGGAAGCCTCGCCCACTCTCCGCCCATATTTGTAATTCGCTGGTGTCAATGTCCTTGGTAAACGCTGGCTTCTGATTCATTATGAGGCTTGTTAGTACCGCCTCGGTAACGCCCTGTCTCCATTTGTTGCCGCCCATAGGGATTGGACCTTTAACTACGCTCCTAACACGGCATGCTTTACCTAGTGGGTTAGCACTATTTACTTTATTGACAATGGCGGCTGTCCTACTGCAGGCACAACGTGCTTTGGTGTCTTCTTTACTCCCCCCCTACCTCCCGTTGTTCGTGCCTACTCCCCCCTCCCGTTGTTCGTGCCTTCAAATAACCCCCCCGCCGTCCCTCCCGTTGTCGTCATGCCTACCGTGCCTTCGCACTCACGTTGTCCGTGCTGACCCCCCCCGTTGTCCGTGATCACTACCATTTGCAAAGCAATAGGTCTCGCGTAAATGCGAGTCCTAATGCATTGCAAATGCTTGTTTTTTGGTAGGCGCGGGGAGATTAAGTGATTTGCCCAGAACCACAGGATGTGGAGACGACCCCGAGGCTCGAACCTTGGTTTCCCAGCTCCGAAGTCAGCAGTCTAGCCGTGAGACCACATCCGGGCCTGTTCAGCATAGAAAATAGGGAAGGACACCGGTGTGGCGGTGCGCTTCTTTATCGCTACTGAGCCTCATGATGACTTAGCACTATTAGTCTGAGTAGGAAGTTTTTTTAAATTTGTAAAATATTGATGCTTGTATTCCGAGCAGGCTGGCTATAATTTGCCATACGCCTCTTTCACCTGGGTTGAGGGTAGGGTAGCAAACAGCTGTGCATTTTGAGGCTCCGTGTCGAGAGACGAGATACGGTGAAGGAAGCAAGTGAAAGGGCACGGTGCACGTCAGAGCTGTATCTTACTTTAAAGAGCAACTTATATTTGTTGTCAGGGATGTAGTTTCAGGAGTGTATTGTAAATGTAAATGGTTTAGCAATTGCATTTATACAGCGCCTACCACTCTAACGAGGCGCTTTAGCGCCTGTCTGCGAGCAGCACGCTACTCCGGAACACAAAAAAGAATAGTGGTGAATTAATATAGGGAAATATTAATTAATTTGAACGGTGGACATGTGAGGCTGTTAGTTGGATTAAAAAGGGTGATGGAGGGATAGAAAAGGGAAGGGTCTAGAAAGTGTTTATTTGGAGATCAAAGTAGGAGGAGGAGGTTTGGGATAGAGGGTGGAAGAGTCTGTAGAAATGGATTAAGGAGAAAAATGAGGTCCCGGATGAGTCTAAGGAGGGATACATGAGGGAAGAGTTTAGAAAGGCATGTTTGGGAGATCTGAATAGTAAAATGAGGTTTGAGATGATGCAAGAAGGCATCAAGGAGGGAACAGTCTAGACTGGGTTATTTGTGAGATCATAGTAGTAGAATGAGGTTTGGGATGAGCGAGAGGGTGGAGGTTGAGGATATATTGAGAGAGGTATAGGGTGAGATATAGGGTAGTGCATTGGAGAGGTTCCATTTTTGTTGTTGTTACAGTAAGAGTAAGCTAACAAATATATAGATTCATAAGCACATGGAAGGTATATATGTATAAGGAAGGTAATATATCATATATAAATATTTAAGTTGTATTTAATAAACTCAAACTTTCGAGTGTTGCTGTACTTTAAGGTAATTTATTTGTGTGTTTAGTTATTTTTTTTCTTTCAATAATTTTGTTTAAATAATTCAGTGGTGAAGCAATTGTATATAAATAGTTATGATAAAAATGAACATATTGTGATAGATAAAGGGAGAACGGTCCGTAAGCACAAAATATTTTCAACCATAAGTAATATGTACATTTGTTAAGCAGACCTAAATAATATCTCATATATTTATAAACATAATTATTATACACATGTATACAAAGGAATACACATATCTAGATACATACATATTATCAAATTAAATGCTTATATACACAGGGATATGGTGTACATATATGTTTGAGTATGGTGGTTATGTAAGGAAGAGCCAACTCTTGAGTAGTCTTCTGAAGATAAGATAGTAATCTGTGGGTCTTATGTTTGGGGGTAATGAGTTCCATAGTTTGGCTGCTTGAACAGAGAAGGATGTGCCACTTATGGGTTTTTTTCTTGTATGATGGGATTTTGAGACGTGGTGCCAATCTGGAGCTCCTGATGAAGAGTAGCCGGTAACAAATGTAGGGCCCTCAAAGCAGGGGAGATGTGTGCTTGTGGCTTTACATGTAGGAGTAATCTGGCAGCAGAGGTCTGAATCCGTTGTAGTCTTTTCATAGTTGATTAAGATGATCTGTGGTAGTGGCCATTGGCGTATTCAAGTTTAGACAGTACAAGAGAGATAGTAGCCTGGACCTTGTGTGGAAATCCCAGGTGGGGGAAGATGCGTCGCAGAGTTTTCATAGTAATGAATCTTGATCTTGCTAATTTGTCCACTTGGGCATTCATTGATAGCTTGGAGTCCATGGTAATTCCAAGGTTTCTTACTTCCTCAGATGCTTTAGGCGATGTTCCCAGACCGTCAGGCTAGGCGGCAAGTGGGTCATAATTAAAGCTTCCAGTGTTCCGTTTTTACTGATTTTTTAGAGTTAAATACAGACCGAAAGCAGTCTATTTCATGTCTGTATTTATTCTTAAAAGCAGAAAAATACAGAAAATTATACTTCTTGTAAGTGACTCTCTTTGTTGTCCTTCATGAATTCCAGACTAACTGCTAAGCAAATAAACACCATGGGGATTTAAAAACAGGATCAGATTCCCTTAAATACAGACATATGTTAACATATATTTGTATATAATGTTAATATTACATGTTGGTGTAGTGTTTTGTTATAGTTAGCTGCTTAATTTGCTAAAACGCGACATGCATCAAAGTATGAGTGCATCTTTATTAGTTAAATACATGTGGACATATACTATTTTATTACTCCATTTATTCTCAAAACATAAAATAAATATGGATAAATTCCAATAAAATGACCAAAAAATAAATATGGATAAATACTGACAGAAATGTTAAAAAAATAAATACCATAAAACCGGGAGCCCTAGTCATAATTTTTCCATTCGCCACATGTGAGTATTTCTGTTTTGGAAGCATTCCATTTGAGATGGCTTCATGTCATCCACTGATCAATGGCTCTGAGGCAACTGAAAATTTGTGAATTTCCAATGTCTTTGAGGCTATCCAGTTTAAGCAGTATTTGTGTACATTTGCATAGTTATAGCATGTGAGGTGAAAATCATTGATCATTGCCGGTAATGACTTCATGTAGATGTTGAAGAGCATGGGTGAGTTGTTAGAGCCCTGAGGAACCCCTGCCTTTTGTGAAGTATGGTTTGGATGAGAAAGGGGGAGAATGGATGATATTTGTTCTGTTTTGAAGGTAGGATGTGATCCAGTCGAGAGCAGTCCCTTCTATGCCGGCTTTGTAGAGTCTTTGTACTAGAGTGTCATGGTCAACTGTGTCAAAGGCAGCTGAGAGGTCCAAGAGAAGTAGTACAGCAGCCCCTTTCCGGTCGACTATGTTCTTAAGGTCATTCCAGATGGTTAGGAGGGCAAATTCTGTACCACTTCCTGGACAGAACTCTGTTTGGAAGTCGGAAAGTATGGAGTTACCTTCCATGAATGGTGACATCTGGGCGAATGCTGCTCTTCCTATCAGTTTGCCCAAGAGAGGTCCATTGGTAATTGGTCTATAGTTGTCTGGGTTAAGAGGGTCCAGGTTTGTTTTCTTTAATATTGGGTGTATGTATGGCTTTTGTAGGTCTTCTGGAAATATTCCAGTAGTTAAGAAATATAGATGATTCTTCTTACTGGTGTGGCAGCAGAGGTAGTTAGAAGAATGTTCTTGAAGGTTTGTGGTGTACCCGGGTCAGAAGGGCTGCTTTGACCGACCAGTTCCATAAATTCACTTTCTGAAATTCATTTGAAGGAATGCAGAAGCTGGGTTAGCCTACTCTTGGAGGGTTTTTTTTTTTTTTTGAAAGGGGTTGCTGCTAGTGGTTTTCCTTTGTTTCAAATGGGAATCCAACGTGTCAGCTTTGGTTGTGTAATGATTTGCCAGTTTGTCTGTGAATTCTTGAATAATGGGACAAATTCCTTCTAGGCAATTTGGTTTACAAAATTCTGTGAGAATTTTTTATAAAATTCTTTATTTGCACATTTAGCATTTTGAATTCTGTCTGAATAGTACCTTTTTTTATAGCCTTTTTTGATTGCTGTCTTGTATAATCTGTTAAGTTTCTGTAGGTGAAGTTTGTCTTGATTGGTGCAGCTTTTTAATTTGCTGTTTTATCTGTTTTAATTCTGTATTTCTCCAAGGTGCTTGTTATCTTTTGTCCTGTTTTGTTGTTCTGAGTGGTATTAGGATATCAAAAGCTTCCTATAGCCACTCAGGTAATTTTTTAATGGAATTTATTATGTCAAGATGTTAGTTGTGTTTCTAAGTGTTCAAAATTGAGTTTGTTCCACGGACGATATGTGGATGCATGTAAGGTGGTTTTAGTTGTGTTGCTTTGTGGTTTTTTATGTAGGAAAGCTACCAAATGATGGTCTGACCATGTGACTGTAGTAATCGTTTGAAAGATAACTAGTTCTGGATTAGCAAAAATGACATCTAGGATGTGTCCAGCGATGTGTGTGGGTTTGGGACGATCTGATGTAGGTTCAGTGTGTCTAGGCCAGTGATGATGGTTTTTGGATGGGGCATATTGGGTTTGTTAAACCAAATGTTTAGGTCACTGATAATGCATAGGTTGGAGTGTAGTGTTATGAGGTTTGAAACTGCGTCTAGAAGTGTGTCTAGGAATGTTGCATTGCTAGATGGAGGTCAGTAAGGGAGTAGAAAGTTACAGGAGGAAGATGGTGTAGGGTTGCATCTGGTGAGGAGGGCCTCACAACCTTGTATGGAGATGTTGTCAGCTTTAGTGATATTTAATGCTTTCTTGAATATAACAGCAAGGTCACCTCCTCTTTTGCCTATACGATTTTGTGTGATGGTTTGATAGCCTAGAGGAATGGCTTCATGCAACCCTGGAGCCATGTCATCTCCCAACAATGATTCAGTTATGAAGAGTAAGTCAGGTTGTGTCAGTGAGAAGGTTGTAGATGTGATGTTTATTTTTAGAGTGATTGAGAATTTATTATTAGGCAGTTTAAAGATTCGGTTTTGGTGATGGAGTGACTTTGTTTTGTAGAAGAGTTTGCAGTATTTTGTGAACTTATGGCAGGTGTGTCAGTTCTGGTATTAGCAGCTGTATGAGGATAGCAATAGTGTAGCTTTTCTCTATCATATTCCTCGTCCAGCAGGCTTAGAAGGCATTTTGATGGGTTTGCATGTGTAGGTGGTGGAGAGGGTGGTTGAGAGTTAGTTGGTGAGCTGTGTTGTTTTAGTAGAATAGCCTTGTTTTGCAATAGACATGGAGATGCGAAGTTTCGAAGACTGGCATTTGTTTATTTTGTTTGCGTCTGTTTAGGGTGGAAGGTGTATGAGTTAGGAGTGGTGGTGCAGCATGTGGGTCATGTTGTAAGGCTCTAAATTATCCAATGGATGAGAGGCGGTTGAAAGAGAGTTGTTGTCTTGGTGTAATTGTGTTAGGTGTGGGGTAAGAGAGAAAGCTTGGCAGTAGAGATGGTTTAGGATGTGTATTATTTGTGTAGTCAGGAGGGTGAGAGTGGGTGTATGTTTCTTATGTAAGTGATCTGGCTAAGGAGTATGGTTGTTTTTGATGCCCTATGAAGCTTAGAGATGCCTTAGAACACATAACATTAATGTTCTACACAAGCTATATAGTGTTCTTGAATAATATTCCAGTGGGCCTGCATTGAAGGGTACATTTCAGTCTGAAATTTAATCTAGAAAAGACTAAGATGTTCTGTTGTGGACGCAGAAACATTAGGCATCAGTGGACTCTGAGATCAGTAAAATAGGGTACTGTCAATTCCTATAGATATGTGGGTCTGATAATTGGCCATAAAACTGGGTTTCCATTTTTAATGCTAAGAGGTTTTAAGTTGTAGTCTTAGCTGTAAGTCTTCCTAGATTTAGCCTGAGCCTGGAGGCATATGTGAATATGGCTTGTAGAAGGCCTGTTTGGCTGTAAGGTTAAGCTTGATGCAATTGAAGCATGGATTCCCTTGTATTGTGGTGAGATGAAAGGCTGTTGTGAGGGATGCTAATAGAAGCAGAATGATGATACGTGGTCCAGAATAGTGCCAGATTGTATCAAAGAATGCTGAGCAAGAGCAAAGGATGCAGATTGATGCTGAGCAGTGTGAAGCGATTTCAAGTGTTGGCAAGATGGGGGAAGCTATGTAGAGTGTTGTAAATAATTGCAGAATGACAGCTAACAGTAATGAGTTGTGCCAAGCAATTATAAGCCTTTCTCAGCAATGCTGAGGGATAATGAGTGGTGCAATTGGTAAATGGAAGTTTGTTATCTTGTGTCATAGGTGATGATTCTGGGAGCCAGCAACAGACCACAGGATGTGGACTCTGCCATCTTACGAAGAATGCCCGTAACTTTCCAGATCTGCCAACCTGTAAGGTCTTTGATTGTTTTTTTGTCTCAGCTATCATAAATACAGTGGCGGCTCCTCCACTAAGGCGGAGTAGCGTCGCCCCACTGCTTTTAAGCAAGGGAGGGGAGGAGTGGTTTGCCCACTCCAAGTGCGCATGAATGCTTGGCCGGCCCTCTGGGGCCAGCCAAACAGTCATGTGCACTTTGCATGTTCTCCACGCAGGCTGCATTACAGCCTGCGTGGAGAACATGCCCAGGCCCCCAGTCTCCATCTGAGTGCCGAACCATGGCGCTCAGACCAATCACAATGCTGCATTGCAGCGTTGTGATTGGTCAGGGGAGCCTGGGTTCTTACCAAACACAACGCTGCATTGTAGCGTTGTGATTGGTCAGGGGAACCTAGATGTGGTTCCCAGTTGCTTTTCGGCCCGAGTCTGACGGATCAGAGTCGCGGGATGCGGCAATAAGGTAAGGTTTTTTTTTTTTTGCATCCCCCCCTCATCCAACCCCTCCCCTCCCCTCCCCGCCACCCCATATCCGTGCCGGCTGCCACTGCATAAATATGCAATGGGGATTGGTACCTGGAAAGAGAGATAAAAAGGCCTTTATCAGGAAAAGAAATCAATTCTGTAAGAAGCAGTAGGCACATGCAATTTCAAACTTGGCGCCTCTTTTTAGGTCTCACCTACAGACAGCTTTTAGCTGTATGTTGGAGAAGACCTGTTGTGTAAAACACCAATACTTACAGAGTCTTTCGGTCAGTCTTTTGCTTTCGATTGGTTGCCCTTCTTGTCAATTTGATTTGCTTGCTTCCTCTTCCTGTGTTGTGCCTCCCTGTAGCATTGCCTCTTTACCGTTCTTTTGATTGGCTGACCTTCCACTGCTTACATTCACATTCAGGAAGATACCTTTTTCTTTTTATTTCAGCTCACCATAGAAGTACATGTGTTTTCATGTGGTTCCTTGTGTGCTGCTTTCCCCTTCAAATTCCTGGCCCACTGAGTTTTCCGTGTTGCTCCTGCCCCCCATCAACCTGTCTGTTGCTTCCCCCACTGCTGCCCATCTAGCATTTTTTTAATTTTTTTAATACCTCAGGCCCTCCTACCAGGCTCTCCCATTGTTGTCCACCCTCCTGCTCCAGGATGCCCTCTGCGTTGTTGACTTCTCCTCCAACCTCGCACTTACTCCTTCATTGCTCCGCCCATTGCCGCTGCGGCCAAATGGAGGCATTTACTTTTTAAGTTCCCACCCCTACCTGTTCCACCATTGCTACCCCATCACTCTGCATCGCATTCTTTGTAATTTTTATTTTTGGAATGGCCCAGCAGCTGCAATCTGCTGCCAGGTTACTCCTTTGTGAAAAAAGAAATGCGCTTTGGCGCACTTTTTGATTTACCGCTCCAGGATGGGCATCCACCTACATGTGCATGCTTGGTGATGCATGCACACTTTTATGGCATCATGCTCGGCCACCCTAGTGTGATGACGCATACGTGTGCATACGCAATGATGCATCTGTCATTCTGCTGGGTCTTTCTTTTTTCTCTTTAGCATCAGCAATTAAAAAAGTTTTCTTTGCTAAGCCAAAGTCAAAAGGCAAGACCTTTTTTGGCTTTGCCAATGCCTATTTTTAAACAGGGACCCATGTGTTCCTTGAAACATAGACAAACAAGTCGTGTCTTCACTTCTGATGTCGGCCTGGCTCAAGGTGTTGCCTCCACTCCTCTTTCCTCTTATGTCCCACAAAGTACAAGTAATTAAAGATCATTGATTAGTTGTCTTGTCTCTGACCCTTAAAAATATCAGAAGAGAACCAACAATTGAATTCCCATCCTCCATGCATTTCTTTAGCATACACTTTGTAGGGTCCTTTACCCCAGTCTCAACTTCTAGAGCAATTACTCCTTCAGGCTCATTTTCTATTCTCCATTAGTACCTCCTGCTGGTGGTGTTGTACAGTCAGCTCCCCAAAGTCCTTCAGTCCCTGTGGATTTTACTGTTTCTCTCTCACGCCCCTTGATTTTTCACACTCTTGTGTTCCTGAGATTGCATCATTTTTCTCTGTGGCTGCCTCATCCTTGGGTCTCTGTTAATCCTCATAATGAAAGCTCATCCTCTTACACCCTGCTACCAGATTTGAATTCCTTGCTCGGTTACACAGTCTGTTTATTTCGTCCTTGCTAATCTGTGCACCTTTTACCCTCTTTTTTTCTCAGACCCAACAGCAACGAAAGGAGATCCTGCAGCTGATACTCACCGGAGAAGATGTAAGTGTTTTTCTGTCCTGTGAACGTCAAGAGACCTTACACTTGAAATAGTCACCATACTAAACGTCAATATGGAAAGAGACATGAATTCCAAGTGGAGGAGCTGTAAGAGTGACATTACTGGTTAAATGAAGGACGTAGTATGCTGTTGAGTGACAAACATTGAGCATGATGAATTCAGAGACTTAAGTGTCATTGTCCACTACAAAGGACGATTTGCGTACACCAAATGTGTGACTGTAGACGAATAATTCCCAACATCTCTGTAGAAATGGAGAGAGAGAAGGAATTATAACTCAATCTCTTCCATTATGGGCACACTTTCTGTTGAATAACAACAAAAGTCACCATTTGTGGTTAGCTACAGAACCATAACTCCATAATCTTTTGCACTGCTTAAGACCTCAAACATGACATCACTTATGATCTCAGAAAAAAACATAATTGATAGCATCACTGAGGATATCACTAGCCACATCACCCGTAATAATATCAATGGCTCAGGCACTGAGCTGACGGTATGACCAGTGGCTATGCCCTCTACCCAGTTATTGTGCCCACAGTGCACAAAGACATTGTATGTTCTGTGCTCACTGCCAACTATATTTATTTTTGATTCTGCAGAGACTAATTTCCTGCAGAATGTTTAATATTGGCACAAACCCCCACTATAGGTAATATTACTTTGTACTGTTCATAGGGAATTTAGATATTGTGTCCTACCACAAAATTTAGACCAGCCTCTTGGCCATCACATGTCTTACCCATGTGAATTTTGGTGCATACCCTTCATGATTTCATAGTTTAAAAATGTTTTGGAGCACGTTTCTGAATATTTTTAAGCATGAAATCCTCAACACATAAAATGTTAACTACTCAAAACTGCCATCATCCAATTTCTCTAAATCTGACCCACACATAGAACAAGTAGAGTTGCACGTGGTCTGGCAGGTATTTTTGTGTGAAGGGTAGCAGCAAACTTAAGAAAATAAGCTAAAACTAGTGCATGTCCCCCTTAAAATGTAAACATAAAACAGAAATACAAAAATAAACTGCTTTCAATGTATTTCAAAGCAGTCTAAACTATTATGGTTAACAAACGGATTCAGAATTCCCATTTTAAAAGAGACTACTTAGGATTTCACTCAAAATGTTATTCAAATAGGTGTCTTTTTCTTTGAGGAAGTTGACAACCCTTTGAACATAAATGGGCCAGTTCTAGTGAAAATATGTGCAAGCTATTTTAGTGGAAAAAGAGAGTTTAAGCATGGTCCGGATGTACTCATATTTTGCCAGTGAATATTAGTTGCTGACCTGACATCCTTTCGTACCTTATCCTTGATTGGAGGATGGTAAGAGCAGCTCTTCCCTGAAGACATTGTGTCCTGTCTTGGTGTACACTTGGCAACGCAGTGGAACACAGTATAAGGTGCCAAAAGAAATCAAACAGTGACCATGTTACTGGAGAATGTGTTGGGAGTTGCACTTCACTGAAAGGAAAAAGTCAACACATTCCGAAAGAAACTCTTACAAAATAAATGAAGTAGCAAAAACAATGCAAAAAATGAAAATGAACAGAACTCGAATAATGAAGCAAAGCATTGTAAATAAGGCTACCTCTTTTCCGTTTTTACTGATTTTTACAGATAAATACAGACAGAAAATCATTTATTTTCTTGTCTGTATTTATTTTTAAATGTGGATAAAAACGGAAATTGAGTGATTCTAAATACATTTTGCCATGACTGCCAGGCCAATAGCTGTGTGGATTGATAGGTAAGGGGGTTAAAAAAAAAGAATTTTAATAAAGAGGCTCAAACAGCAGTAGATATGCACAAGGCTGATACTGAAATGTGCATAGTTTCATAAAAGTGCATTTTTTTTTATCTTCTGCGGGTGTTCATATCACTGAAACCTGGCAGGCATTCAAGCATGACTGCATCTTTATTGGTTAAATAAATGTGGAAATATACCAGTTTCAGCTTTATTTTTTTCACAAAAACCCATAATAAATATGGATAAATACAGATAAAGTTGACAAAAATAAATATGGATAAATCCAGACGGAAATGTCCAAAAATAAATACCATAAAACCGGGAGCCCAAATTGTAAATAAAAAGAGTGAACAATGAAGACTAAGTATCCCCAACGCTTTGCAACTCAAAGAGGATACAAAATACTTGCCTTAAATAGGATCCATGGACTACGGTTCCTGTTCTGACCTGGAAGTAGTCAGGCACCATATTGAATTGGGAAAAACTAATTCAACCTAAAGGAACCTTTGGAAAAACATGCATGACAACCACCTGCAAGTTTGTGTCAATATCTTCAAGTGAGACCAAGACCATATACAGAACTAGGATTTTTTTTTCTCTCTATGCCCTGTTTACTACATCCTACAAAAAATAACTCCTCCTACCACGACACAGCTGCCAAAGGGTAAGTGGGAGAAATAGAGGAGAGTATTGTGCTTGTGAACTGGCTAGCACAGCACAATGCAGTTAGTAGCACAGGCGACCATCCTCAAGTCTCGAATATGGTGGTGAACATCACCCATGGATGCAGGAGGAAGTGCGCTGGCGCTGTGAAAAATGGGATCTGTCGCTGCTTGAGTGGCACTCTAGTGCCTGTAGCTCCGGCCTCCTTGGCCAGCATGCATATGCCAGCACTATCAGCATAAAAGAGCAGGAGCCGTCGTGCTTCAAGTCATGCTCCACTGCTGGGGAATCATGGTTCCTCAGGCCACAGCAGTTCCCCCAAAAAACTAATTCATATTCAGAGAACATTCAGAAAACCTAACAAAAAGCAACACTCCGCTAAGCCATTACACATTTATCATATAGTGTCAATTGGCCATTCAGATACCCGCATAAGTTATTAAAGTTGGTTCAAATTGTTAACTGTTCAGGCCTCTTAGAAGTGAGCCCAAACAATAAATACTACATTGTTAACTGTTCAGACCTCTTAGAAGTGAGCCCAAACAATAAATACTACATTTGTACCAATGAATGTACATTTGCACTGACAAATGGAAATTTGGACTCCGAGATATATATTCAAAACTATGAATATATATTAACCAAAACAAATTTACATTCACCACAAAAAATATATATTTGTCCCACGGAAAATGTATTCGAACAGCGTGCACACACCTTCACTTTTGAGGGACATCAAGGAAACATGCAAAAAGTGAAATACATCAACTATTCGTAAACTATGAAGCACATTCATTGAAAAAGAACACATTTTTACTGGAAGTTAAGGTTAAAATGAGTGCTGATTAAAACAAGTACAAAAAAGAGGATGGGCACCGTTTAGAGTGCGGCGAAGTGGTAGCCCCAATGTAAACCAGGGGGGCTCCGACTCCACCAAACCCTCGGTTCCCACACCTCGTTTAGAAGTGGGGGAAACACCAGGTTTACATCGGTGGAGTCTCAGCTGGCTCAGCCCTGTTCTATAAGACTACTACTACTGGGCTACTAGGTCAGAGAGATGATCGCCCCACCCTATAGTCACTAGATTTCCCTGTCTGTGACCTCCATCCGCGATAAGGCAGTCTCGGGCAGGGGAAACAAACTATGGCTCTGTTGAGAAGAATCCTGCGTGCCAGGTCTTTTTTAACAATACAAGCAAATCGGATGACGGACCCAAAGGAATCGCACCTCACTAATCACTGTGCCCCTCTTTTGTATTATTTTAGTCGTGCACACTTCGACACTTGTCACCCTTCAGTGTCACTGTTTCACAGATTTGACATATAGTACATTCAATTTGAAGGTGCACCGAAAAATAAAATATCACAATCTGGTGTTGGTTTGTTCTTCAACTTTTTATTCTTTATTTTTCTTTTGCAACAGACAGCCAACGCGTTTCGTTCCCACTTCACAGTGTGTGGAACTTCGTCAGGGCTGTAACATATAACATAAATATATACACTTTAAGACACAGACAAAAAATAATAATATAATTTATATATAACAAGACAAAAAAAGAGAATTATAAATATAAAATGGACATACCTCTTAAAATTAAAAGACAGCACAAATCATAAGGACCTATAAAATTATTCTTAAATCAGATCAACAAACTAATTTATTAGCTCTAATACCAAATACGTGAAAAAATGCTCGAATTTGTGAAAAAGAATATTTTTGAAAATATTTATCTAAAAAGGAGAAGAGAAAAAAGAGTGCAGAATTTGAACAAATAGTGAGAAGGCTAAAAGGTCAAGTAGAATCCCAAATGAAAAAGAGAATGAAAATTGAGAGAGCAAGCAAAAAAGGCTCTGAGTACCGCCTCACCTTAGATGAGATAAAATCAAAAGCGTAGATTGATGGATGACCAAAAGGAATCCCAGGATTAGTGGGTTTTCCCAATATAGGACCGGCCACCTAAAATAACAGTTTGATATTTTAAACAATTGTAATCTAAAGGCTTATATCTATGCATGAAAAATTTAAATAAAGCAAGTGTTTTTTATATCAACACCTAGCTTGGCCCCAAAAAAGACTCAGCCCTTGGAATTAAAGTCACCGGTCCATAACACAAGTTCATACATATTAAAGATCCTAACTGCTAATCACAGCCTATTCATAACCAATGTCTAATGTCTAGTTACTAGACATTTGTTGTCACTAAAACCTGAATATAATTTGAGGCGTTGCATTTTTTCCTCACGCTACCTAAGTAATATTACAATAAGTGAGGCGCAAAAAAATATATTTGCTTCCTGCATACAACCAGTTCGAAAAATAGTGCGCTTTAAAATAGGTGTTGATATAAAAAACACTTGCTTTATTTAAATTTTTCATGCATAGATATAAGCCTTTAGATTACAATTGTTTAAAATATCAAACTGTTATTTTAGGTGGCCGGTCCTATATTGGGAAAACCCACTAATCCTGGGATTCCTTTTGGTCATCCATCAATCTACGCTTTTGATTTTATCTCATCTAAGGTGAGGCGGTACTCTGAGAGCCTTTTTGCTTGCTCTCTCAATTTTCATTCTCTTTTTCATTTGGGATTCTACTTGACCTTTTAGCCTTCTCACTATTTGTTCAAATTCTGCACTCTTTTTCTCTTCTCCTTTTTAGATAAATATTTTCAAAAATATTCTTTTTCACAAATTCGAGCATCTTTTCACGTATTTGGTATTAGAGCTAATAAATTAGTTTGTTGATCTGATTTAAGAATAATTTTATAGGTCCTTATGATTTGTGCTGTCTTTTAATTTTAAGAGGTATGTCCATTTTATATTTATAATTCTCTTTTTTGTCTTGTTATATATAAATTATATTATTATTTTTTGTCTGTGTCTTAAAGTGTATATATTTATGTTATATGTTACAGCCCTGACGAAGTTCCACACACTGTGAAGTGGGAACGAAACGCGTTGGCTGTCTGTTGCAAAAGAAAAATAAAGAATAAAAAAGTTGAAGAACAAACCAACACCAGATTGTGATATTTTATTTTTCGGTGCACCTGCGTGCCAGGTCCACTGCTTTTTTGTTTAAAAAAAAAAAACTCCACTTTGGGAGTTTGTTTCTTGAAAACAAATCTCCTTTGCCGAGCAGGTGCCCTGTCTGCAAAGTTCAGTGCCTTCAGTGTAGCCGCTGCACCAATATTCCCCTTGAAAATACAGATCTCTAAATTTGGTGGGCAGCCTTTTGCTGCCCGACATGGTCTAAATGACCCTGAAAGACTTTATTGCATCGTGTGTACAGGATGGTACAAATGTATGACCTATGGTTTATTTTTAAAGGGGCCATCTGCTGAATGATGTCACAGTACTCCTCAAAACCCTAGCTGACGTCATACAAATCAACATTTTGGAATTATTATTGTTGGTGATTGTTAGAAATGCTGGACTGAGCAAATGGAAAAGTCACAAAAAATACAAACTGTTGTTTTTTTGCTATGTCTCTGTTCTTTTTTTTCTTCCTCGCTCTCTTGCTGTTATTCTCTACCTCTTTCTGCCACCTCAATACTCGCTGTCATATTTCACTTTCATTACATCTTTCTGAATTGTTCTACTTTCACTCCCCCATTCACGTTTGATCTTGCTCTATCACTTTCACTTTGTATCGGTCATAAAATTCCTCATTACCTTTCTCACCCATTCCACTCCTCCATCTTACCTTAGCACTATAGTTCTTTCTTTTTCTAGATCTCTTTTGCTTTCTTTCACAAACTTAGTCTCCATTTCTTTCCAGCTGCTATGCTTCCCTGTTTGTAGACTGACTAGATAGGCCATCAGTTTGCCATCCTTTGCTCACCTTTCCTTTACTTTGCCTTGACTCAAGAAGCTGGAAAGAATGTTGATGTAAGAAGCTAAGGGGAGCCCATGGGAATAGCTCCTTAATCCTATGCATGTTATATGTGTTGATAGTCATTTACATTGAAAGAGGACTAACAGTGTGTTTTTTCCATAAACTAGGACTTATGACTTTCAACATGAATGTTATGGTGGGACTAAAGTCTCCCTTCTGAAACACATACATAATACATTTAGTTAAGGCAAATGAGTGGTTGTTGCCTAGTTCAACAGAGTACATATATAGTATGATACCTGCCTGTAAGTGATGCAGGCTGTTGGATGTAATTCATTGTTCAATGTTAGTCACTACCAAATAAAATTCACCAACGCCTTTGCCCACTCCTGGCTTCATGCACCAGTGTGACTTGTGTTTACTCTTTCTTGCCCCCCCCACCCCCTCCACCACCCCTGAACAGATGAGCAACGTGGTGAACCTAAAAGAACTGGCAGAGAGGACAGAGGGGTATTCAGGCAGTGACTTGCGTGAGCTATGCCGCGATGCTGCCCTGTACCGTGTCCGGGACTATGTCCGGAAGCAGCAAATGTGGCTCGTCATGCGGCCCTTGAAGGTGGCTGATGACACAGAGGACAAGTAAGAATTTAGGGGATAACTGGAGGATATATCATCATGAAAAATTATGTCTTATCAGAAAAAAAGTTTCATATTGGTACGTGCTGAAAGACTATCTACTACTGCAAGTACTTGACCCTAGAAGTGGCAGTCCACAAGTGAAAATTTGTTCTTGACCCATTTTTTGATACATTTTTCATATGTAAATAATGGTGACATTTCAGGCAGTTTCGACTTCATTGAGGACAGATGTAGCAAACAAATTTCAAATTTGTGCTTAGTTTTTCTTGTCATATAATGATAATCATCCTTACATGAAGTGTTGTTACCCATTGCTGGAACCAGGAACTTGTGTGAGTTGGTTTTCTAGTTGGCTAACTACTTTTGTTGTCTACTGGTGATGATGTACAGAGTTGATGAGCACTCCTCCCAGAGTCCATTAACAGAATTTGAATCAACCCATCAATTTTTCTTGCTCCAGGCCCAGAGACAGACTGCGGCCTATGACCCAGTTGGATCTTCTGCTTGCACTGGACAAGATGAACGAGTCGAAGGGAGCAACAGCAGTGGCAGCCCTGCAGCATCCTTCCCTGGACTGAATGCATGATCACTTTTAGCCACTGGTGCCAACCCATATCCCCTGAAGAATATTCCGGTCATGTAAGCAAGAAAATCTGAGACACACCAGCATCAACCCTGAATGTTCAAATGGCCCTGATCCAGCGGTAATTTCACGGTAATTTCTCAATACAAAACATCATTACCTCTTGTTTACCGCTTAACGGGGATGGACCCTTGCCACCGTGTTATCACCATCAGGAGACTTTGCATAAACATGAAAATCAAATGCAATTAAATATTTAATGCAATAATGAGAGTTGTGAGTAGTTTTAAAGGGTTTTATTTTCTAGTCAAAAGTTAAGGTTCTCTGACTCTTTATTCATTAGTCAAATATCAATCAGGTTACAGAATTGAAAAATAGGAAAAAATAGAATTAATACAGAACATATTATAGATTGCATACAAGGCACTCCATAAAGGAAGGGGAAAAAACCTATTTCTGTGTCAGTCAGGAACTCTTAAAGAGTTTTAAGAAAATATAATTCTAGAGTGAGTTTTGCAAGGCTAATCAATAATTAATAATTGGCAAAAATCTCCCATAAAGAGAAATAAAATGCATAAGACAAAATAAGTCTTTGCAAGGGCAGTTAATCAAAGCATGAAACTTAAAGTTTTAGAATCTAAACCTGTCCTGTTCAGCTGGTCTCTCTCTGACTTCGTGCTGTGCATCTCTGCCTTCTGTGTCAGGAGCTGGGCATGGCCCCCCCCCTTCCTCTCAGGCTTTGCAGAGCCTTAAAAAACTGTGTCTCCTGCCTCGCGTCCCGCTAAAAAAAATATGAGCAGCCTGCCTACACCTTTCAGCTAGCATCCAATATTTCTATCAAAAATACACGTGACTTAGTCTTCGTAGCTTGTCCAATAGGAGCTTCATAACACATCGACACCCCATGGGCTGACTGGACACGTCATCAATCAGGCGAGCTCTTGTCCTGCCTGAGTCTTGTGCTAGATGACTTCACATCCTGAAAACAATTACATTTCCTGCAACAAAAAGTATTAATTATGCGGAAACAGAGAATACATATAAGAAAAATGTGTGCTCTGCAGTTTTCTTTCTACGTGATGAAGTGAATAAAGCTTTGTTTAAACAACTGCATGGAGATAAAATTATGCGAAGGCCTTTCATGAAGAGACGGGAAACAGGGCACGTAAATTATAAGAAAAGTTCTTTCATGAAAGCTGGGAGGGAAAGAGCACACATTCCATTCTTATCTTCAAGGCTAAAGGCTTGCAGTTAGCTGAGCCGGCCCAAGCATATTCTGCCTTTCTACACTGTGAAATGCGTGTTAATTCAGCACAAATATATGCTACTTTGAAAGTTCAAAACACATTTCTAAATTAAATGTACATTCTATAGTGAGGTTAAATCTAGAATAATCACAATTAAACAACCATGATTAATTATTTGAGCATGGTTTTACATGAAAGCACTTCAGACTGAAAGCTTTTGACCAGGCCTCATTCATGTTTTCGCTTTGCACCAAAACTCTGCGTGCCAATTTTGAAATGCAGTCTGTCTGAAACTTAAAGCAGAGCAATGCCTAAATCCAGGTGAAATCTGGGCTCCATCAATCCGCCCTTTGATAATAAACAAATCATGATACCTCAAATGATTTGTAAATTATCACACTTATTTAATTTCACATGTTACATTTGTTTAATAAAAACACTCATCATTTGTTGAGTCAAATATATGTTTTCTCTAACTAAAAATATTACTACTCATCTTTAGTGTATGTAGACATGGTAATTTCATTAGCACACTTATTTCACACAGGTATATAAGAAAAAAAACTCCTACTAAAATTAGTATGTTCATTATCACTTGTTATTACAAAAGCTGAGCATATAACAATTTTACCTCTATTTCTAAGGCAACACAAGTTTTGTCTGTAATCAGATCATATATTGCCAAGCTCAAAGGTTTAGTGCAGAGTTCTGTAAGTAACTTCTTGGAACTGTTAGTTTTCTCTAAAATAAGTAACTAAAATAATAAAAGGAAAATTCAACAGAACAGTTCTCTTTTCTATTTCTTTTCTTCCCTCTTTTCTTCTTTTTCTTTCATCATTCAATGATTGTTTTTTCTTCAGCTCTTGACAGTTCTCAGTTATTGTTTCAGCATTTCTTGCCATCAAGGTGGCTCATACAGTTCAAGCCTCGCATTACACAGTTCATTCAATGTGGCATTCTGTACTTTTCCCATGCATTTTGACCACTCAGGTGCTGAAAAACTCTGACAGAGCACCATCAATTCTTTGCACTTTTTCAATCCAAGCCTTTCACTTTTATTTTCACCTTGTTCAGATTCAGATGTTTCAGCTATGGGTGCAAATGATTTTTCAAGGGACCATTCTTGACGTTTTGGATACCCTTTCAGCCAGCTTTTTTCTACCTCCACTCATAGGCCCACAGCACTAATTTCTTCTTCAGAGGCTGCACCTGACTCATTCACCCTTTTGACACCGCTTTCATCTGAGCCAGTTTCCACTTTTTGCTTTTCCAGTGCCACTTCAGTTTGCTCTAGTGCTGCTTCACGCTCTATGTGTTCCCTTACAGCTTGACTGACCCTCTTCTGTGGACTTTTGACCACTGCTGGCATCTCTTCTTGAAGAGGAGCTGTTTTATCAAGGGGACACGGGACCATACGTGTATGAGAGGCATGCACCCAATTTGTAAGGCCACCACATTTCACAACAGTCTTTGCCAGGATCATTTGGAAAATGCCTTTCCATTTCACAGCATCTCTCAGATCAAAGTTTTGGCACCATCCATTATGCAGATCTTGTGCAGCAGCTGCAATCTGGTGAGAAACTGCATACTCCACATCAGCCAGACCTTCACAGCAATGGCTAGTCTTTTCATCTGTGGGTTTCACAAGTGTATTTGCATGTACATATTCAAGCCACTTCAGTGATGCTGAGACACAGTCCTTTGCAAAGTGAGACTCTGTGCTGTCTTTGTGTTGCTTTATTGTACTTGAAACTTCAGGCAGATAGCTACAATCCAATCTTTGTCCAATCTGTGATTCTGCACACATCTTTGAGACCTCATTATGATCTGATTTTAGAGAAACTGGCAATTTATACCTGGGCATCAGTTTTTGCAATAACACATTTGCTACTATGCAGTTGTCATTTTTCTCAAAATCTGTTCTGATACAACCTTGTTGTTCTGTCTCTGAAACATTTTCTTGTACCTCTTTTAATTCTTTCCAATTGTAAGTTATTGACATCAGCATTAGATAAACAGTATCCTTCTCAGATTCACATGTGAAAATTCCATTGAATGTATAGGCTAACAGGACACAATATTGTACAACTGAATTAGCATTTCTCTCTCCCATGACAATAGTGACTCCCATTTGAACAGCTATACTGCATGTTATGGTAAGGGCAATCAATTTCGAATTTTGGGCTGAGGTAACTACTGAAAGCCATGAAGCTTTGACTACATAATGTATAAGGAGCACAGCATGTGTTAATGTTAATGTTAGCGGGATTTATAAAGCGCACGTATACCCGGGGGTGTCTTGGCGCTGAGAACACAGTAGCCCGATCAAGCGTCTAGTTCTGGAATAACCAGGTTTTTAGTCCTTTCCTGAAGATGGTGAGGGAACTAGCACTTCTAAGTTCACTCGGAAGAGTATTCCAGAGTTTGGAGGTGCCATAGAGAAAGCTGCGGCCGCCCCAGTGAGATGTACGGATTCTAGGTACCGTCAAGAGTCTGGCCCCTGTAGAGCGGAGTTGTCTGGCTGGTTCGTACCAGACAAAAAGATTTTGAAGTAAAGAAGGACCTGTGTGGTTCAATGCTTTATAAGCCAGACACAGGGCCTTAAATTTGATGCGTTGAGATACAGAGAGCCAGTGCAGGCCGCGGATCTCTTTGGACACCGATTTGTACCTAGGAATGTTGGCCAGTAACCGCGCTGCTGTATTTTGAACGGTCTGAAGCTTCTTTAAACATTGCTTCTGTAAGTTCAAATAAAGCCCATTGCAATAGTCCAGTTTGGACTGGATTAGCGATGTTACCACAGTTTTCCTAGTGTTGCTCCTAATGTGTCATTGTTACCTTTCAAACATGGGCCATCTACAAAATGGACATTGTTGGGCTCAATCAGACGTTCATCATTAAAGTCTAACCTTGGCTTCATGCATAGATTCATGACACCTAGACATTTAGGTTCAGTTTCATCACAAACAACTTCATTTGCTGGCTGCAAGCTCAATACATTTGAATTTTGACATTTCTTGGTCACAGTATTTTCCCAAAACAACTCCACAAAGTAAGGAACCATTTCAGTAATTGGACATTCCATCAATATATTCTCACTCTTTTTATGACTGACATTTACCACAGCTACTAAATTAAGGCAGCTGGGCATTTCTGTGACGTTGGGGTCAAGGGTCATTGGGAAATACGTCACAGACATTTGAACACATTCATGTTTTTGAACAGGCACTGAGAACTGAGAGAGCGCAGCCCTCCCTCTCACTGCACATTGGTGTATTTTCTTTTAAATAAACTTGCATCCCTAGTGCCGGGGCGCAACACTTTTTCTCTTTCAACTCTAGGAATGCTTTTGTGCAATTGTTGTCCAATGGAAGCAGATCAGACACATCTTTGTCTGTCAGCCTCAGTAAAGGCTTAGTCACTAGGGAAAGGTTTGGTAACCACTCACTACAGCAGCCAGCCATTCCCAAAAACATCCTGGCTTCTTTCTGAATTTGAGGTAGATTCATCTGGTGAATTACTTCCACTCTCTCTGGTGACACCTTTCTAACTCCTTTTCCAATTATGTGTCCCAGACATTCATCTTCTTTTGACAGTACTCCTGACTATCCTCATGCAATGGCACTGTGACATGAACTTGACAAAAATCAATAACAGTAAGCCATTCTTCAGCACATGAAATGTAAAAAAATATGTTGTCTGGATTCGGTACCATAGGACAACATAGAAAAGTTATGCTGTTAATGTCCTGCATTATTCTGTTCTTTTCATTTAGTTTCTGTAAACCTGTGATCAGGAAGTTACATAAACTTCCAATCAATTCCATCAAAAATCCTTTACTCAGTTTATCTCCAATTATGGGTAAAATTTCTGCAACTGATGGTGTTCTTAAATACATGTCATCTGGTTCTAATTTGAATAAGACATCTTCTGCACGTTTTATTAATCTGACATCTTTTTCTGTGAACTCCCTTACTTCTGTATTCTCTAGGTTTTCCAAATCAGAGGGTAATTTTTCAACTGTCATTTCTGAAAACAATGCTACAGCGGTCTCTTGTTGGGCCATTTTAAACTGTACATCCTCATCAGGATTCTGATATTTAGCATCATCTGGTGTACAGTAATCTGTGCTGTTCAATTTGCAAAACAAATATTTTCCTGTCAGGCCTGTGTCACAAACAGCAAATTGGTTACTTTTCTCAAATGGGCCTATTTTTGCTGCAACCTTCTCTAAAACTGGGTTTGTAATTTTTCTTTTTAAAACTCCTACAACTAAGGGGCCGATTCCGATCTCGGCCGGTAGTGCTCCGAATCGGATTCGGATTTACCGGATCCGATTCGGAGCCCTCTTTCCCGACCGAATCGTACGCGGGTCCGGCCGAGCGAGTACGATGCAAGCTCCCGCGAAATCGCCGACCGACTCGTACGTGGCTTCAACACGCTCCGACCGACTCGCACGGACACGACTCGCACCGCGCTATGGAGACGTTTCCCGGCCGGGTAAGTACGATGCGCGCCGGGAGCAGTCCGACCGACTCGCGCCGTCCGGCTCGAAAGAGCTGTCGGAGCCGGACTTTGGGGGTCCGCGTCGGACCCCCCTGTACGCGTAGGCGCGCGAGTTGCACACAGGGGGGACCCATGGGTCCCCCGTGCATGTACGCCGCGATGGGCATGGACGAGTACCCGCTATAGGGGGCGCCCTTGTTCGCCTCGCACCCATTGAGTCAATGGGAGCCCGCGTACGCGTTGTACGACCGGCTCCCATTGACTTCAATGGGAGTCCGACCGAATCGAGTCCGATAGCATGCGAATGCATCGTACTCGTCCGGTCGGACTGCTAGGGTCCGATTCGGTCGGAATTCTCTCTGGGTCCGGCTCGGTCGGAGAGCTTTCCGGCCGGAATCGGCCCCTAAGTCTGGACCTTCCACTGTTTTCACAATGGACTTGGTAAAGTCAGAATTGTTGGGGTTAAAATTCTCATTTTCAAATACAGTAACCTGTTGAAATGGGTTCTGATTTTGTTTCTGGAAAGAATTCACATTTGCTCTGGAAAACTGATTTAAATTAATTTGAGCATTTTCCATATTTTATGGGTGCATCTGGGCTTGACAAACTCCTGTCATTGGTACCTGTTTCTGAATTGACATTTGCATTTGCTGAGCTGGCACATTTTTCACCTGCATTTCTCTCTGTGTTTGCGCATTTCCATTTACTGCATCATGTTTAAATTTACATTTCTTCTTCCAATGCTCAAATCTGTTATAAAGATGGCAAAAGGACACTTTTTCCAGCAGTGCAACATCCATACCTGAATTTGCACAAACCAAAACACCTTTACTTCCATCCTGTGAAACACCAAATCTTCCTTCAGCACCTTTTTCTTCTGCTTGTGAAACAACACCTTGTAACTCACTTTCTTTCTCTGCAAACAACTGATTCTGAACACTTTTCTGTGCAAACCTTCTCTGTACCATCATAGGTTTTTCCTCAAACTCTTTCTGCTTCATTCCTTTTCCAGCACTATAGTACCCTTCATCCTTCAGAATCCCATCTATCAGCTTTCTTTGCAAACAAACCAATACTTGCTGTACATGCACACTGATCTGATCAAAGAACATTAAACCAATTACCAACTGAGTCACAAAGAATCTCATGCCACTGCATCAGGACATTCTCTCCCACAGTGTTGTGGAAACTCTAGACACACACTTTCACAAAACCCATGAACCAATTCCTTTAGCTCGTGTGATTCTTTTAATCTGTACCCAATTAACATCCTTTGCTGGCACTCTGCCCTTCAGAAAAGTAATCACTGCTTCATTTTTCTCCATAACAGAAAATGATGGTGCATTCATGCAAACCTTTTTCATTGTCCCTCACCTGGCCCTTGCACAACAACTTTAGATTAAAACCACAATTCAGTTTGCATGGCAATGTCAAAGAACATTTCCAAATTAATACACAACTCTTTTAAAATTTCAACAAATCCATCAACTTGTGGGTACCACAGCATAGGCTTGTCTCTCAATTTTGGGAATGTGTTCAGAAATGCTGCAAGTTCACTTTTGTTCCGTGGCACATGAACATGCACTTCTCCCACCATTTCTCTCAATGAGTAAGCAAAAGCTTCTCCCTCATCCTGTTTATTATTTTCCTCAACTAGATCTGGTGGTTTCTTTTTCTTATCCAGTTTCCTTGCTAGGTCTGGTGGTTTCTTTTTCTTCTCATGTTTTCTTGCCCACTCTCTTAATTTCTCAAACCCATTGCATGTGAAAATATATTTCATTATTTCTGCAATGTGTAATTGCGTTCCTGAAGAACTCATTGTCTCATTTGCTTCATCATCCATATGTACCCTGAAACTTTTCTGCAATGGAAAACTTCCTGAAACATCAATTTCATATTTTTGAGCCAAATCAGTCATGTGTAGTTACTGCACATGTAGTTGTTTCCTTACTCAGGGAAATTAATTCTTT
The DNA here is from genome assembly GCA_963921515.1 of Calotriton arnoldi. Lineage (NCBI taxonomy): Eukaryota > Metazoa > Chordata > Amphibia > Caudata > Salamandridae > Calotriton > Calotriton arnoldi. The sequence goes on along the minus strand of CAWUFW010000593.1, from coordinate 1,680,790 downwards.
TTCCTGACACTTGTTCACATTTTCATGATTTAAACAGCAGGGACTGTTAATTTCTTCATGTTCAAATTTTAAATTTAAAACATTAATCGGTCTCTCTTTTTCAGGGTCTGGGTTAATTTGTTTCCCCATACTCTATCTTTTTAATCACAGCTGCTTCCTCAAAGCAGGTTTGAAAAATCAAATCTCCAAATATATTAATTTTATCGTGGGCTGTTGGTGTTGTAAAGACCATTTTCCCCCACCTTTCAATGCTTGGACTGTCGGGGGTAGTTTCTGTTCAATAATCTGTGAATTCTGAGTTTCTGAAATAAACCCTGACATAATTACTCCTTCTGCAACTCTTTGAACTTTCTGAGTAGGGACCATATTAATTAGGACAATCACAATTTGTCTAGGCACTGCCTGTGCATCTGCAGCTTGTAGTATTTGTACTGAATCAGTCACATTTGAAGCAGTAACACCTGGAGATATCACTGTCAGTGCTGAATCAACAGGTAGTGGGTCAATCTGAAATGTCTGCACAGTTTTCTCAATCTGTGTTTCTCTCTGTTCAACAGAAGCAGTAGCCACTGTGGTACTTACTGGTACAATATTATCAGTATTTTTAGTGGGGACCACATAAGGTGGTGGACACTCAGTTAATAATGCATCCAATATTTCATCCCCTGAATCATTATTCATTTGAAGCTTTTTGTCATCTTTAATTCCCTTCTCCTGTATCTGGTGCTTTACCTTTTTATCCTCACTTGCTTTGTCTCTTGCTGCCTTTTCCCACATGCTTAAAACTTCAAATTGTGCAGCTCTAGATGGTGTCTTTATTTCACATAACACTTCCCTTAATTTGTCAATAATTTGCAATTCAAAAGTACCATCTTTTGAAAACCTTAAAGGACCCTCTTTTTTAGTAATCTTGCATCATTGGTGTACCCACATACATGAATTTTGTCCCAAATTGGTAGACATAAAAAGCACAGGTGTTCCTTCAGGAGCATCACCAATTAAAAACGAATTTTTCACTTTACCTCCCAACAGTTTCTTAAAACCTTTAAACAATTTCATTTTTGCAATAGTTCAATGCAATTTCTTTTCTTCAATGCTGTCAGTTTCAATTTTAGTCAGTTTAACTCCTACTACTGACCCTCCCTTCACAAACAGAGCTCACTACACGCCTGCTGCCTTGTCCAATGCCAGCACGGCCTTTTGTGACGTCAGTATCACTCCTTCTACTAGCCCTCCCTTCACAAAATCTTACGGCAATATTTTTCTGAGTTTTCTTAATCAAAATTCTGGTTAGTAACAACATAAAAACAATGCTACCTTGTCTGCTCCACTAAATAAAGAGTTAGTTCTTCACTTTTCAAAGAGATTTTTCTTACACTGCAAGTAATAATAACGACCAGCGTTATCTTACCTCTCTAACAAGCTCCGGGAGGACCGGATACTCCTCTAGGGATAAAGCCAGAGTTTCGCAAGAGGACTTTTTGGTGTGAAAAGGAGTCTTGGTACTCCCCTGGGAATAAGGCCAAAGTTTCACAGGTGGACCCTTTGCTATTTCAAACACTCTACTCACATACAAATTCCCTAAATATAACACCTACAGCCCTCCGTAGCTTTTAGGTATTATTACAACAGACAAAGTACTTCTGCAGTGTGGCTTCTTTACCACACTCTTCTTCTGCCTACTTCAGGCTAAATTCCATTCCCGGGATTCCACAGGTAGCTCCGTACCTGTACTTCTAGACAACATAGAACAAGACACTAACTCTGCATGTTAGAAACATAATCAATAATCAATAATTCTGTCCTATGAAATTACCAATTTAATCAATAAAACCATCAAGTCAAAATGAGCAAAAATTCATCAACAGTCAAAACCCTTACTATTTTTTCAACACTACAAAAAAAATATTCCTTCTAGCACATTAACAACATTTCACAACCCTATTGATACTCACACCACTCCAGCAATCGCCTTCTTGCATTACCTTCCAGTACTGCTTAGCCAGTCTTCAAGTTCTGAGCATTGGAATCAGGACTTTTTTGAGAATCTGAACATTTATCTAACTTGGGCAATTATTTTGTAGCGCTATTTAGGCATTAAACTAAACTATGCTCCTTTTGGTGATGGTGTTTAACCTTACCTCTGCTACCAAAAACTGATCCAGCAGTAATTTCACGGTAATTTCGCAATGCAAAACATCATTACCTCTTGTTTACCGCTTAAAGGGGATGGACCTTTGCCACCGTGTTATCACCATCAGGAGACTTTGCATAAACATGAAAATCAAATGCAATTAAATATTTAATGCAATAATGAGAGTTGTGAGTAGTTTTAAAGGGTTTTATTTTCTAGTCAAAAGTTAAGGTTCTCTGACTCTTTATTCATTAGTCAAATATCAATCAGGTTACAGAATTGAAAAATAGGAAAAAATAGAATTAATACAGACAATATTATAGATTGCATATAAGGCACTCCATAAAGGAAGGAAACAAACCTATTTCTATGTCAGTCAGAAACTCTTAAAGAGTTTTAAGAAAATGAAATTCTAGAGTGAGTTTTGCAAGGCTAATCAATAATTAATAATTGGCAAAATTTTCCCATAAAGAGAAATAAAATGCATAAGACAAAATAAGTCTTTGCAAGGCCAGTTAATCAAAGCATGAAAGGAAAATGCTACTTACCAGTATGCATCTGTTCTTGGCATGTAGAGCTGTAGAGTTGTACACTTTAGCATAGATCGCCATCTGGTGTTGGGCTCGGATGTTTGCAGTTTGTTTTTGTCGAAGAAGTGTTCGTTAGTCACAAGATAGGTGACTCCTCCTTATAGTGACAGTGCGCATGGGCATCGACTCCATCCCCAGATTGTTTTTCGCCATACAAGGTAATGATGGAGTTAGTAGGAAGTAGAAAAGGATGTCTATGTGTGATGTATCTAAGTAAGATGATACTGCAACGGGTAAAGGTATCCTGGGAGGCGGGTGGGTGTGTACAACTCTACAGCTCTACATGCCAAGAACAGATGCATACTGGTAAGTAGCATTTTCCGTTCGAGGCATATGAGCTGTAGGTTGTACACTTTAGCATAGATTATATAGCAGTTTGTCTCCTTAGCGGTGGCAACCTGTATCCGTTGCAGTGGTCTGAAAGTGTTTTTAGTACAGCCTGGCCCACACTAGCTTGTTGCTTTGTTTGCACATCTACACAATAGTGTTTAGTGAAGGTGTGTGGTGTAGACCAAGTTGCTGCTTTGCATATGTCATCTAGTGGAATATTTCCTAAGAATGCCATAGAAGCCCCCAGTTTGCGTGTGGAATGAGCTCTAGGGGGAATGGTTAGTGTGCGTTTAGCTTTGAGGTAGCATAATTTGGATGCATTTAACAATCCATCTTGCAATCCCTGTTTTCGAAATGGGATTGCCCTTGTGAGGTGGTGAGAAAGATACAAAAAGTTTAGTCTTTCTAAAAGGTTTAGTTCTCTCTATATAATATAGTAATGCTCTTTTAACGTCTAGTGTGTGAAGAGCACGTTCTGCCACTGAGTCTGGTTGAGGGAAAAAAAACTGGAAGTTCAACCGACTGATTAAGATGGAAGGCAGAAATTACCTTGGGTAGAAACTTTGGGTTCGTTCTAAGAACCACTTTACTATGATGAATCTGTAAAAAAAGTTCCTGTATGGTTAATGCCTGGAGCTCACTAACCCTCCTGAGAGATGTGATAGCTACTAGGAAGGCTACCTTCCAAGTGAGGAATTGTAGCTCACATTTGTGTAGAGGTTCAAATGGAGGGCCCATAAGCCTGGTAAGGACAATATTAAGGTTCCAGACTGGGGAGGGTGGAACTCTAGGTGGAATTATTCTTTTTAGTCCTTCCATGAACGCTTTGATAGCAGGAACTCGAAAGAGAGACAAATGTTGTCTATTTTGGAGGTAAGCTGCTATTGCAGCTAGATGTAAATGTATAGAGGTATACGCTATATTACATTGCTTTAGATGCAGGAGATAACATATAATGTTTTGAGTGGAAGCATCTAGTGGGTTGATGTTGTTATTTGCACAATAAACAGCAAATCTTTTCCATTTTGCTGCATAGCATGCCCTTGTGGTAGGACGTCTGGCCTCTTTGATGACGTTCATACAATCCGGTGGGAGATTGAGGTAGCCAAACTCTAGGACCTCAGGAGCCAGATCCCAAGATTGAGTTGATTGGGATCTGGATGTCTTATCTCTCCATGGTTCTGCGTTAGTAGTTTGGGTGATAGGTGTAGTTTTTGATGTGGGACTACTGATAGTTCCAAGAGGGTTGTGAACCATGGTTGTCGAGCCCAAGTTGGAGCAACCAGGATCATTGTGAGGGAATGTTGTTTGAGTTTCCGAACCACCAACGGAATGAGCGGGAGAGGTGGAAAAGCGTAAACAAATTTGTTTGACCAGTTCATCCATAGCGCATTGCCTTTGGACAATGGGTGTGGATACCTGTAGGCGAAGTTTGGGCATTTTGCGTTGTGGTGTGTAGCGAACAGATCTATGTCTGATGTCCCCATACTTGAAAGAATGGAAGAAGAACTTGAGGATGAAGTTCCCATTCGTGGATTTGTTGCGTTTGTCGACTGAGCAGATCCGCGATCTGATTGTGTACTCCTGGGAGATGTTCTGCAAGGAGGTATATCTTTTGTGGAATAGCCCATCTCCATATAGCTTGCGCTAGGCGCGAGAGTTGGAGAGAGTGTCCCCCCCCTGCTTTTGAATGTAATACATTGCTGTCGTGTTGTCTGTACGTATCAGGACAGCTTTGCCTAGTATCAAAAGTTGGAAAGATTTTAGTGCTAGAAAGATTGCTAGTAACTCCAGGTGGTTGATGTGGAGTTGTCTCTGTCGGGAGGTCCATAAGCCCTGGACAGTTTGACTTTGTAGATGAGCTCCCCAGCCGGTGAGCGATGCGTCGGTTGTTAGCACTATTTGTGGAACCGGGTCGAGAAACGGCCGCCCTTTGGAAAGGTTTTGTGCGTTCCACCACTGCAGAGAGCGATGTGCGTGGCCGTCCACCAACACCAGATCTGTTAGCTGGTCCTGAGCCTGGTTCCACTGAAGTGCCAAGCACTCCTGTAAGGGACGCATTTGGAGTCTTGCATAAGGAACGATGAGAATGCAAGAGGCCATCATCCCGATTAACTGCATAAACACTCGAGCTGGTAACGAGTGTTGAGGTTGGAACTGTAATATTAGCGCTTGCATAGATTGAATCCTGCCTGGATTTGGGTATGCTAGAGCTTTTGAGGTGTCCAGAGTAGCCCCTAGATACTGTTGTATGTTGGATGGCTGAAGGTGAGACTTGGTGAAGTTTATTGTGAAACCCAAGTCGTGAAGTAGTTGGATAGTCTTGTGTGTGTGCTGCACACAATTTTGGTGGGATTTGGCCGTTATGAGCCAGTCGTCCAGATAAGGGAACACATGAATGTGTTGTCGCCTTAAATGGGCCGCTACGACTGCGAGGCATTTGGTGAACACCCTGGGTGCCGTGGTTACCCTGAATGGAAGGACTTTGAACTGATAGTGCTGTCCGTCCACTGTGAATCTGAGGTATTTTCTGTGAGAAGGGTGAATAGGAATATGGAAGTAGGCGTCTTTTAGATCCAGAGTGGAGAGGAAGTCGCCTTGTTGAAGTAGTGGGAGCACCTGTTGGAGAGTGACCATGTGGAAATGGTCCGAGTGGATGTAGTAGTTTAGGGGTCTGAGGTCCAATATTGGCCTGAGAGAGCCGTCCTTTTTTGGAATCAGGAAGTAGAGTGAATAAACCCCTGTGCCCTGCTGGGATAAGGGAACCGGTTCTATTGCGTTTTTTTAAAGCAGAGAGAGGACTTCCTGTTTGAGTAGAGTCAAATGTTGAGTGGACATTGGACGGTGCTTGGGAGGAATGTGTGGTGGAGTGCACGTGAGTTCCAGGCAGTAACCATCCTGGATAATTTGTCTCACCCACCTGTCTGTGGTGATGGAATTCCAGACAGGTAGGAACTGTGAAAGGCATCCCCCCCCCCCCGACAGGTGTGGAGTGGTCGGGGGGAAGCGCAGGAAAGTCACTGCTTGGTGGTAGGGGAGCTGCGGGTGTTGCTACCCCAGCCTCTACCCTTGTTGTTGTTACCCCTGTAACCTCCTCTAAAGTATCCTCTGGAAAAGGAACTCTGATTGGGGCTTTTGTAAGATGAGGATGGGTGCTCTGTTGTGTTAGTTTTTGAGCCCGCTCTATAAAAGGAACGCCGAAAGGAGCCTCTGGGGGAGGAAACTGCAAGGCTCCCATAGACTTTGCGGTTTCGTTGTCTTTCTTCATCTTTTCTAAAGATCTGTCCACTGTAGGGCCAAAGAGGTGCTGTTGGTCGAAAGGCTGATTAAGTATACTGGCTTGTACCTCCTGTTTAAAGTCAGATATTCTGAGCCAAGCATGTCTGCGTAACAATACGCTAGTATTGATTGCGCGGGACGTGGTGTCCGCGGCGTCTAAGGCACATTTGATGGATGTGTTCGTGATCAATTTGCGTTCTTGTATAAGGTCATTGGCCTTTTGTTTGTATTGGTCTGGTAGGTGTTCGATGAGTTTCTCTAACTCATCGTAGTGAGCCCTATCGTACCTTGCCAAGAGAGCTTGTGTGTTGGCTATTTTCCAATAGTTGGCAGCCTGCGATGCCATACGTTTACCTGAGGCATCAATTAATTTGGATTCCTTATCTGCGGGCGGGGCATCCCCTGAACCTTGAGAATTGGCCCTCTTACGTGCATTAGCTACCACCAGGGAATCTAAAGGTAGTTGACCCTTAATGTATACGGGGTCACTAGGAGCCGCCTTATATTTTTTGTCAATTCTTGGATTAAGAACCCTAGTTCTAGCTGGGTCGTTAAACACCTCTGGTGCATGTCTAGTGAGTCCTTTCAACATTGGTAGGATGTGCGTGGTTTTTTGTGGTTGAGCAAAAGTCTCTAACTAAAAATCCTCCTCTACAGGGTGAGAATGTAGTTTTACCCCGTGGTATGTTGCGGCCCTAGTGATCAGCTGGGCAAAATTGACATTATCGTCTGGTGGGGATGGTTTAGAGGGATAAAGATCTGGGTCTGTAAGATCGGGATCTGTGTTATAGTCCATCCATGGATCCGGGTCCTGTGGGGGATCGTCCTCATTATAATTATGTGGAATTATATTATCATCTCCTTGCCCATCCCCATCTCCATTATCACTATCCTCTGGTTGTGAGAGTGGAAAAGTGTGTTGTGGAGAGTGTAGCGGAGAGATAAGTAAATTAGGATTAACAGGAGGAGGTGTAGGGGGTGGGGAGGTATTAGTGCCCATGTCCATCCTTTTAGCTGGGACCTGTGGATCTTGCAAATGGTCCAGTTTTCTCTTTATAGGTGGTTTGGAGAGGATATGACCAGTGTTTGGATGTATATAGATGGTCTTCTGGGTGGGATCGGGCCGAAAAAGTTCTTCGGAGCCGGTGTCCTTTGTCGGTACAGAAGATTTCTCTTTGTGAGGGGGTTTAGACTGTTTAGGTATATGGACAGTGTCCGGTCTAGCAGTCTTTTGTGGTTCCGAAGATTTTGGCGTTGTTTGCTTCGGTTCCGGAGCGATTTGCTTCGGTGGTTTCGGGGTGGAAGGTTTGTCCTTAAACTGTTTCGGCTCCGAGGTTTTCGGTGCCGAAGGTTTCCCCGTTTGTTTCGTTCCTGAGGGTTTTTCCCTGAGCTGTTTCCGTGCCGGAGGGACTTCCGGTGCCGATGGAGGAAGGCGTGGCTTATCGGTAGCCTTGGGTTTCGGTGCCGAAGGTGATTTTTCGGTACCGGAGTGCGGCTGGCTCGAGCCCGAGCCGGAAGGCTTTTCTTTAGTTTTCATAGCCGGGCCCGAGGGCGGGGCATCTGAAATAGTGGATCGGTGTGGACCTGGGCCTTGTGGCGAAGGTGCTACCGGAGCCTTTGGTATGGGCTTGGGTGGGGCAGGGGTCTCAGTACTCACGGCCCGCTGAGCTGGGGTGACTTCGTCTTCGGCGTCGGAGTCATCTGTGGAAACTGAGACGGGTTCCTCCTGTTCTGGTTCCGGAAGGTTGTCGGGACCTGGATGGAAAATGTCCGGAATGGAGCCACTTCCTCGGGACATCTCGTGGCGTCGAGCCCGACGGTCACGAATGGTCTTCTTAGATTCGAAAGAGACAAAAGCCTCGCAGGTATCCTCTCGATGTTCTGGAGAGAGGCAGAGATTACACACCGGGTGTAGGTCCGAGTGTGGGAATTTAGCACCACACTGTGGACATTTCTTAAAGGGAGTCCGTTCCATCGACTTCCGTCGGATTGGCGCGGGTAGGCCCCACGGCCCGCGTCGAAAGTTTATCGAAGTTTTATAGAGTGTCGAAGATGCGCGTCGAGAAGGGAACGCGATCGAGACAAAAGTGTCGAGTAAAGTGTGATTGCGCGTCGAAGGGGGTTTCGGTAACGACACCGGCCTGGAGCGCAGCAAGTCACATCCGAACCAGATGGCGGAAAAAAACAATCTGGGGATGGAGTTGATGCCCATGCGCACTGTCACTATAAGGAGGAGTCGCCTATCTCGTGACTAACGAACACTTCTTCGACAAAAACAAACTGCAAACATCCGAGCCCAACACCAGATGGCGATCTATGCTAAAGTTTACAACCTACAGCTCAATGCCTCGAACCTTAAAGTTTTAGAATCTAAACCTGTCCTGTTCAGCTGGTCTCTCTCTGGCTCCGTGCTGTGCATCTCTGCCTTCTGTGTCAGGAGCTGGGCATGGCCCCCCCTTCCTCTCAGGCTTCGCAGAGCCTTAAAAAACTGTCTCCTGCCTCGCGTCCTGCTAAAAAAAATGAGCAGCCTGCCTACACCTCTCAGCTAGCATCCAATATTGCTCTCAAAAATACACGTGACTTGGTCTTCGTAGCTTGTCCAATAGGAGCTTCATAACACATCGACACCCCATGGGCTGACTGGACACGTCATCAATCAGGCGAGTTCTTGTCCTGCCTGAGTCTTGTGCTAGATGACTTCACATCAGGAAAACAATTACATTTTCTGCAACAAAAAGTATTAATTATGCGGAAACAGAAAATACATATTATAAGAAAAATGTGTGCTCTGCAGTTTTCTTTCTACGTGATGAAGTGAATAAAGCTTTATTTAAACAACTGCATGGAGATAAAAGTATGCGAAGGCCTTTCATGAAGAGACGGGAAACAGGGCACGTAAATTATAAGAAAAGTTCTTTCATGAAAGCTGGGAGGGAAAGAGCACACATTCCATTCTTATCTTCAAGGCTAAAAGCTTGCAGTTAGCTGAGCCGGCCCAAGCATATTCAGCCTTTCTACACTGTGAAATGCGTGTTAATTCAGCACAAATATATGCTACTTTGAAAGTTCAAAACACATTTCTAAATTAAATGTACATTCTATAGTGAGGTTAAATCTAGAATAATCACAATTAAACAACCATGATTAATTATTTGAGCATGGTTTTACATGAAAGCACTTCAGACTGAAAGCTTTTGACCAGGCCTCATTCATGTTTTCACTTTGCACCAAAACTCTGCGTGCCATTTTTGAAATGCAGTCTGTCTGAAACTTAAAGCAGGGCAATGCCTAAATCCAGGTGAAATCTGGGCTCCATCAGCCCCACATACCTCAGAAGAGGCAAGAAGAAACTGATGTGCATCAGGTGGGGTGAGACTTCCAAAGTTGGGCTGGGTGTAGAAAACTTAGCGGTGAGGCATGGATGCAGAGACATCTTTCTAAATCCTGTTGAGGGACTGATCACATTTTGGGAGTCTTTGGAAAGGAGGGTACACATGAAGTACAAAGTACAGAATTTGGATAGATCTGTTAGGTTGTTCAGAAACAGTGATGAATACCCAGGTGAGTTATCATGCACTGTATTCAGCTGTTGTGTTCTCCTACTCTGTATAATTCCTCAGAGGAGCAATGTGAATGTTTAGCACTTTGGACACTATATACCAATAAAGTGGTCACATTTACCTCACTGATTTCTTGTTTGTTCCAATAGCACTTCTGTGGCTGCTCCTTGGGTAAATATGTGGAGATGTTAGTAGACAACTGAACTTTCATGAGGTGCTGACTGTGAGGGGGTCCATACTCCTGTGCTCCTCAGTCAGCTTCTATAGCTCTACGGGAACTTCACTGGCTGTCCCTATGAAAAAGAATTACCTTTAAGGCCTTATGCATTGCTTATAAAGCCCTGCATAATTCTGGACCATAATTTTTTATCCAGAATTTTAGATGGTATTAGTCCTCTAGATCACTTCGTTCTTCAAACGCAAAATATGCAATAGTTCCAACGTTCAAGATAGCACTTTGGGGTGGAAAAAGCTTTGTGACCACCACTGCAAAGATCTGGAATTCCCTTCCTCAACCTCAAAGAAGCCCAAAATCATCTTCAATTTAGAAAGACCCTGAAAACCTGGCTCTTCAATCACTAGTCTTCTCCCTTCCTAGACTCATCTGACTCTGGCTCCTTGCAAGGCAGCGCCAAGACACCCTTGGGTATTTGAGCGCTATACAAAATCTACTAACATAACATACTTCTGCACATGGGTAGCTGTGTGGCAATGTCTCAACCGTGGCCACTGAAGTGGTACAATGATTAATCAACAAAGTTCTGTAGAGACTAAAAGATTTTTTTTAAGGCATTAGTACTGGTTGGAAGAGAGGAGCGACAGACCCAAGACAGGTTTAGAACATTAGAATGTTGAGGGCTCCATTGACGACAATGGAGTAGCTCCGGGCTTATAATGGCTGGTATAAGCCTGGAGCTCCAGCATTCCAATGTTTGTCTTTGTGTTTCTCCCTTTTTAATTTAGAACGTTCTACCCTTAGTGGGTGGAATGTTCTAATAACCTTATAGCCCTTCTGCCTCAGGCTATACCGGCAGTTACATTTATGCTTAGGGCATAAATGTAAAAGCTAGTTACCTTCAATATCTCTTACACCACAGGCTCAAGTATATTGCAGACTCACAGGAGCCTCACACTAATCTGTGAGAAGACAGGCCCAAATAGGAACCTCCAAACTGAAATATTAATGTAGGTGGTAACTCGGGCAGAGATCTAGAGTAAATATTGGAAATAAAAGGGAATCTTAGCACACAGGGCTCCGAGTTTTCTACTGGTACCATTTGCTCACGTCGGGGAACAGACTACCAAGCAGAGACCAGCTTCTGCCCACCAGAAGATGAAATCAGCTAGCATTCCTCCATTCTACAATGGTCTGAGAGGAAGTGTGTGGCAACCATCCCTGACCAGACCATGGCCTCTTAATTCCACTGGGGAGAAATTAAATCTCTGTTCTACCTACCACAGACTCCAAGGTACTGGCATGACCAAGCCTACATCTTTTTCCTGTCCAGCTAAGTTGATCAAGCTCTTGCCTACCCTACATACAGTGGGACCAAACACAATGGGCGTGATTAACAAACTGTATTTTGTAATTTGCAAAGTAGTACTACTTACTACAAAATGCAATTCACAAACCTACAAGCGGAAATCTCCACTTCTTCTATCTTTTCTATGGAGAGATCCTCACACGTGTATGTTTACTATTTAGTAGTAAATGTAGGAGGGGCCAGGGGGTGGCTGGAAAATGGGGGAATATTTACAACTCAATATGAGGGGTTTAGGGAGGGTTAAGGTGGGGTTTAGGGTAAGACAGACACCCTCTTACAAAAAAGCCAGCCTATTGCTATTCACAGACTGCACTTCTAAAGTTACTACTGCCAAAAGAACATCATCACCAGAGACAACCAAAAAGTAAAAACTCACACAACCGGAAACCACTTCGTACAAATTTCTAGTTCCAGGAATGGGTGAAAATACTTAATGTAAGGATGATTATCCCTATAGTATAACTAGAAAAACGTAGCACAAACTTGTAATTTGTTTGCTACGTCTGTCCTAGATTAACCCAAAACAGTTGTAAATGTACTCCAGCGCAGACCTGGAGTAAGTCCAGCACCACACAATGTGATCCAATGGTACTTCAACACTCTTCCATCGAAAATAAGAGGCAGGGACTTAAAATAGAACCTCATAGGAAATAATGTAAAAATAAATTAGTTTGACTTTAAAAAATAAGTATACATTTAATTTAATGTAACATTATATGTAACAAAAAATATTTTTTATGATAAAATATTTTAATCAAATTTGTTTATCAAAAAATAAATGTACATTCAAAAAAATTACATTAATAGTTAATTCTATGTATAATTAATTTTTTTTACATTATAAGTAAATATAAGCATTTTAATTTCTTTTAAATACAACTTTAAAAAGAATATTAATTTAATATATTTAAATTAATTAAATATTTATATCAAAATTAAACTAAACACTGAAATGCTAATTCCGACATGTTGTTCTACATTAACGTATCATTAATTATTCCCTGCATCCCTGAAATAACCGATGCCAGTGGTATAATCTGTTCCAGAAGGTATGGGAATATTGGGACATTAAGGGCCACATAGTAATAAAGAAATATCATGTCACCACACATATCAGCTCATCAAAGTAATTCTCTTGAAACATGTTATTACAGTGGTCATCAAGTAGATTTAATGGGGTCAATAGAAGTCACAAGGGTCGACTCTTCCATTGTTGTGAAAAGTGTGTTGAGATAGCTGCCTATTAAGTAGCAGAAATTAGGTGTTATTATTTTGGCCAACCCTATCCATTATCTCTTGCATGTGGAACATCCTGGAGAAGATCGTCACTGCATACCTCTACCGCATCAATCCCACTACATTGTGGGCCGAATATACGACGTTATCCCGCATACTTTCACCCCGCATACCATCACTCCGCATTGTTCACAACGCAAATGCAATTACTCCGCGATACCATTACCCGCAAACTTTCACTCCGCATATGACTTTACCACGCATGCCTTTACAACGCAAATGCATGCGTGGTGAAATCATAAACTGTGTAAAAGTGCTTTACCTTCATATATACATATATATTTATAATTTTTTTTTATATATATTTATTTTATATATATAACCCTAAACCCACCCTGAACCCCAAAAATACCCCAGCACCCCAAAACCTAAACCCACCCTGAACCCCAAAAATACCCCTGCACCCCAAAACCTCAACGCACCCTGAACCCTAAAATTACCCCCTACACCCCAAAACCCTAACCCACCCTGACCCCTAAAATTACCCCAGTACCCTAAAACCTAAACGCACCCTAAACCCTAAAAATACCCCAGCACCCCAAAACCTTAAACGCACCCTGAACCCTAAAAATACCCCAAAACCCATTGCACCCTGACCCCTAAAAATACCCCAGTACCCCAAAACCTAAACGCACCCTGAACACCAAAAATACCCCAGCACCCCAAAACCTTAAACGCACCCTGAATCTCTAAAAATACCCCCTACACCCCAAAACCCTAACACCCCCTGACCCTTAAAATTACCCCAGCAATCCAAAACCTTAAACGCACCCTGAACCCTAAAAATACCCCCTACACCCCAAAACCCTAACCCACCCTGACCCCTAAAATTACCCAGCACCCCAAAACCTAAACGCACCCTGAACCCCAAAAATACCCCAGCACCCCAAAACCTTAAACGCACCCTGAACCCTAAAAATACCCCTACACCCCAAAGCCCTAACCCACCCTGGCCCTTAAAATTACCCCAGCACCCCAAAACCTAAACGCACCCTTAACCCTAAAAATACCCCCAGCACCCCAAAACCTAAACGCACCCTGAACCCTAAAAATACCCCATCACCCCAAAACCTAAACGCACCCTTAACCCTAAAAATACCCCCATCACCCCAAAACCTAAACGCACCCTGAACCCTAAAAATACCCCATCACCCCAAAACCTAAACGCACCCTGAACCCTAAAAATACCCCAGCACCCCAAAACCTAAACTCACCCTGAACCCTAAAAATACCCCCTGCACCCCAAAAACCTAACCCACCCTGACCCCTAAAAATACCCCAGCACCCCTAAACCTAAACGCACCCTGAAGCCTAAAAATACTCCATGCACCCCAAAACCCTAACCCACCCTGACCCCTAAAAATACCCCAGCACCCTAAAACACAAAAATACACTTTACACTATAATTTCCCCAGAAACCCCAAAACATATACCCCTATACCCATACTTATCTTATACTTGCATATAAAAAAACATATGCTTTTTCCATTCATGCATTTATCACGAATTTCGTTGTAAATGTATGCGTGGTAAAAGCATATGAAATCTAATGCCATGCGTTGTAATGGCATTGCGGAGTCATGGTAGATGCGTTATAATAGTATGCGGGGTGATGGTATGCGGGGTGAAAGATTCGTGGTAATGGGTGTTTACCTTGTGGGCCACTACATCGCCATCAATACATCATGGGACATTGCAACATTAAAGGTAATTAGTAATATTAGGTTAAGGATATTGGTCAATTAATTAAAAATAGGGTAACTATACCTTAAAATAATTTTTAAAAAGGCTGTTGGAGGAGTCTCCTCTGTGATGTATTGTCCTACCAGTTATTGGTGGCGATGTTGTGCCCCATGAAAAAGTGCCACTTGATACTATGATACACACCCAGTAGTCACATGTCAGCTGGAGAGTTATCTTGAGGCTGCTGACCCTTCCATGTTTCAGTCTGGTTTTACAGTGGTACAGCTCGAGGGAAAAGATACTACATATCCCAGATACACTTGCTCGTAACAGGAAAATTGGCTGTAAAGTTGACTGAAAGTAGTGGAAAACCAGGAAATGGAAATCTCAAGAAATATACCGCTAACCCCTTTGTGGACTCACATCTAGGTTACCCAACATTTTCGGAGAATTCTAGGCAGTGGGAGAATTCAAACATGTTGTTTGTGTGCAGACCCTGCCTGGCAACGTTTTTTTGTGTTGTATGGCTTCTTAATTCAGCTAGTTCTGCACCATATTGCGATCCCCCAACATTTCTTGTTTTTTTCCTTTTTCCAGGTCCCTTGTGTTAGCAGGGTTCTTGTTATTTTGCTTGTTTGGTCTGTGCATTTCTCCCACATCAGTAAATACTGGTACTCCTGGCGTTCGTAGGTTCCACATCTGTATCCTGTTAGGTGTGATACTCAATACAGTGCAATCCGCTAAGCAGTTAGGTTTAGAGAAGCTCATTGCTAAATTGTTGCTTTGGTTACTTCTCTGTATTTCCTCACTTGTTAACTTTATATTTCTCTGCAAGCAAGATCCATATCCCTCCTGAGCCTACCTGGCAGAAGCATCAACACAGTATGCATTGCTTGTGATCAAAATAGAAGAGGAATAGTCATGTGGGCCAATCGAGGTAGATGGACATAAGCATGAAGTTAATTTATAGTTCCTTACATTTAGACATTCAGCACATTTACATCTTCAATATTAATTTCAAATAGTTAATATTGAATGCAGATTTAAGTAATGTTCTCTTTGTCTAGGATGTCTAGAACGTGGCAGCCATCTGTGAACTCTGTTATATCATGCTGCTTATCCTGGAGAACTTAGCTTCCCTATGGCCATTTTTTTCTCTGCTCATATTTTGCTCAGTTTGAAGACTGAATTGTGTTCTAATCATTTCTGGAATATCCTCTTTGCATTTCTTCAGTGAACCTGACAATGAACAAGATCACATTAATCATGTTCAATTGGTATTACAAAGATTGAGAGACAACCCGTTGAATGCCAAATCTGAAAAGTATTTTTTCCATTCTCCCACAGTGGAAATTTTTGGCTTAATCATTTCCCACTAGTAGGTCCAAATGGACAACAAGAAAGTTAAGGCTATTCCAGATTGGTCAATTCTTCAGAATATGGGAAATATTCAGTGCTTCTAAGGATTTGCTAATTTCGACTGTTGATTTATTCCTATAAGGTAATCACTCCTATCGCCGTACTAATAAGGAAAGAGATTCTGTTCCAATGATCTGAAGAAGCAAATGATGTCTTTCAAACCTGAAGCATTTAAACACAGCACCCATTCTACGTCATCCAGATCCTCAACAACCATACTTTGTAGAAGTGGATGTTTCAAATGCCAACTTTGGAGCAATTGGGTCTCAACGGCATCCAGAGACAGGTCAGCTACACTTCGTGGCCTATTATTCCAGAAAACTGACTCCATCAGATGTAAACTATACAATTTCAGATAAAGAACTCCTAGCTATCAAATCAGCCTTTAAGGAATGGAGGCATTATCTTTTAGGAACAACATATCCAGTAACAGTGTATGCCTGTCATCATAATCTTACCTTTATCAGACCTGCTAAAGCATTAACTACCCGACAATTGAAATGGTCTTTATTCTTCGCCGAGTATGATTTTGTAATCACCATTAGACCAGATTGGCAAAATGGAAACACAGATGTATTATAGACAAATTAAAATCCTGATTCATCCTTAAAGATAGAATCTTCTTTGCCAATAAATGCATGTGCAAACGTAATTGGAGCAAATTCTCAAGATCAAAGCATTATAGAATTATTAAAGGAAAAATTGACTTTTGAATTCATTGCTCAATGGGTGGCAAAAGATCAACACAGAAAATTCAAAGATGACTTATTGTGGTACAAAGAGCGCATTTATGTATTTATGACCAGTTCTTTGTGAAACCCATGATTCCTCTTTTGCAAGACCTTTTAGTATCACTGAGACTGAAGAACTATTTAAAATATATTCCTGGTGCGGAGGGTTAAAAAGGAAGTACAACAATATGTATTTTCTTGTGACATCTGCAGCAGGACAAAGAATAATAGAATTAAGCCAATGGGTTATTTACACTCACTTCTTAATCCACCACATTCGTAGCATAATCGGAAGATTTTATAGCTGAACTACCCACCGAAAATGGATTCACTAGCATTATTGTGGTGGTGCACTTATTCCCAAAGATGGCACACTGTTTACCAGTCAAAGGCATTCCTACAGCAGCAGAAGCTAGTAAGTTGTTACTACAAATTATTGTGGGCCTCCACAGAATACCCTCAGATCGAGGATCTCAGTTTATCTCATGATTTGGGGGCACTTTGCAAGACTGTAAAAATATTTAACTCTCTTCTGCAGACCATCCATGGCCAACCTTAATGAGTAAATCAACATCTGGAAGCTTATATACAATCAGCAAGGACACCTTGAGTACATCTATGATTGTCAGAATTTTGTCATAATTAAGTTCATGCTTCATTGAACTATAGTTAATTTTTCATCATCAAGTGTATTATCCTCAATTTCTCTTAGATACAGATCAAGTAGCAACTAACAACTGTGCTGTCTGCGAAGGAACTCTATCACAAAAGTAATAAATGATGCAGCTATGAAACTGGCTTTGCCACCTACTATGAAGATTTACCCAGTCCAGTTGCCACTGGGCTACCAGTCGCCCGGCATAGCAATATCAGTGGTTTCTTTCATTTGGTGATAACTCTCCTTCTGGGCATCAAACTGCACTCTGACGATTCTTCCAGCTCCAGCAGACACGATTGCAACGTTTGAGCATTGGGTCTGGGTTTTCTGGGCTGCACTGTGGCAAGGAGCGACAATCGGTGATCTGGGTTACCAACTCGCTCAAGCAGGCTTTTTCAGCTTTTGTGGCTCTGTGCTGCAAATAGGAAGTCAGCCAAATGACTCTGAGTTTCTGCTTCTGGCTTCAGGCTCAGAGGATGACTTCTCCACGAACAGGACACAGCAGGCACAGTCCTTTCCTTCGCTAGCCCAAGGAGCAGCAGGTGCAGACCAGCTTTAGTGCAGCCGCTTCTTTGCCCATTCCAGGATAACATGGCAGTCCTTCAGTTCTCTTCTCCAGTCAAGCAGCCCGAAAGGTCCAGCACACATTGTACCAGTGACAGTCAGATACATTGCCTTTCTTAACCTCCTATTGCCCTCTCACTGTACCACCCAACTACCTGCAGGTGTTTCTCCCCACCCCCAAACCACTGCTACTTACTAATGAGGCTCTTCACACCACACTTACCTTTGAGACCCCCTCCCACCACCACAGATCCATGACGTTCCCTCTTATGACCATCACCACTAACTGATAAACTCACACTGCATCACCACTACCGACTGAAGACCCCCTTCCTGCACTCCAGCACTATCCCATGATACTCCTTTCGTGCTGCACTACTACCGATTGGCTCTTCTTCCCTTCACTGTTGCCACTGCTATTTATTTATTATAAGAAAGTGCCTCCTCACATACATACACAGATACATAAAAGTATAGCCTTTAAATCCAACAAATGTTAGCCAATAAACATTACAATAGTTGTCAAAAGACGGAAGATCATTACAGTTTGAAGGAAATTCCAAAAGATTTCATTTTACAATAACAAATATTTGCAGCCAGTGGATTTAACGCTAAGTAAAATAATGGAATAAATAAATCCTCTTTGTAAACATAAGACCAGGATCATTACAATTTAAGAAAAGATCGCAAAAAGTTTAATCAGCCAAAAACAAACATTACTGGTTGGTGGATTAAACAATAAGTAAAGTACTTCCTCCTTTGTTGCTATTGAGTGTTTTAAAATAATAGGCAAAATAAATTATCTTTGTAAATAAAAAAGACCTGAACAAACGAATAAAAGAGGATTCATATCCTGTTTCTTAGTACCACAAAATTGACAACCCTGGTGAAAACAAGTCTCTCCCCCCTCCCCCTTTAATCCAAACGTTTTCTCCAATCGGAATTTGACCAAATTTAAACTTCATAAATATTCTTTGTACAATGGGACATATGTTGGCCATCAGGTAAAATTGCATCACTCCACAGCGTACAAACATACAACTTAATTAATGATTTAGCACTGGATGCCCCACAAAATAATGGCAATGGAGGTGGCCCCCTTCTGTCCACACTCCGGTCCCCAACTGAGTGGCTATACGCATTGGGCCAGAAGCCATCCATCCCAGTCCAACCTAGGCTCCACAGCATTGCAGTATTGTTACGGTTTAGAAGGGATTCTGACTTACAGGCATTCAGTCATAATCCCACAGATAGAAGCTTCGCCCCATTGGCTCCTCAATGAAGCATACACTGAATGTCTGAACCTTTGGTTCCTTTCATACTGAGCAGGATTACAATTGCAGCAACACATCATTAGATTAAAACTAACCTGTCTCACAACGGTCTCATCCCAGCTCCCGTTCCCTATTAGTTGGTGAACAATTCAATGTTTGGTGATTTCTGCTTCACAATGATAGGAAGAGCTGACATTGAAGGATCAAAAAGCGACGTCGCTTTGAACGTTTGGTTGCCACTAGCCAGTAATCCCTGCGGTAACTTTTCTGACACCTCCTAATTGAAACCAAAAAACTCAGGATAGTGAGGCCCCGATTTCACGGTATGTACTCATACTGAAAATCGAAACCAAGGGATTGCCACTACTACCCCATGAACTACCCTTCATGCACCATCGCCACCACTGCTAGTCCCATTCCCGCATTCAAGACTCTACCCCTTCACTGGACTTTCCTTGTATGAGGGCCATTCTCTCCAAGAAATGATACTTATCCAGAAAAACTTTATGACTTATATTTGGTATCTGAGTTCTTGTTAGGCATGTTCTTTTGCCGTACCATAAAGTTTTATATTCCCCATTGGTGCTGGCCAAAAGGTCCCTGCGACCAATAAAGTAAAAGTAATGAATGGCAGATTTTGCTACTTTACTGAATCTAAATGGCTTTAGATGAAGAGTTGAAAAGATGCAAGTATAGAGTGCTGAATGAGGCAGGTGACAATATAGCCATTTGGTCTCCGCTGCTGCTCCCCCTTCGAGCAAAACATTGACACCCCAAGAAAGACACCACTTTATGTGAAAAAGGCAATGAAGCAGGTGTGCACAATACAAACATACACCCCTGGCACATGCCTTACAGGCTATTTAAACTGACTATACATTTATGTACACCTACCAATCCTTTCCCCAACCTCAAAATCTCAACCCCTTTAACAACAAGTTTTAACGTTGGGCTACTCCCTGCCACAGACCCCCAATGCCAACAACTTTTAACCAAACCTCATCTTGACTTAATTACTATTTTACAATTCCCCCAAACCCTTACACCCCTTCCCCCCCCTTGAGCTGATCTGCTCGACCAGTAACAAGACAAACCATAACTGCACCCTGACTCTGAAATCGAACCATCTGCCATCCAGAAAAACCCTTTCTTTCTAAAGGAGTTTTTCTACCCCGCCCCCTTTCCAGTTCATGGCCAGCCTTTATAACCATCAAATTTGCTAATGTGTCCCAAATCTCCATCAAGCACAGGTCCATGCCCATAAAGGAAAAGTGAATGCTATCTTCCTGAAAATACTGTCTTTCTTCTTAGAAAATCTCTGAATGTCTCACTCAGGAATACTTCCCTCTGTACAAAAAATTCTCATCTTCATACTAATTTTCCATCTCACTGCAACAATGGCTGACTGGTTAAATGCACCTCTCCATATTCTTCTCGGAATAAATTCAGTCAAAACAATAGATGTTCCTGCCCATAATGCTTTTATCTCTCTCACGCCTCAAAGCTAAACCCTTCCATTGCACTAGGTCATTTCGTACCCAAATTGATGCTTAGAACATCAGGGCACTCTTTCCCCTTAAACAATGTGCCCGTGAAGACAATATGTATGTATTTTGGTATTTGTTAAGCGCATATATCACCATAAGGTCTCCTAGCGCTAGCCTGTACTCGGAAACCAAAAGAATGAAGAGAAAGGGAAACCGTCAGGGGGGGAAGGCTCAGAATAGCCAGGTTTTGAGGGATTTACGGAATTTCTTATGATCATTTTCAATGCGAAGGTGCAGAGGCAATGTGTTCCATATCATGGGGGCAAGTTTGGAAAACGATCTGCCGCCGTTCTTAACGGTACGGATCTTCGGGACAGTTAGAAGTTGTTTACTGGCAGATCGAAGGGTTCTAGCTGGCTGATATCTTTTCAGTTTGTTAGCTAGATAGTGGGGACCTTGCCTGTTAAGGGTTTTAACAATAGCTCCCCCCAACGTATGTCTTCCTTATCCCACCTGAGTAACTGAATTTTATAAACAAAATTTTATTGCGTCAAGTAATGAATATTTTGCAGAGCTCTGTAACCCAGAAGACTTCTGCCACATATATGATACAGTAAAAGCATTGACATTTATGGCTGGTAAGTTATATATCAACTGAAGAACATCAATAAGAAGAAATAAGAAATAACCACCCCCCCCACCCCCCACATGCAATGTCAGTAAACCCTCTCCCGCAATCACTTTTCAACATACTATCCTCAGTATGTGTCGACGCCCAGTAAAGCGAGTTCCAATGGGAGGCCCCTATACGCAGCCCACCGCCTCCATATCTTTATGTGCTTACGCGGACAGCCCCTGGCCTTAAAAATAAGAAGCTCTAGGCCCATATTGAAGTCTAAGCCATTTTTCCATGCTGCAAAGGAGGGTGGAGCAGTAGCCTTCCAATGGCGTGCAATGTCGCGTTTGGCTAACGTAAGGCCCAATAGCATTAGGTGGCGCTTGTAGATATTGCCACCAATCCCTTCCATGATGTGCAGGAGTACCAACTTGGGTGAGTGGGGAAGGTCCCACCCCAGGACATCTGACAGGCAGGCCAACACTCTTCGCCAGAATCGCACAATCACCTCACATTGCCATACCGTATGAAAAAGAGTACCTGCGTCTCGCCCGCACCGCAGGCAGAGTGGAGAAGCTATCAAACCAGCCCTGTATAAGCGCGCGCGGGTATAGTACACCCGGTGCAGATAATTAAATTGAATTAAGCGAAGCCGCATAGCTATGGCAGCTTCTCTGGGGGAATAAAGGGCCTCCGTCCAATCCTCACTTTCCAATGGGCCCAGATCCCCCTCCCATGACTCCCGAAGGTGCTCTAGCGTGGTGGGACTATTAGTCACCAGGGACTGGTAGATTTTGGAGATTTTATGGTCCTTCAGATCCCCCATAAACAGCTTGGCCTCAATGGGGCTGAAGTCCGGGAGGGACTCCAGGTTGGCGACACTGGGGAGAAGGGTGTGGCGGAGCCGCAGATATTTATAGAATTGAGTCTTGGGCATCGTGAAGTCCCGTTGGAGCTGCGCAAAGGACCTAAGGGTCGTACCCTGCATCACGTCCCCAAGGGTGGAGATCCCTATAGCATCCCAGCCTTGAAAGCCCGCCAGGCCCGCCAGCTGGGGCAGCATCCTATTTGACCACAATGGGGTCTCCTTGGTGAGTATACCCCACCATCCAATTTTGCGCAGAGCCTGTTTCCAAACCTGGAACACTATTATGGTACCCGAGGGAAGGGCCCGGCGCAGCGGTGCGGAGAAGAGTATAGTATGCAAGGAGTGGGTTCCCATGAGCGTCCGTTCTAATAAGTAGGTCGGGTCCGTGCGATCCCCATACCACCACTCATTCAGTACGAGCAGGTGTGAGGCCATGTAGTAGGACAAAATATCGGATGTGACCAAACCACCACAGTAAGTGGACTGGAAGCACGTACGTAAAGCTACCCTAGAGGACTTCCCGGCCCACAGAAATAGCCCCAGCGCCGAGTTGACCTGATGGAACCACGACGGGGGGATGCGAAAAGGATAGTTTTGCAGTTGATATAATAGGCGTGGCAGGGAGACCATCTTGAAAATAGCCGAGCGGCCCGGTAGGGAAAGGGGCATATGGGACCAGGTTTTCAGTTCCTCCCGCACCCGCGTCCATATTGCTTGGATGTTGCGTTCCCATGAAGTTTCGGCCGAGGATGTCAAAAAGACCCCCAGATATTTCATCCCAAGCGTGGTAGTCTGTATCACAGAGGCCCAGGGACCGAGGGCGGGCTGAGGGCCAAGAATCCAAAGGGTGGACTTACCAGGGTTCATATAGAGCCCAGAGGTCTCTCCAAAGATCTCCATAATCCGGAGCAATCTAGGGCCGGTCCTATTAACGTCGGTCAGAAAGAAGAGGACATCGTCCGCATATAGAGCAATGCGGTCGGACAGACCATGTGCCCACTCCAAGCCCGTCACCTGCGCGTCCAATCGTACCCATGCTGCCAAGAGTTCCATAGCTAGGGCAAATAGAAATGGTGACAGCGGGCATCCCTGTCTGGTTCCCCTGCCCAGCGAGAACGTTGATGAAACGGATCCTGCAACACGAACTGAGGCTGTAATATTGGTATACAAGAGTCGTAGATAGGATAGAAACCGCGGACCGAAATTCAGGCGGTCAAGGAGAGCAAACAAATACGTCCAGCTGAGGGAATCGAATGCTCGATCCATGTCCACGAGGAGGAGGGCACCGGGAATGTTGAGTCGTCCGACAGTATCAATTGCGCCATAGGCCCGACGTATATTATGTTGTGTCGCCGGTTGGGGCATAAACCCGGCTTGGTCCGGGTGAACCACCGAGGCAATATAAGGGGCGAGTCTATTGGCCAAAGCCTTGGCCAAGATCTTGGCCTCGATATTAAGCAAAGAAATAGGCCGATATGAGGCATGGCAATCAGGGGGTCGACCTGGTTTGTGGAAGACCAATACTTCGGCATGTCTCCAGTCCGGGGGAAGACAACCAATCTCCCTGGCCTCCTCTATAGTATTGAGGAGATGGGGGCCTAATTTAGTAGAGTATCGCTTATAGAATTCAGATGGATACCTGTTGGGGCCCGGTGCTTTACCTGAGTTAAGGCCGGCCAGAGCGACCCCAATTTCATCCGCTGTAAGCAGGCAGTCAAGGCTATCCCGAGCCTCATCAGAGAAGCGCTGGGGTGGAATGGCATCCAAGAACTGATGGATCTGCACCTCGGAGACCTTCTCCCGAGGGGTATAGAGTGTGGCATAATACTGAGCGAAGTTGTCAGCAATGGCCTGGGGGCTAACCAAGGGTCCGCCGTCTGGCCCCGCTATGGCAGGAAGGGTCAGGGGTCCAGCAGCTCCCCGGCAGAGACGGTGTAATAATTTACTCGACTTGTCCCCCCATTGATAGATTCTGCTGCGGGTAGCCAACCATGCCAACCGGGCCTCTTCCAGCAGTAAGTCTGCATGGGTTTGGCGCGCAAGGCTCAATTGACGGCGCGCCAGCGCACCGCTTTCTTCCCGGCTCGACCGCTCCAGGGCGATCAGACGATACTCAGATTTCAGCAGCTCATCCTTCCGAGCCCGGCGGGCTGCAGTACAATAGGAGATATCCACCCCACGTATCGTGGACTTCATAGCCTCCCACAGGGGCGTGGCTGCCTCCACAGACCCAATATTTGTTTCCAAGTACTGGTCTATGGCCTCGTCAATGTGTGCGCGATATTGCTCATCCTGTAGGTTCCAGGTGGAAAGGCGCCACCGGAAAGGTGGTCGCGCCGGGCCAAGTTGCAGCGTTAGAGCTACCGGGGAATGATCAGACAGGCCCCTCGGGAGAATGTCCACCCCCTGCACCCTACAGATATCTCCCACGGGAACAAAGACATAATCCAGGCGGGAAAAGGACTTATGAACGGAGGAAAAGAGTAACTGAATTTTAGTACTATCAAGCCCCAACTGTCTTCCAAATTGTCTATTTTATGCTTTTTTGACTGCCCATGTTACAAACAAATGGCTCCAAATCTAGACTGATATTACTGCTGATTCCGGACCGGCGACACAACCTAAAAGAAACAACAACATGTCACTAATCATTTAAATCCCAATACAGCCTCATATAAGACCTGTAACAATCTGATCTCCACCTTGACAGTCTCCTCATAACCTTCCCTGAACCATCCCTCTCACTCTTGTCTGTCGCTGCCCCAGTGCAGTAAGAATGTGTGCTGAACCGAAAAGGTGGTAATCCCAATTCTTCAAATACCCTACGTAAAACTTATCACACTTGAAACATCATCACCAGCGTACCGCTAACGAACATACCTGTTTTGCTGGATACCTGCTCATCACCACCTGCTTACGATACCCTCCCTGATCCATCCTAGACTTCCTCAGCCTCACTTCAACTGCATATCCCCTTCCAATCTGGACATCCTATCTCACCAAACGTGAACTACTTCTCCCCCCCCCACCAATTCCGATATTATGAATCTCACAAACAACCGCCAGGACATCTCAATGAGAACAAGATTTTCTTTTCCCTATTAAAGCAAACCCCAGGCAAAAACACCAACAGCGTATTCAACAATGCTGCAGTGATGGGTCGCTTAACTCTGACACTCTCCATCCTTTTCCCCTTAGACCAACCCTCTGAAATGCATCTACCCATCTCCCCCGCTGTCGGTCCGTACCCCCAAAACAACTTGCCATAAGAGCTCACTCCTGCGATAATCACGACTGATAATTTCTTGTCTATCATGTCCATGATAAATTTCATTACATTTCTCATTCTTTCCTTTACACAAACTTTTCTCATCTGTCTAAACTTATTCTCTAATGCCACAAACTCAAGGCACAACTGCCGGTAAGTATTCAGAGCCAAATGGGCCAGCGACCCTTCAATTAACTTCCAAATCCTCACTGACGTAGCTTTCAGTTCTTTCAGCATGTAAGAAATTTGCCCTTTCTGCAGGGTCATCCTACCATGTTTTGCCTTTTGCTGGACCCTTTATTTTTGTTGGCTGTAGAAATCTGTGCACTTTACTCCTGTTAACCATTGATAAAGTACCTGGCTTCCTCTTTCAACATGGTGAAATTGACATACCCAACTTACCTGTAAGTATATGGTACAAAGGGTACCCAGGGCCTATAAGTTAAATGTCACTAGTGGATTGTATCACCCATTGTGCCATCCACAACAGTGAGAGTGCAAGCATAACTGCAGGCTTACCATTTGTAGCCTGCTGCTGCAGTTTTAAACTGAAAATTCCACCTGTCAAAATACCCTCTTGTCAAAATCTTCCTTTTAAATATTTATAGATCACCCCTGTGTAGACCTTATTGCCCGTACGGGAAGGGGCATCGTATTTAAAAGTAGAACATAGGAATTTAATGTTAAACATGTACTGTGAAAAAGTCCCAAAAGCTATTTTCACAATAGCAAGAACGGCTGTTCCATAGGAAAACACTGAGTTACATTATTAAATTTATTAATGATAATTTCCGGTAGGAAACAGCTAGGAAAATAATTAAACAACAATTTTTATTAGATCTTAAAGATCCAGTTCAATTGTGAAGTCAGATATTAAGGAAAAAGTACTTTTCGAAAGTTAACTTTTCCCTGCCAAAGTCTCTGAAGGCCCAGGTGCCACTTCTACCAGCCAGTAATTAGCATTTGAACAGGTGTGAATGGGTGTGAAATGTCTCAGAGGAGCAGACAATAGGCTGCCCTTAATGGGCAGAGATCACACCTTCGAAACTGACAAAATATGCAGGGTGGGGCTGTGAGCATGCTTTTTGACATTACTGTGTTAAATCCTGCTTGAATGTCAGATCTTGCCTGACCGGTCTGCTGGGGTTTTACATTTAACACTTGGGGTACGTTTCATAAAGACTTTCCCTGTCACATGCAGATGTTAGGTGGCACCTGAGCAGGGCCCTTCCTTGGTCACCCCAGGCAGGTTCTAACCATAGTGGGCTTTCTTTGACATTGCAGAGTCAAAATGCAGCTGGAGTGTCAAATCCTGCTTGACAGGTCCGCTGGGATTTTACATATAACAATTAGGGTGCACTTTAGGGGGCGAGAACAAGATGCCTAAACAATTCTTGTGTATCCACTGTCTGGTTGCTGGAAAACCCTGCTTTGTTCTACCAGATTTCAGCCTCTGGGTTTATTAGGGTACAGGAACTGCCCCAAACTGGATTTTAGTGTTAGATGTGGGAAGACACTTGGATAACCATACTATACTCCCTGAACATACTTTGAGCCCTCAGAGCTCAGGTTTAGTGTGACCGAATACTTTCGCAATTTCAAAAATGCCCAAAGTAGGTAGGGTCGCCCACGGAATCTTTGCCCCATTAGTTAGTGCATGCCCAGGACTCATTCTCACCCACTAGCTCGTGCCAGCTATAAAAATAGCTCTTCCAGGCACCTACGTCAGAACACTCCTGGACCTGAGGAAGAACAGAAGATGACCAATGTGCAATTTTGCCTGGCAAATTATTTGTGCAAATGAGTAATTTTAATGATGCATAAGGTCATACCAGATGAACTGACGATTTTGCACTTAAAACGATTTCATTATCTAAGTTAGAAGTGTGATTAATAATGTAGTACAGTTATGCCACATTTTCGTGTAAGACACCATTTTTTTTAAAAGGGTGTAATTTCTGGGGTTCTGTTCATCTTGCTCCAGCTCATTCCCCCCTGCCAATCTGTGGCCCGCTGCAAGTCTTCTCCCCCCACAGTTTCTGCAGAACACAGAGCGCTATGATGCAGAAAAACTGTTTCAATAAAATGAGTGTATTGTGAATGAAGATGACCAAGAAAGGAGCACCTTCCTGCACAAAAATAATCCTCAGAGGCATTTTCCTATTTCTATGTATATTGTTTCAAGAAGGGAGACGTACCATTAGATAGAATTCAGCATCAAAAAGATACCCTACGTTTGCTGAGTTGAAAGGAGGGGTACCAATTCCTTTGGGCCACCAAAAAGATAGTACATTGGGATTTCACTCTACAATTACAAGGATCTCAGTATTGGTGCTGTTCATCCACTGGACGCTCTCCTCCATCCAGTGGAACACGCATAGTCCTCCAATCATAAGATAAAAGTTTGATGGATTCTCTGGACTGTTTCCCAAGTGGAAGGGGATTTTTGTGTTGTTAGCATACATTCGAATGTTCAGCTGGTGCTGCTCAAAAAGCTTTGCCAAAGGCTGTATAGATAGATCCACATGAAAGTTAAGCACAGCGAGACACAGAAAGAACGAGTCGAAATAGGACATTATTGGACCTGAGAAGATACAAGCTCGCGATCTGTCATCTACATTATTCTGTTGTGACACACAAGGAAAAAATAAAAACATGTAAACAAAAAAATAGTATACTGCGATTTTTTTGTAAACCCATGTAATGAAATTGAGTTTCAAATAAACATAATGATTAAAGAAATGACTTATGGAACTGAGGCAGTGACTTATTCTATATGGAGTAATTATAAAATTTGAACATGCTATTTCCTATTACTGTCTTTTGCCCCACCCAGCTTAGTAAACTGTGTTTTAAGGTTTAGCAGACGGCAAGCAACTTGTAATTTAGTGTGGCCAAGTACATAACGTAAGTCAATGCCCCATTAGCAGTAGGTTTCAGTTCTTGAAGTAGACTCATGTTTTGCTGGGATTCAGCTTGAGCTAAAGCATCCAACGATAGCAAGCCTGTAAACACAGTGAGGAGGCCTCGCATATTAAACCTCAGCCTAGTCTTTGTATTACATTTGCATGCAAGCAGAGAAAGGCAAAGACTGAAATAATGGATGCTGGGGCATATCACATGACTCTTTATAAGGTACACAAATAGAGGTTCTGGAGTTGTATGTGCTCTGCTCACCAGGAAGGCCGACATCCAGTCTGGTATCAAGCCCCTGAATCACCCAGTCTTTTGCTAGGCCAACATGATGTGCCCTTTGAGGGTGTGGAGCTAGACATGACTCAAGGACAGCCAGCCACTGTGACGTCACAGGAAGAGTATGACATAACCCTTCTGGCTTGAACAGCTGGAGAGGCTGTGTGCAGAGAGGCACATGAGGGTCTGCTGAAAGACCTGCAGCTTCAGTCTCCTGGCTTCCACCTAAACCTTCCCTCGTCACCAAGCCTGGAATCAAGGCCACCTTTCCATGGGTACCACTACTTCACTCAAGTGGGCATGTGAAGGCCACCTTTGAGTCAACAGTGAGTAGATCATGCAGGCTAGAAGGGTTTAAGATACAGAGCCCTGTGGCAACCACTGGGGGGGGGAGGGAAATTCCACCTTATTATCCCCTACGAGGAACTCTTTGGCTTTCATATTGTGTAAAAAAGGCACCCAATAACTACTGGCAAATGGCAAAGTGGAAAAACTACATCAGCTTGTTGATGGAAGATGGTCTGTGCCAGGATGCTGCAATCTTCTGTGCCTGCAACTGTGAGCTTCTCGCAGCCAAACCTGGAGGGCTCCTACAGAACCTTACCTATTGTGAGATGAGTGACGTGGTAGATCCGAACAGGGGCTCCTTCTACACTGATGGACTAACGCTTGGCGGCAAGCGCTGCATGGTAATTCGAGATCACCTGAATCAGCAAGGTTTAAACTGCATGGACCTGCGGACCATGCCAGAAAAGGCTGGCAAAGAGACACAGAGCATCAACATCATCAGAGTCAACCGCGTGTGCCTGATCCTCATCGGCAAGAAAGGTGTCGCTGGTGGCACACTGAACCTCAAGGCCTTCAAAATGGCGTGCCATATTCAGGAGAGTGAATGCTAATAAAAACCCTCATGTGTCAGAGTGCCGCGCCAGAGATTTTTTTTATGTTCGAATCCATGCAGCCTACACCCAAAATTCCTTCTTTAGAAATTCATGCATCCCCACATTAAGAATCCATTATCCCTTCTTTCCTAACTCGCCATAGTGCAGGGGTGTGTGCGTGAGTTTAGCACAGGTTTTGTCCTGAAAGGGTACCCTTCCAGTACAAAATACTATGCCTAGAAAACTTTTGAAACTTTTTAATGTGTGCTGTACAGTGCAGCACACATGCAAAGTCGGAAAAGAAAGAAGGGAAAACATTCCTCCTTTTAACACCTACTTTGAAATGGGGTTAATTGTTGACGCAAAACCTTGTCTCAAATTTTTGATAGATAAGGTTTTGCATCAAAAAGCAAAGGTGGGTGCATGGGACCGCCCATGTAACACCCCCTTGACGCTCAGTAACGCAAAGCAGCGATGCACCCTACTTTTCATTACTTTGAGGCAAGTTTTGTGCTGGAAAGCAAATAAAAAAACGATTTGTGCTGGTTTGCTCACATTTGTGATGCAAAAAGAGCGCACAATGTTGGTAGATTTGGCCCTAAGAGTAAACTTTAGCACTGGTATATGTATGGACACATTCATTACTAACACAGCTACAACAGAGAAAGTTCAGTTTCTGAAAATTGGAACAATCCATCCATACATTTCCTTCCACACAAACGAGTCATTCCCATAGCAAACTATGTTTTTAAAACTTTTTATTAAGGTTAGTAAACATTCAAGTCAATTACACATATACAGGATACATCAATAACATTTGTAGACATAGTGATTTAAATTCAAGGAATATCCTCATCAATAAACCATTGCAGGGCGAGGTTCATAACTTTCCCAAACTTGTCAAAGTTAACCAAAACAGGGCGTTCTGGACAGAGCTTATGTCAGATTATAGTATTAATTTACCTTAGTATGGCTATGGAGGCCACCGCCTGATACAGATACAACAATTACCATAACTATCTTTTTTTTTTTTGTATTTATTGATTTAAAAAAAAAACATTTAACCATGTACACAGAGAGCGACTTTACAATCAGGTTTATGTTCATTCATGTCCACTCATAGCTCATGTCTATCCAAGTCGCAATACAGATGTCTCATCTGTTGCCCAGCCCAGACAGTAATGTTGCAATCAGCCTGTGGGTAAAGAGAGCTGGGCATACAAACAAGGCCTCCTTTATGGGGAATTGGCGTAGGGCAGTGCCACAAGTCTTCTTGCTGCACTGCCCTACGCCAATGTGAAAGGGCAGGAATGCACCGTATTTATGAAATACGGGGGATTCCTCTGGTGCATTCCTCTCCTTTCCCCCTGCGCTGGCGCACAATTTGCTGCCAATATAGGCACCCTTGCACCATGGTGCAAGGTGACTGTTGCAGGCAGGATTGTTTTTGTGCAGTAAGGCACACCTACCTGCATAAAAACAATCCTGAGGCGTTTTCCTCTTTCTATGTGTGCTGCATGGAAAGAGGAAAAAACGAGGAGAAATAAAAATATTTCTCCTTGTTATGCCTTCTCTGGGGAGGCATAAGGTTTTGGCGCTGCCCCAGGTTTACGTGATTAAGTAAATCTGGGGCAGCGTAAAATCCACGGGTGCTGGTTGGGAAAACCCACTGCAATGCCCATGGAACGCCTCCTTGACGCAGAGTAAGGCAAGCCAGCGACTTACACTGCTTTGTCTAACTCCATATCTATGAGGCCATGCAAAGCCACGCAGAGTGGCTTTGCTTCGCCTCATAGATATAATTGAGAGGCATACGCTACCGGAGCATCCAAAAAAGTGAAGCTCCGGAGGCGCAAGCCTCTCATAAATAAGCCGCACAGTGTATACATGTAAGGCTTCGCAGAAAACTCGACATATGCAAAAGTATTACAAAAAAAAGTAGAATAGAACTCTGGCCTAGTCCGTTTGCCTTTGTGTAACTCACAATCCTGGTCACTGCCACATATGCATTTCTACACCCCCACCCCCTATAGACTAGAGTACACGGGTCTGAGTCTCTAGAGGTCAGTGAATTCCTCGCCCTCTCCTGTGCCTATGTGAAGTGCAACTATGACTCACCAGTGTCTAAGTTACTGTGTGGTTTCCCTAAACAGAATCAGTTGATCAACCCACAATAGGGTGCCTGCGCTTCCCCAATCGCTACTCATCATGTAAGGCAAGGCCTTCCGCTGTTGACCATCTCTTGACTTCCTCCTACCAGATACACCGGGGCGGTCCAGGTCGCTCTGGGACTCTTCAGTGCACAGGTTATATATGTGACACCTTTTATCGTCAGTGCCAGTAATAACATTTAATCTGTGCGGTGTGAGGTATGTTGTGTGCAAGAAATTTGATTGGTTGTATTTAAACCTGCTGTTTTTGGACACCAGACGGGGTGTTCCAGCATCGAAGCCCATTCCTTATGCTTCAAATCTCTCCCCATTGTGCCCTCCCAGTTAAGTTCTCAGCTTTGTCACGGCCGATAGTCATATTTAGCAAGGATCTGTATAGCCAGGATACCAGCCTGCAACCTCCTCTGTACTTATTATTTGCAGAGTTTTGTGCTGAGATGGCTCAGTATGGCACTCCACCCACAGAGCTCCCAAGAGGTGCTGCAGGGCAGCATACACCAAGAATCGCGAATACGGTAGGCCATCCTCACTAACCCTGTTCTCAAATTCTGTAAATTTGTCAACCTGAAAGCACTCGCCCACCATCTGCAACCCGCACCTCACTCCACGTCCTCAGACTTAGTTGTGAAGTCCCCCCCCCCCGTGGGGTAGGGAGTGGGTAGGGATGCCCACCAGTGAGTGCAAGCTAACTTATAGGTGAAAGTTTAAAACATGAAAACTTTTTTGGCATAAAAGAAATTTAAATTAATGGGAGCAGGAGAGGTTGCTGCCACTTGCCTGCGGAGTGTCCGGCGTAGGGAAGCCTGTGCAACAGCCCATGGTCTGCCGGGAGTCGAGAGGAGCAGACGAGCACCCTGGCGGCAGCTGGCAGGTAAGTACTTTTATTTATTTTCCCCGTTCTTTCTCCCCTGCACTGCTCCACCACTTTTCCTCTATAGCAGCCGTCACTGCTTCTTGGCTAATACATAGCAGACCTTGATGTAGAGGACTCTCAACCTTGACAAAGTCCTTTTCTGCACCACCTTGTTTATGCAGAAAACACCACAAAAAGCTGATGATCCTCCCGATGGTCTTTAGTGAAATTGATGTAAAAATTCGAGGCTCTCTTGGGGTACAGCAGATAAAGTCTCTCCTTTTCCTTCGAGGGGTGAGGCGAAGTAAAGAACGTTGGGAGAGTGATGGACTGCTCAATATGAAAAGGAGTCTCAACTCTTGGCAAAAAAGCTGCTTTGGTCCTCAACACTAGTTGTTCAGGAATAAGCTGGTGTAAGGCTGCTGCACCGAGAGTCTGAAGCTCACTCACATGACAAGCTGAAGTAATTGCAACAAGGAGCACAGTCTTCAGGATTAGAAGACGCTGTGAACAGCTGTGAATCAGCTCAGAGGGAGTACACTTGAGGAACGTCAGAACCAAACTGAGATCCCACTGTGGCATCATACAAGGTTTAGGGTGTGTGAGAAAGTGCCTCTTTTGACATGGTTAGCCCCCCATTTTTTGCCTGGAAAATAATGCGTTTTCATTGTAGTGCACAGGGTCCCTGCCAACCAGGTCCCCTGTGCCAGTGCTTCTTCCCTAAAACTGTTCCACGATTGGCTCTTCAGGCCCCCTGCAAGTCCCTAGTAAATGGTACCTGGTTACGTAGGGCACTGGGACTGAAGAGGGTCCCAGGGACCCCTCACCAAGGCCATGCAAACTGCCACTGCAGCATGCACGGCCTGGTGCAGACAAAATAAAGTCCACATGGCCTGTGTGCAATGCCAACTAGCACTGCCTAAGGTATGAGTAAGTCACCCCTCTAGCAGGCCTTACAGCACTAAGGCAGGGTACACTATATCACAAGTGTGGGCATGCCTGCATGAGCAGATATGCCCCTACAATATTTAAGTATATTCTTAGATATTGTAAATGCCAGGGAAGCCACAGAGAGTACATGGGCTGGAAACTCTACAACTCGAGTTCCACAACATCATGATGGCTTCTCTGAACCCAGGAGAGTTTGGTACCGAACTACTCCTCTCAAACAACCCACACTGATGCCAGTGGGGGTTTTAATGAAACATGTACTCAGTGGGCACCTCAGAGGTACCCCCTGAAAACCTACCAACCCTGGTGTGGTCAAAGACTTGCTTTAGGCAGCCTGACACCACCAGGCATGTTTCTGGAACCCTGGGTCGAGGTCCCCCGCTCTCTGGGACCAGAATCGAAGTGCATCCTGGGCAGAGGTGTCACACCTCCTTCCCCAGGATGGACACAGTGCTCGTAAGGGAAGCTTCAAAGGCCTGCCGCCTTTGTAGTGTGACCCCCAGCCTCTGCTGCGAGCAGCAGATGGCAGCCCCCGGTTTACACCCCCACTTTGGGTGGGAAAACAGAGGAGAAAAACTAGGAAGAATAGGAGGTAAGCCCACCTCTGCCATCTACCCCCAAGGTAAAGGAGGCGAGGTGAAGTACATCTCTCAGTCCCCGCCATCTTGAAGATGGTGGGACACCTCCAATCAGGGCTAGGTCTATGCCCCCTCCCACAGGAGGGTGGCAGAATTGAGGGTGACACCCCAGGTAAGGTGGCCATTGACCCTACCTGTCACTCCCTTAAAACACCCCATAATCTAGTATTTATGTGGCTCCCTCAGACCCTGAAACTAGTTCCTGCCGACCTATGAAGACGGACGAAGAGGACACCGTGCAGAGAAGACTGTCGACATCCACTTACTTGGCCCGAGCCCTACTGGCCTGTCTCCAGCCCTCGAAGAACCTGCGAAGAAACGATACCTGTCCTGCAGTCAGCGACCTCCATAAACCCCTGGGAGGACTGCCTGCCTTTGAATAAGACCAGAGCTCCAGAGGACAGCGGCTGTCCACAAGAAGCCAACCTAAAGGACTCTGGTGCCCTCTGGATCCACGATCTCTGACCACTCTGCACCCGACACCTATGGCCTGTATCTAGGTGGCCCACCGATCCAGAAAAGGTTGCTCAGCGATCCTGAGTCCAAGTCCAGTGTTGGCTGATCCCTCCTGGACTCTACGACGACGCCTGCTGTGTGAATCCAAAGGCTGCCCCCGACCGGCTCCGGTAAGAGAAACTCGACGTCATAGGACACCCCTGCACCCGAAGCCCCTGGCCTTAATGAGCTCGACTGACGGTGTCCCTAAGACCTACAGCATCCCAACTTCCCTCTGCTGTTGCTGGTTTCCTTCGTGCAGCCTCCAGTTCATCACCTACAGACTGTTTTCCAAACTGAGTTTATCCATAAATTTTTATTGGGCATCCAATACCATGTTGGCACCCTGCACCCGGCCACCCCTGTTCCGCTGGTGGTGTATGTTTGGTGTTGCCTTGAGGCACCGCCTGTGCTTGCCTAAACCTCCGAAGCTTGATCCCTGCAGTTGCTTTACTTACCTGCAAGCAGTGTATTATCAAGCACCCCCCGTCTCCATTGGGTAACACTGGGCCTGATCTTTGACCTCAGCACCAGGTCGCCCCTGTGCCGCTGGTGGTATAGTCTTGGTGTGTACCTGAACCTTGCCCTCTGCTGACCCTGCAACCCAAAAACTGTATTTGTAAGTTGTTCACTTACTTGTAAAACTGCATTATTGTTTTCCTCCTTAGGTTAACATTGCAAAGACTGAAAATTGCACTAAGTGTCCACTTTTGAAACTGAAAAGAATTAAAAACCTACTTGGTCTTAAAATAAATCTTGAGCAAAGCTTATATATTTATAAAATTGGTGTGGATCTCCTTTTTGAGTTGTGTGTCATTTATTGTTCATTGTGTGCACAACAAATGTCTTACACTCCTCTGTGTTAGGCCTAAGGCTGCCCATCTACACTACCACAAATAGAGCACTTTGGGTTTGCATTGAGCCCTGTACACTTCTGGGGGAATCTCTGGACTCTGTGCATGGTATAACCATCTAGTGGTATACCATATACAGAGCCAGCTTCCTACAGGTGGAAACGTATGTGTTAATCATTTTAGAAACCTCATCACAACAAGTGATTTCAACAAGGAAGGCTAGTCCGGCAAATGCAAAAAGGACGACAAATAACCTTTAATTGTGCCCGCAGCAAATTCTTGCTGGTCCAAAGACAAAACAAACAATATGACAGCTTGGCCTGGAATGGGTCTGTGTTGCATACAAAACACCACATCATACATTTGTCCTTGCACTCGCGTAAGCGGACTTACTAGAGGAGCGCCATGCCGCAAGGATAACATCCATAGCCTCAGGAGGAAGATCCAATGCAGTCAGCTGCCGCTGCTCAATCTCCAAGCATGGTGGTGTAAATTGTGCAGGCCTAGGTGCAGAACTCTGCTCTGCGAGTGAAAATCCTCCCTTAGCAGAAGCCTGATCTTTGGGCCCGGTCATTCTTAATCTTCTTAAGAATTTGGGACAGGGGAGGCAATGGTGGAAATGGGTACATGAGTTCTGTGCTCCACTCCAGCACTCACCTTGATAGTGTTTTTGGGAACTCCAAAGAGCAGAAGTCTCGATGGAGGTGAAAACATCCAGACAGAGTTCTCCACATTGTCAAAAGATGCCGTGCTCCACCTCGTGTTGCAACCTCCTTTCGTCGTTCTGCCAGGCACTGTTGGCTGAGCTAGTTCTTGCTGGCATTCCCAGGAGAATGTCCCAGCCAAATCCAGAGGCAAAGGGCCTATTGGCATAGAACTCAGAACCCCACACCACACTGCTTGTTCCATTACCACATGGCCGTGGTGTTGTCTGTGAGGACCTGTACTAGCCTCCTTTTGATGGAGGGTACAAGGCCTACAGCACCAGGTGAAAGGTCCACAACGTGAACAGATTAATGTGGTGTCGGGTTTCACTGGAGACCAGATGATTTCAGATTTCCATTCACTACATTCGTGTCCATTCTTCCCTGGAGTGATAACGTGTGGTAAATAAGTTTAGAGGCGGACAGCATTGGACTGTGAACTGTATCCTGGGGACGGTCGGGATCACCATTTTTATTTGTCATTCAACCATTCCCATATCTATAATTCGTACTCTGCATACTATCTTGAGGATGATTCCAGAGTGCTCTCACGATCTAAGCTTCATATAGAATGGTTTATATCATTTTCTGGGAACTGCATCTTTAGACAGTTTACATCTAGTCCTTCGCGATCAACTCCATTCATGTAAAAGTCTGTCCACCACCTCAAAGTGTATTCATTGCTCTTCCGTCATTGCATTTTAATCTGTACATACCAACACAGTTGTTAGGGTTCTCATTTCACTTCATTTGTGGCTTTTCCTGAAGAAGGCGTGCCTGTTCCCGAAACGCGCATAGAAAATGACAGTAATATGGTTATTGGGAAACAATATTGCTAGGCAATAAGTCTGCAAACATGTTGTGAAGTAGTTAGCAATTACGAATTAAACCATTACCAGTGTTTTAACCTGTATATATTCTATGTTTTTACATGTTATGAGATTGAGCATGTTATGTCCTGTCGGTTTATTTTGTCATTATGTGGATAGTGAACAACTAGTAACAGCCTGTGGTACTGCACCCTTTCCTTCATGAAAGGAATTTCTTTTATTATGCGACTGCTAGCATAATTGTAAACGGAAAAAAATATTTGCTTTGCAATGGCAATAGCACACATTTTCACTAATGCGAGACCTATTGCATTGCAAATGCTTGTTTTACTTAGCACTTGTTCCCAAGCCTTTTATTGTTTTCTAACATTTTGCACCTGCCACTTTTTTCGGGGTGATATTCACTGAAACCTTGACCTTCCTTTAAGTGCGAGCACTTCTCCTTGAGTCTCTCTCTTTCTTTTCCACCCTCGCGTGTCTCAGAACTTGAAACGTGCTGCAGTTGGTAATTGGTATTCCATTCAGGAACGTGGTTGTGTCTATCATGTCCTCTCTATCGATTTCTAAAGTGGCCAGCTCACCTGGAGTGCGTCTGTAAATAATGCATAATAAGGCTTGTGAAAACATCAAGACTAGGGACAGTCCAAATCTGTAGTTCAGATTTTTCAGGCAAAAACAGATTTATTAGTTCCCCGCAAGGTTATTTGTTCTCTGTAGATGTTGGCAAGTTTGCAAATTTTCTGCACATTTTCGATGTTATGCAAATTTTCGGGAAATTTCCAGACACAGAGAAAGTGTGTTGAAGCAAGAATAGCACAATAGCGCAGGCAAGTACTGGTCAATTTAGTAAACCTTTGCAGGGACGTCACCCTGCCACGCAGCAGAGTCCTTTACACCAAATGCAGCATGCACATGTACACTGGCAGGTACACACACTTCACACATGCAAACAAGGACCTGAGGAAAGGTGCCAACATCTTGGCATCAGAAAGGCAGTAAAGGGATGTAGTCAGGGGCTGGAATTTGGGGTTGGCATAGAGATGTTGCACCAGGACTCACAAATGGTAATTCAAGTGCGATGTGAGTGAAGGGAAAGAGACCCTACATATTTCAATTAGCTTTCTAAATATTCAAAAACTTAAAAATAAATGCAGTGCAGAATGGTCAGAGGTTGGAGTGACTTCCCTTCAAGGATCACAGATCACCTCTGCATTTCGTGGTGGTGTAGGAGAAAAGATCTTTCTACATGGAAGAAAAAAAACATTTGCTCACAGAGGACTATCACCCTGTGCGCCCTTGTCCACTTTTAGTACTCGCATAGGAGCCATCCAAAAGGCCACTTGACATTTCCAGCGGTATGCCTGAAAAGCTGGAACCTGGAAAAACTTTTCAGGAGGAGTATTTCTGCAAAGGTTTCTAAATACAATTTTTTTTTAAAAATGCGCTCATGCACGCCCTTTTGTCGTAAATGATTTCCTCTGCTTTCTTATCTCCCTCCCCTGCATTTTTTACAAATATTTCAGATTTTCACATTTTTAGACCGCCTGTACCCATGAGTCCATGATAAAAGCTAAGCTAATATGCACCACATAGTCATAGAAAGTGACCATATACGGCCTACCGCGTCGAGGCGCCATGAAGCTGCTGCATGGATATGTGGCTGGAATAGTGAGGAAATGTGCACTAAGAAAGCATCACCCTAAGGAAGAATCACAGGTGCGCTCAAAGGAGGAACCACAGCCGCACTCACTAGAGGCAAAACAAGCACGCTCTCGTGCAGAACAGAAGCAAACTCACATGAGGATACAAGCCAACTCTCAGGTGGAAAGACAAACATACTGGCATCAGGGTGCGAGGCACTCGCACGGGAGAAACAAAGGCAAACTTCCCGGAGGAAACAATTGCGCACTCACAGGGTGAGACACGGTCAGAGGAGGAAACTCTGGCATGCTTACAGGAGGAAACAATGACACATAAGCACATGCATGTAAAAACATACAGTGAGGAGCGGTGGCAGAAAGTTAAAAAAAAAAAAAAAAAAAAAAAAAGAGTTCCTTCACACAACAGCTGTAGAACCAAATCGTAAGGAAACTACTTTACCGGTGCGCCTCGGCCTTGACGCAAGTGACGTATCGGCAAAACCAATTTAAGAGGCAGCAAAGAAACGCGACAGTGGAGTGAACCATTGGCAAGTGGGGAAAAAATCATATTATTGATTACAGCAGGTCTTGCCGACAGCGCATGCGCGCTGTAGCTCGACCTAAAAACTGTCTCCTTAAATTTCTATGTTGTTCTAAAAGTTGTCATAGGTTTTCTTACTTAAGACACATTAGCTACCCACGGAAATCTCGCTACATTCCAGCTCTCATGGAATGAACATAATCACAACCAAACCAATTGTCAAATCCTAGACCCTTACAAAACTAAAATCTAATGAGTAGGTAACTTTGATGTTAACTCAAGTTTCTTTTGCAGATATAAACATTGAGTTGGAGAGAGAGATTGTTTGATTAATCTGGCATCATCCTTCTGTTAGGCACAGGGACAGCAAACTATCTTTTATGTGGTTGCCAATGCATTATTTATTCTGGTTGTGGTAAACATTGTCTGCAGGTACTACTTGAACTGTTGACTGTATTTTACACAGTCTGAAGACACTATTAAACACGTATTTATCGCACATGGATATTGGAGGTTGAGTCATGCAGTACTACTTTTTAATCTCCTCTCTTTGGTAAAATAGCCCAGGGCTTTATCTGGGCACAAGGATTATGTTACTTACCTTGTAAGCATTTGTTCTTGGCATGTAGACTCACATGCTTTGCATACTCCTGCAGATGTTTGCAAGTTGTTTTTTTCGAAGAAGTCTTTTCAGTCACGAGGAATGTTTTCCTGCAAGAGGGTGAGAATGGAGTAAGTAAGTGTAGCACAGAGATGTCCATGCGTGTACAATGTAAATAATAACTGCAACGACCATAGGTGTCCGGGGAGGAGGGAGGGTGCATGTGAATCTACAGCTCTACATGCCAAGAACAGATGCTTACAGGTAACATAATCCGTTCGAGGCATGTGTGCTGTAGATACACAGGCTTTGCATAGACTGTATAGAGGTACTCTCCCAAAGCGGTGGCTAACCAGTGGGCGTTGCAGTTGTCTGAAAAAGTATTCGTAGCACTGCTTGTCCTACACCAGCTTGTTGACATGCTACATCCACACAATAGTGTGTGGTAAATGTGTGTGGTGTAGACCATGTAGCTGCTTTACAAATGTCAGCTATGGGAATGTTACTGAAAAAGGCCACAGATGCTCCTATTTTACGAGTAGAATGTGCTCTAGGAAGTATAGACAAAGTTCTTTTGGCTTTAATATAGTATGTTTGGATACATTTAACAATCCCTCTAGAAATACCAGATTTAGAGATAGGTATCTCTTTCTGAGGGGGAGCAAAGGCAACAAAAGTTGTTTGGTTTTGCGAAAACCTTTTGTTCTATGAATATAATATAATACAATAACGCTCTTTTGACATCTAATGTATTAGAGCTCTTTCTCCTACAGAATCAGGTTGAGGGAAGAAAACTGGTAACTCAATTGATTGGTTGATATGAAAAGCAGAGACTACTTTTGGAAGGAACTTTGGGTTTGTGCGAAGAACCACTTTATGCAGTTGGAAGAATGGTTCTTCTAAGGTTAGTGCCTGAAGCTCACTGACGTATCTTAGTGAAGTGTGAGCAATCAAGAAAGCAACCTTCCAAGAAAGGAATTGCTGTGGGCAATTGTGCTGTGGTTCAAAAGGTGGACCCATAAGTCTGGTTAGGACAATATTGAGGTTCCATGCAGGTGGGACCTTTGGTGGTATCACTATTTTAAGGCCTTCCATAAAGGCTTTAATTAGTGGTACTCTGAATAGGGATAAGTGTTGTCTGTTTTGAAGATATGCAGCCACCACTGCAAGGTGTAGGCGCATGGATGTGTAGCAATGCCTGCACGTTGTAGATACAACACATGATTTGTTGAATCGAAGCATCTAATGGGTCAATTGTCTGGTTATTACAATATATAACTAACCTTTTCCACTTTGCTGCATAGCATGCTAATGGTAGGGTTTTTGCTTCTTTAAGAATTGTAATGCAATCTGATGGTAGATTTAGGTATCCAAACTCTGACTTCCAGAACCAAATTGCTAGGTTGAGCTCCCTGGGGTTTGGATGTCTGATTTCTCCATGGTTCTGGGTGAGAACGTTTGAGGTGAGGTGAAGCTTCTGGTGTGGAACTACTGACAGTTCTAGTAGTGTGTTGAACCATGGTTGACAAGCCCATGGAGGAACCAATAGAATAAGGGTGAAGAATGTTTGCCTGAGATTCCGAACCAGAAATGGAAGAAGAGGGAGAGGTGGAAAAGCATAAGCAAACATCCTTGACCAATTCATCCATAGGGTATTGCCTTTGGATAGAGGCTGTGGGAACCTGGAGGCGAAGTTTGGACATTTTGAGTTCTCTGCTGTTGCAAAGAGATCTATTGTGGAAATCCCCATTTGTGGAAGGATGGGAGGAGGACTTGAGAGTGGAGTTCCTACTCGTTGACTTGTTGCTGCATCTTGCTGAGGAGGTTAGCATCTTCATTGGTCATCCCTGGAAGGTGTTCTGCTAGCAGTTGGATTTTGTGATGTATTGCCCAACGGCAAATGGTCTGAGAGAGGAGTCATAACTGTAGAGTGTGTCCCCCCTGTTTTTGTACATAGCCGTCGTATTGTCTGTGCGGACTAGGACAACTTTCCCTATCTGGTGAGGTAGAAATGCTTTTAGCGCTAGGTGAACAGCTAGAAGCTCTAGATAGTTGATGTGGAGACTCTTGTGTTTGGTGTCCCAAAGACCCTGAACTGTTAGATGTTGTAGATGGGCACCCCAGCCTGTAGGGGATGTGTCTGCTGTTAGCACAATCTGTGGAACAGGGTCGATTAAGGGCCGCCCTTTTGATAAGTTGTGTGTTCCACCACATCAGAGAGTGATAGGTGTCGCTGTCTAATAACATTAGATCTTT
Organism: Calotriton arnoldi; assembly: GCA_963921515.1. Taxonomy (NCBI): domain Eukaryota; kingdom Metazoa; phylum Chordata; class Amphibia; order Caudata; family Salamandridae; genus Calotriton; species Calotriton arnoldi. The sequence continues at coordinate 1,638,882 of CAWUFW010000593.1, read as the reverse complement.
TAGTTGACCCTGTGGCTGATTCCATTGATGTGCTAAGCATTCTTCTAGAGGACGCATTGTTAATCTTGCATGAGGTACTATGGTAATGCATGATGCCATCATCCCTAAAACTTGCATTAAGGTTCTCACTGTTAGATATTGGTTGCTTTGGAATTGTAGTAGCAGTGTTTGAAAATTGTGAATTCTGGCTGCATTGGGATAGGCTAAATCTGTTTGAGTGTTTAGCATAGCTCCTAGATAGGGTTGCAGCTGCGTAGGTTGAAGATGGTATTTCTGCGCTTTGATTGTGAATCTCAATTGATGAAGGAGATTTATTGTAAATTGAGTGTGAAGTAAACACTTGAGATGTGTGTTGGCTTTGATGAGCAAATCATCTAGATATGGGAAGATATGAATTTGTTATCTTCTTGGATGAGCTGCTACTGCCGCTAGACATTTGTTGAAAACACTGGGTGCAGTAGTTACTCCGAATCGGAGTACTTTGAATTGATAGTGTTTTCCTGCTACCACAAATCTGAGGTATTTGTGATGTGCTGGTTAAATAGCGTTGTGAAAGTATGCGTCCTTCAAGTCTAGCGTTGACAAAGTCATTTTGCTGTAAGAAGGTAAGCACCTGTTGAAGTGTGACCATATGGAGGGTGTTCTTACAGTATGCATAAGTTTAGAGGCCTGACATCTAATATTGACTGCAGAGAACCATCCTTTTTGGGATTAGGCAGTAAAGTGAATAAACCCCTGACCCTGGGAGTTGTATTGGAACTGGTTCTATAGCTCCTTTTGTTAGAAGAGCTTGTACTTCTTGTTTGAGCAGTTGTTGGTGCTGTAGAGAGAGTTAGTGAATACGAGATAGAACACTGGGAGGATTGCTGGTGAGCTCTAGGCAATAACCATGTTGGATAATGTCCAATACCCATTTGTCTGATGTTATTGATTGCCAAATGGGAAGAAATTGATGGAGTCTTCTCCCGACAGGTGTATGATGGTTGGGTGGAATTGTTATCAAGCCACTGTTTGTTGGGGGATGGAGAGGTACGTGTTGGCGTACCTCTACCTCCGCCTTTAAAATTGTTCCCCCTCTAACCGTTTTGTAAAATCCTCCAGAGGGGGAGGATTGATTTTGTGGTTTGGAGGAAGATGTGTTGGCATCTGTGGAGGTACTTTGTGAGCCTCCCCTATAAAATAAGCGGCGAAAGGAGCCTCTGTTAGAGGGTGACGGTAGTGGTCCCATAGATTTAGTCACTTGTGTCTTTCTTAATTTTTTCAAGTGATTCATCCACTTGAGGACCAAAAAGATGTTCCTTGTTGAACGGGCCATTAATATTGTTTGTGGTATCTGTGATTTAAACCCAGAGATTCATAACCATGCGTGTCTTCGGAGGAGAATACTAGTGTTGACTCCTCTGGCTGCAGTATTGCCAGCATCTAACGAGCACATAATAGAGGAAATGGAAGGAAAATGCTACTTACCAGTATGCATCTGTTCTTGGCATGTAGAGCTGCAGATTCACACACTATGCATAGATCGCCATCTGGTGTTGGGCCCGGATGTTTGCACTTTGTTGTTGTATTGGAATAAGTCTTTGGAAGTCAGGAAATAGGTGACTCCTCCTCTGGACAATAGCGCGCATGGGCATCGACTCCATCCTCAGATTGTTTTTTCGCCAAGAAGGGAAATGATGGAGTTTTGTGAGAAACAGAAAGAGATGTCCATGTATGTTGTATCTAATTAAGATAATACTGGAACAGATAAAGGTAGCCGGGGAGGTGGGTGGGCGTGTGTGAATCTGCAGCTCTACCTGCCAAGAACAGATGCATACTGGTAAGTAGCATTTTCCGTTTGAGGCATACGAGCTGCAGATCACACACTATGCATAGATTGCATAGCAGTACCTTCCTTTAGCGGCGACCACCAGTATCTGTTGCAGTAGTCTGAAATAGTGTTTTGAGTGCAGCCTGGCCCACACTAGCTTGATGTTTTGCCTTCACATCTACACAATAGTGTTTTGTGAATGTGTGCGGTGTAGACCATGTAGCTGCTTTGCAGATGTCATCTAAGGGAATGTTCCCTAAAAATGCCATGGAAGCCCCTATTTTGCGTGTAGAGTGGGCTTTGGGGGGGAATAGATAGTGTACGTTTTGCTTTGTGAAAGCAAATTTGTATACATTTGACAATCCACCTTGCAATCCCAGACTTTGATATAGGATTGCCTTTATGTGGTGGTGAGAAGGATACAAAAAGTTGTTTTGTTAAAAGGTTTTGTTCTGTCAATATAGTAAAGCAGTGCTCTTTTGACGTCTAGTGTTTGAAGAGCTCTTTCTGCTACTGTTTGTGGTTGCGAGAAGAAGACTGGCAACTCAACAGATTGGTTGAGATGGAAGGGAGAAATAACTTTAGGAAGGAATTTGGGATTCGTCCTGAGAACCACTTTGTTATGATGGAGTTGTAAAAATGGTTCTTGAATAGTTAGTGCCTGTAACTCGCCGACTCTTCTGAGAGATGTGATGGCCACAAGGAAAGCAACTTTCCATGTAAGAAATTGTAGCTCACATTTATTTTTTTTTAATATATTTTTATTGTTTTATTCACATAGAACAAACATATTCAATGACAGTGCATCCGTATTATGACATTAACAGATTCAGACATTTGGGCTATGCCTGCGGGTTACCTCACCCAGCAATTGACTATAAACATCATAAACCCATTACACTACAGTGCCATTCATAGAGCGCATGGTGTCATATTAAGTAACAATCGCCCTGTCTAATCAAGCACTAGGATTTGTAATAATACTGCATCTATTCTTGCTGCATGAGAACCAAATACAAACAAACAACCCTTAAAATCCTCCCACTTATCCCTCCCCCCAGGCGCAACCCCTATGTATGATCAATAGTGGTACTTGGGCACAACTACACCAATAGTATACAAATGCTATATAGGAAGCCATGCTGCGATTTCTGAGTGTCAGGAGCAGGCCCCACCCAGGCAGCCAGCGAAATTAGTCCCCTGGGGAGGAAATATCCCCTTCAAGTGGCGTCCCTGGCTCTGGCGCCCCCGATTCCATGTCTGAATCGGTATCCGGGGTCTTCAGGAGATATACCAGCGCCTCCCAGGCCCTTGCCAGTTCTAAGGCTTTATCGCTCTTACTCCGGGTCGCTAGTTGCATTCTCGCGCATCCCTCGCATTCCGCCCACTTAACCAGATCTGCGCGCCACCTTCGATAACTAGGGCCCTGCTTTGTCTTCCAGTGCGCTGTGATCTCCCTCTTTGCTAAGAGCAGCCCCAAGTCTATGAACTTACTCGTTATTTTATTTCTAGACGCATGTGGGAACCAATGCAGCAAACACAGGCCCATAGTGGGTTCTATGTCCCTATTCGTGACAGTTTGCAATAGCGTGACCACCTCCTCCCAATATGTACCAATTTGGGGGCATTCCCACAACATGTGCCCAAACTCTGCCCCCAAGGTATTGCAGCGCGGACACATTGCTGAATTCGTATTAAAGTACTTATTGATTTTCGCTGGGGTAAGATAGGCCCGATGAAGTATGTAAAAGTGCACTAACTGGAAGCGCGCATTCCTGGTACTCTTCCACGCGCGTTCCACTAGCCCGCCCCATGCTCTCTCAGTACCCAGGTCCTCCTCCCATCGCTGCCGGAGCGTTCGTAAGGGGGTCAGTCTCTCGCTTGTCATTCGGCGACATAAGCAGGTCACTGCCTTAAAGGTGCCGACAGCCAGGACTATATATTGACAAGTTAACAATGTAGGAAGCTCAAACAGCCCCGTTTTCCAATGCACCTGGATGGCCGCTATCAGCGCCAAGTGCAACAGGTAGTCCCCTTGAGGCAAGTCGTACCGATCCCGGAGTACAGGTCCTAGGATGCTTGTTTCCAGTCCAGGGAGGACCTTGGCAGTTCGGGCTGGACTGTTCCCATGAGGCACAGGGTCAAGACTGATTTGCATATGGCTGGGTTCAAACTGGAATGGCATGGTGAGCAAAAAAACAATGGATTTAGGCCCAGATCTCTGTACTGGGGTGAATGTATGACATTGTTCTGCATTCTGTCCATCAACTGTTGTTTTTGCATTTGTCACCCCGAGTGGGACGGGTATGCCCAGACGTGGGTCCCGTGCTCTCCATGCCACTGGAATCAAGCTATCCTGGCTGAAGAGGGGTGAAACCCCGAAACCGGTCCTAGGATGCTTGTTTCCAGTCCAGGGAGGACCTGGCTTGGCAGTTCGGGCTGGACTGTTCCCATGAGGCACAGGGTCAAGACGATTTGCATATGGCTGGGTTCAAACTGGAATGGCATGGTGAGCAAAAAAACGATGGCTTTAGGCCCAGATCTCTGTACTGTGGTGACTGTATGACATTATTCTGCATTCTGTCCATCAACTGTTGTTTTTTCATAAGGGATCACGGCACTATCGTCATAAAGATCTCCCATGGTAATCAGCCCCCTCTCTGCCCAACCATCCAAAGCCGCCCAATTACCCCCGTGCGGTAGAGCAGCACACACCGTCAGAGGGATCTCAGGAGCATAAGGTCTTACCACTTGCGCGCGCCGATGGACTCTGTTCCAGCAGAGCCTAAATGTCCCCAGCTCCCGAGTGAGGGAAGAGGCCGAGAGCGGTAGCTGCAACAGCAGTTTGGAGAGCATCAGCTTCTCCACCTGAGTTCCCGCTACACCATCAGAAGTTCGGAGCGTCTGCGCCACGGCCTGAGTGAGCCACTGCAGCTGTGCCGCTAAATAATACGTTTCGAAATCAGGGACCGCCAGGCCACCCCCGATCGTGGTCTCATCAGTGTGTTAATAGCCACTCGCCGTCGTCCCCCGACCCAGAGGAACCCAATCACCATTGATCGTAGTTGCTGAAACACCGAGGCCGGGATCCAAATAGGGAGCGTCCCGAAGTAGTATAGCAGTCTGGGGAGCGCTATCATCTTAAGAATAGCTACCCGTCCAGCCACTGATAATGGAAGCGTACTCCAGAACGCCATACAGCCCTTAAGTGCTCTAATGGCCCTACCCACATTACCCTCTAATAGGTCCGTTTGGGTATGATAGATACGGGTGCCCAGGTACATCACACATTGTCGTTCCCACCGTACCCCCTGCGTTCTCGCGGGGCCCTCAGTCTGCGGCGCAGCGGGAAACAGGCAAGTCTTTGCCCAGTTCACCCTGAGTCCAGCAACCGCACTAAGATCTTTCATTAGAGACTTCGCCCCGTTGAGAGCCCCCTCTGTGTCCGACAGGAACATGAGAAGATCATCAGCATATAATGCTATATGATGAATCCGCTCGCGGATACGTAGCCCAGAAAAATGCAGCCCCGACCTGGCCCGCGCCGCCAGCGGTTCCATGGCCAGGGCGAACAGCAATGGGGAAAGGGGACAGCCCTGCTTAGTTTCCCGACCCACAGTGCAAGCATCCGATATCATTCGTCCCGTTTTCACTCGGGCCGTGGATTGCGAGTACAATATGGAGGTCCAAGCAGCGAAACCCTCCCCTAGTCCAAATTGGCGCATGACTTGGATCAAATACGGCCACTCGAGACTGTCGAAAGCCTTCTTGATATCTATTGCCAAAACAGCAGCAGATCTCTGTCGTAAGTGTCCGCTTCCAAAATCCTAATGAGGCGCCGCACATTCTGGGCCGTATTCCGGGTCGGGATAAATATTAGATGGGTCATGTATGGAAGAAGTTGGGTCACCAGGATCCTACTCAAGATTTTATAATCTGTGGTCAGCATTGACAACGGGCGATAAGCCGTCATGTCCTGGGGTGACTTCCCGGGCTTTAACAATGGTATGATTAACGCCTCGCGGGTGGTAGCAGGCAACAGTCGTTCCTTTCTTGCCGTGTTATACAGCGCTACCAACCTGGGGGCCAACAGGTCGACATATGCACTGTAAAATTCCACCGGGAGGCCGTCCACTCCCGGGGTCTTTCTCCTGGCCATATGCTTAATCGCGCCACGGACCTCTCCTAGTGTAATATCCTGGCCCAGCAGCTTTGCCCTCTCCCCATCTAGCTCTGGGAGATCCGTCGCCCCCAAGAAGTCTCGAATGGCCTCCCTATCAGGGACCACCTTGCTTTGGTACAGGTCTGTATAGTAAGCAAGGAACAAGTCGTTTATCCCCCTCTGCGTGTAACAGGCCTCTCCATCCGGGCTGTGAAGTTCAAGAATAACCGTTCCCCTGCGCGCTGGGTTGGCTAGCCATGCCAGCAACGTTCCGGATTTGTCGCGCTCTGCATGCGCACGGGTGATATATAGTTTATAGTCAAAACAACGCAGCCGCTGTACCTGTACGGCGACCCCCTCCCTTGCGGCTATTAGCTCTTGTTGGCGATCTGGCTGCTCAGGCCGCTCTCGTTCAACGCCTCGCAGTTGCTGTTCTACGCGCTCTAGATCCTGCAATATTACTCTACGCACTCCCAGTTTTTGCGTGATACAGAGTCCCCTTATCACACTCTTAAAGGCATCCCACTCCACCATCAGCAACAAAGCAGTGCCAGTATTGACTTGAAAATAATCAGTGATGCCAGTCCCCACCACCTCCCGAAATACCTGATCTTCCAGCAATTCCGGGTTTAGGCGCCAGGTCGGGATCTTAGGCCGATCGGGCAGCAAGTTCACACGCAGTATCAAGGGATTATGATCAGACAGTGTTCTGGCAAGATACTCACTGTGCTGCACTTCAGCATGGATGTCAGGAGTGCAGAGCATCACATCAAGCCGAACATGTAGGTCATGCACAGCAGAAAAATATGAATAATCCCGTGTCGTCGGGTGGTGTGCTCTCCAAGTGTCCACTAGCCCCCACCTATGTTGCCATTCCCACCTAACTCTGGAGAGATTATGGGCAGGCGCTTCAGGGAGAGGAGGGTGCGACCTATCCATTAGGACGTCCGTGACCGAATTAAAATCCCCACCTAAAATGGCCGGCCCGGTTAAAAATGGAGCAAACTTCCCAGACAGCAGTGTGAAAAATGCAGATTGCTCCGTATTTGGAGCATATATGCTACCCAGAACCACGTCTCTACCATTCAGCCTGCCCGCAACCAATATGTACCGCCCCTCAGGGTCCTTCAGTTGACGAGTGGGCTGAAAAGGGACCCCCGCTCGGACCCATATCAATACACCCCGGGCGAAAGCAGAGTACGTTGTGCAAAAGACCTGCCCTCTCCATCTATGCTGCAAGGCCACATCTTCTTTTGGGGCTATGTGAGTCTCCTGGAGGAAAGCCAGCTGGACCCCTCTGCGGACTAAGTACGCATGTAATTTGTGCCTCCGCTGCATAGTGTGCATGCCCCTGACGTTCCAGGATATGCATTTCAAATCAGACATCGATCCCACGACAGTGCTTCACATTGATCATAATTAACCAGCTGAAAATGGTTACACCAAGTACCCCCAGACAAATTAAGTTTATGAAAAGGATTACGCCAATTTCCCTGAAACATTCCCTTACTACAACAGGAACAGCCCCAACAACCCCACCCCAGGACAGGCACAAAAAAAAAACTAGCCCCCATCCAAACTACTCTAAACTGGGCTCCCTCTAGTGGCTACAGAGGAACTAGATTGGGGAATGCGGCTGCAATCTGCCAATAACCAGCAATAGTACTGTAAGGAGTAGACCACGCTGATGCCCCGAACGTGCTACTCGCTCCCATCCCCAGAAGGTACCGCTCCAATAGCCCGCCCCAATACTTGCCCAGCTGGAGCACACAAGCAATAACATGACAGAATCAAGATTCATACACCAACAATAATCCAAATGTACACATCCCGCCCAACAATCCTGCTAACAATACCATCAATAAGACCTGTATAGTAACATCAAATGATATCAGCTGTGCCTGGTGTAACATGCGGCAGCCGCAGGTCACCCGACTGGGATGTGTCCGTTCCTGTGTCCGCCATGGATTTATCCGCCTCTGGGCCAGACTCCGAGTTCTTCTCAGGGTCTCTGAGCAGTTCAGACACCACTCTCAACGCCTCCGGTCTCTCCTTCTCTGTTTGAGAAGAGCCGGGTGCTGCCACTGTGACAAGGCGCCGCCTCTGCCGACGCCGCGGCAATCATCCCGGGGGCTCACGAGTTACATCATCCCGGGCTGGCTTCCTGCCAGTTTTATAGCTGGACTGTGGAACTCCCTCCCTCTCAATCTCCGACATGAAACTGCCCACCTCTCTTTCCGGAAGGGTCTTAAAACATGGCTATTCCAGAAGAGTACCTGCTAGCCTTCCCTTATCAGCCTTAATTGCTGCTAGCGCTGGGATGCCTCAGGGTAGCCATGCGCTCTATAAATGCTAATTAATAATAATAATAATAATACGTTTCCAACCAGTCCCATGCTTCCGATGGTTCGTCACAAAAATGCGTGGTACCATCGAGGATGATCCGCAGCCGGGCCGGGAACATCAGCGAATACTGGAGACCCTCATCGCGCAGAGCCCGCTTGACAGCCAGAAAAGACGCTCGGCGACGCTGAACCTCCAGCGTATAATCGGGGAAGATGGAAACCTTGCTGTTGCCCACTGTATACGGACCAGCTGATCGCGCCGTCTGCAATAAGTGATCCCTATCTTTGTAGTGGAGGAGCCTGGCCACCACCGGGCGCGGAGGGCGACCCGGCGCCAGCAGGCGGGCCGGCACTCGGTGAGCCCTTTCTAGGGTGTAGAACTGCGTCAGCCCCTCCGGTGCCACCTTGTCGCGGAGCCAGTCTTCCAGATATTGAACCATGTTGGACCCCTCAATTCCCTCCGGGAGGCCCAGTACACAAATGTTATTCCTCCGATTCCTCCCTTCCACGTCCTCGGCTCGCTTCTCCAGCGACAACAGTCTGCGGGTAACGTCTCCCATCTTGTCAGTGATGGCCTTCTGTGCCGGCTCCAAAGTCGCCAAGGAGGTCTCAGCCTGCTCCACTCTGTCTGCTAGCTTGGCATGTTCGGCTCGCAGTAAACCCAAACCCACCGACACCGTAGCAATGTCCTGATGCAGTGCTTCACGTGTATCAGTGATGGCCTGAAGGATGCGGGCCAGCTGCTGCTGCACCCCCGCATCACTTGCCGGTTCGGCAAAGCCGGCCGCTTAGCCTCTTGCTCGTCGTCCTCTTGGCCACTGCTTGGAGCCATCTGTCGCAGGCCCGCCCAATCGAGCTCTGCACCTAGATCGGCGCCATCTTGGTCTCCGGAGCCCGCTGCCCCTCAGAGCCTCCGCTTCAGCCCCGCTCCACAGTCCGGGCAGGAAAGGGTCTTAATCAACGTCCCGGGACCCTGCACTACTGCGGCAGTCCCCTTCCACGACCTCCCAGGGATGCAGCGGTCGTTATCGCCGGATAACTCACGGGGCCAGCTCAGAGCTCACGCGTCTGCCTCCATTGGCTTGCAAGCCACGCCCCTGTAGTTCACATTTATGTAGAGGTTCAAATGGAGGACCCATTAATCTAGTGAGGACGATGTTTAGATTCCACACTGGAGAGGGTGGTACCCTGGGAGGAATTATTCTTTTGAGGCCTTCCATAAATGCTTTGATGGCAGGTACCTTGAACAATGACAAATGTCTATTTTGTAGGTAAGCTGCTATGGTAGCGAGATGTAATCTAATTGATGTGTATGCTAGATTACATCTTTGAAGATGCAGCAGGTAACATATGATGTGTTGAATGGACGCATCTAGAGGATTGATTGTGTTATTGGTACAGTATATAACAAATCTTTTCCACTTGGCTGCATAGCAGACTCTAGTGGTGAGGCGCCTAGCCTCTCTGATAACGTTCATACAATCAGGTGGAAGATTGAGGTAACCAAATTCTAGGACTTCAGGAGCCAGATCGCTAGATTGAGCTGTGCTGGATCTGGATGTCTGATCTCTCCATGGTTCTGTGTTAAGAGTTGTGGGGAGAGGTGTAGTTTTTGGTGCGGGACTACGGATAGTTCCAGCAATGTTGTGTACCATGGTTGTCTATCCCATGTTGGAGCAACTAGAATCAGTGTTAGTGACTGTTGTTGCAGCTTGCGTACCACTAATGGAATGAGTGGGAGAGGCGGAAAAGCGTACGCAAATCTGCCTGACCAATTCATTCATATCGCATTGCCTTTGGACAATGGGTGTGGATATCTGGCGGCGAAGCTTGGGCATTTTGTGTTGTAATGTGTGGCAAAGAGATCTATCTCTGGATGCCCCCACATTTGGAAAAACGGTTGAAGAACTTGTGGGTGAAGTTCCCACTCGTGAATCTGTTGTGTTTGACGACTTAACAGATCTGCTATCTGATTCTGAATTCCTGGAAGATGTTGGGCTAAAAGGAATATGTTTTGAGGAATAGCCCACCTCCATATGCTCTGTGCTAGTTGCGAGAGCTTCAGAGAGTGTGTCCCCCCCCCCTGTTTTTGTAAATAATACATTGCTGTGATATTGTCCGTGCGGACTAAGACAGCTTTGCCTGATATTTGTTTCTGGAATGATTTTAATGCCAGAAAGATTGCTAGTAACTCCAAATGATTGATGTGGAGTAGCTTTGGCGGAGGTGTCCACGTTCCCTGTATGGTGTGATGTAGTAGATGAGCTCCCCATCCGGTGAGCGATGAGTCTGCTGTTAGCACAATCTGTGGAACCGGCTCTAGGAACGGTCGCCCTTTGGAAAGGTTTTGGGTGTTCCACCACTGCAGAGCGATGTGTGCAGCCGTCCACCAACACCAGATCTGTTAGCTGACCTAGAGCTTGGTTCCACTGACGGGCCAAGCATTCCTGTAAGGGGTGCATCTGGAGTCTTGCATGCGGTACTATGAATATACAAGAGGCCATCATCCCTATCAGTTGCATAAACACTCGAGCTGGAAGTGAGTGTTGTGGCTGGAATTTTGTTATAAGGGCTTGCATGCTTGCTATCCTGGCTGGATTGGGATATGAAAGGCCTTTTGAGGTGTCTATTGTGGCACCTAGATATTGTTGGATGTGGGATGTTTGGAGGTGAGACTTTGTGAGGTTTATTATAAACCCTAAGTTGTGAAGTAGTTGGATTGTGGTGTGGGTGTGTGTGTGTGTGTGTGTGTGTGTGATTTACACACTGGGTATGCGACTTGGCTTTTATGAGCCATTTGTCCAAGTATGGGAAGACGGGAATTTGTTGTCTTCTTAAGTGGGCTGCTACCACTGCCAGACATTTTGTGAAGACTCTGGGTGCTGTGGTGACTCCGAATGGGAGAACCTTGAACTGCTAATGTTGACCGTCCACTACAAATCGAAGATATTTCTTGTGAGCAGGGTGAATAGGAATGTGGAAGTAGGCGTCCTTGAGATCTAAGGTGGCAAGGAAATCGCCTTGAGTAGAGGAAGGACTTGTTGAAGAGTGACCATATGAAAATGGTCTGATTGTATGTAGAGGTTTAATGGTCTGAGGTCCAGGATGGGCCTCAGGGTTCCGTCCTTCGGAATGAGAAAATACAGGGAGTAAACCCCTGTGTTTTGCTGATGCAGGGGAACTGGTTCTATTGCATGTTTTTGTAGGAGGTAAAGCACCTCTTGTTTGAGAAGCGTTAAATGCTCTGTTGACATTGGACGCTGTTTCGGTGGTCTGTTTGGGGGAGTTGAAGTGAGCTCTAGGCAATAACCGGATTGGATAATTTGTCTCACCCACCTGTCTGTGGTAATGGTGTTCCAGACAGGTAGGAACTGTAGCAATCTTCCCCCGACCGGAGTGTAATGGTCTGGGGGGATTGGAGAGAAGTCATTGTTTGGAGGTGGAGGCAGTGCGAGTATTGATGGTTTTGCCTCTACCCTTGTTGTTATTGCCCCTGTAGCCTCCTCTGTAATAACCTCTGGTAGATGAGGTCTGGGTGGGACTTTTATAAGAGGTGGAGGAGTTATCAGTGGTAAAACCTCTAGAGGCGCCCCTATAAGAGGAGCGACGAAAGGAACTTCTGGGAGTTTGCGATTGCAAAGCTCCCATTGATTTGGCAGTATCAGTATCTTTTTTCATCTTCTCTAAAGATGAATCTACATTAGGCCCAAATAAATGTTCTTGGTCAAAGGGTTGGTTTAGTATGGTAGTTTGAACCTCGGGTTTGAACGCTGAAATAGGCAGCCACGCATGTCTGTGCAAAAGGACACTGGTATTAATAGCTCGGGAGGCTGTGTCTGCAGCATCCAGAGCACATCGAATGGAGGTATTGGTTATAATTTTGCCTTCCTGGATGAGATCATTGGCCCTTGTTTTGTATTGATCTGGAAGGTGTTGTAGTAGGGTCTCTAGTTCGTCATAGTGTGCCCTATCGTACCTAGCCAGCAAAGCCTGTGTGTTGGCAATTCTCCATATGTTCGCTGCTTGGGACGCTGTTCTTTTACCAGATGCGTCCAACAGTTTTGACTCCTTATCAGGAGGTGGAGCATCGCCTGAGGTTTGGGAGTTAGCCCTTTTCCTGGCGTTGGAGACTACCAAGGAATCTAAGGGAAGTTGTCCTTTAATGTAAACAGGGTCAGCTGGGGCAGATTTGTATTTTTTTTCTACTCTGGGGTTAATGAATCTAGCCCTTACAGGATCCTTAAAGACTTCAGAAGCGTGTTTGATTACCCCTTTTAGCATTGGGAGAATGGAAGTGGACCTTTGAGACGGTGCAAAAGTGTCCATAAGGAAATCTTCTATGGGGTGTGTGTGCAAATCTACACCGTGGTATTCTGCAGCTCTGTGTATGAGCTGAGTGAATCCTATAGTGTCCTCTGGAGGGGATGGTCTAGATGGGTAGATATCATCTTGTGGTGTATCAGGAACATCTGGTGTGCCATAATTGTCCCATGGGTCATTTGGGATATTAGGATGACTAGGTTCTCCTAAAGGTTCATCATCTCCTTTGTCCCCAGAGGGGTCCTCATCATCCTGAGGTGGAAGAGATTGTGAGGGTACTGGAGATGGAATAGGAGAGATGTGGTGTGGAGGAGGAGGTGGAGAAGGAATTCTTAAAGGAGAAGTGGCAATGTCTCTTTTCTTTAAATGGAGTGGAGCTGGTGCAGGTTTGTCCATTTTCCTTTTCCTGGAAGGACTAATTATAAGTTGACATGTCTTTGGGTCTATTTCGAGAGTTTTTTGGGTTGGATCAGGTCCAAAAAGCTCCTCCTCTGGAGTGTTGTTTCAGTGCCGATTTTTTCGGGTCCGAGTGTTTGTGTGGCACCAGTTTTGGAGTTGTTTTATGCTCTTTAGGTTTGGAATCGGGAGTTTTCCTCGGTTTCGTTGGGGTCTTCGGAACCGGTTGTATGTTTGGTTCCGATGATTTTTTCGGCTCGGAAGGTTCAGCGCCAGTGGATTTCAGTGCCGAATGCGCCGATGTGGAACCAGGCTTCGGTGCGGGCGAAGACAGTGGTTTCTCTTTGGGTTTGTCTTTTGGTCTCGGTGCCGGGGATGGGGTTTCAATACCGACGGTAGGCTGACTCGAGCCCGAGCGGCCTGAAGGCTTATGTGTTGACTTCTTTGCCGAGCCGGAAGGCGGGGCGTGGGAAGTTTTGTCCCGGTGTGCACCTAGGCCCGAAGGTGAAGGTGTTACCGAAGCCTTTTTAGGAATGGATGAGGGGGAGGGGTCGACGTCAGTACTTACGACCCGTTGCCCTGGAGTGATGTCTTCGAAGTCGGAATTGTCGGCTTCGGAGGCGCAAATGATGCCTTCTTCGATTTGCTCCTGCACATTGATGCCTTCTTGGAAGATATCGTCCGGTATCGATGTTGATGATTGAGCCATGCTTCTTCGAGCTAGACGATCCCGTATTGTTTTCTTGGAGCGGAAAGAGGCACAAGCTGGACAGTCTTTGGCCTCGTGCTCGGGCGAAAGGCAGAGGTTACACACCTCGTGAAGATCAGCGTGGGGAAACTTGGATCCACATTGAGGACACTTTTTGAAAGGAGTCCTTTTCATGAGCCAAAAAGCCTGATGGCGTCGCTAGGCCCGAAGGCCTGCGTCGACGACCAGAATCGAAGAATTCAAGTTTGTAGAGATACGCGTCGAAAGGGAAGCACGATCGAAAACAATACCGAAGAATGGGTGAAGGATTGCGCGTCGAAAGTTAGAACAGTAACAACACCCAACTGGAGCGCGACGAACACATCCGAGCCCGATGGCGGAAAAAAACAATCTGAAGATGGAGTCTATGCCCATGCACACTATTGTCCAGAGGAGGAGTCACCCATTTCCTGACTTCCAAAGACTTATTCCAATACAACAAAGTGCAAACATCCGGGCCCAACACCAGATGGCGATCTATGCATAGTGTGTGATCTGCAGCTCATATGCCTCGGACACTAATTTTCCCTCCTGTACTAGTTTCTGCCCTCTTTTTCTGAGCTCCTCTGGGAGATATTGGAGTAAGTCTTACATTTCGTTCCAGTGGGCCCCATCGACCCTAGCCAAAAGACTTAGTGTATTGGCTGTATGCTAATGGTTGGCTGATTGTGCAGACACTCTTTTGCCTGAGGCATCTAATAATTTGGACTCCTTGTCTGGAGGTGGTGCATCATCTGAAGTTTGTCAATTTGCTATTTTACATGCATTGGACACAACTAAAGAAAGTTGGCCCTTAATAAAAAAAATTGGCTCAGATGGTGGGGGCTTATATTTTTTATCCACCCTAGGTGTTATTATATGTGCTTTCACAGGATCTTTAACAAGGTCTTCAGCATGCCTCATCATACCCTTTAACATAGGTAATGATTGTGTTGTCTTATGTGTTGTCCCTAATGTTTTAAATAAGAAATCTTCTTCTAAAGATTCCTTGTGTAAAGTAACTCCATGGTATGTGGCTGTCCTGGCAATTAACTCCTGATATGAGGTGTTGTCATCAGGAGGGGGAAGGTTTAGCAGGGTATAGATCTGGATCTGTGTCTGTAGGAGGGTCTATATTATAATCATCCCATGGATCTGGTGGTGGTTGTCCATAAGTGTCATCCCCATTCCCTGTATCAGGAGATGTGCTCTGAGAGCCCTGTGGTGTGATGTGTAGAGGACCTGAAGATGGTATAATAGGTACTGGTGAAGATGGTGGAGGGGTATGAGGAATGGGGTGAAGAGGGCTAGTAGCCATGTCCTACTCCTTTTTAGGTCTCGCCTACGCAGCACGCATGTGCTGCATAGGAGGGGACCTTTTGGAATCGATCAGCATTTTGGCCAAAAACGTGCACGTTTTGCATTGCTTTCTATTGCAACGCGTGCATGTTTGGCGTTTCCCTTGCGGGAGCGAGCAGCGGCGCCATGTGTTAGCAATTATCGCGTCTGGCGCTGCTCGCTCCCGCAAGGTAAAGGCTGTCCATGGACTTCCGGCCGCGCTCCACTGAAACCTCATTACTACTACTACTACTGGGAAGGAAAACTAGCGCGTCGCATTAACTTTCGCGGCCGCGCTTGTCTTTTTCTCGGTAGCTGATGATCTGCTCGGATGGTCATATTTCAGAGGTTCACTTGTGGCAGTAAGGCCACCTTGTGTGGGCTTTAAGTTTTCCTTTTGCTACAGATTCCTGGCCAGACACCGGAAAGCACATAGGTCCTGATGCCAACCACAGCACGCTATTAAGGAATCTTTCCCCCCCCCACACACCCACACAGATCGATTGATGACTAACAGCTTTGCATTTAAGATGATACTCGCTCCCGTGCAATGACAGAAACCATTCACAAACACAGCGCGGATCCGGGGGCGGTCAAGCTTTCAGGTTTCCAAAAGGTAATTTTAGTGCTGTATGTGACGTTATAACTAAAGCCGAAAGGCACTTTCATGGCGCCAGAATGACCAGTCAGGAACGGCTGTTATTTTGTAGTCGAGTAAGATGCATTCTTCAAAAGGCATTGAAGCACAACTGAGTGGTGGGTTTAACAACAACATTTAGACGTGTTTACAGAGACAGGCACGTCCGCTTGAGGACGAGCCTGTCATCAGGGGTTACCTGAGGCGCTGGGCTGGCTCGCCACCTGGAAAGGAGAGCGCCTAATAAGGGCAGCGTCCCATTCACCTCCAGCCGGACAGCAGAGCAGGGGGGCATGATTTATGGCCTTGGTAGTAAACCTACTGTTCAATTAACGCTTGCTTCTGGGATCTTACACCACTCGGCCGCAAACCAATCAGTGAGGAGGAAGCAGAGGCTCGCGCCTAGGAGAGACCCCTTTGTTTCACTGATGCACAGGGCGACAAGGGGCGTACAGCACACAAAGCCACCGAGAAACACAGCACAGTATCAGATATGTGAAGGGAAAGGAGAATTATATACATGGGCTAAAACCTATGATCTAGCACGCACACTGTCCGTTTTTTCACTTTTCACTTCTCCTGCGTTGTATCTCAATATATATTCTTGCAATGTTTTTGGTAGCTGTACTCTTGCAAAGGCCTCCGATGCCCTGAAGCCATGTCCATGCTATATAAAATAAAAAAATAAATCAATATGCAGTGCACAAATCTTGGCATGCACGATGATACACATGTTTAAGTACAACCGCAAGGTGCCCGTAGAGTTCAGAGGGCCAGAACAGTGCAGTTTACAATCAGCTGCACCCAATGTAGTGTATGGTGTGCATTACAGCATTCCGAAAGTGGGTAGGGTCTGTAAAGTCAGAAAGGGAGCGGGGTCAGTGAAATCACACAGAACTGGGTCCATGAAGTCACACAGAGAGCCACGTTTGTGAAGTCACACAGAGAGACAAGTTTAACAAAAGTAATAATAAACTGTGTGCTTAATAAAACAATGTAAAGGCAATAAAAAGGAATACGAAAAGCAGGAACAGCAGTGAGCAGAAGTAATCCATTAACAAGAAAGGGGAAGTTCCTGAACTGGCTGTTCACCTTGTGTGAAACTTCGGTTACGAAATACATCAATCTATTCATGAATTCAGCCTCCTCTAAGAATAATAGAGAGAAGTCCCTGCATTAGAAGATAGACACTCATTGGGTAACAGACTCACTCTTCTAGAAACAAAACCAGTGGTTTAAGTGGGATTAGAAAAGTGGGGGTCTACAAAACAGGCATTGCCTAATAAAATCGTTTCCAAGAGGCGTGGCCTACATAATTAAGAGCGCTGCTTAACAATGTAAAATATAATTCTATGCTTCCTATAGTGTGCCACCCAACCAGTATTTTGGGGCATCTCTGAGCTTTGGGTTATTGCATCTAGAAATAACACAACAATTCAGAGATCCCTAAAGTAAGCCAAGACTATTGACTTTGCCAATGAAGTAGGCTAACCTCTCACAGTCTAGTTGGAAGACGAGTTCCAATACAGCACATATGAGATAGTCATCTATAGTTATATTAATAGGATTACTTTCTAGTCTAGATAATACTTCTGAGTGGTCGAGATGGAGCACTTCTCCTTGATCAGAGACGATCGGATGCCACCCACCCATGTCGTTGGCAGCACTGCAAGCAGTAGCTTAATGGGTTTACATCCCAGGTTCATGCATCACAAGGGTTAGCGGGAGACCGGACAATAAGAGCATTGTCTTGCCCCACACACCCTTAGAATCATTCCCTGACACACCAAGTCTCAAAGGAATGCCGCAAACTCTGCTTATGTACTTGCTTCAAATGCCACCGTCTGACTAAAGTAGCGTGTGGTAGGCTCTTGCCAGATACCACTGTTGTGACCTGAATGCCAAATCTCTTCCGCTTGTTTTCCATACGGCGTTGTCCGTGCACTCTTTACTCCCGCCCGTTGTCCGTGCCCTCTTTACTCCCGCCTACCCACCCATTGTCCGTGCCCTCTTTACTCCCGCCCACCCGTTGTCTGTGCCCCCTTTACTCCCACCCACCCGTTGTCCGTGATCTCTTTACTCCCGCCCGCCCACCCGTTGTCCGTGATCTCTCTACTCCTGCCCGCCCGTTGTCCGTGATCCCTCTACTCCCGCCCGCCCACCCACCCACCCGTTGTCCGTGAACTCTTTACTCCCACCTTAACCGCCCATCCACCCGTTGTCCGTGATCTCTTTACTCCCGCCCGTTGTCCGTGCCCTCTTTACTCCCGCCCACCCGTTGTCAGTGCCCTCTTTACTCCCGCCCACCCGTTGTCCGTGCCCTCTTTACTCCCGCCCACCCGTTGTCCGTGATCTCTTTACTCCCGCCCGCCCACCCACCCGTTGTCCGTTCTCTTTACTCCCGCCCGCCCACCCATTGTCCGTTCTCTTTACTCCCGCCCGCCCACCCACCCGTTGTCCGTGATCTCTTTACTCCCGCCTGAATTGCCCGTGATCTCTTTACTCACGCCCACCCACCAGTTGTCCATGCCCTCTTTACTTCCGCCCACCAGTTGTCCGTGCCCCCTTTACTCCCGCCCACCCATTGTCTGTGCCCTCTTTACTCCCGCCCACCCGTTGTCCGTGATCTCTTTACTCCCGCCCACCCACCCACCCGTTGTCCGTGATCTCTTTACTCCCGCCTGCCCGCCCACCCACCCGTTATCCGTGATCTCTTTACTCCCGCCCTCCCACCCACCCGTTGTCCGTAATCCCTTTACTCCTGAATTGTCCGTGATCTCTTTACTCCGGCCCCCCTCCCATTGGCCCTGCTGTCTTTACTCCCGCCCCCTTCCTCACTTACTGGATTTGCAAGCTAAACAAAGGTGCGGGTTGCAAGGTAATGAGCAAACACATAAGTTTCACTGCTAAATAGATATTTACGTTGGCTTTCATTTACAAGCATTTCCAGTACAGTAAGTACAACAAGGGGCATTCACTTTGTTTTCGGTGGAAATACCATAAACAATGTTCCAGCCCGTCCATAGGTTCATATTTTATTGAGCAGTAAATATAGAAAAATAACACAAAACAATGTATTTAATTTTAACAACATTACAAAAGACACTAACCGCATCACACTACACACATAATTAATATCATTACAATTGTTTTTTTAGGGGATGTAAACTTACATATACCACCAACATACACACCAGCAAAACACACTACACACATACATCCCACCAACAGACATCATATCACAACTCACCACGACATTCCACTGCCCTTACGTCACTACACTAAGCACAACTTGCACACAAACTTTACAGTACTGAACACAGCAGATACATTGCTCTACAACATACCTTAAAAACATTGGAAATATCTGTGACTCAACACTTATAAGGTCCCAAAGGCTTGGATATGCCAATGCTTGTTAAGAGTGATTTTATATTTAGAGTCTATTTTCTCATGGAGGATGGTATCACTGGCTTTGCTGTAATATGTCCAGTGTCTGAATTTATACAGTTTAACTTCTGTTTTGGATCCAGCTTTTCTTGCATGGTTTCCAAAATTGGCTCCGGAGGCTTTTGGTGCCGAGCTGGATTTGTCTCTTGTCTTTCTGAACTGAAGTTTTAGGTGCCGAAGTTGTTGTATCTCGACTAAAGCCCGAGCCGGAAGGCTTGACCTGGGCTTTCGGTGCCGAGCCAGAGGGCAGGGCATTCGAAACAGAGTCTCTGTGCCTAACATGGCAGTGGTGGCCTGAAAGCCATATGCTTAGTGTAAGCAGGTTTTGTGGGTAAAGGGGCTTTGGTACTCACAGCACCTTGACCGGCTGGAACATCATGGGACCCAAGTTCTATCTCCAGCTCAGAGTCAGAATCTTGGACGGAGAAGGCCTCTTCTTCTTCCACTGGGGATGCTTCCATTTCTTCCTGTTCAATATCTTCTCCGAAGACTTGGAGGGTGTCTTCGATGTTTTGTCGCTGCATTTCTTTCCGTCGAGCCAGGCGGTCTTCGCGGATCTTTTTCGAGCAAAATGAGCGACAGTCGTCCCAGTCTTCTTCCCTGTGATCCGGGAACAGGCACAGGTCACAGACTTTGTGACGGTTGGTGCGCGGATATTTCAAGTGGCACCGAGGGCACAATTGGAACGGAGTCCGATCCTTCAGCATATTACTCGATGTTTGTTCGAGTGGATGTGAAGCAAACGGGCTAGGCCCGAAGGCCACGGTTGGAGTTCTGTCGATACAACTAGGAGATTTTTCTGATTTGACACGCGGAGGATGGGAAACATGTTTGAAACAATACCGACGAGGGTACAGTGGGTTGCGAACCTGAGGGATACTGACAAACGGTCTTGAACCGGAGCACAGCAAACCACGTCCGAACCCGATGGTGGAAAGAAAACAATCTAACAGTGGAGTAAATGCCCATGCAGACTATCACCGAAAAGAGGAGTCCCCTTACCTCGTGACTGGAAAAAACTTATTCGAAGAGAAACAGCCTGCAAACATCCAGACGCAAAACTAGATGGCAGGAGTATGCAACGCATGTGTATCTTCAGCACACATGCCTCGAACACATAATTACATTTGTAAACAGACATTGGTGTTACAACTAGTAGACCGGTTCTTGCAAGTTACCAATATGCTGATGGCACAAAATTCTAAAGGAGGATCTCTGTTTGTAGATGACATTGTGAATTGATACATGCACTTCACAAATTAGTTAACTCAATGAAGAGTTTCTGTTAAAGGTAACCTGCCAAACATAGCTTCTACTGTACTCACTATCACTTTGGACAATCTGACTTTTAAAATCATACATCTCCAACCTCACAAAATGAACCCTATACCAACTCCATCTCCTGTGTAAAAGCAATCATTTGTTCTGTTTCATGCATTCTGCATTACAGTAATGCTCTTCTTGCTGGTCAAATAAAAAATACCCATCTACCTTTGATGGTGTGAGGTGGTTTGAAAGAAGTGGTTAATATATAGGTTTTAGCCTCTGATTCCCTACGGCATCCTGTGTGATCACTACATTACACTGTATTAGATTTAAATATGTTTATGCCTTTACCTTTCTATAAGAAAGAGTGACAAATTCAATAAATAGTGTAAAGTATCAATGATTTATATAAAACATGCATTTGGAGCAGGGGTGCAGACAACGCTACTGAATTAATAAAACAAAAATATCTTTCTATTGGAGACCTAGGTCTTGAAGAACAAGTTACTTACCTTCGGTAACAATGCATCTGTAAGAGACATATGTTAGTTACAGATTCCTTACCTTAGAATTACCCCCAGGCGTCATACTGCATCGGGAGAATTTTTCCTCAGCAGTACCCCTGCCCATCGGTAGGTGGCGTCGGTCGACTCCGCATCGGTCGTCAGCGTCGTGGTCGCCGGGATGACGTTGCAGTGCCTACTTAGACGCCGCCCCTGTGCGCTGACGTCTGTTCTGACACGACTTTCCACACCAGAAGCGCAGAGTCATGAAAGACACTGACCACTGGTGCACCACACTAGGGCCCTGCAAGGGAGTCCCTATTCCTAGAAGTCAGTTCACAGAGCAGGGAGGATGGGTGGGGCGGTAAGGAATCTATAACTAACATATGCCTCTTACAGATACATCGTTACTGAAGGTAAGCAACTTGTTCATCTGAAAGACTATTAGTTATAGATTCCTTACCTTAGAATAGATACCCCAGCAATACCATCCTCGGAGGAGGGACTGCGAACCAAATTCACACCAGAAAGTCCTGGAGGGCAGAACGGGCAACGTAGCCATCCCTCCGGACTTAACTATCCAGGCAGTAATGTCTGGTGAACGTGTGCATAGAAGCCCACGTGGCCGCCTGTCAGATGTCAATGAGTGGGAGTCCACGTGACAAAGCAGTAGTTGCTGCCGTAGCTCTAGTGGAATGAGCTTGCAGCCCCACTGAAGGTTCCTTTTTAGCTAAAGCGTAACAAATTTTTATACAAAGGACGACCCATCGAGAGATGGTACGCTTTTGCACAGCCCGACCACCTGACCACTCGGAAATCCTTTGTGCGGTCAAGGTAGAAAGACAGCGCACGTTTGGGGTCCATATGGTGGTGTCTCTCCTCCTCCTTGGAAGGGTGCGGAGGTGGGAAAAAGGTGGGCAGAGTTATAGTCTGTCTGATGTGAAAAGGAGTGACAACTTTAGGTAGGAACGAGGGTCTCGTTCGAAGCACCACTTTGTCCGGATGCACGGAGAAGAAAGGGGGCTTAGAAGAAAGAGCGTGAAGCTCAGTCACTCTGCGAGCAGAGGTGATGGCAACAAGAAAGGCAGTCTTCAGAGTGAGAAGCCTAAGAGGACAGTTGTGAAGAGGCTCGAAGGGAGCGCACATAAGGTAAGTCAAAACAAGGTTCAAGTCCCACTGAGGCATTATGAAAGGAGATGGAGGAAAGAGATGAATAATGCCTTAAAAGAACCTACTTCCAATAGGGGACTTGAACAAAGAGGGCTGATCTGGTAGCCGAAGAAAAGCAGAAATGGCTGCCAGATACCCTTTAGGAGTGCCCAGAGCCCAACCCTGCAGAGGAGCAGAAAGGGAATTCACAGCCTTTGGTGTCCACCATGCCACAAACTTGTTCCGTCAACAGGCGTATATCGTCTTAGTGGAGGGACGCCTGGCTGCCAAGATGACATTACAAACTTCGGGTGGAAGGTCAAAAGCTGTCAAGTGTCGCCGCTAAATCTCTACGCAAGGAGGTGGAGGCTAGACAGGTTCAGGTGGAGAACTGTCCCCTGCTGCTGCGACAGAAGATCCTCCCGAAGGGGCTGTCTGATCGGAGGAGCTCGGGGTACCATACTCTTCGTGCCCAGTCCAGTGCCACAAGAATGACTTGGGCCCGGTCGCGCTTGATCTTCTTCAGTACTCCGGGCAGAAGTGGTACAGGCGGAAAGGCGTACAGGAGGCCGCAGTTCCACTCGCGTCGAAAAGCGTGTCCGAACGAGTGCCGCCTTGGAAATTCCAACGCGCAGAACTGCTGACATTGCGCGTTCTCTTCGGTGGCGATCAGATCTAACCAAGGCTCTCTCCACTGCTGAAAGAGACCTTGGACCACCTCTGAGTGAAGATGCCATTTGTGATCCACCAGGCACTGACGGCTGAGTTTGTCCGCGCTGGCGTTCAGGTAACCTGCCAGGTGTTGAACCACCAGGGTTATGCCCTTATGTTCCAGCCATGTCCAAAGGCGAAGAGTCTCTTGACATAAGGTCCACGACCCCACCCCGCCCTGTTTGTTGCAGTACCACATGGCGGTGGTGTTGCCCATGAACACCTGCACTGCCTTCCCCTTGAGGGAGGGAAGGAATGCCTTCAGTGCCAGGCGAAATCGCCCGAAGCTCCAATTTATTTATTTATTTATGAGATTTGTAAAGCGCTCAATTACCCATGGGTGTCTCGGCGCTAAGGACAGCAGGCAGATACCATATATCGGAGAAACTTACTGATTAAACAGCCAGGTCTTTGTCATTTTCCTAAAGGTTAACAAAGATTGGGAAGATCTAATCTTTAGTGGAAGAGAATTCCAAAGTTTTGCAGTGGCGACTGTAAAACGTTTATCGCCCCATGAGGCTGTTTTAGTGCGAGGGACCCTAAGCAGAAAAGCAGTGGATGAGCGAAGGGCTCGGCCCGGAACGTACACTGCTAGCTTCCTGATTAGAAACTGAGGTCCTGTTTTACGAAAGGCTTTATAGGCAATACACAAGGCCTTGAACTTTATACGATTCTTCACACATAGCCAGTGATACTTCCGAATGACATGAGAAATTGGCTTGTATTTAGGGGTTCCTGATAGCATCCTGGCGGCTGCGTTTTGGACTGACTGTAGCTTATGAACGACTTTTTTGGGGCATTTACAAGAAGCCCGTTGCAATAATCAATAGTAGACATAACTAATGTACTAACCAAAGTTTTCCCTGCAGTCAACGGCAAAAATGGTAAAATCTTTTTATCATACGTAACTTGTGGAATGAAGCTGAGACCACTGAGTTAGCATGAGGCAAAAAGTCAATTTGTCATCGTATATGACGCCCAGGTTCCTAACCCTGGTAACTGGGAGTGGGGGGAACCCAGTGAGACAGGCCACCAAGAGGAGGACCAAATAGGAGATAGCTTGCCAAATGTCATAACCTCTGTTTTATCAGAGTTCAATTTGAGGCAATTGCTGGACATCCAGCTACTAATTGCAAGCATGCCCTTTTGAAAGTTGGCTGCTACCTTTTCACCATCATTATGTATAGTCAACACCAGTTGCGTATCGTCGGCATACGATGTAAGGCCCATCCCATGAGACTTGATTACTCTAGCTAAGTCCGACACATAGATATTAAATAGTGTCGGACTTAGGGATGACCCTTGTGGGACACCACATGGGAGGGCCAATTGGGCAGACTGGAAGGTGCCAAAGTTTACCGACTGAGTCCGGTTGGTGAGAAAGGAAGTCAACAGTGCTCTTGCATTGTGTCGGATACCCATTTTAGTGACACGGTCAATCAAAATGGTATGATCGACCGTGTCAAAAGCTGCTGAGAGATCCAACAATACAAGAACCGCTGTGCCTCCTTGATCCAAAATGATTCTAATATCTTCAGCTGCCTTAATGAGTGCGGTTTCTGTTCCATGGCCTTTGCGAAAACCAAATTGAGTGTCGTCTAACAGATGGTGATCTTCAAGATACTTAGAAAGTTGAATATTCATCACCTTTTCAAATATTTTAGCTGGAAAAGGCAAGCTGGCTATTGGCCTATAATTTTTTGTGTCATTAGGGTCCAAGTTTACCTTTTTTAACAATGGTTTTATAATAGTTTTCTTCCAGGCCGTAGGGTATATGCCTGAGGCAAACATGGTATTACAAATGCTAGGTAGAACAGGTGCCACATATTCTGTGACTAAAGAAAGTACAGCCGGAGGACAAGGGTCAGTAGCAGAGCCTGATTTTACGGAAGAGATTAGGGTTGCAATCTGATCAGGTGTAGTGTTATCAAATTGTAGCAAGGAAAATTCAGTAGTGTTCCTTGCTAAAGACTGGTTAGTAGTATTGGCCTTGGATGCAAAATTAGAGTAAACATCATTTACTTTTTCAAAAAAGTAGTTCGCCAAAGAGTCACATAAAGACTGAGGGGGCTAAAGAACAGGATGTTTGCCCTGACAGTTTGGCAACTACTTGGTAAAGCTGTTTATTAGAGTCTTGCGCAGATTCAATCTGAGCAGTGAAGTATTTACTTTTTCCTGCATAATTAGTAATTTATATTTACTAAGCTCTTCTTTATATAAAAGTTTCTCCTGACAGTTATAAGATTTGCGCCATTGTCTTTCACGATTTCTACACAATTTTTTCTGTTCTCTGAGGAGTTCAGAGAACCATGGGGCTGACGGCAAAAGCCGATTTTTTGAAAAGGTTTTGTTTGGCACTAGCAAATTGATTGCATTTTACAGGTTTATATGAAGCCCAGACTCCGCCGGAGACCAGACTCCTCTGATCTCCGCCTCTCCCAGGTGGCCGCCCCATCCCAGAAGTGATGCATCGGTCACCACCGTGAGGTCTGGTTGGGGAAGGGAGAGGGATCTGCCTCTGACCCAATCATGGTTCGTTAACCACCACTGCAGTTGTTGCGCAGTTCCCTCCGAAATCTGGAAAGAATTCCCCTGATGCTGCGCCCACTAGAACTTCAGGTCCCACTGCAGAGCCTGCATATGCCATCTGGCATGATCCACCAGCAGGATGCAGGAGGCCATGAGGCCCAGCAGCCTCAGTTTCATTCTCACCAAAATCCGGGATAGAGGCTGAAACATCGAATATCCCGGACTCGCTGTTCAGGAGGATAGGCCTGAAACCGCACTGTGTACAGAACAGCTCCGATGAAAAGGAGCGACTTAGAGGGAGTCAGGTGTGACTTAGGCACATTGATAGTGAACCCCAGGGAATGCAGGAGGTCCGCCGTAGTCTGGCGGTGGGAGGAGACAGCCTGGGGCGAGCCCGCCTTTAACAGTCAGTCTTCGAGATAGTGGAAGACTGGAACCCCTGATCTGCACAGATGAGCTGCGACACCGTCATCACCTTGGTAAACATTCGAGGGGCACTGGTATGTCCAAATGGGAGCACGGTGAACTGAAAATGCTCGTGGCCTACCGTGAACCTCAGGTAGCGTCTGTGGGCTGGCAGGGGATATGAAAATAGGCGTCCTGCAAGTCCAACACCACCATCCAGTCTCCAGGGTCAAGGGCAGACAGTACATGAGCCAACGTGAGCATTTTGAACTTCTCCTTCCAGAGGAAGCGGTTGAGGGCCCTGAGGTCTAGGATAGGACGCAGGCTCTTGTCCTTCTTGGGCACCAGAAAGTAGCGGGAATAGCAACCACGACCTACTTCTGGTGCAGGAACCCTTTTGATAGCTAACTTGGCCAAGAGAGCTGAAACTTCCTGGCGGAGAAGCGCCAAATCATCCTCCGACATGCGGTCGAGAGACAGTGGCATGGAGGGAGGGGTAGTCTTGAAGGGGAGGGAGTAGCCCCTTCGGACTATCTGCAGAACCCACCTGTCTGACGTGATGGATTTGCCAGTGGGGGAGGTGATGGCGAATCCTGCCACCCTCTGGCCGCTGATGGGCCGCAAAGGTCAGACTAGGAGGGTTTGGAGGCTGCTGCGGGGGGGAAAGGGTGGACTGGCCCGCCCGCTGGCTCCCAGACCCGCCTCGCTGGGTCCCGCGGCCACGCAGAGGCTGGGCAGCTTGCGTGGACCGGTGGCTAGACTGGGTCAGACGCGGTGGGGTGCCCTTTCCGTAGCCATGAAAGGGGCAAAAGGCAGACTGTGGTGGACGCCGCAAGGCCTAAGGATCTGGCCGTAGCTCGAGAATCCTTAAAGCACTCCAGCGCCGAGTCTGCCTTGTCACGAAAAAGGCGACGGCCATCGAAGGGCATGTCCAGCAAGGTTGCTTGAACATCCCCTGAAAAACCAGACGTCCTCAACCAGGCATAGCGCTGAAGGGCTACCGACGTGGCAATCGTTCTGCCCAGTGAGTCGGTGATATCCAGTCCACAGCGAATCGTGAATTTTGCTGCGTCTCTCCCATCTGCCACGGCTTGGGAGAGAACAGCCCGGGCCTCCTCCGGGCACTGAGGCAGCACTTGCGCAACCGTATCCCATATTGTATGGGAGCATCGGCCCAAGAGGCATGCGGTATTCACGGACCGCAGTGCCAAGCTGGAGGAAGAGAACATGCGCTTCCCAAGATGATCCGGCTTCTTGGATTCCCTGTCTGGAGGAGCAGAAGGGAATGCGCCCTTGGAAGAAGAAGCTTGGACCACCAAGCTCTCAGGGGAAGGGTGTTGGGTGAGGAAAATGGGATCGCCCAGGGCCGGGCGTTGGCGGCAGGCAATAGTCTGTTCCACAGGAGCCCCTGTGCAGGGCTTGGACCAAGTGCCCAGAAGAACGTCCGTGAGGGCTTCATTGAAGGGCAAGAGGGGTTCGGAGGAAGTTGCCGCAGGTTGAAGCACCTCTGTCAGGAGATTAGTCCTGACTGCCACTGTAGGGAGCTCCAGGCCCAAGGCCTCGGCTGCCCTACATACCACCACAGCATAGGACGCTCCCTCCTCCATAGCCACAGTAGGGGGAGAAAGCATGCCAAGGTCTGGGGAAGTGTCCAGACCACTGACATCACCCAATCCGTCTCTCCAGTCCGGTTCTTCTAGCTGGTCTACTAAAGAGTCCAGCGACCCCTCCCAGTCCTCATCACCACCATCAGGGCGATAGGGAACACCTGGGATGAAGAAGGGAACAAAAGTACCCTCCGCCGTCGGATCCGACATTGGTCCGGCTCCATCTCAGGGGTGAGGATGGGGATGGCGCGGCCAGGCCACGGCCGATGCCCGGGGCGCTGTCACTGGGATCGGTACCGGGGAAGGTCGAGTAAGGTCGACCGGCACCGATCCGGATCCCGGCCCGGATCCACAGAGCCCTCTGGCGCTGTGGCCGGTGCCGAGGGATCGAAGACCCAGGGCCCCCGACCGACTCTGCGGGGCCCGAAGGCGCACCAGTGGAGTCGGGCTGCCCAAAGATGTGGTGGAGGGCTTCGTAGAACGTACGAAGCTGGGCAGGGGATGTTCCGGCTCCCGGAAACGGGGGGAGGTGCAGTCATCCCCGAGTCAGGCACCGGAGACGGAGCCTTAGAGGGACGATGCTCCGGGTCCCGCATCGGTTCAGCCGACCGTCGGGGAGAAGGCGAAGAGCGACAGTGCTTCTTCGCCTTCTTCTTGTGCTTCGACTTAGCCGAGGAGTGCGAATGCTTGGACGAGGTGTGGTGGCTCCGCAACCGGTCTCGAGACCTTCCTCTCAAGCGAGACCGGGAGCTACACGGAGCCGACTGCCGGGCCTCCAAAAGCTTTCGGGACTGCTCCCGCAAAGACTTCAGATTCATGGCCCGACAGTTGGAGCACAACTTCGGGTCGTGGTCGCGCTCCAGGCACCAGAGGCACACGAGGCGCGGGTCCGTCACAGACATCAGTTTGTGACAGACCTCGCAGGGCTTGAAGCCGGTCCGACGATGGACCAAGACTCAAAGACTCGGAAAAAGAAGCTGACAAAAGTCGAAAAAAGTTTAGTCAAAAAGTGACTAAGGGGCAAGCTCTCTCCTGATCTGCGCTAGGCTGGCGCGGAAAAAGAAAGAATTGATGTCAGCGTGCAGGGGCGGCGTCTAAGTAGGCACCGCAACGTCATCCCGGCGACCACGACGCCAGACGCAGAGTCGACCGACACCACCTACTGACGCTCAGGGGTACTGCTGAGGAAAAAATTCTCCGGATCCAGCCTGACGCCTGGGGGTACTTCTAACGTAAGTAATCTATAACTAATAGTCTCTTTCAGATATAAAAAGTAAAATGGTATTTGATTAATGTAGTGATTTTATTACATAAAAACCCCTTTTGATGTTGTAAGTGCTTCAAAGTATGCTGGTCTCCATGTGAGTTGACCTCTGTAACGACATACTCCTCCAGACCATTTACCCTAAGAGGACTAAAACGTCAAACTAAGCCTTTTCTTGCTTTGCACCAAAACTAAAGTAGATTATACACAAATAAATATTCTCTTTTCCTTCTGCCAGCCACTGGTCACTTATATTCCTAAACCACCAACCGCACAATGTTCTTAGTTTTCTAAACCACCATACTGCATCTTATCCGACTCTTGTTGAACTATTACCTGTGCCTGGTTATTCCTCAAATGCTTTGCCACTCTTCTGGCAGTATCCTCCTCCTAGAAATATCTTTATGAACATATAAGGACCATCTGTGCTCAGAGTACAGATAAGACTGCATCCCTTACATGAGGATACTGCAGCTTCAGAGCATTCTGAGGGCCGAATGAGCATCCCCTAAAGAAAGACACGCAGCAATCTGCATAATGTCTGCCCATAGAGTTGAAGAGAACCTTGTCCAAGATGCAGTTTTAGACAATACATATTAAACCAAAACTCAAAGTCTTGTTAATGCTGGAGAAATTTATTCTGTACAATTCCCGCTTCATACTGATGAGTATATACATATGTTACATACAGGTCCATACACTGGAAGGGCCAATCTGCATGCCAATTTGAGAGGAGCATTCATCCACTCTGTCCACCTCTCTTTCTGATGAGGAGCCTGCTTTGCTCCCACTTTCAGTGCAGGCGACGTGATGTGCCATGTGTGCTATCGGGAAGCACACTGGATTTCCTATCTCTGCTTGTGCGCTAGCAAGGACTCAAAGTCTGGAGAGCAGACCAGCTTGTGCTTTACATGGCCAAGGACTGTCATATCTCCTTTCCGCCCATCTCCGAGGCCTATGGACACCAACTCCTACAACCAGAAAATGACACAAGTTATTAAGTGCAGGTGTAGGGACCCACCCACGCAGCAAGTAGTATACGCAGTACATTAGCTTGAATGGCCCAAACACAGACGCAAAATAAGCATTGGCAGCAGCATCACAAGTAGGATCCCAGTCAAGCCAGGTTTAGCAAAGGAAGCAGTGCAAGCTGCATTCACACACCTACTACAGGTACAGCAGCAGAGAAAGGTTCCCTAGTACATACAGGGCATGTAGTTCAAAGAACAAGAGTTGTGCAAGATGCACCCATTCCACATGTACAGTACAGAACCCCACTCACACACCCAGAACAGTTATAATCCACTTCTCACACACAGTCCCTCCCCGCCCCCACTCAGAACAAATGCAAGCAAAGCAAGGGCCAAAACAGTAAAAGTCTAAGACATAGAACAGATGCAGCAAGCAGTCGCATTAACACAAAACAGGTACAACATGGGTAGTTGGCAAAGCACCTACCACACACACAAAACATATGTAACTCAGCAGCACCATCTTCCAACACACACAAACACTGCTACAGTAAAAACCATACTAGTGCAAGCAGCTGGCAGGACTGCATTACCCCAGCTGTCCCTCCCTCTCCATTCACACAACAGACACATCAAAAGCATAAGAAAGATGTAAGCTTTGCTCACACTAAGCAGGAATAGCTCAGCATCTTAAATTTCCCTCACACAGAATAGCTGAAGAGAGCCAGAGTAGCAGGCTTTCTACTCATGCACTAAACAGTTACAGCAGAAGCACTGTAAACATTTCTTGGAGGAGGAGATTTAATCAAAGAGTAGTAGTAGCCCACACAGCAGTGCAAGCTTCTCACATAGTCCCAGAGAGCTGCAATGCACATATGTCCATGGCAAAAGTGAGGCTCACGGGGACAGTAACCGGCATGAGGAAGTAAGATAGACATCGTATTTGCAATGAATAGAATTAAAATGGGGGAGGGGATAGTGGAGGGGCTAGCAGGAACCCAAGCTTGCTGCATAGCCTCATGTCTCGGAACGGTTCCACAGTCACCTGCCCTTTATGAGTGAAGGGCAATGTAGAACATAAAATTCGAGGAAGTGCAGACAGGTGAAGACTGGTGGCCATACAAGGTATAGCAACATCATTAGCAACAAAACAAGCATTGGCAAAGCCAATAGGTCTCGCCTATGCAACATCTACATATTGGTTTTGTCAATGTTTTTAGTCATGCTGCACAACCTTTGTGCAAAATGATTATACTGTATCATATTGTAACATATATTAGATAGAATTTATAATATAATATGATTGCATGATAATTTTTGCATTGTATGGTATGGTCTGTCATTGTATAGTATGGTATGGCCTGTCATTGCATAGTATGGTATGGTATCATCTGTTGTTGTATAATATGGTATAGTATGGCCTATCATTGCATAGTATGGTATGGTGTGGCCTGTCGTATGGTACGGCCCGTCATTGTATAGTATGTTATGGCCGGTCATTGTACAGTATGGTATGGCATATCCTTGTATGGTATGGTACGGCCTGTCACTGTATAGTACAGTATAGCATGGCCTATCATTGATTAGTATGGTATGGTCTGGCCTTTCACTGTTAGTATGGTATCGACTGTCATTACATAATATGGTATGGCATGACCTGTCATTATATAGAATGGTATGACTTGTAATTATATTGTATGGTATGGTATGCCCCGTCTTATGGTATTGTCTGTCACTGTATAATATGGTATGGTATGGCTTTTCATTGTACAGTAAGTATAGCATGGTATGGTCGGTCATTGTATAGTAGGGTATAGTATGACCGGTCTCTGTATAATATAGTATGGTATGAAATGTCACTATGTGATATGGTATGGCCCGTCACTGTATACTATGGTGTGACTTTGTATAGTATGGTAATCATTAATACAATGTACACATTAAGCTATGCGAGGGAGCACAATAGGAGTGGCAAAACAAGAAAAAAGGGCCTTACAATATAATATTATTTTCATGCTAGCATAATCTATTCAACCTGTAATCATGCAAATATAAACCTTTTTCAAACACACCGTTTTCTTTTTTACATAAAACCTTTTAATCAAGCCCAAGACATCCTATAAATCATGAAACATGTACCAAAAAAGCACTTTGTTACAAAGAAAATGAGTGATTACTTTATAGCAAAAGGGCTTCAGAAAGCTACCCACACGCTCGTGCGTGTGGTTTTGCTTTGTGAAGCCCACATTGGCTGGAGCGTGCGTTTTTTTTCCTGAGACGGCACGCGATTGGGCAAAGGCGGGCGCATGTCCCGCCTTTGCTCCTCCCATTCCCGACGATGGCCAGAACGCGCAGCAGCGCGCGTTCGCCTCGCTGCCGCGCTCCCTTCCCACCCCCCCCCCGCTCCTCTGCGCGCACCACTGGTTTCGATTCCCGCGTTAGGCGGTTTCGATTCCGTGCTTGTTTTACAGTGGCGCGTGACCCATACTTAACTCTTGCGCTGTCGTTTCTAGTCACCTTCATGCAAAGGGTGCTGCTTGAAGCTTTATTCTAAACACACCCCACAGACGAGCTCCGCCATGTCGTTTCCTGAAGCCCACGGCAGCCTCTTTGCCTATGGAAAGAGACAGAGTCGATACTACCAGATGAGATGCACTAACGCCGCTGATGGGTACAGGCCAGGCAAGGGAAGCAGGCACAAAAGCCTTCCCTTGCGAGAGAAAACGAAAAGAAAAAAAAACCACAGGCCTATGAAAAGCCTGGCGATCTGCAGAGAAAGTGCGAGTGAAACCTGAAACATCCGAGTGCCCCGCATCCCATTTAAATTGGGGCAGATGGCCGCGGCGCTTCCAGAGATAAAAGCACCCCTCGGTATTCACAGGAGACAAACACTTCAGGCCCAACACCCCCGGCCTGACCACTGTTCCTCCTGCATTATTAAATAAGTGCCAGCCTGCAGGTTTATGTCTGCAAGAAAACGGGGTGGAAGCGACCGCCTTGCATCGAGCTGTCCTGGTGACTTTCATTCACAAAGCAACAACGCCCGAGGGAGGGAGGGCCATCAGGAACTGGGCAGAGAATGCCATGCTACGTCGTCTCAGAGAGGCCGGTAGGGCTGGGGTACAGTAAACGATGTTGGGCTCACCTGATAACTTTTGTAGAGCTCTTTTCTAGAGTAATCTCAACAAAGTTGGTGAAGCTAAGACAGCATCAGGCTCGCCCGGGAGAGGCCTAGAGGGCTGGGACAGGAAGCCACATCGGGATTTCTCGGAAAATAACTGGTAGAACGGGACTGCTGGTCATTCAGCCTCATTTTGCAAATGCTGGTAAAGCGCAGTGAGGCTCAACCTCACCATGAGGAAGAGGCTGCACGAGCTATAGCAGCTTGAGGCACACCTGTGAAATGTCAGGAGGGCTGGGGAAGGAAGCTCCTTGCACTTGGGTGGATCGTTTGAAGTTGGACACACCTCTGAAAGGCTCTAGTCACAATACCTGCTATCACTCGATGGATGGGAGGAAGCCTGAAACGCTCTGCGGAAGGGTGGGTTGGAGGGGTGGGGGTGAAAGCACAATGGTTCCTGCGTAAATTAAAGTGTTTTTTTACCAACACATAAAGATGTTAGCCCCAGTGAAGCATCGCTGGAAAATAATCGCATCAGTGAACCAGTAAGAGCAGAACGCACATCTTGGGCACAATTCCAAAGCAGCGAGTCTCATGGACAGAGGCGTTTTCCGGGAAGCTTTGGAACGGACACCCCGCATGACTCATCAGTCTCAAAGCGTACGATGACCAATCCTAGCCTGTGGTTGCTGAACAGTAACACTGGTCATTCCCGTCTGGATAGTTCCCCAGGACCACATTGTTCGCAGCATTTGCTTAAAGTCGCAGCAGCTGAAATGGTGTGGTACTCACTCTCCACTTGTGTCTTGGTTCTGGGGTGAAATCTCTCAAGAAAGGGCTGTAGAGGAGGGCACGTGGGCTGCTTCCCAGGACACTGCAGTGGAGATATTCCAGACACTGAATTTTTCACATTTTGCATCGTTGATGCGGTCTGGTAAGTAAGTGCAGGCGGTGCAAGTTATTTTCTGGCGTCCAGGCCCAGCCCTTGGCTGCAATCTGAGCCCAGTGGTTACGAGGGGGGGGGGAGTTGGCTTGGGCACCGAGTGCTACATTGCTTTGTTAAAGGGTTGGGCACTGGGACTGATGCCATCCTGCTCTGAGGAGTCAAGGTACGCACAATAGCAGCATTGCTAACCTGGACCTCAAGCAACGGAGGGAAGCTTAAACATCAGGTACAGAAATCATGAATTGATAATTCTAAGATGCAGCATTGTAAACAAAAAAAGTAAATCGAAAAGTTCAAAAAGAGCTTAGATAGTTGCTAATTTTGAACCAGTGTTCGTTCTTTCTCCCTAAAATCAAATCACCCCAACGCAGTCAATACAGAGTTCTATCTGTTTTCCAACTTTGATGGTCAGTGCAATGCATACATATACACACACACAGGCACGTTTAAAAAACAAAGTACAAATGTTTGGCAAAAGTGAACACAAACATTTTGTCTTGATATATTGCAAAAAGGGAAACAAACTCACATTTGACCTCGTGGCAACAGAAAAGTCCTGTTATGCTTTTATTTTTAATTCAGCACAGACTGGCAAGAGCTTGATAAACAAGTTTGATGTTCTTTTTTCATTCATTTTACAAAAGTAACATGTTTATATTGCCTCCACGTGCACCGATGATGCCGTCTAGCGACGTAACTGACACATGGGAGCAGTCCAGGACCTTCCAACCTCTACTTTGTCATTCCTTAATGATGAATACCCTTTTGGGGGTTAGGGGTCGGAGTCAACCGTGGGAGGGACAGTCTCACATCAGCCAAACTGAAGTTAGCCCAAAGGTGGGGGTCCGGCACACTGCAGTGGTAGGAGGATACCCCCAGCAATCCCGTGATAGCAAACACTTCACCTAGAAGGTTCGAGTCCTGACCAGACCGAGATCACGGTTGAGATCTAGTCACCTACAATTCACAAGACTTCAATGCCTCTGAATTTTAATTGGTGGAACACAATGATGGCGATTCATTAGGCAACACTGGTACCTTAAATCGGCACTAATCAGCCAGATGCAAACTGTACCATTCTTGGAGGGTCTGGAACTTCCTTGCATTAGAGTTCTACTTCTGCGAGCAGTAGAAGACTTCCACAGGGGCATGGTAGACCGCATCCAGAACCAAGTGGAACAACATCTGCCACTCCACTCTGGAGACATGGTGCCCTCTTGCCTGGAGAAACCTGGACTGAGGTGCCCAATCCCTCCTCGAGAATTATA
Source organism: Calotriton arnoldi (assembly GCA_963921515.1). Lineage (NCBI taxonomy): Eukaryota > Metazoa > Chordata > Amphibia > Caudata > Salamandridae > Calotriton > Calotriton arnoldi. The sequence goes on along the minus strand of CAWUFW010000593.1, from coordinate 1,603,957 downwards.
AGTAGCCCAGCGGGGGGAAACTTTGTATCACCAAGACGCCAAATGCAAGTCTGGTTTTGCTGGATATAGGGCCAATTTCTGCAGTACTGGGTGGTGCTACACCAGGTTTTTGTGCGGGCTCACGTCTTTTGTAACCAGAACTGACATTTTCTTAAGTCTTACTTTGCTACACTTTGGATGAAGCGGAGAAAAAAAAAACTTAACCTCTGAGAAGGAGGCTCCAGTTCAGTGTCTCTGCCTTACGAGGTTCTTCCCTAGCACCACAGCGAGACAAATGCACCAGGAACAGGAAAATCTCTGCTGGGAAAAAAATATTAGGCTCAGAAGTAATTTTTCCTGCTGTACTCAGCCTCTGTCATTGACACCTTATCTGCTTATAACTAAGCCTCCCTTGAAGCTGGGTCCTGCTGAAAAGACCACAGGCTGGATAAATAATATTTTTTAACCTTGTTTGCTTAGTGCCCGGGTTAACAGATAAATGTCCCGTTTTTAGGTCTCGCCTAGCAACGCAGCGAAGCTGCTCGTTAGCGAGATCTATTGTCGTCGACTTGAGTTTGGAAGGGGGACAGGAGATGTGCACTTTCCCAGACAGCCGATGTGCACGCTCACTGCGTGTCGATCAGCTTGGTCCCGGACAGCACATGGGCACGCGCACGACGTGTCTTTCAGCTTGCGCCCGGACAGCCGATGTGCAAGCTCGCACGCTCACGGCGTCTCTTGTTAGGTTTGTAAGTACTATTTTTCTTTAATGTTTTCTCCTACTGGAGGCACAACATGCTTTCCTGCATCTGTGCCGCTTTGCTTGCACCTTTTCATCTATATGTATTGTCAGCACGGCACGTTATAACTATAGGGGCTGCGTGCTCTTATGTTTCTTTCAACGAAATCCTTATGATTGTATTATTTATGCCACGCTTTACCTTTAGCGCCCGGGCGCCTTCCGTTCTTTTTATTTTTTTTGCAAATTTTTTTTTAAGGCACCTGGGCAGTTTGCTCCTTATTGCTGTCGCGCTTTTCTTTTCTGTTGCCCAACTGGCCAAACTATTTTTTCAATTGTATACACTTTTCGTAAGCAGCGCGGCGTGCTGCGCCACTTACGAAAAAGTTACAATATTAAAAAAAACTGTGTTTGGCGAGCCGTGCCTTTTTTCTCTCTGGCAAGACTCGTCCAGCTCTATTTTTTTAATACTACGTTTTTTAGGTGCTGGGGCCTCTCTGGCCAGCTATCAAGATGGCGGTACGGGGCAGCGTGAGTTTAATAGCAGCACCTGGCTTGCTTCCCTGGTCTGTGTTGCTGTCTGCAGCAGCTGTGTGCGCACTCCTTTTGTCCGCGGTAAAAGTTCTCCGGGACTTTCACCATCATGGCGTCCAAGAGGGCACTGCTCATTCTGGCAAAGGGGGCAGTAGAGGATCTCATGCATGTGCTGTGAACATTAGTTTAACAAACAAAAAAACAAATGAAACTTGCCAACTTAAGCATCGTAAAAAGAATCAACTGCTCTCCTCCGCGGCAGATATTTATCTTCCCTCAAGGAGCACCGGATAACTGTACTCGGTGGCTCTCCATTTGACCGGAGCCATTTGTTGTTGGTTTACTTTGCAACTTCTGTTGTGGCTGCATGATGTAGTGCCGTGTTTACTCACTCGTGCCTCCCCTGTGTGTGGTCCACACAGCTCATGAGCTCTGTATATTTATTTTGGTTGGTCGAAGAAAGGAAGTAGAACGCTTAAAAAGCAAAGAATTACTTCTTCACTCACATTGCACCTGGCCCCATTATAAGTATACAAACGATAGTATGATATTTTACACGTGTTCTTGCTATTCTCCACTGCCTTAAGGAAGAATTACGTATTTCAAATAGGAATCATAAATGTTATATATTTAAAACATACATTTAACAAAAACACTTTCCAGACTTCTGTACTGAAAGATGGGAAATGTGCTTCTCGATTCGTTCTGTAAATAAACATAGGGTGGGAACCAGTTGAATGACGAGGTTAGCATCGCCAAGCTCAATGGTTGATTAATACTGCAATGCAAGAAGTTACAGATGACATATTCATGCTGCTGTCTTTATCGTTATAAACACTGTTAAAGTATTGAGATGACCCGAGATTCATCTGACTCGCAAAGAATGTTTGTGCTTAGAGTTCAAATTCTTTCATGATTTATGCTACATTGCAAGTGGTCAAGTAAACACAACATTTTACTTATTCATAGTGGTTCAAATTAAAAGGGAGTATTGTGGAAATCGCAAACACAAGTTTGGGCACAAGAATAAAGATAGTCACAAATTTTAAGGAATAACACAATGCATGTTTTTTTGGTGCAAATCATTTTGCATTCACGGAAGTGCAGGTAATTAAAGTGGCCAGCTTGAAAAACGAAAGAAAATACACCGTTTTGGGATAAGATCACATTTTAATTAACCATGTAACCTTATGTTGTGCAGACAATGGTGAGTAAGAATGCTATATAGTATTGGAGCAAGGGAGCCTTGGTTACTCGACAGCCATAATTGGGTGGGCCACTCACCCTTCCCAAAACCCGGTGTCCGGGTGCCACTGTTCTTGCTGCACAACTAATAGCTAAGGCCCTGTTTTTTAGGGTCAAGCCTGGGCAGTGCATGTGCTGCTCTGCGAGCCAGGCTGGATTTGAGTATGGAATAGAAGCCCCGCCCACTCTCCGCCCATATTCGTCATTGGCTTGTGTCATTGTCCTTCGTAAATGCTGGCTTCTGATTCGTTAATAGGCCTGTTAGTCCCTCCTTAGTGCCGCCTTGTCTTCATTTGTATCCTCCCATGAGGACTGGCCCTTTTACTTGGGTTGTTACACTGTAAGTTTTATTTAGTCTGTAAGCACTATTTTCTTTTATGGTTTCTCCTACTGCAGGCACGACATGCTTTCCTGCAACAGTGCTGCTTTGCTTGCACTTTTTCATTTAAATGTTTTGGCAGCACAGCACGCTGTTCTAGCGTCTGCATGCTTTTATTTTATATAATAACTCCACTGCAAATAAAAAACAAAAGTAAAAACATTGTTATTTTCAACGCCAACAGCTCTAACTTTAAGAAATGCGAGACCTATTGCATTGCAAATGCTTGTTTCCTTTCTGCCCCTGATTGTGCTCGTTTTTTCCTTCCTGTGCCCCCTTGCTGCCCCTGATTGTGCTCGTTTTTTCCTTTCTGTGCCCCCTTGCTGCCCCTGATTGTGATCGTTTTTTCCTTTGTGCCCCCTTGCTGCCCCTGATTGTGCTCGCTTTTTCCTTTCTGTGCCCCCTTGCTGCCCCTGATTGTGATCGTTTTTCCTTTCTGTGCCCCCTTGCTGCCCCTGATTGTGCTCGTTTTTTCCTTTCTGTGCCCCCTTGCTGCCCCTGATTGTGCTCGTTTTTTCCTTTCTGTGCCCCCTTGCTGCCCCTGATTGTGCTCGTTTTTTCCTTTCTGTGCCCCCTTGCTGCCCCTGATTGTGCTCGTTTTTTCCTTTCTGTGCCCCCTTGCTGCCCCTGATTGTGCTCGTTTTTTCCTTTCTGTGCCCCCTTGCTGCCCCCGATTGTGATCGTTTTTCCTTTCTGTGCCCCCTTGCTGCCCCTGATTGTGATCGTTTTTCCTTTCTGTGCCCCCTTGCTGCCCCTGATTGTGATCGTTTTTTCCTTTCTGTGCCCGTTTCCCGCCGCTGCGCCCCTGCCCCCTCACTGCCCATTCGCTGCCCCATTCCCTGCTCCTCCCTCCCACCTCCCCATTTATGGCGGCCGCGCCGCTGGCACGCCGAAGGCGAGCCCGTCTGCGCCCGTCCGCGCCGTGGCCGCGCCCAGCGCCAGACCCCCTGGTCCGGGCATCCCCCGCGCCCGCCACATCAACAGACGCCGATACGACGCCAGCACACTCCACGCACTCAACCCCGGAAAAGATCACGCCTGCTACCAGGCCACCCCGAAGCACACCCAAGGGCCCTTCACCTGCCGGAACTGCAGCTTCGCCAGCACCCGCACCGCCAAACCACCGCCTAGGAAAGAACCCAACTACCTCATATGCATCCTCCTCAACACCCGCTCCGCCCGCAAACACGCCATCGAACTCTGGGACCTTCTCGACTCAACCTCCCCAGACGTCGCATTCCTGACGGAGACCTGGCTGAATCCCGCTTCAGCCCCCGACATCGCCATTGCCATCCCGGACGGATACAAGATCACCCGCAGGGACCGCACCAACGGAGTCGGAGGAGGCATCGCCATCGTCCACAGGAACACCCTCAGAGTCTCAACCAACACCGACGACACCCTCCGCACCGCCGAACACATGCACTTCCAGATCCACACCGATCCCAACACCACCCTCAGAGGAACCCTCATCTACAGACCCCCCGGACCCCGACCACAGTTCAGCGATTCCATCGCTGACTCGTCAGCACACACGCCATCGCCTCCACGGACTACATCCTCCTCGGGGACCTGAACTTCCACCTCGAGAACAACAAGGACACCAACTCCACCACCCTGATCGACAACCTCGCCACCCTCGGACTCAGACAGCTCGTGACTACACCCACCCACGCCGCCGGCCACACGCTAGACTCCATCTTTTCGCAAGCCCACACGTCTCCTTCAACCACACCTCCGAACCCCACTGGACTGACCACCACTGCATCCACTTCACCTACAGGAAGCCCACCACGCACCACCGCACCGAACAAATGCCTCGCCGCTGCTGGAGCAGAGTCACGGAAGACCAGCTAACCACAACCTCGCCCTGAGCCCACCCGCCAAACCCTCCGACCCCGACACCGCCGCCCGCAACCTCAGACAGTGGATCGACGACTGCGCCAACACCCTCGCCCCGCTCAAGAATCCGCCCAACAGCCACACCAGCAAGAAAGCCACCTGGTTCACCGAAGACCTCCAGGCCTCCAAACGAACATGCCGAAAACTGGAGAAGATCTGGCTCCACGAACGGACAGCGGACAGCTACGCCGCCCACAAGAGCGCCACCCGCAATCACCATCACCTCATCAGATCCGCCAAAAGGGCCTCACTCAAAGACCGCCTAGACAACAACGCACACAACAGCAAAGAGCTCTTCAACATCGTGAAGGAACTCTCCAACCCCAGCTCCAACACCAACGACATCCAGCCGTCGCAAGACCTGTGCGACTCACTGGCCACCTCCTTCCACCGCAAAATCGCCGACATCCACGACAGCTTCAACACCACGACCGCCCCGGCAACCACCGAGACCACTGCCCCCACAACCACCAACCGCCTGCTCTCCTGGACCAACATCAACGACGAGGACACCAGCGAGATCATGAACACCATCCACTCCGGTTCACCGCTAGACCCGTGCCCTCACCACATCTTCAACAAAGCCAGTACAGCCATTGCGCCCCATCTCCGGAAAATAATCAACATCTCCTTCGAGACAGCAACCTTCCCGGAAAGCTGGAAGCACGCCGAGATCACCGCCTTACTCAAGAAACCCAAGGCAGACCCCAAGGACCTCAAGAACTTCCGACCCATCTCTCTGCTCCCGTTCCCCGCGAAGGTCACCGAGAAAATCGTCAACAAACAACTGACCCGCTACCTCGAGGAGAACAACATCCTGGACCCTTCCCAGTCCGGCTTCCGCAGCAACCACAGCACCGAAACCGCCCTCATCGCCGCCACCGATTACATCAGGACCCTGCTAGACAACGGAGAAACAGCAGCCCTCATCCTCCTGGACCTATCAGCCGCCTTCGACACGGTCTGCCACCACACACTACGAACACTCCTTCACGACGCCGGGATCCAAGAGAAGGCCCTGGACTGGACCACATCCTTCCTTTCCGGCAGAACACAAAGCGTCCGCCTTGCCCCCTTCCGATCCAAGGCCACCAAGATCATCTGCGGCGTACCCCAAGGCTCCTCCCTCAGCCCAAAGCTGTTCAACATCTACATGGCACCCCTCGCCCACGTCGCCCGACAGCACAACCTCAACATCATCTCCTACGACGACACCCAGCTGATCCTCTCCCTCACCAAAGACCCTCACACCGCCAAAGCCCACCTCCACGAAGGAATGAAGGCCGTCGCCGAATGGATGAGGACCAGCCGCCTGAAGCTGAACTCGGACAAGACGGAGGTCCTCATCCTTGGTTCCAACCCTTCAGCCTGGGACGACTCCTGGTGGCCAACATCACTGGGAACAGCCCCGCCACCCACCGACCACGTACGCAACCTAGGGGTCATCCTCGACCCCACCCTCTCCATGACTAAGCAGGTCAACGCCATTTCCTCATCCTGCTTCAACATCCTCCGAATGCTCCGCAGGATCTTCAAGTGGATCCCCACCGAAACAAGAAAAACAGTCACCCAGGCCCTCGTCACCAGCAGGCTGGACTACGGAAACGCCCTCTACGCAGGAACGACGGCTAAGCTCCTGAGACGGCTGCAACGCATCCAGAACGCCTCTGCACGTCTTATCCTCGACATCCCCCGACGCAGCCACATCACACCCCACCTGAGAGACCTGCACTGGCTCCCTGTCAACAAGAGGATAACCTTCAAGCTCCTCACCCACGCACACAAAGCACTCCACAACTCCGGACCAGCCTACCTCAACAGACGACTCAGCTTCTACACCCCCACCCGCCAGCTCCGCTCGACCAGCCTCGCCCTCGCCACAGTCCCCCGCATCCGGAAAACGACCGGCGGCGGCAGATCCTTCTCCCACCTCGCCGCCAAGACCTGGAACACCCTCCCCACCAACCTCCGACAGACCCAAGACCTACTGGCCTTCAGAAGACTCCTCAAGACCTGGCTCTTCGATCAGTAGCAGCACCACCCCCCTCTTCCCCCAGCGCCTTGAGACCCTCGCGGGTATGTAGTGCGCTTTATAAGTGACATGATTGATTGATTGATTGATTATGATCTGCTGGCGTGGTTATGCTGCACCAAAGAGTAGAAGGGGACAGGATGAAAGTGAAGCCAGCATGCGCTGAACTAACAGGAGCCAGCAAATAAGACTGCCAATTAAACCAACGAATGATAACCAATAAGCGGGCTCCAAGTCTCCTGTATGTAAACAAAATGTTTTGCAAGCGACCAGGCATGCGCTGTTTCCGGCGAGACCTAAAAAACTGCTAGAGGATTTCTTTAATAACAGAGGCACTGCAAAGAGAAAAAAAAGAGATCCAGTGACTATGGGCTCTACTGACAACTAGGAGCGCACTCCCGGCTAATCTATCCTGCTGAGGTTGATCAATGTGCTTCATACTGATGCGGAGCAGAAGATGTCGAAGATTGAAGTAGTGTTTAAGCTAGAGTGCTCAATTTGTAAAATAATGAGTGGTGGTGCCCAAGGATCTACTCACAAGCCTGTGGACGGTGCTATTAAATGTTAGCAAACCAAACATCAAGGCTGCATAGTCCTGAATCCACCTCCTGCCTCTTTAATCCACTACCAGACCCTCCCTGCCTTTTTCTCTCACTCTTGCACGTTCCTACTTTGTCCCTTGGAAATAATTTTTCTGTCTCTCTCTTCCTCCTTTTTTGGACACGGTTTCTTTTATTAATGCTGCTCAAGAAGTAAAGAGCAGGCTTAAAACTGAAGCTATTGTGAAGCCTGGCAATGAATAAACTATATCAAACGATGGTAATATGGAAAGGAAAATGCTACTTACCCAGTATGCATCTGTTCTTGGCATGTAGAGCTGTAGATTCCCTTGCTTTGCATAGACTGCCATCTAGTGTTGGGTCTGGATGTTTGCACTTTGTTTTTGTTCGAAGAAGTATTTTCCAGTCACGAGGTAGGCGACTCCTCCTTTCCGTGATAGTGCGCATGGGCATCGACTCCATTGTTAGATTGTTTGCCGCAGACGTGATAATGGAGTTAGTAAGAGTAGTAAGAGATGTCCATGTATATACGTATCTAAGTAAGATGTTACTGCAACAGGTATAGGTACCCGGCGAGGCGGGTGGGCGCATGTGAATTGACAGCTCTACATGCCAAGAACAGATGCATACTAGGTAAGTAGCATTTTCCGTTCGAGGCATGTGAGCTGTAGATCACATGCTTTGCATAGACTATGCAGCAGTTATCTCCCAAAGCGGTCGCTAACCTGTAGCTGTTGCAGTTGTCTGAAATAGTGTACGTAAAGCTGCTTGGCCCACACTAGCTTGCTGTCTTGCTAACACATCTACACAATAGTGTTTTGTGAATGTGTGAGGTGTAGACCATGTTGCAGCTTTGCAGATGTCATCTATAGGTATATTTCCTAAGAATGTCATAGAAGCCCCTAGTTTACGCATGGAGTGCGCTCTAGGGGGAATTGTCAATGTTCGTTTTTGCTTTTGCATAGCATGTCTGAATGCATTTGACTATCCACCTTGCAATACCGGATTTTGATATAGGATTGCCTTTATGTGGTGGAGCACAAGCCACAAATAGTTGTTTTGTCTTACGGAAAGGTGTTGTCCTTTCTATATAGTAAAGTAGTGCTCTTTTCACATCTAAGGTGTGTAAAGCACGTTCTGCCACAGAATCTGGTTGAGGGAAGAACACAGGCAACTCAACAGATTGGTTGATATGAAAGTCAGAAATGACCTTAGGTAGGAATTTAGGGTTGGTCTGAAGAACCACTTTCTTTTGGTGTATTTGTAAAAATGGTTCTTCTATGGTTAGTGCCTGAAGCTCACCTAATCTCCTCAGTGATGTGATAGCTATGAGGAAAGCTACCTTCCAAGTGAGGAATTGTAGTTCACATCTATGCAATGGCTCAAAAGGTGAACCCATTAGTCTGGTGAGGACAATGTTGAGATTCCATACTGGAGCAGGTGGCAGTCTTGGGGGAATGATTCTTTTAAGTCCCTCCATTAATGCTTTAATGACAGGCACTCTGAAGAGAGACAGATGTTGTCTGTTCTGTAGGTATGCAGCTATTGCAGCAAGATGTAAGCGTATGGATGTGTATGCTAAATTGGAACGCTGCAGATGTAATAGATAGCAAATGATGTTTTGAACTGAAGCATCAAGCGAGTTGATTTGATTATTATTACAGTATATCACAAACCGCTTCCACTTTGCTGCATAGCATGCTCTTGTGGTAGGACGTCTAGCCTCTTTGATAATGTTCATGCAGTCTGGCGGAAGATTAAGGTAGCCAAACTTTAAGATTTCAGGTGCCAGATCGCAAGGTTGAGATGGCTAGGATCTGGATGTCTTATCTCTCCATGGCTCTGAGTGATGAGATTGGGAGTGAGGTGTAGTTTTTGGTGAGGAACTACTGAGAGCTCCAATAGGGTTGTGAACCAGGGTTGTCGGGCCCATGTGGGAGCAACTAGGATTAATGTCAGGGACGCCTGTCTGAGCTTCCAAACCACTAATGGAGTGAGTGGGAGAGGCGGAAAAGCGTAGGCAAATATCCCTGACCAATTCATCCATAGTGCATTGCCCTTGGACAATGGGTGTGGATACCTGGATGCAAAGCTTGGGCATTTTGCGTTTAGGTTTGTGACAAACAGATCTATGTCTGGAAAGCCCCACATTTGAAAGAATGGGAGGAGAACATGAGGGTGGAGTTCCCATTCGTGGATCTGTTGTCTTTGACGACTGAGCAGATCTGCAATCTGATTGTTTACTCCTGGAAGGTGTTCTGCGAGGAGATACATTTTGTGATGTATAGCCCATCTCCAGATGGTCTGTGCTAGTTGTGAGAGCTGGAGAGAGTGTGTCCCCCCCCCCACTGTTTTTGTATGTAGTACATTGCTGTCATGTTGTCTGTACGAATCAGGACAGCTTTGCCTACTAGATGAACTTGAAAAGCTTTGAGCGCTAGAAAAATCGCTATCAGCTCTAGATGATTTATGTGAAGCTGCTTTTGCTGCAGGCTCCACATGCCCTGAATTGTATGCGTCTGGAGATGAGCTTTTGAAAGGTTTTGTGTATTCCACCACTGCAGAGAGCGATGGGTGCGGCCGTCTACCAACACTAGATCTGATAACAGACGCGGAGCCTGGTTCCACTGACGTGCTAATCACTCCTGGAGGGGACGCATTTGAAGTCTTGCATAAGGGACTATTAGGATGCAAGACGCCATCATCCCTGGCAACTGCATAAACACTCGAGCTGGCAATCAAGTGTTGAGGCTGAAACTGACAGATTAGAGTCTGCATGTTGCGGATTCTGGCCGGATTAGGGTAGGCCAGAGCTTTTTGTGCATCTATCGTGGCTCCCAGATACACCTGTGTGTTGGAAGGTTGGAGATGGGACTTGGACAGATTTACTGTGAATTCAAGTTTGTGGAGCAACTGTACTGTTTTGTGAGTGTGACGTAGACAGCTTTGTTGCGAGCTGGCTTTTATGAGCCAGTCGTCTAAGTATGGGAAGACGTGACTGTATTGTCTTCGTAGATGAGCTGCGACTACTGCCAAGCATTTGGTGAAAACCCTGGGTGCGGTAGTTACTCCGAATGGGAGCACCTTTAACTGATAATGCTGGCCTGCTACTACGAACCTGAGGTATTTGCGGTGAGCAGGGTGCATTGGGATATGGAAATAGGCATCCTTTAAGTCCAGAGTGGACAGAAAGTCGCCTTGTTGAAGGAGCGGGAGTACTTGTTGGAGTGTCACCATGTGAAAGTGGTCCGACTGAATGTATAGATTTTGTTCTCGGAGGTCTAGTATAGGTCTGAGAGAGCAGTCCTTTTGGGGAATTAAGAAGTACAGGGAGTATACCTCGGCTCCTTGATATTGTAATGGGACTGGTTCTATAGCTCTTTTTTCTAACAGAGAGAACTTCTTGCTTCAGAAGGGCGAGATGTTCTTGTTACATTGCGTATGATCTTGGGAGAATGTTTGGGGGAGTGTCTGTAAGTTCCAGGCAGTAACCATATTGGATAATTTGTAGAACCCATTTGTCTGAGGTGATTGTGTTCCAGACAGGGAGAAATTGGGAGAGACGCCCCCCGACAGGAGTGGAATGATGGGGGGGGGGGGGGTAGCGGAAGGAAGTCACTGCTTGTTATTTGCGGGGGAAGTGCGTGTGGAGTTGCCTCTGCCTCTTCCCTTACCGTTGTTTCCTCTAAAACCTCCTCTAAAATAGCCTCTTGATGAGGGCGATTGGTTGTTGCCCTAGTAAGAGGAGGAGGGATTCTCTGTGGATATATTCTTGGAGCCACCCCTGTAAAAGGAGCGAGGAAAGGAACCCCTATTTGAAGGTAACTGCAAAGCCCTCATGGACTTTGCGACCTCAGTGCCTTTTTTCATTTTTTCCAGCGAGGTGTCAACTGCTGGGCCAAAGAGATGTTCTTTGTCAAATGGTTGGTTGAGAATAGAGGCTTGCACCTCAGGTTTGAATCCGGAGATTCTCAACCAAGCATGTCTGCGTAGCAGTACGCTGGTGTTTACTGCGCGGGCTGCTGTGTCTAGGGCGCACCTGATGGAGGTATTGGTGATTAGTTTGCACTCCTGGATAAGACCATTTGCTTTAGATTTATGCTCATCAGGTAGAAATTGCATGAGCTTTTCTAACTCGTCATAATGAGCCCTATCATACCGAGCTAACAAAGCTTGAGCATTAGCAATGCGCCAATGATTGGCTGCTTGTGACGCGACTCTTTTACCGGAGGCATCAATTAACTTGGACTCTTTATCAGGAGGAGGGGCCTCACCTGTGGTCTGTGAGTTAGCGCTCTTCCGAGCGTTGGAAACCACAAGAGATTCTAAGGGCAGCTGACCCTTGTCAATAGGTGCAGGTTGATATTTTTTTTCTCCACCCTAGGTGTGATGATTCTTGCCCTCACAGGATCTTTAAAGACCTCATCTGCGTGCTTCAACATCCCTTTAAGCATTGGCAGAGTATGAGTAGCCCTTTGAGAGGAACTTAGGGTCTCGAATAGGAAATCCTCTTCTAAAGCCTCCTTATGCAGCTCCACCCCATGATACTGAGCAGCCTTGTTAAGTAACTCAAAGTATGTGGCTTAATCTCATCCCCATCCCCTTCATCCTGTGGGTCAGGCGATAGTGATGGTGGTTAATTTATGGGTGTGATGAGTAGGTTGGGATCAGTGGGCGAGGGGGGTGGAATGTAAGGTGGTGAAGGGTTAGTACCCACATTTTTTCTCTTCAGAGGAATGTGGTAATTCTCCTGTAGGCCCATTTTCCTTTTTTCAGGCAATATGGCATGGATATGTCCAGTGTCTGGGTGTATAACGAGCTCTTTCTGTTCTGGATCCGAAGGTGGAACGTCGGACCGAGGCTCTTTTGGTGGAGTCTTTTTGTCTTTGTTCGCCGTTTTCGGCGTCGGAAGTTTGGGCTCCGAACCCTTCGGCTCTGAAGATTTGCTCTTCGATAACGGTGGAATAGTGACCACGACATGCTTCGGTTTCGAAGCCGAAGATTTCGGCTCGGCACCGGCATAGGGCCGACTCGTACCCGAGCCGGAAGGCTTTTCTCTATGTTTCGGCGCTGGGCCCCCGAAACTTTTTCTCGGTGCCGACCTTGGCTCGTAGGCAGAGGAAAGACCGGAGCCTTTTTGGTCTTGTGTTGTTGGGGCAAGGAGACTTCTGTACTCACGGTACGCTGACCCAGTGTAACTTGCGCCTCTTCTTCCATGTCGGAGTCGGACACGGAGATGTGTTGTGCTTCCTCGGCTCCTTGAGCGTGTAATTCTTCTCTATCGGAATCGTTGCCGAAGATGTCCGGTACGGAGCCACCCTGATGTTGCATCCCGTGACGTCGAGCCCGACGGTCACGAAGTGTCTTCTTCGATCAAAACGATCAGAACACATCACAGTCTTTCTCGTCGTGTTCCGAGGATAAACAGAGGTTGCACACTTCGTGCAAGTCGGTGCGCGGAAACTTGGCGTGACACCCTAGACAGAGCTTGAATGGAGTCCGTTCCATCGACTGCTAGCGAGCCCGGCGCGGGTAGGCCCAACGGCCCTCCACAAGTTTTCCGATCGAAGGTCTTTGAGTCGGGATGATACGCGGAGAATGGGAAATGCGATCGAGACACAATACAGTCGAAGGGAACCCGAGAAACTGTGCCGAACCGGAGCGCAGCAATTCACATCCGAACCCGATGACGGAAAAAAACAATATAACAATGGAGTCGATGCCCATGCGCACTATCACCGAAAGGAGGAGTCATCTACCTCGTGACTGGAAATGACTTCTTCGAACAAAAACAAAGTGAAAACATCCGGACCCAACACTAGATGGCAGGCTATGCAAAGCATGTGATCTACAGCTCACATGCCTCGAACACTGATTTACAACTCGAGTTGAACTACACAGAAAAGACCCTGAATTTTTAGAGATTTTGGTATACGCTTTATTCCTACCTCCGGAATCTAAAGGGTAGGTTAAAGGCAAAACATGGAAGAAACAATCTACTAGAAAACAGGAGTACACATGGGGAAATCTGCAGTCTTGATCCTTTTCACTGTGGCCTATGTTAGTGTGTAGGCGAAGTCATGTAAAAACCAGAGCCATGGTTTCCTTGCGTGTATACCGGCTGAAAGAATTTGCTGCAGTCTCCCTGGCACTGCTCTAAACAGTTCTGGCATGAGCTTAACACAGAGCTTGTCACATACCTGGTATAGGTTCTTAGTCTATGATCTGTGTTACAGCCAAGAACTATGCTCAAACAGCAGCAAAGTGTGGTATTTTTGGAAAAAGGTACAATGCTGTGCAAAGCTGTTTACACCTTATACAGGGACATGTGTGTCAGATATTTTTGGTTAAAAAAATGTTTTTCTTTACAGGTTTTGCATGCTTGGTTTGGTGTAATGTGTGCTAGTTAAGGAGCAGACCTACGTTTGTATAAAAAAGGGCACATGTGAGCTGTTTGTCAAGTGTACTTTCCAGTTCCATCTATTCCAACACCTGCAGGGTTGGTCTGGCCTATTTAACGTCTGGCTTTGCCTTACAAGCCCGCTTTTTATTTATTTTTATTTTTTAGCTTTGCTAGGGCCAGTTTTGGCTGAAAGGGCCGGCCTTGTGGCTGTTCTTTGGCAGGCATAGTGTGCAAATCTTTTCTTTATTAATGAGAATGCAATGACAGGGGAAGCAGTCAATTAGGTGGGCTGTGACACTGATCTAAATCGATTTACTAACTGGGCGGCAGAACTTTTCATCCTGAGCCTGTCACCCTGGTGATTAAACACAAAATGACAATGAAACAAACAAGCATTGGCATATCCAATATGGCTTGCGCCTTTTGGACCTTATAAGTGTTTAGACATGCAGCATATTATCCGGGGTCTCTTGCTTCCCTCAATCAACTCATTCTGGATGATGCAGGCGACTAGACAGAGGTACTGTCAAATGACACTAAAAGTGTTGGAACTTACCTATGAAAGGTTGCCTGCTTTCAATAATTACTGTTCTTGATGTCACGGGCCAGGTGGAAGGAATGGCATGTTAATCTGCACTGTTAACTGACATCTCCTAATGAGACACAGTCATGTCAATGTGTCAGTAAATGGAAAAAAAACATAGCTCATAGGGCTGTTGCAAAGACTGTCTTTAGCATTTTAGAGGAACAGAGCCTGGCAGAGTCTTACAGTCTTGGCAGACTAAGAATGCAAAATGGCCACCATAAAGCACAATGCACAGATAGCGGTTCACACGACACCAGCTGTGCAACAGGTGATGTTTGTGTAACGATTGGCCAGGAAGCAAAGACGATGGGAGAGGAAGCAAAAGAATAAAATAAAATGCTGGGAAAATAGGTTCAAGTCTTGGCATCGGCTCAATAGTCCGTGATTCTGGGCAAAGCCTTAAACTCCCCATGCTTTAAATAAATTATGTGACCATGTGTAATGTAACCGGTGTTCAAGTAAAGCAATCCAATTACCTTGGTCGAGTTTGCGCTATATAAAACTGCAAAAGCAGAACGGTCAACAAAGCAAGCTTCTCTAACCAAAATATAGAATCCTGCAACAAGTAAATACCAGTTATTGGCAAATGTGTTTTTAGACCGGTTTTAAGTAAATAGAAAAATGCTACAACGTGTTCGCCGTTTACTGCGTCATAGCGCTTTTTTGAAATATGCGCTGCTGTGGAATATTGTAAAATTAGCTTGGGTGGGGCACACGCTGACGAACACATGGCAAACATGCGCAGGAAACATAGAAGGGGCATGCAGCCACTTGGGAGGAGGTGGGAGGGACGAATGCTGCAATAATCTGCTCTGACTCAGTGAAAGTGTCCGCACAGAGACTCGGAATGGATCCCGGGGGTTGGCCAGTTCGAAACACTGATAAGAACCATTTGCAGGACATCAAAGGCCAATGGAGGTACGGAAAGCCCAAAAAATGCAGGCAGCGACGGGAGCCGCAAAGCACATTCACAATGCCTTTAAGCTGCCATGAGGAAGATCCTCTCCTTGCTCCACCCCTGGAGGGGCGGGGCTATCCCGTCCTAGAGAAAAGCTATAGGACGGGTCCAACTCAGGTAAAAGGGGTGGTAGGCGATTAAATAAATGGAGCACGATACACTTCAATAAACAGGAGAGTTGCTTTGTAACACTGGAAAAACACATTATGCCATAGGATGTGTGCTAAACAACAATTTTCTGTTAGTTTTTGTGGGAACGGAAGTAGCAGCTACTGTTGCAGCGTTAAAGCGATCTTCACTTGTACAAAAAAAAAAAAACCCTCACTTTTCTGGATATTATGGTACAGTCCACACTACTTCATGTCGTTTGAGACAGCTCAGGAAAAGATGGAGTGTTAGCTAATAAAAATAACAAGCAGCGACGGGCGGGAGGTGGTGGTGGTGGAGAGACAGCACGGGGAGATTAAGTGAGCTATGCAATAAAATGCAAGCAGTGAAGGGCGTCACAAAGGAGATTCACGATGCCTTTAAGCTGCCACGAGGAACCCACCAAAAGGGAAGCTTCAATAAAGACGAGCAGGAAAGAAAGAAAAAAACAGTTCCAGACATGAACAGATAAGCACCAAAGTGGAAAGATACCGGTAGTTAGGCCCTGCTCCATGGGAGGAAACAAATGACAACAAGGAGGGACAAAGAGGAAAGATTAACCACTAGCAAGCAAGCCTTTTCAAAGGATAATCGAAGCACACAATAAAAGAGGCAATAGGCAGGCTGTAAGCCCACAGAGTAAATACAGCATGTCTCGAAGAGACAGTGCATGCGCTTCCTAGGGTTGGCCTAAAAAGGACTACTTGGGGAGTTGGTGGTGGGGGAGGGGAGGGGCATGATTTACTACAAGGAAGCAATGGGGGATGTCCAGGTGAGAAACAGCAACATCTCTGTCTGTGGTCAAATTTATTTGTTTTTATAGTTGACCTTTTCATGGCATCTTGTAATATTTTGCAGCTTCAGTTTTGCTTGTAAATCAAATCTTCTCTAGATTCCACATTTATTGGGAAAGTCTGTTGCAAATGTGCTGATTCTGAAAGTACAGCTTTTAAAAGATTATTTCAAAAAGATACGAGTTATTACACAGTATTATTTGGTGCAATACTCAAATGCACATTTAAATCATCTCTGGTATGATGCATATATCACTTAATGGAATATATATCATGATGAGGACACAAAATGGTAGCAATAATTACCATGACTTTTACATTTTCCGAAACAACGATGATGCAAACATCGATCACTACATTGTTCACAGAGTCGTATTTGACCAGCATTGATGATCTTAAACAATACTACACAGATTGTCTGACAGTAAACACTGTCTTATTCAAAATGTTTTGTTTGACATTTAGGACTCACAATGGGGCTATTCGAATCCAGGCACTCCATACCATGACACAGCACAAACTAATAGTGGCTCCCCAGATTGTATCTTTTATACAGTCATCTCTCCCTAACAGCATTAATCAAAGGCACTATTTACGTTAGACATGTCAACAACTTTTACTACAGACTTTGCTAAAAGTACTCTTAATACAAGTACCTAAACAGCCAATTTCTGACATACTACAACTACCCCATATGTTATGCGGCTGAAAAATGTACACCCTTTATATTGATTTCAAAGTGAAAACCATACACAATTAAAAACTAAAATTGTTCTCTGGTTAAATGAAAACAGTGTGAATAAGGGGAAACGTGTGATCCACAATGACATCAATATGGTGGATAAGGGTCACAGGGATAGGATATCCGACAAAGTAAACTTCAAGCGACTGTGCTGCAAATAATTTTAGGCACCCTAGGCTGGGAGGTGACTAAATTGCTTATTTTTTGCAAGTATTCACAGCTTTGTGCTTGCATACAAACTGCTCCTCTGGGATGTTTGTCTAATACCAGTCCATCAGGTGTCTCAAATTATTTTAGAAATCTGGACTTAAAAATTCAAGAGATTTTTTTTTGTACGTCTGACAGATTTGCGGAATTGGAAACTTTCGAAGCTCTTGATTGATTATTAGTCTCTACACCAGTGTGCAGCATCCTTATTGAGACTAGGCCAGTTTCTAACAGACGAATTCCTCCAGCAACTAATGATTGTAAGATATTTGAGGGTATCAAGTCTGTTTTCATGGAATATTGCATGATTGCCTACGAAGAAAAGTAATAAAGTTTAGTTATATTTTCTACCCAATCTCAGGTAATTTTCAATAAACTTGGTTGATGTACGCTGTACATCTCGGTTTATGTTTTGTATATAGTTCCAGAGATTCCATCTCCATCGCGGAAAACAAAGGGTGTCTCCTATAGATAGGTTTCGTTATCAATCAACTGTATTGTGATTGCAAAGGACAATCGATACTGCCAAAATGTAAGTATTGGAATTACTATGTAATAAAGAAGGCAATTTTTCACTAATCAATTTTTATAATGATATTTTTAACATTATTGATATTCATTTCTTTTTTAATTAGCCTAGTTCTTGAACAATTTATGAATAATAACTTCTATTCAACTAGGAGGAACCCCTACATTATTTATGCTGGTGATTATAATGTCAAATTAGTTGATGCATCTTCAGATTTGGTAAATATGACAATGATGGTTTCAATGGTGGTATGACAACAGGTGTCATTGTCTAAGATTATTCGTTGACCTTTTTAGGTCTCGCCTACGCAGCGCGCATGCGCTGCATAGGCAAAAAGACCTTTTGCAATCGCTTCGGCTTTTCAGCCAAAAACGTGCACACGTTCCATTGCCTTCAATGGCAACGCGTGCACGTTTGGCGATTCACTTGCGGGAGCGAGCGGCGCCATATGGTAGCAATTATTGCTCCTGGCGCCGCTCGCTCCCGCAAGGGAAAAACTTTCACTTTTTTCGACAGTTTTTTTTTTTTACTTGAGGCGCGCACGCTTGTTCCTCTTTGTCATCCGTCTTCTTCCCCACCTTTATTTGTTTTTCATTCTCGCTCTTGCTCGAGTTCGATGAGGAAAAATAAGTGCTGGTTGGCCCCACCTGAATTCACTTGCTCAAATTAAGCTCTGGTACTGACCTCTTTGTTTGCTCGCTTACATGTCAATGAGACTAAAACCTACGTCATATTATGTGCATTCATATTTTTCATTTCCGACTTTGAAATACTTTGTTTTTAAAACCGCATTGAAAAATCTGCAATGAAAATACTAGCATGCAAAAAATATTCAGTCATTAAACTTGCAACTTGTAGAATCCAGCCCAGCTATCCATCCTTTGATGTTGGATAATATTTGACCCAGAGCTTTTGTTTATTTAGTCTATCAATTAATTAACTAAAAGTTGTCACTCATTTATTGAAAATACCCAGCTCCAGGGAATTGATCACAAGCCTGTCATTAAATCATTCCGGTTCCCGGCAGGCTCCTCTTATATCGATCACTTGTAACTCATTAGCAATTGCTCTTCCTAATTATGTTGCTTGAAATGCATTCACAGGAATCGCCTGCTTTTATTTACATGGACTGAAATATGTAAATATTTCAGTGTACGGCATGATATTTTAAAAGGGAGACCATTATGACTACCATTTTATGACCACATAGAAACCATTGTGACATGCAAATAATTCAAGATTCCAGTTCTGTGAATAAAATGAGGTGTAATAACATTGGAAGGAATAGGTTTTGTTTTCTGGCCGGTTTAATTTCAACCTAGTTATAAACACTATTCTGTGTATAAAAAATGACATCAGTGATCGATCTTGTACTCCTTAAATGTGACCGTGAGATCGTGTTCCACTTATATTCCTTGCATCCTTTGTCCTATGAGTCTTCCTGCTGTCACTAACAAGCACATAACTGTGTGAAAATGTAGAATGTCCGTCCTTCTTAGGAATGTCTACATTCTCTCAGAATGTCCATCTTCATGCAGAATTCCAAGCCTCAAGCCTCTCACACAGTGTCTCCTCATAAGGTGTCGACCTTCGCATAAAAAGCCCGTTCTTTCATAAAAAGTCCCTTCTCTCAAATCCTCCTTTACTCCCTCTCTCCCTGATGCATCAGTTGGAAGACTATAAAGAAACTTTGTTATCACAGAGAAATCTGAGAGTGAAACATATGTGCAGTATCACTGCGTTCATACAGTGCGACAAGAGCTTCGGTGGGGGGGAGGGGGGGTCACCATGTAGGTGACAAGACAGTCTTTCCACACCTAAGGCCTTATTACAGAAAGTGCCCCAATTGCGTAAAGGGCATGTGTGCCCCCTTTGTGCGCCCCGGGGCACTTTGATATTACAGAAGGGGCCGCAGACGCTTGTGCGCCCCCTTCTGTAATACAGAAAGCACTGGCTACTATTGAGAAAGGGTGTTCCCTCATTTGAATGGAGGGGTAGCTCCATGCAAACAAGGTAATCCCTTTGCCTCTGAGCCCACACGGTATTACCGACGTGGACGCAGAGGCAAGCCCTTAGGCCACAGGTACTCATAGTACGGCCCGCGGGCTGCCAGCGGCCCGGCAAGCCTTCCTTGGCGGCCCACAGACCTTGCAGACATCGTACCTGTGTTTGTTTTTAAAGTGTCAGCAAACACCGCTGGTTGCAGCAGCGCGGACTCTGAGAGACTCTGCTCTATGGGGGCCGGGTGATTCTTTAAATGACCATTCACTTGTTAATGAGGCTTTGTTGTATTTCACCTCTTCTTAGCGCCCCTGCATCTCCACTCTGACTGAGTGGAGAAGCAGGGGGCTAAGAAGAGGTGAAATACAACAAAGCCTCATTAACAAGTGAATGGTCTTTTAAAGACCTGTGAAGTTCTCGGGTGCGCTGTGTGTGTTAAAAGCTGTCTCAGCCCCGGCTGACACACATGCGGGGTGAGGTGAGAGAGGGTGAGGTGAGAGAGGGAGACAGACAGAGAGGGAGACAGACAGAGAGGGAGGCAGAGAGGGAGGGAGGCAGAGGGAGAGAGTGGCAGAGGGAGAGAGTGGCAGAGGGAGAGAGTGGCAGAGGGAGAGAGTGGCAGAGGAGAGGGAGACAGGGGGAGAGGGAGACAGGGGAGAGGGAGACAGAGGGAGAGGGAGACAGGGGGGAGAGGGAGACAGGGGGAGAGGGAGACAGGGGGAGAGGGAGACAGGGGGGAGAGGGAGACAGGGGGAGGGAGACAGAGGGAGGGTGACAGAGGGAGGGTGACAGGGGAGGGTGACAGAGGGGAGGGTGACAGAGAGGGTGACAGAGAGGGTGACAGAGAGAGGGTGACAGAGAGAGGGTGACAGAGAGAGGGTGACAGAGAGAGGGTGACAGAGAGAGGGTGACAGAGAGAGGGTGACAGAGAGGGTGACAGAGAGGGTGACAGAGAGGGTGACAGAGAGAGGGGGAGAGAGAGGGGGAGGGAGACGGGGAGACAGGGGGGAGGGAGACAGGGGGGAGGGAGACAGGGGGGAGGGAGACAGGGGGGAGGGAGACAGGGGGGAGGTAGGGGGGGAGGGAGAGAGAGGGAGACAGGGGGGGGAGGGAGACAGGGGGGAGGGGGGGAGGGAGAGAGAGGGAGACAGAGGGGGGAGGGGGAGGGAGACAGAGGGAGGGAGACAGACAGACAGACAGAGAGAGGGAGAGAGAGAGAGAGAGAGGGAGAGAGAGAGAGAGGGAGAGAGAGAGGGTGACAGAGAGAGGGTGACAGAGAGAGGGTGACAGAGAGAGGGAGACAGAGAGAGGGAGACAGAGAGAGGGAGGGAGACGGGGAGACAGGGGGGAGGGAGACAGGGGGGGAGGGAGACAGGGGGAGGGAGAGAGAGGGAGACAGGGGGGGGAGGGAGACAGGGGGGCAGGGGGGGGAGAGAGAGGGAGACAGGGGGGAGGGAGGGGGACAGAGGGAGGGAGGGGGACAGAGGGAGGGAGGGGGACAGAGGGAGGGAGACAGAGGGAGGGGGACGGAGGGAGGGAGACAGAGAGAGGGAGACAGAGAGAGGGAGACAGAGAGAGGGAGACAGAGAGAGGGAGACAGAGAGAGGGAGACAGAGGGAGGGGGAGGGAGAGCGGAGGAAGGGAGACAGGGAGGGAGGGGGAGGGAGGGAGGGGGACAGAGGGAGGGAGGGAGACAGAGGGAGGGAGGGAGGGAGGGGGACAGAGGGAGGGAGACGGAGGGAGACAGAGGGAGGGAGACAGGGAGGGAGAGAGGGAGGGAGGGAGAGGGAGGGAGAGGGAGGGAGGGAGAGGGAGGGTAGACAGAGGGAGGGAGACAGAGGGAGGGAGAGGGAGGGAGGGAGGGAGAGCAGAGGGAGACAGAGGGAGGGGGAGGGAGGGAGGGAGAGGGAGGGAGAGGGAGGGAGACAGAGGGAGGGAGGGAGACGGAGAGAGGGAGACAGAGAGACAGAGGGAGGGAGAGAGACAGAGGGAGGGAGAGGGAGGGAGGGGGACAGAGGGAGGGAGACAGAGGGAGGGAGACGGAGGGAGAGAGACAGAGAGAGGGAGGGAGGGAGAGAGACAGAGGGAGGGAGGGAGACAGAGGGAGGGAGAGAGAGAGAGACAGAGGGAGGGAGGGAGACAGAGGGAGGAGAGGGAGACAGAGGGAGGGAGGGAGACAGAGGGAGGGAGGGAGACAGAGGGAGGGAGAGAGACAGAGGGAGGGAGGGGGAGGGAGACAGAGGGAGGGGGAGACAGAGAGACAGAGGGAGGGAGAGAGACAGAGGGAGGGAGGGGGAGGGAGACAGAGGGAGGGGGAGACAGAGAGACAGAGGGAGGGAGGGGGAGGGAGACAGAGGGAGGGGGAGACAGAGAGACAGAGGGAGGGAGAGAGACAGAGGGAGGGAGGGAGAGGGAGGGAGGGAGAGAGAGGGAGGGAGGGAGAGGGAGGGAGGGAGACAGGGAGGGAGGGGGACAGAGGGAGGGAGACAGAGGGAGGGAGGCAGAGGGAGGGAGAGAGACAGAGGGAGGGAGGCAGAGGGAGGGAGAGAGACAGAGGGAGGGAGGGAGAGGGAGGGAGAGAGACAGAGGGAGGGAGAGAGACAGAGGGAGAGAGAGAGAGGGAGGGAGAGAGACAGAGGGAGGGAGGGAGACAGAGGGAGGGAGGGAGACAGAGGGAGGGAGGGAGACAGAGGGAGGGAGGGAGACAGAGGGAGGGAGGGAGACAGAGGGAGAGGGACAGAGGGAGGGAGACAGAGGGAGGGAGGGACAGAGGGAGGGAGACAGAGGGAGGGAGACAGAGGGAGGGAGACAGAGGGAGGGAGACAGAGGGAGGGAGACAGAGAGAGAGGGAGACAGAGGGAGGGAGACAGAGGGAGGGAGACAGAGGGAGGGAGACAGAGGGAGGGAGACAGAGGGAGGGAGACAGAGGGAGGGAGACAGAGGGAGGGAGACAGAGGGAGGGAGACAGAGGGAGGGAGAGGGAGGGAGGGAGAGGGAGGGAGGGAGAGGGAGGGAGGGAAAGGGAGGGAGGGAGAGGGAGGGAGACGGAGAGAGGGAGACAGAGAGACAGAGGGAGGGAGAGAGACAGAGGGAGGGAGGGAGAGAGACAGAGGGAGGGAGACAGAGGGAGGGAGGGAGGGAGGGAGAGGGAGGGAGGGGGACAGAGGGAGGGAGGGAGAGGGAGGGAGGGAGAGGGAGGGAGGGAGAGGGAGGGGGACAGAGGGAGGGGGACAGAGGGAGGGAGACAGAGGGAGGGAGAGAGACAGAGAGAGGGAGGGAGAGAGACAGAGGGAGGGGGAGACAGAGACAGAGGGAGGGAGAGAGACAGAGGGAGGGAGGGAGGGAGGGAGACAGAGGGAGGGAGGGAGGAGGGAGCAGAGGGAGGGAGGGAGGAGAGGAGGGAGGGAGGGAGGGAGAGAGAGGACAGAGGGAGGGAGACAGAGGGAGGGAGACAGAGGGAGGGAGACAGAGGGAGGGAGACAGAGGGAGGGAGGGAGAGAGACAGAGGGAGGGAGGGAGAGAGACAGAGGGAGGGAGGGAGACAGAGGGAGGGAGGGAGGGAGACAGAGGGAGGGAGGGAGACAGAGGGAGGGAGGGAGACAGAGGGAGGGAGGGAGACAGAGGGAGGGAGGGAGACAGAGGGAGGGAGACAGAGGGAGGGAGACAGAGGGAGGGAGACAGAGGGAGGGAGACAGAGGGAGGGAGAGGGAGGTAGACAGAGGGAGGGAGACAGAGGGAGGGAGAGGGAGGGAGGGAGAGGGAGACAGAGGGAGGGAGGGAGGGAGAGGGAGAGAGAGGGAGGGGAGAGAGAGGGAGGGGGACAGAGGGAGGGAGACAGAGGGAGGGAGACAGAGGGAGGGAGACAGAGGGAGGGAGACAGAGGGAGGGAGACAGAGGGAGGGGGACAGAGGGAGGGAGGGGGAGGGAGACAGAGGGAGGGGGACAGAGGGAGGGAGGGGGAGGGAGACAGAGGGAGGGAGACAGAGAGAGGGAGACAGAGGGAGACAGTCACGTAGACAGTCAGAGGGAGGGAGGGGGACAGAGGGAGGGAGGGGGACAGAGGGAGGGAGGGGGAGGGAGGGAGGGAGGGAGGGAGAGGGAGGGAGAGGGAGGGAGAGGGAGAGGGAGGGAGGGGAGGGAGGGAGAGGGAGGGAGAGGGAGGGAGAGGGAGGGAGAGGGAGACAGAGGGAGGGAGACAGAGGGAGGGAGAGGGAGGGAGGGGGACAGAGGGAGGGAGACAGAGGGAGGGGGACAGAGGGAGGGAGACAGAGGGAGGGGGACAGAGGGAGGGGGACAGAGGGAGGGAGACAGAGAGAGGGAGACAGAGGAGGGAGAGGGAGGGAGACGGAGGGAGGGAGAGGGAGGGAGACAGAGGGAGGGAGAGGGAGGGAGACAGAGGGAGGGAGAGGGAGGGAGACAGAGGGAGGGAGAGGGAGAGAGGGAGACAGAGGGAGACAGTCACGTAGACAGTCAGAGGGAGGGAGGGAGACAGAGAGGGAGGGAGGGAGACAGAGAGGGAGGGAGGGAGACAGAGGGAGGGAGACAGAGGGAGGGAGACAGAGGGAGACAGTCACGTAGACAGTCAGAGGGAGGGAGGGAGACAGAGGGAGGGAGGGGGAGGGAGAGGGAGGGAGGGAGGGGGAGGGAGGGAGAGGGAGGGAGGGAGGGAGAGGGAGAGGGAGGGAGGGAGAGGGAGGGAGGGAGGGAGAGGGAGGGAGGGAGAGGGAGAGGGAGGGAGGGAGAGGGAGAGGGAGGGAGGGAGAGGGAGAGGGAGGGAGGGAGAGGGAGAGGGAGGGAGGGAGAGGGAGACAGAGGGAGGGAGACGGAGGGAGGGAGAGGGAGGGAGGGAGAGGGAGGGAGAGGGAGGGAGAGGGAGGGAGGGAGAGGGAGGGAGAGGGAGGGAGGAGGGAGGGAGGAGGGAGGGAGAGGAGAGGGAGGGAGAGGGAGGGAGAGGGAGGGAGAGGGAGGGAGACAGAGGGAGGGAGAGAGAGGGAGAGAGAGAGAGGGAGACAGAGGGAGAGGAGAGAGAGAGGGAGACAGAGGGAGGCAGAGGGAGAGGGAGGGAGGGAGAGGGAGGGAGAGGGAGGGAGGGAGAGAGAGAGGGAGAGGGAGGGAGAGGGAGGGAGGGAGAGGAGGGAGGGAGAGGGAGGGAGAGGGAGGGAGGGAGAGGGAGGGAGGGAGAGGGAGGGAGAGGGAGGGAGAGAGAGGGAGGGAGAGGAGGGAGGGAGGGAGACAGAGGGAGGGGGACAGAGGGAGGGGGACAGAGGGAGGGGGACAGAGGGAGGGGGACAGAGGGAGGGGGACAGAGGGAGGGGGACAGAGGGAGGGATGGAGAGAGAGGGAGACAGAGAGAGGGTGACAGAGAGAGGGTGACAGAGAGAGGGTGACAGAGAGAGGGTGACAGAGAGGGTGACAGAGAGGGTGACAGAGAGGGTGACAGAGAGGGTGACAGAGAGGGTGACAGAGAGAGGGGGAGAGAGAGGGGAGGGAGACGGGGAGACAGGGGAGGGAGACAGGGGGAGGGAGACAGAGGGAGGGAGACAGGGGGAGGGAGACAGAGGGAGGGAGACAGAGGGAGGGAGACAGGGGGAGGGAGACAGGGGGAGGTAGGGGGAGGGAGAGAGAGGGAGACAGGGGGGAGGGAGACAGGGGGAGGGAGAGAGAGGGAGACAGAGGGGAGGGGAGGGAGACAGAGGGAGGGAGACAGACAGACAGACAGAGAGAGGGAGAGAGAGAGAGAGAGAGAGAGAGAGAGAGAGAGAGAGAGAGAGGGAGAGAGAGAGGGTGACAGAGAGAGGGTGACAGAGAGAGGGTGACAGAGAGAGGGAGACAGAGAGAGGGAGGGAGACGGGAGACAGGGGGAGGGAGACAGGGGGGAGGGAGACAGGGGAGGGAGAGAGAGAGAGAGACAGGGAGGGAGGGAGACAGGGGGGAGAGAGAGGGAGACAGGGAGGGAGGGAGGGGGACAGAGGGAGGGAGGGAGACAGAGGGAGGGAGGGGGACAGAGGGAGGGAGACAGAGGGAGGGGGACGGAGGGAGGGAGACAGAGAGAGGGAGACAGAGAGAGGGAGACAGAGAGAGGGAGACAGAGGGAGGGGGAGGGAGACGGAGGAAGGGAGACAGGGAGGGAGGGGGAGGGAGGGAGGGGGACAGAGGGAGGGAGGGAGACAGAGGGAGGGAGGGAGGGAGGGGGACAGAGGGAGGGAGACGGAGGGAGACAGAGGGAGGGAGACAGAGGAAGGGAGAGGGAGGGAGGGAGAGGGAGGGAGACAGAGGGAGGGAGAGGGAGGTAGACAGAGGGAGGGAGACAGAGGGAGGGAGAGGGAGGGAGGGAGAGGGAGGGGGACAGAGGGAGGGAGACGGAGGGAGACAGAGGGAGGGAGACAGAGGAAGGGAGAGGGAGGGAGGGAGAGGGAGGGAGACAGAGGGAGGGGGAGGGAGGGAGGGAGAGGGAGGGAGAGGGAGGGAGACAGAGGGAGGGAGGGAGACGGAGAGAGGGAGACAGAGAGACAGAGGGAGGGAGAGAGACAGAGGGAGGGAGGGAGAGAGACAGAGGGAGGGAGGGAGAGAGACAGAGGGAGGGAGGGAGAGAGACAGAGGGAGGGAGAGGGAGGGGGACAGAGGGAGGGAGACAGAGGGAGGGAGACGGAGGGAGAGAGACAGAGAGAGGGAGGGAGAGAGACAGAGGGAGGGAGGGAGACAGAGGGAGGGAGGGAGAGA